>WOXC01009417.1:0-600000 GCA_011680675.1 Gymnobelideus leadbeateri | reverse complement strand
TGTAAGTGAGCTCTTCTTCAGATGGATCCATAGCAATTAGCCTGAAGATTATTGTGAGAGTAATCGCCCAGGTGAAAAAGACATCCATGCAACATTGACTGTTATTTTCCCCTTAGCTATAGAAGGTAGAATATTTTTTTCCAAATCTACTATTTTATTTCCCATTCTGAAACTATTCCAGTACCCCCAAAGGATCTGTGTTATCACTTAAGGGGATAGTCCATCACAATCACTCAATCTTTAAGCATTTATTAAGTGCCTATAATGTATACAGCATTGTGCCAGGTGCTGGGGGTACCAAGGCAACAATAAAATAGTGCCTGCCCCAATCCATCCAAGTTGTCTACCCTGTAGGACTCTTGCACACATTTCTACTCTCAATTTGTAAGTCACAATGTGGTGTGGCTATATCTTGATATTTTGTGGATAACAATGAAGCAGAGAGTTTGTCTACTGGTTATCACTCTCTCTTGATACATGATAAGCTTTTTTAAAAAAGTATTCCCTTCATATCTTATTTCCATGACACTCTACATACAAATTCTATGAAATTCTGAAACTATGATGGTGAACAAATCCCTGAACTACCCTATGCCTAAATTCCTTTATCTAAAAAGAAGGAATGATAACAGTTTACTCAAATGAATAATGGGTTTTAATTATGCCCACATATCAATAATATCCATCTATAAAACATTTCAAACCAAGATTATACCCTGATCAGAAGTCAATTAGGCAACCATTATAATGCCAAAAGTTTTCTTTAAATTTATTTTTTCAGGAGCTATAAATTGCCTTGCAACTCTTTAAACAAGTATTTAAATGTCTATGATTCCAGCACTTGAGAGATAACAAAGAAGGTTAAGATATGTATAACTATAGCTATTCCTTTCTAGACACTTTGTGTCTTTAGAAAACAAGAAACAAAGAATATGCTGAAAATAGTTTGGGGTCCAGAAAGATGGGACAACACAGTCAATAGGAGAGATTTTCATTCAAGGCTATGGTTTCCTAATCATCAAGATTCCTGTACATCAACAAGAAATCCTTGATATCTGAAGAGGCAATGCCAAGAAGGCTTAATTGAGAGATCTGAAGACCTCTCTTGTACACTTTATCTATCCTTCCCAATCTATTTAAAGTAAATATGTGATACAGTTACAAAATTACAACTGTTAGTATACCAAGTCTATAGGAGTCCAAATATCTTCTCAACCCTAAAAATGAAAAGCATGCTATAATATTATCTCCTTTTATCATCTTTTCTAGTCTAATACCCTACTTTAAGCACCAAGGTATTAAGAAGATAAGCAGCATGGAAACACATAAGCAGAAAGATTGACTCTCACAAGTATGCTCTAAGTAGATTGGAAGGGATTACTATTTCATCATCCATCTCCACTGCCACATACAGACAAGTAATGTAGTTTGAGTTGTTTCATGGGTGCCGAGTAGATATGTTCATATGACTTACACTACTCAGGTTTGAAATCCAATTGCTTTATGTGGTTTTAAAATGATAGATGCACTACAAATACATAACAAACATTAATAATTATTTACAGGAAGCTGACAGGAAAATCCCTGCCCAGTTAAGGTTACACTTAAAGTGGAACTCAGTGAACTTGTTTTAACAATCTTATTTATGTTTTTTAATATTAACATTTGAAAAACTCCAGGGTGTTTCTAAGACTAAAAAGAAAAAAAAAAGAAAATGTAATATTATTGGCTGATTGAGTTATACTACTCAGCCTTGAACAATTCCATCTGCGCTCATGCTGAGTTCCATATTGACTGCTCTTCTCCTCTGGCTTTTTATTGAATAAATAATATTTGTGCACCAGAGTCCTTGCACTAGGGTCCTTTTCTCTCAGGACTCATCAGTGTCTTCAAAGAGAGAGATTGAGGGTACTAATAGATTTCTATAACAGCATTGTTATGAAGATTGAATGAAAAAAGCAAAGATAATCATGTTCCCTACTTTGGTATCTATGTGTTTTCTGCACTCTTATCATGATTCATTATTAAACTTAGAAGCAAGAAGAGTCAAAGACTCCACATAATTTCTTAAAATGTTTTCTAATTTTAAAAAAATACCCAAAGGAGGAATGGGAAGAGGAAGTAATAAGCATTTATATTGTGCTTATTATGTGCCAGGCACTGGGCTAAGGGCTTTTTACAAAAATTATCCAATTTTATCCCCGCACATCCTTCAAGATTGGTGTTATTTCCCCTTTTACAGTTGAGGAAACTGAAGCGAACAGAAGTTAAATGTCTTGCTCAGGATCACACAACTAGCAAGTATCTGAAGTTGGATATGAACTCTACAAATTTGTCTCTACAAATTGAAACTGAAAGCCAGTTTATTAAACATTACTATTTTTTCCAAGCAGATTTTAAATCCAGATTATTGCCATGAGAACTTCTTAGATATGAATTAGTCACTTAAGCAAAGCTAAAATTTTGTACTTCATTTGACCAATTCTATTGAACTCAAGAAGAAGCATTTATTAGGGGCAGCTAGGTGGTGCAAAGGATAGAGAACTGGCCCTAAGTGAGAATGACCCGAATTCAAATGTGACCTCAGACACTTACGGTGTGATCCTGGGCAAGACACTTAACCCTAATTGCCTCCAAAAAAGAAGCATTTATTAAGTACTTACTATGTACAAAGAAGTTTGATATGCATGGGACAGACAAAGACAACAATGAAATAATCCTTAATCTTGAGAAGCTTATATCCTACTGGAGAAATTCACTCATATATAAATGAAAGAATATTTGCAGATCCAGACTTATGTTGTTTTTTGTTTTTTGTTTTTTTTGTTTTTCCTCCTTTCTGGAAGAGCTATTACCTCAAGAAAGTTCATCAAATATCTGGACACAAAACTAGAGCTTTCTGTCATATCAGCCATACTGCAGCCCTGAGGCAAATCAAAGTAAATGTAATTAGACATTATTATTGCCAACTTATGATATCCTCTCTTTATGTCCTCTGGCTTTAGTGCCAAAGGCATTTTTTTCCCCTAATGACTGTCAATGAAAAGGATCCCTGGCCAGCAGAAAATACTACAATGTGATTTATTTGTTGAAAAGGAACCTTTTTCCCACTTCCTTTCCTGCAATGTTCATCTCCTTTTGTTCTTGATTCAATTCCTTACAAGCTCTTTCCATAGTTAGACTCCCTGTGCACCATTTCTTCCATTTCCTTACAGAATATCGAGAGTTTCCATGGGGCAATTTGAAAACCCCTCTGTGGCTGTGTTTTAGTACTGAACAATCTGCCACTGAACTAACTAATGACTGTTATAATACAGAGGAACAAAGGGAGGTAGGAAACATAATGAGTTACAGTGGGATAACACATTTATCCCCGCTAGTAAGGAAATGAGCCATACGGGGGAGAGTTAAAAAGGTCTAGCTTTTGTACAGTTATGTGTTATATCACTCTACATTCATTTTAACTTAAGCTTTCCTTTTCTTAAGAAAATCACTTCCAATTTCTAGTCCCCTAGAAAGCCCCTCACCCATTACCCTCACCCATCTAAAAATATATATAGATACATAGATACTACAGATATACACACACATATATACGTATGCATGTATAAACTCTTTCCCTTTTCTTCAGTACAATTTGTATTTAAGTATTTCATAGTTTTTTAAGGCATTCTCAATCTAAAATTTTCCCTTTTCAAGGGGCAGCTAGGTGGCACAGTGAGTAGAGCATCAGCCATGGAGTCAGAAGGACCTGAGTTTGGATCCATCCTCAGACACTTAACGCACACACAAACAAAAACCTAGCCATGTGACCTTGGGCAAGTTACTTAACCCCAATTGCCTTCCAAAAGGAAAAAAAAAATTTCCCTTTTCATAAATGCTAGGGGTAAGCATTTGCAAAAATTGTACATTTGGAAAAGTGTTTATACATTTTTAAAAGTAGCGCCAAAGGAAAGAAAAGGCACCTGTTGCTATAAATAGAACTTTTATTGCTATTGCATCTTCAATAAGAAAAGATGGAAAATGTGTTCTTTTTTCTAGCTAGGAAAAAGTTTCTAAAGTTCTCACATTTCTTTACTACCCCCCATGAGTCACCCAAACTGCTTTTATTATGCCTGGGTAAGACCCAGAGACCTAAGAATCATGGGATAAATTTCACAAGGTGAAGGAGCTTCATCGTAAGGTAAATAGTGACAGCTTAGCTCAAGGGGGATAGGTTACCAAATATCTTGGACATTATATCCTTTGCTCAAAGTAAAAATGAGAAATGTTATGTTCAAATATAGTCTTCAGCCCTCTGCCCTAGATTTGCAAAGGCACTAAAAAGGAAACTTGTTTTTTTATGATCATTGATTCAAAGCCATCTGACATTCAGAGTTATTGCCAAATTTATTATATCAATGGCGTAAACACAACTAAAGCCTAGACAGTGAGCCCTCTTCCACTCATTTAACATTTACTTCCTGTCTCAAAAATGCTTTGTTCATCACTTAATGCATTATGCTAAAATGTAGCTTCCTGTTAGAGAATTTATTAATCTCACAGAGCAGAAACATTCATAAGAGGATTCCAGTTAAACAGCATGCCTATTAATATAGCAATACAATATCTACTAGGTCTGCAAATAGTTGAGTCTGTTATTAAGGGACCCTATCTTTTCTTTGAGTCATTTATCCTTTAATTTACAAATTTCCCTATTTTATGTTTTTTTTTTGGTTTGGTTTTGTTCAGACCCATGATTTCATCAGAGTAGTAACTTCTCATTGTAGAAATCCCCTCCACCAATGCACATGGGCCAGTGTTGTACAACTGGCTAGAGTATTTCCTGCATAGACTAATGGATTAAGTAATTTGCCTATGTTCACACAGCTGATATGTATACAGCCTGAACCAAGGTCTGCATTCTATTCATCATGGTAGATGGTCCTCACTTGCTACATATTTCTATAGGGTTAGAATCTAGGTCTGGTATTGATTTGGTATAGGAAACTTGTGGGTAAGGAAAATCCTTTTATGAATGCTGGTTGGCACCTTCTCAGAAACATATAGTTTTAGAACTGTTACTACCCAGAACACTGAGATGATAAGTGACCAATCAGGATCACACAGTTCATATGTAACAAGAGTAAGACTGGAATCCAGATCTCCCTGACTTCAAGGACAGTTCCCTATCCACTATACCACACTGCCTCTCATTTGTTTAAATGATCTTTTGTATTGTTTTAGAGTTTGAAGAAGAGATTAGAGAAAGAAGAAGGAAGATGTTTATTGACTAGTAAAGAAATAGGCATTAATCTTTTCATCAGGATCTATTTCTTGAGTATCCTTGAGTGGTCTTGCTTTATAACTTATCTTTGGGTTGAAATTTCTGCCTTCATGATAATGATGAGGAATCTTGATGAAGAGGAATCTTAATGATGATAGCAGTGGCAACTCCAATATTTATATCACTGTAAGGTTTAAATGCTTTCCTTACCACAGCCATATGAAGATAGGTAGACAACTCTTGGAGATAAATACCATTAAAATGGTATTTTATTTAAATTTATTTAAATTTAATTTAAATTTTAATTTTAATTTAATTTATTAAAATGGTACTTCTTAGATGAAAATCCTTGGGCCACATGTTTTGAAATTTTCCATATGGTCTAGACAGCTTTGTTATAAGTCAGTGTATTTCTATTATATTACCCCTTCCCTTCAGTCTTTACACTGACACCATACTAGGTCCCTCATCATCTCACACCTGGACTATTGAAAGAACCTTCTGACTCATCTCCCTGCTTCAACTCATCTTTCAATGTGAATTTCATAAATTGGAGATCTGACCAAATAACAGCCACCCCTCCATTCTTTAAACTCCAGTGGCTCCCTATTACCTCCAGAAATATTTATAAAATTATATTGCTTTGAAAGCCCTTCATAACCTGCACATTCCTACATTTCTTGTCTTCTCTCATCTTACTTTTCTATGATCAAGTGACACTGGTCTCCTTGATGTTCATCCAACATAACATTCTGTCTCCTCACTGTGAATTTTTGCTGACTGACTGCCATGCCTGCAATGGTCTCTTCTTCTCTACTTCCCAGATTCCTTGACTTCCTTCAAGTCTCAGCTAAAAAATTCACCTTCTGCAAGTATCCATTTCTGATACTCCTTAATGCTAATCTTGCCTCTGAGACTTGCCCCCCTTTCCTCATTATGTATCTATCTTAATTGTTCATAGCTAATGGCATGTTGTCTCCCCTATCAGATTATGAGCTTCTTTTGCCCTTATTTATAAACTCAAGAACTTAGCACAGTATCTGGCACACGATAGGTGCCAGATGTTTAACTTGAAATGAAATGTTCAACTTGACTTGCATTTATCATGAAAACACTTAAGAGTATCTGATTAATCGCATTGTTTTTTTTTTTCTTGTTTATTTTTTAAACCTTTGGGGGTTCTTGATCAGAGCATACATCAACCTGCGTACTTTAAAAGGAAATTGTATGTTACTATATCACTTTATCAAAAGGAATACTTAGAGGTTTAATTTATTAGGCAGCATGGTACAATGGAAAAGCAAGAGTGAACTAAGAGTAACAAGATCTGTATTTTATCCCTGACTTTGATACTGTGTGACTTTAGGTAAGTCATTTGACTTCTCTTTGTCTTATTTTCCTCAATTGTAAAAATAGTGTTTGAATTTTTAAAAATCTGGCATATGAAAATAGGCATTGTTTTCCTGGCCTTTTCCAAAGTAGGCATCTATGAGCATAGAATATTATAAACACTGTTAAACACTTGATGTTTTAGTTGGTCTCACTGAACTACTTTTTTCACTCTGTGTGTGTGTGTGTGTGTGTGTGTGTGTGTGTGTGCGTGTGTATGTATGTATGTATATATGATATGGCTACCAGGATAGGTGAGAGGGAAAGAGACATTTTGAAATGAAGTTGATTTAAAAATAAATTATTAAAATTAAAATAGTATTTTCAATCTAATAGAATTTAAACATTCAATTAGCTCAGTTAGGGATTCACTCTTGTTTTTATATCTAAATAAAGACCCTCTTTCTGAGAGGTGAAGCATATTTCATCATTGAAGGAAGTTATGAATCTTTTTACATGTTTTGCTATTTGAACCAAATTGTCCAGAATCAAAGACAGGTCATACCTGTTAATGTTTGAAGTTTTATGGAAGTCCACAGAATTGCAGCAAAATTAGGGAACAAAAGATAAATGATTACAGAATCAATTACAAAATATCAGGAAAGATGTAAGGGGTGAATTATTCTCATTTTTAATCAGAGAAGTCTCTGTACTTTGTCAGCAAGAGATGGCCCTCTCACTTTCACTTAAAAATAGGGAGGGTCCCAGGTCCTTCCCAGGAAGAACATCACACTTTTGGATAATTCTAATTTTTAAAAATATATCTTTATGTTGAGCTGTCATGTTTCACCTGTCCCTAATTAAGCAAGCTTTCTCCTTCCCTTATTAATGATTCATTGAATCATGCTTACTCTTCAGGAAGAAAAAAATTCTAAGGAAAAAATGTATGTAGAGATAAACTTCATAATAATCATGTCATAAAATTCACCTCATCCATGGTTTCCTGATAATGCTTGAGGTGGTTCACGCCATGATAAACATGATAAACATAAACTGGAAATGAGATAATTTTTGGAGTAGGGAAGAATAAGCCAGTGGAGATGCCTACAGCCAGTGAAACAAATTGTACCTTAAAGATTTCACCTTTGAAATGACCTCTAAACTTAGGAGATGAAATTGTCCTCCTATTTACCAAATAAGACTTCTATGTTATTCTAACAAGAAATAAGGTTTTGAATGTCAAATACCTCATAGGTAAAAACATGTGTCTGGTTTAGATGCAAATGATTTAGAAATACATGCTATTCACTCCTTTAAACTATCCCTGGATTTAAAATTTCAAAGGAAGCCTGGCTTTGCAGTCCGCCCCCCTTTTTAAGAAAGAGAAGTTTATTTCTTCAGGGAATGTCTCCAAGAATAGTGAGAAGGGTATGATTGAAAGTGTCTTATAATCTACAAAGAAGAGTAGGAGAAATTATTTCCAAAGACAAAGTTTGTAGTAGAATTTCCCATAATTCTTGAAGTTATTGAAAGTATTCCAGTTAGTATGAGCCTTTTATAACATTGATAGTTCAGGATGCCATCATTCCTATTTTCCTAAATTTTAAAAGCAGCAGAATACTTTAAATGGGTTATAGCAACATAAGTAGAGGAAATTCCTAAAAACTGTCTGATAATATTTACAAAAACGTTATGGACAATGTATAACCATTGATCAGTGGGCATTTTAGAGTATTCCTCAGAACTGAGGAGGGGTGAGGGGAAAAGGGAGAGAAACAGAAAAATTGAAACAGAGAATTTATTAAGCACATATTATGTTTGCTAAGTGATAAGAAATACATAGAAGTAAGCAAGATATTTCTTCTCCTCTAGAAACTGTTTTTAAAAAGAAATTTTTATTTGTCTTCTGCTTTTTTACATTATCTCTATATCAGTGTATGTAGATCTTCCTCTACTTCTCTGTATTTATCAAATATGTCATTTCTTATGTCGGAGTAATATACCATTATATGCATGCACCCCATTCATTTAGCCATTCTCTAACTGATGGGTATCCATTTGTTTTCAATTATTTGATATCACAAAAAGGTACTTATATGCATATTTTTGTTGTTCATTACTATCATGCCAACTCTCCATGACTCCATTTGTTTATTTTTTTTTTTGGAAAAGATATTAGAGTGGTTTTCCATTTCTTCCTCCAGCTTATTTTACAGAAGAGGAAACTGAGGCAAAGAGGGTTACGTGACTTGCCCAGGGTAAAAAAGCTACTAAGTGACCAAATTTGAATTCAGATCTTCCTGACACCAGATCCAGCATTCTATCCACTGCACTACCTAGCTGCCCATGCATACACAGATGCATACAGGGAGAAGAAAGAAGGAAGGAAGGAAGGAAGGAAGGAAGGAAGGAAGGAAGGAAGGAAGGAAGGAAGGAAGGAGATATTAGGTGTATATGGGGACTTTCCTATCAATGACTTACTTGGGTATATGTATAAACCCAATAATGGAGTTCAAAGGTTAAGGACATGTTAATCACTTTAATTGGATAGTACCAAATGACTTTCCAAA
Source organism: Gymnobelideus leadbeateri (assembly GCA_011680675.1). Taxonomy (NCBI): domain Eukaryota; kingdom Metazoa; phylum Chordata; class Mammalia; order Diprotodontia; family Petauridae; genus Gymnobelideus; species Gymnobelideus leadbeateri. The sequence goes on along the minus strand of WOXC01009417.1, from coordinate 590,835 downwards.
ATGATTGTGACATTTCAAAACTCCACCAACAATGAATTAATAAAACCATATCCTTCCACAACCCCTCCAACAGTGACTATTGCTATCTTTCATAATCTCTAACAATTCACAAGGTATGAGGTAAAAGGTCAAGATTGCTTTGCTTTGAATTTCACTTATATGTTATTAGTTTGGGCCATTATATCATATGGTTGTGGATGATCTGTATTTCTTCTTTTAAAAACTGTTCTTATCTTTTGACCACTGGGTCAATTCCATTATGGGAATGGCTATTAGTGTGTGTATGTGTGTCTGTGTATCTGTGTGTGTCTGTGTCTATGTGTCTGTGTATGTCTCAGTCATGTCTGACTCTTCATAACCCCATTTTGGGTTTTCTTGGTAAAGATATTAGAGTGACTTGCCATTTCCGTATCCAACTCATTTTATAGATGAGGAAATTCAGGCAAACAGGATTAAGTAATTTGCTCAGGGTCACACAGTTAGGAAGTGTCTGACGTTGGATTTGAACTCAGAAAGATGAGTCTTCTTGACTACAAGCCCAACACTCTATCCACTTTACCACCTATTTACCCAAACCTCATATCTTATACCTTGGATACCCAACCCTTAAGAGAGAAATTTGATACAAAATTTTTTCTATGTAACCATTTCCCTTTTTATCCCAGTTGCATTAATTTTGTCTCTACCAAAGCTTTTCAGTTTCACATTAAAAAAAATCATCTATTTTATCTTTTTTACTTGCCTCTCTCTCTAGTTTGGTTAAGAATACATTTCCTAGGGGGTGGAGTCAAGATGGCAGAGTATAAACAGGACTTACATTGGACTGTGCTTCCACATTCCCCAATTATGTAAAAGGAGACTCTGAACCAACTTTGGAGCTACAGAACCCACAAAAAGACACAGAGAAGCTGACCTCCCATGGAGGACAGCCCAGTGGGCCAGCAGGAAGCGGCCAACACAGTGTTCTGGGAGCCAACCCCATCCTTGCGGGAACTGGAGTAAAATAAACAGAGTACCCCAAACTTACACTCCTACTTTGGGGACAAAAAGGATCAAAGCATGGAACAGGAGGAAGACAGTGAAGTCAGAACTTCTGCACCAAAATTCAAAGAAAAATATGAGCGGGTTACAGGCCATAGAGGACGTTAAGAAGCAGGTAAGAGAAGTGGAGGAAAAATTGGGAAGAGAAATGAGAATGATGCAAGAAAATTATGAAATGAGAGTCAACAGCCTGACTAAGGAAAATAACACCTTAAAAATAGACTAACTGAAATGGCAAAAGAGGCTCAAAAAAGCAATGAGAAGAATGCCTTAGAAAGCCAAATTTGCCAGATGGAAAAATAATCTCAAAAGCTCACTAAGGAGATTCATTCCTTCAGAGTTAGACTGGAGCAAATGGAAGCTAGTGACTTTATGAGAAATCAAGATGCTGTTAAACAGATCCAAACAAATGAAAGAATAGAAGGCAATGTGAAATATCTCATGGGAAAAACCACTGACCTGGAAAATAGATCCAGGAGAGAGAATTTTAAAAGTATTGGGCTACCTGAAAGCCATGATCAAAGAAAGAACCTAGAAATCATCCTTCAAGAAATTCTCAAGGAAAACTGCCCTGATGTTTTAGAACCACAGGGGAAAATGGAGGTTGAAAGAATCCACAGATCACCTCCTGAAAGAGATCCCAAAAAGAAAACTCCTAGGAATATTATAGCCAGGTTCTGGAGTTCCCAGATCAAGGAGAGAATATTACAAGCAGCCAGGAAGAAACAATTTGAATATTGTGGAAACACAATCAGGATAACACAGGATCTGGCAGCTTCTACACTGAGGGATCAAAGGGCTTGGAATATATTATTCCACAGGGACCTGGGATTAAAACCAAGAATCACCTCCCAAACCTTATTCTCATTGAATTTGGCTCAGGGAGAGAATGACATACATAGGATATCTCACCCTACAGGAAAGTAGGAGGGAAGGGGATGAGAGGGTGGATGATGGAAGGGAGGGCAGGCTGGCGAGAGGGAAGTTGGAAGCACCTACTTTTGGAAAAGGGACAGGATCAAAGTAGAGAATTAAACAAGTGGGAGGTGGGATAGGAGGGTGGGAAATATAGTCAATCTTTTACAATATATCTACTATGGTAATGTTGTGCATAGCTACACATGTACAGTATATACTGAGTTGCTTTTCTTCCCAGTAAGGGTGAGTGACAAGGGAGGAAGGGAATGAATCTGGAATTCAAAGTTTTAAAATAAAATCTTTAAAAATATGTAAATACTATTATTAATATTATTTTATATATAATTGGGAAATAAGATATACAGGCATTGGGGCATAGAGATCCACCATGCCCTACTAGAAAAGTCGAAGGGGGCATTTGAGAAGATATGGGAGAGAGCAGATTGGAGGAGGGAATATCCTATGGGACCACTATTTTGGGATGGTGGGTAGGGGAAAATGTAACTCAAAATCTGGTGGAAATGAATGATGTAAACCAGAAGTTAAGATGGCATTTGAAAAAAAAAAACATTCATTTCCAAAAGATTTTGAATTCCAAATTTTCTCCCTCTCTCCTACCCCCACCCCAAGATGGCAGGCATATTGATTGCCCCTTCCTCCAGTCTGCCTTCTCTTCTATCCCCCCTATTTCCTCTCTTCCCCCCCTCTCCCTTACTTTCTCCACTACCATGCTCTTCTTTCACCCAGGTCCAACAGAGTTTCCCCACTGATCTTTCACTTTATTTTTTATGTTTGTGTGTTGAGAAGTCTGGAAACTGCCACAGCTGCCAGTTTTTCAATTCCCTGAAGCCTGTTCCAAACAGGTTTGTGCTGGCCCACATAGGACTGAGCTCTGCTCTCAAGCTGGTGCAATTGACCCTTCCTGTCCACCTGCCAGGTTGTCTTCAGCTGGAAATATTTTTCACTTTGTCATTTTGTGGGTTCTGTAGCTCTAAAATTTGTTTACAGTCATTTTTACAGGTGTTTGGAGGGTTTTGGAGGGAAGAGCTCAAGCTAGTCCCTGCTTTTACTCTGCCATCTTGGTTCATTCTCCTCCCCCCGCCTCCATTTGTTTAGTTCTTTGTTAATAAATGCCCATCTTTTCTTTTCCATTTATTCTCAAGCTCAGATGTTCATGTAGAATACCCTAGGCTCTAACCTGAGCTCTATTGCTCTTTGAAGTAAATTCTTTCATTCCTTATTGTGTATTCTGGTGGGTGCAAAAGAATCTTTTATTACTTGATTTTACTTTTGTTTGTATTTGAAATTTTTTTCTCCTGACCACTTGCAGAACGTGTTTCTAAATCGAATTGCTGAATTTAACTGTTGTGTGTCTTGGAGTTTCCAATTTCATTTTTACTTTCTGGAGGCAATCTATTAATCCTTTTGATTAGTATTTGATTTCTGTGTTGGAAAATTGACAATTCTCTTGTATTATTTTAGATATTGTCACGTTCTTCTGAAAGACCTGGTCATTAACTTGTTTCTTTGCATTCTGTCATCAAAATCTGTATATTTTTCTTGAATAGTAAGCATGTTCTTTTATTATTATTAGTTTTTGCTTCTCTTCTTCTAGATTTTACTTCAATTTTAAGTATTTGCAGTCCCAATCTACTGGATTTTTTCTTGGTTTCACTTGTGAGACTTGTCATTGCAGATTTAACTTTTTTCTCTTTTGCCCATTATTTTAACTAAGGAGGCTATAAATCTTGTTGTCATAATTCTCGTTTCTCTTTTGAATTACTCAAGAAGAGCATGGTGTGGTTTCATGTTCCTCTTACATTGCATAGGGTCCTCTCTCTGATCAAATACTTGATCATTTTCTTCTGCTTTGCCTCTATGCATGAATGCCTGAACCTATTTACTAAATCAGGAAGCCATTTTCCTGCTGTTGCGAATATTTTCCTTGTTAATTTTTCTACTTATTTTCAATGTCTTTGAGTTTTCACCTCCTAAAATCCTGGGCAATTTCAATCTTTTCCCTCTTATTTTCATGCATTGCTTATTTACTGACTACCTCTGCCTGATGGTGATCTTACCTGGTGTCTATATTGCAAAGCATCTTATACTCTACTCACACTGGGAAATTCACATTTCCGCAGTCTAGGACTATGCCACAAGTGATTTGGGGGAGAATAAAAGTGACTCTAGCTAAATGCTGGGTTTTTTTCCTTCAGACATAGTGAAATGCTGGGTTGTCTCCTCCAAAACAGTGTCCTGTCCACTTCCTCTGTTCTTAGGCTCTCTGGCTTCACTGGTTGTTTAGATTTCTTTTTCATTGATGCTATGGTGTTGATTCCTATGATTTAAATCATGAAGGCTTTGAGCAGAAGGCACAGTGGGGTGTGGGGCTGAGTTCTATTTCAAGATCTGTTCCTTCTCTTCATGTAGCACAGAACACTGCTGCTATGACACCAATTGTGTTTTATAATCCCAGCAAAATTATCAGTTTGAGGTCTCAATCACTCCAGTCTTGGAAAGGAATGGAAATAGGGTATGGGGTTATGTTCTGTTGCAAGGCTATGTTGAGTTGGGGTTTTGGTTCAGCAGTCTTGTTGCCAGTAGCAAGGTGAGAAATGAAGAATGAAGTGCTGAATGAGCTTAGAGTAAGCATCAGTTCATGGCATTTTATTTTTAACTTTCCTTTGGGTTCCAGATGTCCTAAACCAGAGGTGTTAAACACTTAGTCCCTGAGCCACATGCAGCTGCAACACTTCCAAATGCTACCCAAACAAAATTAAAATGTAATCGCAAATATTCAATTAAATAAATAAAAATATATTAACACCTAGATAACATTACACTGTAAAACTATGTCATCATGAGGTCTACAAGGATCCTTATGTATGGAATGGGGACCCCATTTCTATTTAAGTTTAACATCAGTCTTAGAACACACAGAGAGATAATGTTGCTTTATCTTTGGCACATAATTTCTCTCTTAGAAAGGTTTTAAATGTCATGAGGATTAGTGAAAAGACTTAGTCCTCCATCTTTTTGATTAGGTGACCCAGAAGTGCCCAAAGTTTACATTCTAATGGTAGAAGACAATACCTAAGGGATGCTGGGAAAAGGGAAAGGGGATGGCATGGGCACTGCAGGTATTTTTGTGGAGATTTGGGTATAATCTCACAGTGGGCCATATAGCTACTTAGTGCCAAACTCAGGGTTTGAATTCAGGTTTTCCTGTCTCCAGGTGAAAATTAACTAGCATTATGTGATGCTTCTTCTTTCAGAATAAATATATTGAATTTTATAGTTGTAACAGGGATTTTCTATTTGTACACACAGAACCTAACAGAGTCCCCTTAACATATTAATCATTTCACAAACTGTTGAACTAAATAGTTTAATAATGTCAACACTCGATGCATTAGTCAGTTTGTATCCTTAGTCATAATATACACATAAAGATTTATATAGAATTTAGATGGCTCTATTCCTACAAACTGCCACAACTGTTAATACCTGTCATATACAATAAATACAATTATTATGAGGTGTCAAGTGCTACCTACTATGGGAATTATAGGATTTAGAGCTAGAAGAGACTTAAGGGATCAGTCAAGTCCCCTTATTTTATTAGTGAAGGAATGTACAACCTCACATTGATCACTTCAGCAAATGTCTCCAACCCATTTCAAAATTGGGGGTGGGGAGGGATAGTTTCCATCATCATTGATAACAAAATAGATGAACTAACTCATCCAAGTTTCTAAGAGAAATAAGGATCAGAATAGAATTTTTTCACTCTGTTTCAATATTCCCCCAGTCCTCCATTTTACTCTCAATTGGGTTTCTTTAACCTGAGATCCATGGATCCCCAGTAGTAGTATGGACAAATCTCAAGGAATAAGCAATTTCTAATATGTTACTGTTTTTTTCAATATCATAGCTTTCCTCTGTAATACAATGTGGTATTTTATCCATTTAAAAACATTATTCCAAGAATTGGTCCATAGGTTTCACCAAATTGGCAAAGGGCTCCATATAAAAAAGAAAGTTAAAGGCACTTGAACAAAAATTAAAATAAAATCATTTTGAAAAGATGAATAGGACTTTGATCATCTCAAAGGGTATTCTATTTGTCTCATATATTTGTTCATGTGTGAATACATTGTTTTATTGTATTTCTCATCTCTGATTCTAAACTCCATGCGTTATACAATCTCTATCTTTATATTGCCTTCATTTTCTATCACAGTACCTTGCACATAACAGATACTCAATTAGCATTCATTGAATTGAATTAAAAGTGAATTCTGGCCACATAATATTATTTTCACTTTAATTTTTAGAAGTACCTTATTTTCCAATGTAAACAATCAAATCAATACAATATCAATAAAATAACTTTTTTTGCAAAATCCACAAATACATTATGTAAATAAAATTAAAAATATGTAACTTTGTACATGGTGATTCAAATAGTATGTCCCCTTTAATTACTGCTTTATTGTATGTCTCCCAAACATTTTGCAGCATATTCTGCCCAACAATCTCACTCCCTCATCCTCTACTTTGCCCTCTGCCTCTCTTGCCTTTGAAACTAGTTCAGAAATGCATGGTTTTAACTTGTAAATAAGGAATAGAAAAATTATTTGATATATAAAACACTATTAATAGCATAACTGTTGTTGCTTTCCTTTCCTTTCTATGGTTTCTCTGTGCTTCTGAAAGTCAATGAGTCCATGAAAGACCTCCCCAAAGCAAGCATTTGTCTCTATTAAGTGATATGCAAAGATAAGGGCATCCCTGTAGTCAACAAGCATTTTAAGATGAAAGATTTGCTGGGCTAGCATCTGATTTGTATGCAGAGGACATGAGGACATGGCCAAGGAGATGATGTAAATCGCCAAAGAGCCCCATGATAGTACCGCCACTCTGTAGACCTAGCTCAAAATTATTAATTAAAGCATCAGCAAGGATGGTTTGTTTGCATATCAGATGAGCTAAGCCATGCCAGCATCCCTGCAAATAAGAAGACAGCCTTATTAGGCCTAGTCATTAATTAAATGTCTTCGCTGTGAATAAATAGTAAAAGTCTCTCAGTCTGAGAGGAGCCCATGGCACAGTGATAAATATGCAGCTGTTGATATTCCTGTTACATGGTTTGACATCTTCATCAGTTACAAGTAGCTCCCTCCCCAGGGACACAGGGTTCAAGTCTCATGGAAGATGACACTTCTGCCTAAATTTGTCCCTAAAGATATATCATTTGCAAGTTCAAAGATAACCCGAATTGGGAATAAGACAAGGAAAAACTGCTAAAACCCTTAACTGCCATATTCAATCATCTCTGCTGATGGCATTTTATAGGTCCACAAATTTAGAGGATGAAAAAAATATTGCTTTGTTGTGATGTCAATATAAAATGTAGTGATTATGTGTTTCTAAAAAGATTTCCAGAGTCCCACAGCCATCATGAACGAGATCCCAGGTGGATGTACAACCTCACATTGATCACTTCAGCAAATGTCTCCAATCCATTTCAAAACTGGGGGTGGGGATGGATAGTTTTCATCATCATCATCATCATCATCATCATCATCATCATCATCATCATCATCATCATCATCGTTGTTATTTTTCCTACTGTCATTTGTAGGATCTTTACTTGATAAGCTAAAACTAGGGAGGCACAAAATCAAATCTCTAGGCAATTGACATTGAGTTGAGTTAGTAACCTTAGTGTATAAATTTGATGGTAAAAGGGATTGAGTCTGCAGAATGATATATGTATTTATGGGGAGGGGGTTATTGATTTACTTGTGCCCTCGTTCTACCTTTCTGGATACTCTTTCTCTGGCTCCTTTCCTGGCTCATCATCCAGGCAATCCCCAATTACTAATCACATGAAATGTGCCAAAAGCACTAGGGCCAATTTGTTTTCAAACTATTACTATGCATGTCACCCAAGTCTCTATAATAAGCCCTGCCATTTCTTTACCTTTTCTGCTAGTAACCTCATAAGTTCCCCTCAGTTGATTACTAAATCTATTTTAATGTCTTTCCTGAATTCTATCATTACTAACTAACTGCTTTTTGGATATCTGTATTTGGATTACTACAGGCATTTGGCACTTATCTCCAAGACTAAATTTGTCATCATCCCCAAAATTTCTCCTCATCCAAACTTGCCTCTTTTTTTTAGTTCCTCAACATCCTTCCAGTCACCCAGGTTGACAACCACAATGATATCCGTGATTCTTCTTTCTTTTTCACCACCCTTTTGCAATAAAGTTACACCTCCTAGCCATTCAACCTCTATACTTTTCATATTCATCTCTTTTTCTCCAATCACAGAACCTCCACCCTAGTTCAAGCCTCATAATCATTAACCTATATTATGTCATAAACCTCCTTATTGGTCTCCCTGATTCCAGTCTTTTCACAGTTCAATATATCATCCACATTATAGCCAAAATAATCTTATGAAAACAGAGAGCTAACCAGAAACCATGTTACTCCTTGCTTCAAAAATAATTAATGGTTCCTTATTGGCTTGGGCTAAAGAACAAGTTCTGAAAGGTGGCATTTAACACCCTTCAAAATTTGTCTATAGCCTGCCTTTCAAGATTCATTATACGCCAGTCCCATTCCCACGTTATATATTGGTTTCGCCTAACTCAGAATTTCATTTTCTATGTCTGGGCTTTGTATAGGCTGCCACTCATAGCTGAAATGAAATCCTATCTCATCCCTATTTATTAGAATCCTTAGTTTTTTTCAATGTTAAACTTCAGTGCTATTTCCTACCATAAACCTTTCTTGAAGGCTGCCACTCCCCCAACTCTCCACCATTGTTTCTTCTTTGATTTTGTTTCTCTGTCTACATGTATGTTCCCAATAGAATACAAGCTTATTGAAGTCAGAGACTTGCAATTTTTGTCTTTGTGTCTTTGGTATCTAGTGTAATGTTTTACAAATAATACATTTTCAACAGGTTCTGTTTAACAAGCATTAATTAACTGCCTTCTATTTGTAAGATGCTGAATCAAGCACTGGAGATACAAGGGTAAAAATTAAACACCTTCTATCAGATCTCCAGAAGATTACCTTTTCCTTTAGGGAATACAAGGGAGGAAATAGAGGAAATATAAACATGTAGGCAAATAAGTAAAAAGTTTCAATTGGGAAGGAGTATTAATAAGTGAAAAATGACCTAAAATGTGTTTATTGAAACCATCTTTTTGAAGCCACAGATGATAAATTCAGGAGTATTTTTTACAAGCAGTTAAAATCCAGTTACAAAGCAAATCCCTTATTGGAGCTATGATTTTTTCTTCTGTTGTTTGGGCCATGTCCTTCTAACAAGAGATAGTCTAGAACAAAGACCAGACTCCACATTTTAGACAAGCTTGATAAACCAATACCTCAGTTGAATTATATTTTTTCTTATTCTGCCCTCCACGTAAATTGACAACAGCTGCTCAACACCCTCCATAATTGCAATCATATAAGAACGTATAGTTTTGTGTGACAAAATTAAGATGGTAAAGTTCACTTTATTTAAAGTAGGAAAATCTACCATGAGTTAAATCTAAAGTAAACACTTAAAACTTGGGGGCTGGTAGTGACAAAGCATTGGAAAAAAAAAACAACTTTAAAATCAGGCTTTGTTTCTCTGTGAGGTTGATGTGCTATAAACTTAAGGGTCAAGCCATGACTAATATTGTGAGAAGAAGCTGTGCAGAGACTGAAAAAGGCTGCATATTTTGAGAGGCAAGCATAGTACCTGACCCAGAAAATGATCTTATCAACACAAAATTGATATGTTTATTGTTCACCACTCCCCTGTAATGGCCAGAAGTCTGTCAAGAAGCATTTATTAACCATCTAACTGTGCCAACCACTCTGCAAAGCACCAGGGATACAAAAAGTCAAAAACTGGCCCTGGCCTCAAGATCACATTCTACTGTAACTGAAAGTGGGAGTATTCTGCATTGGATTGGCCATGCTGAATGCCTCAATGTATTTATAAAGATCTGTCTGGGTTGCTAATATTGTGTATCTGTGTACATGCATAGATAGATAGATAGATAGATAGATAGAGATACACACATATTTATCTCACCAACAGAAATACATATATTTCCAATTTGCAAGAAGTTTGGTTCAAAGAAATACATAGAAAAAGAAAGTCAGGCAGTTTATGATCTTCCTTTTAAAGACAAGACCTTGTCTCCTTTCACTATTTCATTGCATTCACATTTCACATCTCAAAATGCAGGAAAGGGAGGGATCTCAAAGTTATTTGACCCAATCCTTCCTCCTTGGTGATTCAGTTCCCCTGGTATCTATCTTCTTTGTGTATGAAAAACTTCTTTTAAAGACAATAGGAACTCCAGGCATGAAGGAAGAAGAAATTCATCTAGAGAATTGAACTTTGAAAGATTAAAATGTAGAGCTGTTCTTTTTTTTGTTTTGTTTTGTTTTGGTTTTTTTTTTTTTTAAAGCAATTGGAGTTAAGTAACTTGCTCGAGGTTACACGGCCAGTCATTATTTATATGTGAGTGCTCATTTTCTGAGGCCAGATCCATTCCCAGATCATCCCAACTCCAGGGCCAGCACTCTTACTCACTTACACACTTACTCACTCACTACTCACTTACTCTACTCAAAATGTAGAGTTTTAATATAGGTATAGCTGACACATGTCAAAGAGATAAAAAGAAGATTTAGGATCCTCTGATGCCAGAACTAGGGAGCACTATTTTAAGAATACATATTATTGGGGTGCAGCCAAGATGGCAGAGTAGAAACAGTACCTCCAAGGCTCTGTCCCCCCAGATTACCTCCAAACTACGTAAAAGGGGACTCTGAAAAACTTCTGGAGCCCCAGCACCCAAAGAACGACACAGAGAAGCTAACATCCCTCTGAGGACAGCCCAGCAGCCCTGCAGGAAGGGCCAGCACAGCGCTCTGGGAGAGCTGAGCCCAGGTCCCATGGTTTTAGCCCCAGGGTGGACCAACAGAGGGCTGGAGGGACCCCAGAACACCAGCAGCAGTGGTGATTGCAGAATGGTTAACACATACATGACTAGGACAAAGTGAGAGGTTAGTGCCCTATGGACTCTGGGACCAGTATTTGGGGAACGCGTCAGCTTCCTCCCCTGGGGGCTAGAAGACACTGAGGAGACATACCATTTTGCAGGTTTCAGTGGTGGCTCCAGGTCCTGGCCTGTGAAATGTAGGGAGATCCAGCGATCAGTCTCGGGGGGTAATTGCTCTTGCTTTAACCTCCCTGCATGTGGATTGTGATCTGGGGGGGAGGTCATGGGGCGGGCTTCCAGCTTGCCAGAAATGGAAGTTACCCCCCACACACATTTCGGATAAAGCTCCCCTGTCTGGTGGCAGAGTTCTACTGTGGCAACAAGCCCAAAAGTCAAGTAATTAAGTGGCATCATGCCAAGGCAAAAGAAACAAAATTAACAGAAAAATGAAACATTAGACTCTTTTTTGGGGGGCAAATAGGATCGAAGCATAGAACAAGGGGAGGAGTGTGAGGTCAGAAATTTTATTCCAAAAGCCCCAAAGGAAAATATGAGTGGGTTACAGGCCATAGAGGACCTAAAGAAGGACTTTAAAAATCAAATAAGAGAAGTGGAGGAAAAATTGGGAAGAGAAATGACAAGAATGCAGGAAAAGTATGAAATGAGGGTCAACAACCTGACTGAGGAAAACAACACCTTAAAATATAGACTAAGTCAAATGGCAAAGGAAGCCCAAAAGGGCAATGAGGAGAAGAATGCCTTAAAAAGTCGAATTTGCCAGATGGAAAAAGAATCTCAAGAGCTCGCTGAGGAGATTCATTCCTTCAGAGTTAGACTGGAGCAAATGGAAGCTAATGACTTTATGAGAAATCAAGATGCTGTTAAACAGATCCAAACAAATGAGAGAATAGAAGGCAATGTGAAATATCTCATGGGAAAAACCACTGACCTGGAAAATAGATCCAGGAGAGAGAATTTAAAAATTATTGGATTACCTGAAAGCCATGATCAAAGAAAGAACCTAGAAATCACCCTTCAAGAAATTCTCAAGGAAAATTGCCCTGATGTTTTAGACCCAGAGGGCGAAATAGAGGTTGAAAGAATCAACCAATCACCTCCTAAAAAAGATCCCAAAAAGAAAACTCCCAGGAATATTATAGCCTGGTTCCAGAATCCCCAGATCAAGGAGGAAATACTCCAAGCAGCCAGGAAGAAACAATTTCAATATTGTGGAAACACAATCAGAAGAGCCCAGGACCTGGCAGCTTCTACACTGAGGGATTGAAGGGCATGGAATATGATATTCCAGAGGGCAAAAGAGCTGGGACTCAACCCAAATGTCACCTACTCAGCAAAACTGAGTATTTTGTTTCAGGGGAAAATATGGTCATTCAAGTGGAATAGAGGACTTTCAAGCATTCTTGAGGAAAAAACCAGAGTTGAAAATAAAATTTGATATCCAGGCACAAGAAGCAAGAGATACCTGAGAAGATAATCAGGGAAAAGAAATCAAAAGTTAAGCTATTTACATTCCTACATGGAAAGTTATCCATGTTATCAAAGTTAACCTATTTACATTCCCACATGGAAAAACAATAATTGTGACTGATGAACCTTTTCTCAGTATGAAAATAATGGAAGAAGGGTGTATGGTCACATGAATACATATGTGAATGTGTGTATATATGTTTACTGTTATATATGAATAGAGGACATAGGTTGAATTTGTTGGGAAGGGAGGATACTCAAGGGGTGAAATTATGAGGTAAGAGAGGAAAGTGGCAAGAGGAGATGGGGAAAGACAGGGTAGAGTAAACTATCTCATGTTGAAGAAGCAAGGGGAAGTGGTTGCAAGGGAGGGGAAGAATAGGAAGGCAAAAAGGCAAACCCACATTCTCATTGAATTTGGTCCAGGGAGAGAATAATATACATACTAAATGGGATATCTCAACCTGCAGCAGAATAAGGGGAAGGGGGATGAGAGGAGGGATGATGGATGGGAGGGCATCCTTGGGGGGAGGGGAGGTTGGAAGTACCCACTATAGAAGTGGGACAGGATCAAGTAGGGAATGGATCAGGTGGGGAGTGGGATGAGTGGGAGGGAATTATAAGCAGCCTTGTACAATATATCTACCATGGTAAAGTTTTGCATAGCTAGACATGTACAACATATATTGAATTACTTATCTTCCCAGAGGGAATGGGTGACAAGGGAGGAAGGAAATGGATCTGAAATTCGAGGTCTTAAGATTAAATGTTTCAAATATCTATAAATACTATTTTAATACTCTTTTGCTTGTAATTGGGAGATAAGATGTGCAGGCATTGGGACACAAAGATTCACCTTCCTCTAATGGAATAGTCGAAGGGGGTATGGGAGAAGATATGGGAGAGAGCAGATTGGAGGAAGTGATATCTTGTGGGACTGCTATTCTGGGAGGATGGGTAGGGGAAAACAGGGGGAAAAATAATTGTAACTCAAAATCTGGTGCAAATGAATGATGTAAAACAGAAGTTAATAAAACATTTGTAAAAAAAAATAAAATAAAATAAAATAAATAAAATTAATAAAACATTTGTTTAAATAAAAAAAAGAATACATATTGTTTTAATTGAAATTTGTGAAGAAAATCAATATAATCACCAACTGTACTAAATAGATACATTTCAAAAATGTACCGGGTTTAAAATGTTCATTTTTAAAATAGAAAAAATGAATCCCTGAAAACATTTTAATATGTTTTATCACAAGGCAAGATTTCCAAGTGTACTTTACCCAGAGAATCTTACTTTCCCAATGTAGTCTGAAGCTATCACCACACAACTTTATCCATTTTAAATTAAGATTGATAAGTTTTCCTTATAAAGCCAGAGTACTGGCAATTAGATGTCACTATTTAACGTGCTCAAATGAACCAAATTTTGAAAGTTAGCAGTTAAACCTCATCGTAAAAATTAACTCAGTGATTGAATATATCATGATAAGGAAGAAGATAATAAAGATACACATTAATACCTGTACCCCATTAATAATTCCATTTTCTGTGCTGTGAAATAAAACAATATTTATAAGAACCTTGGCATCAAGTGAAAAATTTCTCTAATAGCCAGGAAAATAGTAACAAAAGGGATGAATCTCGTTCTTATAATTATGGAATTCTCTTGATTTGCATAAGACATATTTTCCCATAATTTAAATTTTGATAGTTTTCAGAAGGATTCAAAAATTTTAAGATAGTAAAAATTTCAAATTAATAGGCACTATGATCTAAATATTTCTTGGGCATTTATTTGCTATGCTCATGTACGATTCCAGGGACTAGAAATATAAAAACAAATCAAGACATAGCTCCTGCTGCCATGACCTTGTAATTCCATAGGGTGAAAATAAATAACTGAAATACCTAAATATTTAATTGAATTTGTGATCTTATTAGTATAGATGTTTCCTCTCTCCATTAAGTGCAACTCATGATCTATTCATTCCTTTCAATCCTATGCAACTCTTATTAGCTAACTTACTCTGATTTTCAAAATAAGTAGGCAGATACTTTAAATTATTAGCCAGTCAGTAAGCTTGATGTTAATTCCTACAAAATTCTATACTAGGATAATCTATGATTACTTAAAAAAGCAAGAGATGGTCACTTTCATTTACTTTTTTGACTGGTACTGTGGTTTTATCAATGTAAGGAGCTCTTAGTGAGTAACCTCCTCTACCAATGTCTGTCAACATGTTTTCTGCAATTGATAGTCTTAGAAAATAGTTTGAGGAATTAAGAGGTTAATTGACTTGTCTGTGGTCACACATCACAACATGTGCCTGAAAATCAACTTGACCTCAGGTTTTCCTGGCTCTAGTTCTCTATCAATTATTCTATGGTAACTCATTTTATCTGGTTATTAAGACCAATATATCAGAAGAACACCATAGTCCTATTATGCATAGAATTTAGTAAAGTATTTGACACAAATTTCCATTATGAATTTCTGGACAATGTATATGGAATCAGAACTAGGTGACTCATTGACCATAGAGAGTATTGATTAATGAATTAATATCGATGAAAAGGGAGGTCTCTAGTAGAATGCCTATCTCTTTGCCCTTGAAGGTGTACCTGTTGTGTATGCATGTGTGTGACTGACTTGAATAAAGGTATAGATTGTATTCTTGGGTCAACATTTCTCAATGAAACTAGAAAGAATAGTTGATAACATTGCATAAAAGGACCAATATTCAAGCAGATCTCAAAAGATTGGTGGGTTAACAGTAACAATGTAAAATATAAAGGTAATAAATATCAAGTCTTCAATTTGAACTCAACATGTACTAAAAGTACATGATGGAGGGAGCCAAGATGGTGGAGTAGAAACAGCTCATCCAAGCCTCTCTGCCCGCAGATTCCCCCCAAACTATGTAAAAAAGGACTCTGAACAACTTCTGGAGCCCCAGCACCCACAGAATGACACAGAGAAGCTAACCTCCTGCTGAGGACAGCCTAGCAGCCCTGCAGGAGGGACCAGTGCAGCGGTCTGGGAGCCGGCAGCACGCAGAGCGCAGGAGCCGAGTCGAGCCAAGCCCAGGTCCCCGTGAGCTGAGGTTTTAGCCCCAGGGCGGCAGGGCCAGCAGCCAGCTGGAGGAACCCCAGAACACCAGGAGCTGTGGTGACTCCAGAATTATCAACATAGACATGCCTAGGACAAAGTAAGAGGTTAATGTCCTATGGACTTTGGGACCTGTATTTGGGGAATGCGTCAGCTCCCTCCCCTGGGGGCTAGAAGCCGCTGAGGAGACACGCCATTTTGTAGTTTTCATAGGCATTTCTGGCTCCCAGCCTACAAATCGTGGGGAGATCCAGCGATCAGTCTTGGGGGGTAATCGCTCTTGCTTTAACCTCCCTGGATCTGGATTGTGATCTAGGGTGGAAGTTGTGGGTGGGTTTACAGCTTGCCAGAAACGGAAGTTGCCCCCCACACGTTCGGGACGAAAATTCCTCTATCTGGCCTTAAAGCCATAGTGTGGCAACAAGCCCAAAAGTCAAGCAATTAAGTGGCAACATGCCAAGGCAAAGGAAACAGAAAAATGCAACCCTAGACTCCTATTTTGGGGGCATAGAGTGGGAAAAGGACTGTGAGGTCAGAAGTCCTGCTCCAAAAGCCCCAGGGGAAAACATGAGCGGGTTGCAGGCCATAGAGGACCTTAAGAAGGACTTTAAAAATCAAATAAGAGAAGTGGAGGAAAAATTAGAAAGAGAAATGAGAAGGATGCAGGAAAAGTATGAAATGAGGGTCAACAGCCTGACTGAGGAAAACACCTTAAAAAATAGACTAGCTCAAATGGCAAAGGAGGCCCAAAAGGGCAATGAGGAGAAGAATGCCTTAAAAAGTCGAATTTGCCAGATGGAAAAGAATCTCAAAAGTTCACTGAGGAGATTCATTCCTTCAGAGTTAGACTGGAGCAAATGGAAGCTAATGACTTTATGAGAAATCAAGATGCTGTTAAGCAGATCCAAACAAATGAAAGATTAGAAGGCAATGTGAAATATCTCATGGGAAAAACCACTGACCTGGAAAATAGATCCAGGAGAGACAATTTAAAAATTATTGGACTACCTGAAAGCCATGATCAAGGAAAGAACCTAGAAATCACCCTTCAAGAAATTCTCAAGGAAAATTGCCCTGATGTTTTAGATCCAGAGGGCAAAATAGAGGTTGAAAGAATCCACAGATCACCTCCTGAAAAAGATCCCAAAAAGAAAACTCCCAGGAATATTATAGCCAGGTTCCAGAATCCCCAGATCAAGGAGAAAATACTACAAGCAGCCAGGAAGAAACAATTTCAATATTGTGGAAACACAATCAGAATAGCCCAGGACCTGGCAGCTTCTACACTGAGGGATTGAAGGGCATGGAATATGATATTCCAGAGGGCAAAAGAACTGGGAATGAACCCAAGGATCACCTACCCAGCAAAACTGAGTATTTTGTTTCAGGGGAAAATATGGTCATTCAGTGGAATAGAGGACTTTCAAGCATTCTTGAGAAAAAACCAGAATTGAATAGAAAATTTGACATCCAGACACAAGAAGTAAGAGATGCCTGAGAAGGTAATCAGGGAAAAGAAATCAAAAGGAACTTATCAAAGTTGAACTATTTACATTCCTATATGGAAAAGCAATAACTGTGACTGATGATATCTTTCTCACTATGAAAATAATGGAAGAAAGGGGTGTGGTCATATGAATACATATGTGAATGTGTGTGTAAATGGTTACAGTTATATATGGATAGAGGGCATAGGTTGAATTTGTTGGGAAGGGAGAATACTCAAGGGATGAAATTATGAGGTGAGAGAGGAAAGTGGCAAGAGGAGATGGGGAGAGACATGGTAGGGTAAACTATCCCATGTAGAAGAAGCAAGGGGAAGTGGTTGCAAAGGAGGGGGAGAATAAGGAAGGCTAAAAAGGCAAAACCACATTCACATTGAATTTGGTTCAGGGAGAAAATGACATACATACTAAATGGGATATCTCAACCTGCAGCAGGATAGGGGGAAGGGGGATGAGAGGAGGGATGATGGATGGGAGGGCATCCTTGGGGTGAGGGGAGGTTGGAAGTACCCACTATAGAAGAGGGACAGGATCATGTAGGGAATGGACCAGGTGGGGGGTGGGATGAGTGGGAGGGAATTTTAAGCAGCCTTGTACAATATATCTACTATGATAATGTTTTGCATAGCTAGACATGTACAACATATACTGAATTACTTATCTCCCAAGAAGGAATGGGTGACAAGGGAGGAAGGAAATGGATCTGAAATTCCAGGTCGTAACATTAAATGTTTCAAATATATATAAATACTATTATTAATACTCTTTTGCTTGTAATAGGGAGATAAGATGTGCAGGCATTGGGACACAAAGATTCACCTTCCTCCAATGGAAAAGTCCATGGGGGTATGGGAGAAGGTATGGGAGAGAGCAGATTGGAGGAAGCGATATCTTATGGGACTACTATTCTGGGAGGTTGGGTAGGGGAATAATGGGGGGAAAATGATTGTAACTCAAAATCTGGCGGAAATGAATGATGTAAAACAGAAGTTAATAAAGCATTTGTTTAAAAAAAATAAAAGTACATGATGGAAAAGAGTTGGTCAGAATGTAATTTATAAAGAAAAGACTTAGAAGTATAGTATACATAATGAGGGAAAAAATAGACCCACTTTACCCTTATCAGAAGCATCTAGATTATTGAGCAAAGTTTAGAAACATTTTAAAAGAGATGTGAATAAGCTGGCGCTCACCCAGGGGAGGCTGATCAGGATGGTAAAGAGATAAACCCATATAATACCAGGAGAAGTTTCAAGGACTTACAGCATTTGATCTCGGGGTGGGGGAAGTTGAATAGGGGATATAAAATACATCTGAAACATTGTCATATGGAAAAAAGATTAGTGTTGCTCTCTGATTGACTTTGGAGGACAGAAGTAGTACCAGTGGGTGAAAGTTATAGTGAGTAAGATATTTGGCTTGATATAAGTAAAACTCTGCTTCGAATAGCTTTTCTCATAGAGATTAGGAATATCATTAGTGCATTAAGAGAGAGGGAATAGAATCATGGGAAGAAAAAAGTTTAACTGTATTCCAGAGAGAGGCAATTATCATGAGTGAGAGACTGGCTAAAAGGGAAGGAAAAATTGGAGAATTTCTTTCCTGAGAGTCTGTGTGAGTTGTCATCTTTGAAAGAGATTGGGGAAACATTTTAATAAAAACAGAATTTTGCTTTTATCTCTTCAAGGTGCTAACAATGTTCTTATGATTGTTAGTTGTCTCTATTTGGCTTCTCTTGAGAAATGGGGCAAATAGGTCCCGAATAAAAAAAAAAAAATAAGTGACCATCCTGTGATGTTCTAAACTAAATATTTTGAATACTGAGGTTTTTCATCCTACTTCAATAAATTCAAATTCATCTTTCTGCTTCAATTTTCTTTTCCTCTCTAATTGATTTGACATAAGCCTTCTGAAGGTAATCATATCACTTGCCTATTAAAAAAAGTTTACCACTTAAAACAAAATCCATCCTTTTTAGGTTGGCAAACATCCTTCATGATCTGGCCCTGACACTTTTCTTATCTCTTAGCCATTCTTGACTCTTCATTAACCCAACATTCCACCCAAAGAGAGGTTCTAGTACCTACTTTTTGTAAATATGGCCTTCCTGCCTCTGTGCCTATTTTGATACTGTTTCTCTCTCCATAAAATATCATTCCATGGTCAACTATCTCTGGACCATGCATCCAGCTCCAATCTGTCTGAAGAACAGGTCAGCCATAGGAGGAAAGAAGCATTATGTAGTGAGTACCAGGGCAGTATTGGCAGCTAGGAAGAAGTTGCAGCAGTCTGCAACAAGGATATATCTGACATGTGGGAGTAAATCTAGTTAAATTATAAGAAAATTATCCTCACAGAGGTTGCAGGATGATGAGATTTGGGACCACAAGCCTGGAAGATTAGCTACTAAGGCCTAGAGGAGCTATGCCTTGCCTCAGTGGAGGGCATGCCCACACTAATGAAGTCACAAGCCTTTGAAGTATTAAAAATTACTATCTGTGCATGTCTTCTATTCCCTTTTAGACAATAGGCTATAAGCAATGTGTCATCTTCATCATTGTTTCCCTCACAGTAACTAGCAAAATGCCCCACTGAATTTATTGAATAGATTTAAAACACAGCTTTTAGTCTTTTTATGTCTATGTAGGTATGTATATAATTAGACAGCATGGCAAGCTGGATAAAGTACCAGGGAGAAGATTCAAATAATTCATGTGACTCTAGCTATATGAACCTAGATAAGTCTCTTACCCTCTCCGTGCCTCAGTACTTAGACTACTCTCAGATTATTCTAGGACATATTTACTAAATCAAAGAAATTATAAATTACATTGTTTGAGAGCAGTCTCCCACTGTGAGTTCCCCATGCACTGAAATCATATATCCTTTAGTATTTGTATCAACTAAAGCTCTATGGAGTAATGAGAAAACATTAAACTGATAGAATTTTTTTTTTAATTTCTGAAGTCAAATTGATGGAGAAATTTAAGCTGGCAAAAATATTTATGCCTGATAACAAACTTCATGAAACATTCGCATATATGTATAAAACATTTCAGTATAAATACAAGTAGAAAAAGAATCAACTTAGATGAAGCATATTTTTGGTTAACCAGTAGTAGAAAGAAAAAAATTACATTTGGGGACATAGGCATAGAAAACTAAAATCAGACACTCCCCTCAAAAAATCTTAAATCATTAAAATGGTATCCACAGCATGGGATTTTCTTAATATAATCCCAATACTCAGTTGCCTCTTCTGTCCCTCCTACCCATTATTCTTCCACTTTTTTTTTTTTTTTTGCTTTTTGCAGGGCAATTGGGGTTAAGTAACTTGCCCAAGGTCACATGGCTAGTTTTTTGTTTGTATGTGCATTAAGTGTCTGAGGCCAGATCTGAACTCAGGTCCTTCTGTCTCCAGGGCTGATGCTCTACTCACTGTGCCACCTAGCCTCCCCTATTCTTCCACTTTTAGAAAATACAGTAGGATTGCATTTGAAGAAAAATAGGATGTAGAGACTTTGAACACCACATATCATAAAAAGAGAAAAAGATAGAAGAGGAAGAAGAATTATACCATGGATTTGATTAACATTTGGTGTAAATTGCCAGAAATGCAAAAAAAAAAAAAAGTCATTGCCTTCAGATCTGTGAGCAAAGCTTTCAATTCAGTTTGTTCTTGACCTACCCTTAGCAAGGGAGGAAAAGTGAATTACAAACAATAATAATATTTCAGGAATGGAGAAAAATGGTCTTGAAATGTGGATAACGCCATAGCTACTGCTCTCTGTTAAGAGACAAAGGATATCAAATGACTTTTTCCCCTCAATATTTAAATAAACTTCCCATTAAGAGTGCACTATATATCTTATGGTGGCAATCAGCACACATCTCATATAGCACAAATTCATAGTCCTTTGAAGCAACTGCAGATGTATATTTAAGAAGAAAAAAGAGGTAAAGCAAATCAGTAGATAATGACACAACCTCTTAAAGCAATGTGATTTTTTTCTACTGATTAAGACTAATAAATCAGACAAGCCCTTGCAGAGGAAGTTTTCCTAAAAAAGAACAAAAAAAAAAACAAACAAATAAAGGATTGAGCAGATACAAGAACTGGCAAGCAGACCCTGTTTACCTACTTAGCTATCATCACTCATAAGAATCACAATCATTATTATTAACAGGCATTTATAGACCACCTTTCATTGCAAATCCCTTTATAAATGGTTTTACAAATGGATTAGAAACAGCATAGATATGGATCACTTCACCCTCCACAGGGGTACTGTCACCTCAAGGGGGAAATGCAGGAACTTTATATAAATCACAATAATATTATGCTAACTTTTAGCACCAACTGCAAAGAATCTGTTATTTGCTTGAAGCCACAGGGAATATTAGATAACTAAAGGACATTTCCTTTCTTTGGCTATAAGGTCAATGTGGCCTCATTAGTTGAGGTCTAATGTTAATGAATCAAGAGGTCAGATGGCAGGGCTATAAAAGGTCCAAACTCCTGACTTGTGTTAAAGCTAAATAAACTACACAGTGTGTGTGTGTGTGTGTGTGTGTGTGTGTGTGTGTGTGTGTTTCTGACTCACGGTTTTGTTTGTAACATAATTCCAGATCTAATACTTCTATTTCCAAATGATTCTAAAGCAGTTTCCCCAAAACTCCTTCAAATTCTAGCTAAATACATTTTATAGATTCAAAAATCTGTCAAGGAAGCCTATATTTTATTTAATTTTTCTTCAGGTAATATAATATTTGAATATGAAGTCCACACTATTATTTTATGAAACCTATTGGACTAGATTCATCCCATTTAAAAAAATTTAATTGATATCTTTCATTTTGATAGCACCTAAATTTACCACTGTACCGTACCCCTCCCCTACCTATACATTCATTCCTTATGATAAAGAATTTTGGAAAAAAATAGAAGGGGGGAAAATCAGCAAAAATCAATCAATGCACCAATTTTATGCAATGTTGTACACCCTTGGGCCTTCTATATATTCAAAAGAGTAGGTAGAAATGTCTCCTTATAGCTCTTCTTGAAAGTCAAGCTCATTTTTATTAATTTTATAATATTCTTGTTCAATTGTCTTGTAATTGTTGCTTTTTCCATTGCCATGTGTATACTCATCTTATATATTGTTCTGCTGGCTTTGCTTTCTTTACTTTATAACTCTCTGCAAGTGTGGGGTCAAACTTATCCTTAATCAGCTGTCTTAACTAGGTGAGAATGTCTTACAGGACTTACAGGATCTATACTAAGTTTGAAAAGTCATCAAACACCATTGGATGAAGTGAAAGGATAACAAACAGAAATTCTGTTTCAGTTGGTTGGAGGATTTATTCCCTCCCTCTGGGTCCTTTATAAAAGCATGAATGTTAGCTGAAATAAAGGGATTCCAGAAATTGAACAAGTATGTTTTCCCAGCACACCTCTGAGCCTAAAGGGCTGTGAGGGATGGGAAGGCTGGCTTCAGTTTTGTCCAGGTTTCCTTCCTCCAACTCCATTTTTGGACTAGGACTTTGAGAGTTCCAGTTAATGTTGGAAATCCAGTCTTCCAAATAATCCTAGTGGTATGGTATCCCTCTATCAGCTGATATGTCTGCTATAATCCAAGGTCACATGGAAACAGGTTTACCATGCTTAAGGGGAACTTCCTGAGCACTCCAAAATGGCAGAAAAGGTCTTTCAGAAACCAGTCGGTATGCTTTACTTCTGTGCCACATATCCTCAGTGCACACCAGTTTGGTATATTTTGTATTTATTTATATGTGTACATGTTATTTCCCCAAATTCATAAGTTCTTTGAGGGCAGAGAATATTGATTTGTAGTGCTGGTATCTGACATAGTGACAAGAACACAGCAGATATTTTAAAGAATGAATGAAAAAATTAAATAGGCTTATTGGTGAAGGATGACGCTCTGTCCCACGTCATATTGGAAAGTGAAGCAGGAAATCAATTGGGGACTTCCTCAATACAAGCCTTGGAGGAAGACTTCCTCAAATACAAGGAATCTAGATGGAAATTCATACCTTTGCTGTATTTTCCTGTGTATTTTAACATCTTCAGAGTAAATGATTTCCCAGAAATCCTAAGAAGGTCAAAGACAAAACATAAAGGACTGCCACACCCCAAAATGTTTATGAACATTTTATGAACCATGGTAGCACTTTGTTTGGTAGCAGAGGACTGGTAGAAAAGTAGATATTCAATGATTAGGGAATACTAAGCAAATTGTAGTACATGAATATAATAGAATGATCCTGCATCATAAGGAATGATAAATTTTAATAATTCAAAGAATGATAAGAAAACAAATTAATTGACTCTAGATTGAAGTAAGTAGAACTAAGAATATAGGATATATAATGTCTCCAATTTTGTAACTTGAAAGAAACAATAAAAACAGATCTCCTTTGTTATTATTATTTTTACATGGGATGCTTGTAATCCTACCTGCTATAGGGAGTCTTCCCCAATCCTTTTTAATTTCAGTGCCTTACCTCTGTAAATAATTTCCTATTTATCATATATGTGTGTATGTAAGTCTGTTTTCTCCCCCATTAGACTGTAAGCTCCTTGAGGATAGGGATTGTCTTGCTTCTCTTTATATACAGAGCACAGGGCTTGACACATAGTAGGTAGGCCCTGTAGGCTGTACATAAGTATTTCTACACTTGTATTCAGACATGAAGATAATATTAGTTTCCTAATCTCTTTCTAAACAGCTAGGATAGGAAGAGCTGGAACTGAGGTTTCAAGCCCTAGACAAACATTATGACAGACTGGGAAACTGCTCAGTTGAACCAATGTTCTGTTTTGGAGGAATATCCCTTGCTGTCCCTGTCCTGAACATTCATCCCCTTCTATGGCTAAGTAAACCTCCTATTGTTAACTAGTAGACAGTTTACAATTGTCCCAATTCATTCCATTTTTAGACCTAAATTACCAGGGTACCCGCCTAAACCAGGCTTAGCCCATTATGTTTGAGATGGTGGTCACCAACGGAGAAGCATACAAGAAACCCAGGATAAGTGGTGAAGGCAAAAATTTTAGTAATAAAATAAAGCCTTACTGCTGTGGGGACATCTCAGCATCATTGCTCATAAGGAAGTATTGTTCCAAGGGCAAAGAGAATGGACAAAGAAGGTGGGCAAAGTCAAGTCCTCAGATACTCATACAGTATCTATTTGTGCCAAATGTGAAAATCCCTAGAGAGATTTCGGGGACAAGGTGAGAAAGTGTGGAAAGCAGCATAAATATTGCCTGATAAGAAATTAAATAGATTTCTCCTGAGTTTGTGTGTTCCAAAAAATCTCACACTTAAATTTGCTATGCTGAGAGAAGTGAGTAAAGGTGTATCTCTGGGTGGCATTGCCTGGTAATAACAGGATGAATGAAAGATAGACGTGCTGGTAACTGTCATGATGGTAATACCTCACAATTAAAGCACTCATCCTCTTCATATAGTTCTGGCTATTCCTTTCCTGAGTTTAAAAACAAGTCATTTAGACTTATCTGGACCCAGATTAGGTCATTTAACAAAAATGAATTTTTTTTTCTTTTTCTCATGAGGGCAACATTTAAATACCCAACAAGAAGCATATAGATGTCTGATTTAGTCATGGACAAGATGGATATTAAAGCCATTAGAAACAAGGGAAGTTGACTATCAAGACTAGAGGGAAGTCATTTAAAATAGAATTCAAAATCAGTGCCCTCAAAAATTAACTTTTCTTATATTGAATAACTATTTTGAATACCCTTGGAGTCCTCTTTGCTATTGTGTCCTATGTTTGGTAGACTAGGAATCAGGAAGATATCAGTTCAAATCTTGCCTCTGAAACCTACTACCTGTGTCACCCTGGCCAAGTCACTTAACCTCTTTCAGCCTCAGTTTGCCCATCTTTAAACTGGGTACCAAAATAGCCCCTATCTCATAGGTCAAATAAGATAACATACTTAAAGTGTTATGGAAATCTTGAATCC
The DNA here is from genome assembly GCA_011680675.1 of Gymnobelideus leadbeateri. NCBI lineage: Eukaryota > Metazoa > Chordata > Mammalia > Diprotodontia > Petauridae > Gymnobelideus > Gymnobelideus leadbeateri. Next base: position 565,717 of record WOXC01009417.1, on the reverse strand, counting down.
TGCTATTATTATACACACCCACCCAGCAGGTGGCAAAGAAGGAGCACACATTAACTCTTCCCAGAACTTTCTCCTTTGTAGCAGGGGGTGGGGGTGGGGAGTGGATTCAGGAGAGAGGACAAGAGAGAGCAACTTAGCAGTCCTCTGTTCTATACTCAAGAAAGAAATTAGACTCCATAATTTCCTTGATGGGAAGGGAATGTAAAGTGAAAGTGGGATGTTCAGCAATTTACTTTGCTTAAATTCAAGCTTATTTAGTTCCATCCCAGATTACTCAGAGGAATCTCAGAGTTCTTCAGCAATTTTCATTTAAATTTTCTCATGGAACTACTATCAATGATAGTTTCCTACTAGACACTTTCAAAAGATCCTCGTCCAACATGAGATCTAATGATTGGACTCTTCAGGATTTCAACTTAGAAAATATTCTCCCTGCAATAGATCATTCATGAAAACTCATAGCCTATATCTTGGCTAGATATCAAATGTGATCCTTAGAATGTTTAGTATTTTCTATGACTTAGAGATACACCTTAGAGATTAGGACTCCAAACATTTGAATCTCAGTACATAAAATGTAATGTTTTCTTGGAAAAACACTTAACCTTCATAACTCAAGATTGTTTTGGAAATGACAAGAGGAGCAAAATGGAATCATAAACAATAAATGTGGAATAACTGATTTTAGGTGCTTATTGCCATCAACTCAAGCACCTCCTTTAAGCTGATCAGAGAGGGAGGCACAAAGCTCACCCCGTCTCTTGACACAAAATTGTCTAGAAGATGAAGGAAATGTCGACATTCTCTAATCTAAGGCCCTAATTTTAGTGTTGAGAAAAATGTCTCAAAAGGTAAAATGACTCAAGATTATATGACTATAGCCAGGACTGAAGCCTTCTCCCCTCATCCCCTCAAACCACATAGTTATCACCTGCTAAGTTCCATGGATAGGACTCCAGGAAAATCTCAGCATGAATGAAAGAAATATGTAAAATTTCTGTTACTCAGCCCCAATTTACTACAGAATGGTAGTATATACAAATTCTTTACCAAGAACCACTAAAATTATATTAGGTACCTTATGAGCATAAGAAAACAATCATGAAGAGACTTACTTTGATAAATAACACACACACACACACACACACACACACACAGTGTCACCCTCTCTCAGACTCAGTTTTCTCACCTATAAAACAGAGATCATAATAGCATATACTTCACAGGGTTGTTGTAAGATTCAAATGAGATAAGCTAAAAAATTAGAACATATAAACATTACCTAATCAGTATACTTTGAGAATATTATTTCCTTCAGTTCTATAAATTGAAACCTTTACATGACTGTCTGTCCTGGGATGTTCTTTTCTACATCATCCCCTTGATCAACATTATTGGACTTGTACTGAGTTCACAAGTTCACTTGGCATTCTGTGGATAATAATGGAGTATGCAGTTGGCCCATAAGTTTTGTTTCTACCTACATGACTTATCCACCTTCCTTTTTTCTGATGACATCTTTTGCTCTGTTTATACTGGAAAAATTCTTATTTGCAATGTATTACTACCTGCTCAGGCCTGCCATGTTCCTCCCAATTGCCCTTTGGTTAATCCCTGATCTTAATAACACTATGGCATTCCATGGATCCCTGATAGGCAACATCAATGGAAGACTATTGATATTAAAAAAAAAAAAAAATAGGCCAGGGTGGCTAGGTGGCACAATGAATAGAGCACCGGCCCTGGAGTTAGAAAGACCTGAGTTCAAATTCGGCCTGACACTTAACACTTACTAGCTGTGTGACATTGGGCAAGTCATTTAACCCCAATTGCCCCTCCAAAAAGCAAAAAAAAAAAAGATAGGCCTTTATTTCATGGATGAATCTGAGATCCTTCAAAGACCTGCAGAGTCCTCAAACATAATCTAGACTGCCTTCTCTTCCAATTCAATTTTTTTCATTATGAATTTGTAAAGACTTACAGAAGGATGGGGAAGAAATTGCCCTGAATTAGAAAGCATGGGTAGTTTATCATAGACACATCAAAGTACTAAGCACATATTGATATTTATAAATACAGCCAAAACAACACATTTAAATCTGTTGTCACTTTATCATTGAGGTAAAATACAAATGTACATCAAAAATGTTTTAGTTAGGTTTAGAAATATTATCTAAAATATGAATAATTGTAACTGTTTTGCAGAAATTGAAGCTAAATTATATGATTGGGGAATAAGGGGAATTTGGAAATCATCTAATTTCCCCTCATTTTATAGATGAGTAAACTGAGGCTAAGTGACTTGCCAAAGGTAGGACAGGGGCAAAGCAGGTCCTTTGGCTCCCAATTCAATGCTCTTTCTAATATCCTGTACTTGTCTCTTATATGCTTGTTTTTCTTTCTCAGTTAATTTTCTAAGCTAGGAGATAAAGTTTTGAACACAGAACATTCTGCAGCATCTGATATTAACAAGTTTCTTTGTGCTGGTTTCACTATTGCCGGAATGAATTCTGGCTGACAATGATTTCAATAAAAACTCTTCATTAATGGTTCTTCCATTTCTGAATCTTTTTAAAGAATTTATGTAGTATTTATTTCCATTTAAAAATCATTTTTTTTTATTTTCTAATGCTGAATGTGTTTTCATCAAATTACAAGAAAACTTTGTTGCCTTAATGTTTTCTTTTAATAAAACATCTCCAGCAATGATATACAGCAATCATAGAGAATTCTACTCTAATCCAGACCAAACAAAGATCCCAAATTCTAAAAGGCTGATATGATACCCCTTGGGGTAAAGGGGAAAAGGACAACAACTGCATAATGTTTCCTTCTTTTTAAACGGTCAAATTCTGCCTCATATTTACAGCCAGCCATTGAAATATTTTATCGGATTATTTCTACAAATAAAGTCAATCCCTTCCTCTGGCATTTTCACCTTTACTTTAAAACCACACTTACAACTATGTGTTTATGTTGATTGAGATAGAATATGCTATGCAAACTTTGAAACACAAGACCACAATAATTAAAAGAACAGTATGATCCTACTCAAACATGCACATTTCCCATACCACCTGCTGACTGGTGACTGATTTTAGAGACTGATAAGCTGTGGCACCTGTGCTAAAATGACAAAGGACTCCTCCCAACTCCGGTATGGGGTTGCCAGGACATTGCACCCGAGAAATTAACTGAAATGGGAATATAGCACCATTCACCTTACCTTGCTACCTCTCTTTTCCTGTCCTCTCCTATATCACTCAAAAGAGATCTTCAGAAATTCCTTCAGCATTACTCTGAAGTCCTACCATACAACCATAAGATTGGCAAAGTTGACGAAAAATGAAAATGAAAAATGTTGGAGGGACTATGGGCAAACAGGTACATTAATGCATTATTGCTGTAACTGGGAATTGGTCTAGCTGTTCTGGGAAATAATATGCAATTTTGCTCACAATGTCACTAAACTGTGCATACTCTTTAACCCAATAATATTATTTGCAGGCCTATTTCCCCAAGAATTCAAGAAAAAATTAAAAGGACCTACACAAACAAAAATATTAATAGCAGCTCTTTTTGTAGTAGCAAAGAATAGAAAACTAAGGGAATGTCCATTAATTTGCTCTTGTTCTGTCATTTTTCAGTTATACTCCCCATTTGGTTGTAATCCCTTCATGATCCCATTTGGGGTTTTCTTCACAAAGATACTGCAGTGCTTTTTGCCATTTCCTTCTCCTGCTCATTTTGCAAATGAGGAAACTAAGGCAAGCAGGGTTGAATGACTTGCCCAGGATCACACAGCAAGTAAATGTCTGAGGCCAGATTAGAACTCAGGTGTTCCTAACTTCAGGTCTGTTATTTTATCTATTGTGCAGCCTAGTTGCTCCTGTCCATCATCTGGGGAAGGGTTAAATAAATTGTTGTTTAGGAATGTGATGAAATACTATTGTGCCATACAATATAATGAAAGTGATTGTTTTGTTGAAATCGGAGAAGGCATGTAAACTAACACTGAATGAAGTAAGCAAAATTAAAATAGTTTATATCATTACAATAGTGTGAAAACAAACTATAAGGACTTTAATCAACACAATGAAAAACTGTGACTCCAGAGTACAGATGGAGAAGCATGCTACTCATGTCTAGAAAGAGAAATGATAGATTCAAAGTGGAGGGCAAGACACATTTTTAGATATGATCAATGAAAATTTTGTTTTGCTTAAATAATTTTAATTTTTTTCCTTTTTTTGGAGGGGGGAAAGCAGGGAAATTGGGGTTGACTTGTCCAAGGTCACACAGCTAGTAAGTGTTAAGTGTGTTACAGATTACAACCATCCACATATTCCCAGTCTGTGTGACTCATGCCCAGCACTCCCCTGTGTTCTCCATGGGAGAGAATATATTGGAGTTTTCTGTACTTTTTCTTCACATGAAGATATCAAAGGAGCACTGGGGCTTACCAGTGAATCTACTTCATTCTCCACATGACAATCGAACCTTCTTCTTCAATACATGTAGTTGATAACATCCCTTACACATATTCTCCTGTGTAACTCTTTGCTCGGAATGTATTACAGCCCATTCATGCTCGTGACGAATCTCCTCATTGTTACATGACTGATCATCAACTTCAGTTACTTAGAGTTTGCAATTTTCCATGCATCAAAGCCCAACATCATTACCTATGTAATATTGGCATTAAAAAGATCAGCCTTTGTTTTGGGAAGAAGTGAGAGAATGCCGATAACTACCAACTATATGCCTACTTTCCCTTTTATATAGCATGTTTATGAAATTGACCCACCCATAAACCAAAGCAGTGATTAAGGAGGGCATTTAAAGGGAATAGACAGGTTTTTGATCATTTTTTAAGCTATATTACACAGACCACATCTTTATCATCAAACAATTGACTAAAACATTTAAAAATGTAAAATCCTACTGTACTGATTATATAACTGCTTTTTAAAAAGCTCTGATTCAGAAAAACAAAACATTAGCTTAAAGGTGACTAACCTGAGCTTGATGATTTCAAGTCAAGTGGATAGAAAAACTATATCCTCAAAACCCATCTTGCCCTACTAGAAAGTTAGAGTTAGAAAATAAAAGAGAGAGCAGATTGGGGGAAAGGGTATTCAGTAGGCTTGTATAATGCCATGCACAGAAGCTTTCCAGAAGAATGCTACTGTGAACAGGTTTTAAGGTTCTGATTACACAGTATAGTGGAAACTCTATTCCATAACAAATCAAAAGCAAAATATTCACAGAAAATCAAGGTACAGCATTCACAATATTACAACTTATATTCACAACAGCTTATCATTAAAATGGCCACATAGTTTTCACCAAAGTGGTCACAACATTTAGAACAAAGAGCAATCATCTCAAAGTACAATAGTCAAAGTCTTCCACTCATAGGGCACTCTTAAGTTAACTCAATCACTCACTTATTCATCAGTCTTCCACTCATGGGGCAAAGTCTTGATTAACTCAATCAGTCATCTAGTCAGCAATCAATTACTAAGTATCATATACAATCCCTCTACTCCTAGGTCACTAGTAAACTACAATTTCATCATTACTCAGTACTCAGAGAGAGGTCTTTTCATCTTGACTTGGGGCTGGTTCTCAGATTCCCTGTATCCCCTTCCATGGTCCCAGATTCTACCTGAATTCACCAGACTGTCACCTGGGTTCAATGGTAGACAACTCCCAGTTCCTTTTCCAGCTCTCTTGGTAGGTCCTGCTCCACACTGAAGTTCACAGGGTCTGATCCATGTCAGTTCCTTCACAATTTCTGCTCCAGGGAATTCAAGGCTCAGCCAAGCCACAAACAAAGTCTCAACATCCCAGTCATGCTTTCTCAATCACCTGGGCTCAGGGCTCAGGGCTCCTGTTTAGAAGAAGCTCCACAACAACAAGTTCTCAGGAAATTCTGACTCAGTTCTCCATTGTCTCTTCTTTAGCTGCTCTACTACCAGATTCTGGTCTCAAGAAATTCTGACTGTGCCTCTCTGGGGCTTTTCTTATATGTACAGCATTAGCTAATCCCTGTTTCAGCCAACCCTTTCCTGTTATGTCAGCAACAGGAGACAGGAGTTCATACCTTCTGTTTCCCCAACAGAAGCTTGATCAATTACTAAGTGCTAAGTACTTGATACCTTTGTCAACACAAAGGGATCTTCAAATTCAAATTACATTACCATTACAGCTTGCTCTTTTGGGGTGAGGGATAGGGGAAAGACAGGGAGAAATTTTGTAACACAAAATCTTGTGGAAATGAATGTTGAAAACTAAAAATAAACACATTCAAAAATCTATATCCTCTAGTACTAAGTGAACTGGCAGATGTGATTGCTGAGCTATTGTCATTGATATCTGAAAATCATGTAGAATGGGTGAGATATCACAGGACTGGTAAAATAGAAATGTTTCGATTTCCAACAAAGAAAAGAAGATAGGATCTACAAGCCATAGAACAGTGATTGTGCTGATCCTAGCAAAATTCTAGAGCATATTATTAAAGAGATAGTGAGTAAACATTTCAAAAACAAAGCATTGACCTCAATGAATAATATGGTTCCATCAAGAAATGGTTATGTTGAAGTAACAATATTTATTTTCAGAAATGAATTTTACTAGACTGATAGATCATATAAATGTCATTAATAGTTTAAATGGATTTTGGCAGAGTATTTTTTAAACATCTGTCATTTTATTCTTAAGGGAAAGACACAAAGATATGGCAAGGTGATAAGAGAGTTAGATGCATCCTAACTTTAGAAAATGAACAGACTCAATGAGTAGACTTTAACAGTGCCATGTTAACTTGGAAGGAGATCTTGTGTAGATTGCCAGAGAAGTCTGTGGTATTGACCATTTTAACAGATGAAGTGTATAAAGACAGAGGATCATGCTTATTAAATAGGTAGGTGATAGTCCAAAACTCAGAGTTATCTAACACATTTCTTATAGAATTAGAATAAAAAAAACAAAGATCTTGAGAACTTAAATCTTTGATCAAGTAAAATAAAATGAAATGAAGTAGGCTTATGTTTAAAATTTTATAATTGGGTTCAAAACTATGGACTTCACAAATAAAATATGGGAGAGATATCATCAGCTAGCAGTTTGTCTCTAAAATATGTGGAGGTGTAATAGACTAAAAACTCAAAATGAGTTAATAACATGCCATTGCAATCAATGAAGCAAATGTGATCTTGAGCTGCATAAATGTAGGTACTGTTCCTAGGAATAAAGAGTTGCTAGTCCTATTGTATTTTGATCTTGTCAGACTCTTTCTGGAATGACACATTCAGTAATGAGAATTACATTACAGAAAGGATATTGATAATCTAGAAGGCATCCAAAGGACAGTAATCAGGTCTTTGAATTCATAGCATATAAAAATCTGTTGCAGGGACCTAGAATGTTTAATCTAGAAGGAGGGGGTATATGGCAGCTTTCTCCAAGTATTTAAAGGGTTTTTTTTTTTGTTGTTTGTTTGTTTTTTTAAAGCAATTGGGGTTAAGTAACTTGCTCAAGGTTACACGGCTAGTCATTTGATTTATGCGTGGGTGCTCATTTTCTGAGGCCGAATCTGATCTCGGGTCATCCAAACTCCAAGGCCGGCGCTCTTACTCACTGTGCCACCTAGCCACCCCTTTAGGACAATTGGGGTTAAGTAACTTGCCCAAGGTTACACGGCTAGGTTTTTTTTGTTTGTATGGATTAAGTGTCAGAGGCCGGCTCCGAACTCAGGTCCTTCTGATTCCAGGGCTGGCGCTCTATTCACTGCACCACCTAGCCGCCCCTTAAAGGGTTTTCTTGAAGAAGACAGTAGACATACTATTTAGACCCAAAAGATAGTGTTGGGAGCAATGAGTAGAGAGTTTATTTTTCTTTTGTTTTGTTTGCAAAGTGACAAATTTAGACTTAATATATAAGAAAAAAAACCTTCAATAATCATAGTTATCCAAAATTGAAATTGGCTAAGTTTATAGGGGGTTGGGGTTATTGTAGTGGGGATTCTGTTTTGAATATGGTTTGGACTGGACAGCTAATGAGATCCTTTCCAAGTCTTAGATTTCTGAATTCCGTGAGTTTCTATTAGTACATATTTACCATGGGGAGGGGTAGAAATGCATTCCAGGGGACAGGGAGATCATCTCTGTACTCACAAGATGATCTCTACATTAGCAGTGTTCTACTATACCTATCCATAAGTTCAGTCCTGCTTCCAGATCATAGGTTTCATTATATATTCCCCACAAATTCTCATATATAATTGCCATCATGAACATTTTTGTTAGACAGGTTGCCATTACAGCACAAGAGAACTGAAATGATTTTGATATTTTCTTTTTTTTATTAAACAAATGCTTTATTAACTTCTGTTTTACATCATTCATTTCCACCAGATTTTTTTTTTCTTTAAACAAATACTTTATTAACTTCTGTTTTACATCATTCATTTCCGCCAGATTTTGAGTTACAATCATTTTCCCCCCATTATTCCCCTACCCAACCTCCCAGAATAGCAGTCCCACAAGATATCGCTTCCTCCAATCTGCTCTCTCCCATACCTTCTCCCATACCCCCATCGACTTTTCCATTAGAGGAAGATGAATCTTTGTGTCCCAATGCCTGCACATCTTATCTCCCAATTATAGGCAAAAGAGTATTAATAATAGTATTATATATATATTTGAAACATTTAATGTTACGACCTCGAATTTCAGATCCATTTCCTTCCTCCCTTGTCACCCATTCCTTCTTGGGAGATAAGTAATTCAGTATATGTTGTACATGTCTAGCTATGCAAAACATTATCATAGTAGATATATTGTACAAGGCTGCTTATAATTCCCTCCCACTCATCCCACCCCCCACCTGGTCCATTCCCTACATGATCCTGTCCCTCTTCTATAGTGGGTACTTCCAACCTCCCCTCACCCCAAGGATGCCCTCCCATTCATCATCCCTCCTCTCATCCCCCTTCCCCCTATCCTGCTGCAGGTTGAGATATCCCATTTAGTATGTATGTCATTTTCTCCCTGAACCAAATTCAATGTGAATGTGGTTTTGCCTTTTTAGCCTTCCTTATTCTCCCCCTCCTTTGCAACCACTTCCCCTTGCTTCTTCTACATGAGATAGTTTACCCTACCCTGTCTCTCCCCATCTCCTCTTGCCACTTTCCTCTCTCACCTCATAATTTCATCCCTTGAGTATTCTCCCTTCCCAACAAATTCAACCTATGCCCTCTATCCATATATAACTGTAACCATATACACACACATTCACATATGTATTCATATGACCACACCCCCTTCTTCTATTATTTTCATAGTGAGAAAGATATCATCAGTCACAGATATTTCTTTTCCATATAGGAATGTAAATAGTTCAACTTTGATAAGTTCCTTTTGATTTCTTTTCCCTGATTACCTTCTCAGGCATCTCTTACTTCTTGTGTCTGGATGTCAAATTTTCTATTCAACTCTGGTTTTTTCCTCAAGAATGCTTGAAAGTCCTCTATTCCACTGAATGACCATATTTTCCCCTGAAACAAGATACTCAGTTTTGCTGGGTAGGTGATTCTTGGTTTTAATCCCAGCTCTTTTGCCCTCTGGAAAATCATATTTCATGCCCTTCTATCCCTCAGTGTAGAAGCTTCCAGGTCCTGTGCTATTCTGATTGTATTTCCACAATATTGAAATCATTTCTTCCTGGCGGCTTGTAGTATTTTCTCCTTGATCTGGGAATTCTAGAACCTGGTTATAATATTCCTAGGAGTTTTATTTTTGTGATCTTTTTCAGGAGGTGATCTGTGGATTCTTTCAACCTCTATTTTGCCCTCTGGATCTAAAACATCAGGGCAATTTTCCTTGACAGTTTCTTGAAGAGTGATTTCTAGGTTCTTTCTTTGATCATGGCTTACAGGTGGTCCAATAATTTTGAAATTGGCTCTCCTGGATCTATTTTCCAGGTCAGTGGTTTTTCCCATGAGATATTTCACATTGCCTTCTATTCTCTCATTTGTTTGGATCTGATTAACAGCATCTTGATTTCTCATTAAGTCATTAGCTTCCACTTGCTCCAGTCTAACTCTGAAGGAATGAGTCTCCTCAGTGAGCTTTTGAGATTCTTTTTCCATGTGGCAAATTCGGCTTTTTAAGGCATTCTTCTCCTCATTGCCCTTTTGGGCCTCCTTTGCCATTTGAGTTAGTCTATTTTCAAGGTGTTGTTTTCCTCAGTAAGGCTGTTGACCCTCATTTCACACTTCTCCTGCATCCTTCTCATTTCTCTTCCCAATTTTTCCTCCACTTCTCTTATTTGATTTTTAAAGTCCTTCTTAAGGTCCTCTATGGCCTGTAACCTGCTCATATTTTCCTTTGGGGCTTTTGGAGCAGGGTTTCTGACCTCACACTCCTCCCCTTGTTCTATGCTTCAATCCTCTTTGCCCCCAAAATAGGAGTCTAATGTTTCATTTTTCTGTTTAATTTGTTTCCTTTGCCTTGACATGTTTCCCCTAATTACTTGACTTTTGGGCTTGTTGCCACAGTATGACTCTGCCACCAGACAGGGGAGCTTCCATCCTGAACGTGTGGGGGGACAACTTCCGTTTCTGGCAAGCTGGATATCCACCCCACAACTTCCTCCCCAGACCACAATCCAGGTCCAGGGAGGTTAAAGCAAGAGTGATTACCCCCCAAGACTGTTCACTGGATCTCCCTACAGTTCGCAGGCCAGGAGCTGGCTGCCTCTGAAAACTACAAAATGGCATGTCTCCTCAGTGGCTTCTAGCCCCCAAGGGAGGAAGCCAACACGTTCCCCAAATACTGGTCCCAAAGTCCATAGGGCACTAATCTCTCACTTTGTCCTAGGCATGACTGTGTTGATAATTCTGGAATCACCACAGCTGCTGGTGTTCTGGGATCTCTCCAGCCAGCTGCTTGCCAGCCTGCACTGGGCTTTGCTCTTTGTGTACTGCATGTGGCACTGCCGGCTCCCAGAGTGCTGCACTGGTCCTTCCTGCAGGGCTGCTGGGCTGTCCTCAGCGGGAGGTTAGATTCTCTGTTTCGTTCTGTGGGTGCTGCGGCTTCAGAAGTTGTTCAGAGTCCCCTTTTATATAGTTTGGAGGTGATCTGGGGGAAGTGTGCCTTGGACATGCTGTTTCTACTCTGCCATCTTGGCTCTGCCCCCCCCAAGACCTCTTATGTTTTCTATCATTTGACATTTATTAATCAACTACTCTATTAGGAGTTAGTCATACTCATGCAAATGCAACATATAGACATATGCATGTCTATATATGTTATATAATATATATTATATTAATGTATATCATATATGTTTGTTGCCCTGCATTCAAGTAACTTAAATATGTGTGTAGTATAGATGTATATATGTGTGCATGTATACATGTGTATATACTTATGCATATACATGTATATATACATATGACAAAATTAAACACAAGAGAAAGATGTATCTAAAGAAGAGATCTAGGAAAAATATTATCAGAAATTTAAATTTCAAGAAGGAAAGATCTTTTTCAGTCAAGAAATCGTCATGACACCTCTGACTAGGACCCAAGTTTCAGCTTTGAAAGAATAAAGAAACTTCAACAAATGAAAATATATGAGAAGAGGAATCAATTCCTGGTATAAAAGACAGCATGGGTAAAGTTACAGAACACAAAGAAGCAAAATGAGGCATGGAGATAGTCCTGTGTATTGACTCTCTCAACATATATATGAATTCAGGAATCAGGTACCCATAGTGTGGCCACCATATATCCTCAAGATATACTGAGAGGGTATCTTTGACAGAAACAGAGTAGTTTAAAAGAATGATGAGTTCGAGGGAGAAAGATAATATAATGAGATCTATACACTTTATATTCATTGATTAATCATCTTAATCAACTCATTCTCTGTTTCACTGAAATATTCTCTGATCACTGCAAATGAACACAGTGCCCATCCCTCTAATGGGTATCTACTATAGTTACAAGGTGATCTGGTATGTATGCTAAAGGAAAGGATTGCTCTACAGCTGCTGGTGTAGATTCATTACTAACCAAAATTAGTCTTTAACCTCTCTAAGGGCCATCAATGGAGAAAAGGAAAGACTGGGAACTTGCACAACTATGGGGAGTGAAGGAGTCAGAGTAAGAAATAATAAACAACAGAGTTTTCTGCAGCTGGCCTGGAAACAGGCCATGTGGTTGGCTATCAAAGAGAAGATATACTCCCTTTCCCACCCTCCAATTGATTGGTCACATACCCCTTGAGGATCATACCCTAGTCCCAAGGCACAGCCACAAACCCCTGTTCTAGACAAATTAGGGCAAAATAAAAATCCTTTTCTATAATGGATCCCTTTGAAAATCTGAAGACCTTCCATAAATATTCTCTTTTATAGACTCAACATCTCTAGTTTGTCATATAGCATGGTTTCCAGTCTATTGAGGTAACATTTGTAAAGCACTTAGCAGAGGGTCTGGCACATAGTAGACACTTAATAAATGCTTATTTCTTTCACTTCCCTATTAACTGTCCTGGTTACCTATATCTGCATGTTCTCTAGCAAGTCAATTCAATTAAATATGCAATGTTTGTGTGTCCATATGCCCTAATTAAAACAGCTGCTAAGGGATAAACACTATGCTAAACTCTAGGGATACAAAGAAAACCAATAGCATAATCTCTTTTCTCCAAGAATGATATTCTTCCTCTACTAAGGCTAATTTGCACCATTTTTCCCTTGAAATTTACAGTCAGAGTTTTCTCTCAGTTGGGGCACAGAGAGGTTAAATATTTTACCAAGAGGCACCAAGATAGTACATGCCAGAGGTAAGATTTGTAAATAGACTTTATGAAAGGGAATATATAAAATAAAGCTGGGAAAGTAAGTGTAACCAGACTGTTACAAGTCTTAAATGTACTGGCTTTAATTGCCAATCTCAATACCCTTCCTAAAAGGGCATGCATAGAACCAAATCCAGTACTCAAGAATCCAGATCAGCTGTTGAATGAAGAAGGGTGATACTGCCAACTGAGGGCTTGTTGCAAGAAGAAAAGTCTTGGAATCATCACTGTGTTAGTCAACAGGAGATGAATAAAAGGAAAGCCATATAGCAGTGAGGGTCCCCTTAGGTTAGAAAGAATAAATCTCTAGTAGACCTAGTCAATGCAATTTCAGTATTCTATTTAGCTATATTCAGCAGGTGAAAAAGCAGACTAGAGCTGAGGGCTAACAGAGGGCAGGAATAGCAGAAGGCAAAAGGGCCAAAAGTGTCAAGGACTGGGATGAAAGATATGATAAATTTTTGGAACTAGAAGGAACATTAGAAGTCATCAAATAATAACAAAATTCATTTGCAAGAACCAAAGGTCAAAAATAGCAAATGAATTAATGAGAAAAAATGTAAAGGAAGAAGGTTTAGCAATACCACATGTTAAACTGTATTATAAGGCAGTAATTGTCAAAACTCTCTGGTACTGTTTAAGAAATAGAAAAGTGGATCAATGGAACAGAGTAGACATACAATTCATAGAGTAAATAATTATAGTAAACTATGTTTGATAAATGTAAAGACTTATAATTTTTGGATAAGAATTCACTATTTGGTAAAAAAATATTAGGAAAACTGCAAAGCAAGATTGTTGAAATTAAATATTGACCAATATCTTATACCATTTGCCAAGATAAGGCCAAAATGGATATATGATTAGATAGATAGATAGATACAAAGTGGGATATCATAAGTAACTTAGAAGAACATGGTACATTTTAACTATCAGACTTATGGATAGGAGAAGAATTTATGAATAGACAAGAAATAGAGAGCATTATGTAATATAAAATGAATAACCTTTATTACATTAAATTTAAAAGTTTCTAAACCAAAAAAACATTGTAGTCAAGATTAGAAGGAAAGCAGAAATTGGGAAATTTTTATAGCTTCTCAGATAAAGGTCTCATATTTCTCATATATAGATAACTTTGTCAAAGTTATACTATATGAGTCATTTCCCAATTGATAAATGATCAAAGGATATGAACAAGCAGTTTCTGGATGAAGAAATAAATCTACAGTCATATAACATTTGCTCTGAATGATTATTGATTAGAGAAATGCAAATTTAAACAACTTTGGGGTATCATCTCATACCTATTAGATTGGCTAAAATGATAGGAAGGGATGTAGAAAAAAATGGGACAATACTACACTGTTAGTGGAACTTTGAACTGATCCAACCATTTTGGACAGCAATCTAGATTTATACCCAAAGAGTTGTAAAATTGATTCCCTTTTACCTAGCAAACCGTGATTAGGTCATTCCCAAGGTGATTAGGGAAAAAGAAAATATCTTATATGTTCTAAAATATTCATAGCAGCTCTCTTGGTAGTGTCAAAGAACTAGAAATTGAGGAGATACCCATCAATAGGGGAATAAACAAGTTGTGGTATGTGATTGTATTGGAATACTACTGTACTGTAAGAAATGATGAGCTGGTTGATTTTAGAAGAAAAAAAACATGGTGAGTCTTGCATGAAATAATGAAGAGTGAAATGAGCAGAACCAAGAGAATGTTGTATACCATAACGGCAATATTGTTTGAAGAATAACTGTGAACAACTAAGCTATTCTGAATATTATAAATATTCAAATCAATTTAAAACTACAGAGGACTTATGAAGAGAGATGCCTTCTCCAGAGCTTACAGATACACACACACACACACACACACACACACACACACACACACACACACACACACACACACACACCTCCATTCATGAAGGTATGTTTCTGCCTGGTGCTACTTCTATGATATTTCCTATTCATTTCCTTTCAATAAAGTGTCAAGAAACACAGATAACACTTAATTTTGTCTTTCTGATTCAAAGAGTGAAAGGTGCAGTTAGTTTTTACTGTTTGGATTTTCTGTGTGGCTAAAGACATTGGCATGTGACAAACATTAACAATAATAACTAACTTTTATATAGCACTTACAATATGTCAGGCACTGTCTTAAGCACTTAACAATTATTATCACCTCACAACAACCCTGAGGGGGAGGTTATTTTATCCCCCGTTTTGTTGTTGTTGTTCAGTAGCCCCAGTCATGTCTGATCCTCCCATTTTACAGATGAAGAAACCAAGGCACAGTCACTTGCCCAGGATCACACAGCTCCTAATTGTCTGAGTCTGAATTTGAATGCAGGTCTTCCTGATTCTAGGCCTAGCACTATGAACCACAACCCCTAACTGCCCAAACAATCTATGTTGCCTACAGAATGGGATGGACTCAATTAGTTTATTGACAATTAGAACAAAATACAAAAGTATTATACTGGGGAAGCTAAATGGTGCAGTGAATAGAGCACTGGCTCTGGGGTCAGAGGCACCTGAGTTCAAATTTGGCCTCAGACACTTAACACACACACACACAAAAAAAGTAGCCCTATGACCTTCGGCAAGTCACTTAACCCCAATTGCCCCTCCAAAAATAAAAAAAAAAAAACATTAAGTATTATATTGTGGGAAGGGGGTGTAAATATCAAATTATTATGTTAAACAATAATTCCTAGGGTAATTGGGGGAACCAAAAGTGAGTCTCTAGTTGTATAGCCCTTTTCCATTTACTTTGCAAAACCAAGTGTTTTTAATCTCCTCATTTTGGAAGTTCTGTTATCATTTTTAAAATGCTGTGTTTTAGTTTCTAACAAGAGAGTGATTTCTGCTCTAAAAATAATAAATCTTCTTGCATCGTGCAGAGGAGTACAAGAAGAAGGGGGAAGAAATAAAGCAGTGACCAATTAAAAAGGTTATGATCTTGTGTGTGAGACCTTTAAAGAGCCCGGCAAGACCTTCAATTGCAGAGGACCCCTTGTGCACTTTTTAAAAGGCTACAAAATGCTTATCTGTAGATGAAAGGAGGTACTTGGAGGGAATGACACAATTTCCTTCCAAATTAATGGCAAATAAACCCTTGCCACTTCTGAGCAATACATTCAATTATGCAGTTTTCACCCTTTTGAAAATTCATGATCAACCAGAAAACAGGAAAGGAGGAGGGGAGGCACCAAAAATCCCACTTTTGATTATGTAGAAGTCAGAGCTTTGGAGCATTTCTGATAGGGACCTGGAACATCATTTGTACTCTGAATGACCCAAGTACATATTTTACTGAAAATTTAATATTAGTAATTAACAGTGAAATGTTAAATTGTGGCTGTGGACTAAAAGGGGTCTCCATATCCATTTCTACCTTTGGGAAGCACATTTACATTACTATTTTTCACATTCCTTTCAAAAAATTAGAGAAATAGGTTACAAATAAAAATCAAAGCTACTTTTCACATGAAGGATTGCTTAGAGTGGCAGAATCAGCCTGATTTTGCTTGACCTAAAGAAAGCCTAGTCCATTCATCTCCACTAGAAATACAAACACTGATAATGAAATATCCCCACAGCGAGGTTGGAACTGAGTAAATCTCATCCAAGATGTAATTTGAATTTAATGTCTTGTCCATGAAATAAACAAAGCATCATAAAAAAGTTTAATGATATGCAATTTATCAAGAAAATGCACCCAGTGCCAAAAAAATCAAACAAAAAAACTGTTTAATCCTAACAGGAACTTGAGACACATTTATGAGACACATTGGAAGAAGAGCTGAGCTCATCATACTATTTTCTGGTGGCATCACAGCATGGACTTTCCCTGAACTCTCCAAATCAATTGTGATTGTTCTTTCCTCTCTCTCTCTCTCTCTCTCTCTCTCTCTCTCTCTCTCTCTCTCTCTCTTTCTGTAAAACATTTCCATATAAGTCATTTTGTATATTAAGACTCAAATAAAAAAGAAAAAGAATGAAAGAAAGTGAAAACATAGCATGCTTCAGTTAATATTCAGATAATATCAGTTCTTTCTTCTGGAGGCAGATAGGATGTTTTATTATTAGTCCTGTGGGATTTTCTTGGATCATTGTATTGCTAAGAATAACGAAGTCATTCACAGTTCTTCATTGAACAATATTGCTGTTACTATATGCAATGTTCTCCCAGTACTGTTCACTTTGATTTGCATCAGTTCTTATAAATCTTTCTAGGTTTTTCTTAAATCTACCTGCTCATCATTTCTTATAGCACTATAATAGTCCATTACAATCACATACCACAGCTTTTTTAACCATTCACCAATTGATGTGCATTACTTTTATTTCCAATTCTTAGCTAGCACAAAAGAGCTGATTATACACACACACACACACACACACACACACACACACACACACACATCCTTTTTTCTTGATATCTTTGGGATACAGACCTAGAAGTTATATTACTGGATCAAAGGGTATGCACAGTTTTATAGCCCTTTGAGCATAGCTCCAAATTGTTCCCCAGAATGGTTGGATCAGTTCATAACTCCACCAAGAATGAATATTATGTTATACATAAAGAATCCTAGAGAATCAACCAAAAAGCTACTTGAATTTATTAACAACTTTAGCAAAGTTGCAGGACACAAAATAAATTCACATAAATCATCGGCATTTTTTTATGTAACCAACAAAGTGCAGTAGCAAGAGAAAGAGAAATTCCATTTAAAATAACTATAGACACTATCAAACACTTCAGGAGTCTACCTGCCAAGACAAACTCAGGAACCATATGACCACAACTACTTTTCACACAATTAAAGTCAAATCCTGTCTCTTTTAAAAACGATTCTACTAACGATTTGGGCTTCCAATTCTTTGCCTTCATGTGTCAGAGGAATCTAAACCCTCTTGGAACAAGGCATAACATATCAAAAGAAGCAGTTCTTGTATCTCCAAGATAGTCATGGATATCTGTGAAGGTTCTTCCTAGTTGTAGTATCCTTGAATAAACAAATCCCAGTTTTTTATTTCACCAGTTTACTTATACTGCACTGTTTTTCCCATACTTTTTAAATCTATGAAAGAAGCTTCCTTAACCCTAATTCTTTTGTTTCTTGACAAAAAGGGATCAGTTCACTCCAGAAATATTAACGGTGCAAAATCAGGAATTATCTTTTGTGACCTTGCCAGCTGCTAAGGCACTCTAGTCAGGTTACCTGGTGAAATGACCAATCTAGATTATTAAGATATCAAAACTAAAGTGATCCCATAGAGAAAAATTGTGGTCCTAACACTATGTAAGGGGTTTCAGTGGATTTTAAGTCAAATTAGTTTATAGTTTCTTGGGTTTTAGAGAGAAATTATGTAACATTTTATCCCACGACTCCATGGAACTGGCAAGATAAAGGATAATTAATAAGGATTAGTTAGATATACAGCTAGGTAAACCTTACCACAATGAAGTAGAAACATAATCAACACAGGACAGCCAGGGCTTTGTGTCAGGGTACCAAAATTTAGAGAGTACTAATTCTCCTTGAGTTACTTAAAAAAAATTTACCTGCACATCCACTTAGCTGGGACAATTAGTTTAAAAGGAAAAAGACCTGATGGTGAGGTTGCCATACCCCCAAGTGAACCACTTCCCCCTTTCAATAGCTTTATTGCATTTTGGGGTCTTGTCCTAGGGTTGTTTTACTCTCACTACTAAGAATTTACTTTTTTTATTAAACAAATGCTTTATAAACTTCTGGTTTACATCATTCATTACCACCAGATTTGAGTTACAATTTTTACCCGATTTTTCCCTACCCACCACCCCAGAATAGCAGTCCCACTACATATACCCTTGTCCAATCTGCTCTCTCCCATATCTTTTTCCATACCCCCTTTGACTTTGCCATTAGGGCAAGGTGAATCTCTGAACCCCAATGCCTGGACATCTTATGAAACATTTAATTTTAAAACTTCGATTTTCAGATCCATTCCCTTCCTCCCTTGTCACCTCCTCCCTCTGAGAAGATAAGCAATTCAGTATGTTTTGTACATGTATAGCTATGCAAAACATTACCATACTAGATATATTGTAAAAGACTGCTTATATTTCCCTCCCACCCATCTCACCTCCCACCTGGTCCATTCCCTAATTTGATCCTGTCCCTCCTCAAAAGTGGGTACTTCCAAACTCCCCTCCCCCTAGAATGCCCACACCTCCATCATCCCCCCTCACATCCCTCTTTCCCCTACTCTCCTGCAGGGTGAGATATCCTATTTAGTATGTATGTGATTTTCTCCTTGAGCCAACTTCAATGAGAATATGGTTTTGCCTTTTTGCCTTCCAGTTCTTCCCCTCCCCTGCAACTACTTCCCCTTGCCTCTTCTGCATGAGATAGATTACCCTACCCTGTCTTTCCCCATCTCCTCTTACCAATTTCCTCTCTCACCTCTTAACTTCACCCCTTAAGTATCATCCCTACCCAACAAATTCAACCTATGCCTTCTATCAATGTATAACTGTAAACATATAGCCATATACCCTTCTTCAATTATTTTCATAATGAGAAAGGTTTCATCAGACACAGTTATTGTTTTTCCATGTAGGAATGTAAATAGTTCAACTTTGATAAGTTCCTTTGGATTTCTTTTCCTTTATTACCTTCTCAAGTATCTCATGCTTCTTGTGTCTGAATGTCAAATTTTCTATTCAACGCTGTTTTTTTCCTCAAGAATGCTTGAAAGTCCTCTATTCCACTGAATGACCATATTTTCCCCTGAAAGAAGATACTCAGTTTTGCTGGGAAGGTGACCTTTGGCTTCAATCCCAGCTCTTTTGCCCTCCGGGATGTCATATTCCATGCTCTTTGATTCCCCCAGTGTAGAAGCTGCCAGGTCCTGTGCTATTCTGATTGTGTTTCCACAATATTGAAATTGTTTCTTCCTGGCTACTTGGAGTATTTCCTCCTTGATCTGGGGATTCTGGAACCTGGCTATAATATTCCTGGGAGTTTTCTTTTTGGGATCTTTTTCAGGAGGTAATCGGTGGATTCTTTCAACTTCTATTTGCCCTCTGGATCTAAAACATCAGGGCAATTTTCCTTGAGAATTTCTTGAAGGGTGATTTCTAGGTTCTTTCTTTGATCATGGCTTTCAGGTAGTCCAATAATTTTTAAATTGTCTCTCCTGGATCTATTTTCCAGGTCAGTGGTTTTTCCCATGAGATATTTCACATTGCCTTCTAATTTTTTGTTTGTTTGGATCTGCTTAACAGCATCTTGATTTCTCATAAAGTCATTAGCTTCCATTTGCTCCAGTCTAACTCTGAAGGAATGAATCTCCTCAGTGAACTTTTGAGATTCTTTTTCCATGTGGCAAATCCGACTTTTTAAGGCATTCTTCTCCTCATTGCCTTTCTGAGCCTCTTTTGCCATTTGAGTTAGTCTATTTTTTAAGGTGTTGTTTTCCTCAGTCAGGCTGTTAACTGTCATTTCATACTTTTCTTTCATCTTTATCATTTCTCTTCCCAATTTTTCTCCCACTTCTCTTATCTGCTTCTTAATGTCCTCTATGGCCTGTAGCCAGCTTGTATTTTCATTTGGGGCTTTTGGTACAGGAGTTCTGACCTCACAGTCTTCCTCCATGCTTTGGTCCTCTTTGCCCCTAAAATAGGGGTCCAATGTCGAATTTTTCTGTTTATTTTGTTTCTTTTGCCTAGGCATGTTGCCACTTAATTACTTGATTTTTGGGCTTGTTGCTGCAGTAGGACTCTGCCACCAGACAGGAGAGCTTCTGTCCCAAACATGGGGTCTTCACAACTTCTGCAGGTTGGGTGGCCTCTGTAAAGCCTCCACCCACTCTGGCAAATTGGATACCCACCGCAAACCTCCCCCCCAGACCACAATCCAGATCCAGGCAGTTTAAAACAAGAGCGATTAACCCCCAGACTGATTGCTGGATCTCCCTACAGTTCACAGACCAAAAGCTAGAGCTGCCAGTGATGCTGCAAAATGGCTTCTGTGCAGCATTTCTTCAGTAGCTTTTCGCCCCCAGGGGAGGAAGCCGACACTTTCCCCAAATACTGGTCCCAAAGTCCATAGGGCACTAACCTCTCACTTTGTCCTAGGTATATCTGTGCTGATAATTCTGGAATCGCCACAGCTGCTGGTGTTCTGGGGTCCCTCCAGCCTGGCTGCTGGCCCAACCGCCCTAGGGCTAAAACCACGGCTCACGGGGGCCTGGGCTCAGCTCCCAGAGCGCTGGGCCATCGGTTCCCAGTGTGCTGTGCTGCCTGCTCTCAGAGTGCTGTGCTGGCTGCTCCCTGCAGGGCTGCTGGGCTGTCCTCAGTGGGAGGTTAGCTTCTCTGTGTCATTCTGTGGGTACTGGGGCTCCAGAAGTTATTCAGATTCCCCTTTCACATTGTTTGGAAGTTGTGTGGGACAGAGAACCTTGGAAGTGCTGTTTCTACTCTGCCATCTTGGCTCCGCCCCTCAAGAATTTACTTTTAAAAACTGATTTGATTTTTTGTTTAGTAACATTTTCCCTGAGTTGGGGGGTGGGGGAGGGGAAGTTAGTTAACTGTCTGGGTCAAATTCTCCTTAATCAAGCAAGGCAATGATTACTTATTAAGATGGAAAGAAAAGATGGATGGGTTGACTTTCAAAGTAAAATGAGGAATGAGTTTATCACTAATTGAAATTCTGTTTTTCCCCAAGATGGCCACTATATACACTGATTTGGGCATCCCTCCAGTTGAAACCCCGCTTTATTCTGAAGATTTCATTTCCTTTTCTCAGTGACATAGTATTGCTTCTTACCTGTGAAGGGTCAGAAGCAACCAATTATGTTTTATGTATGACTGAGTGAAAGCTGTAGCAATTGGTGCCAGAGAAAAATTGCCTTTCACAAACAACTGTCTTGGTGATTTTACACATGCACAACACTGAAATGCCAGAAGCTGTTCAATGAAAAAGTGAAGATTCATACCACAAATATAGCTATTTAATTATACCCCCTCTCTTAGAGAAATACAAATACTGATAGCAAGTGTTTCCAGTGTCAATCACAAAACTTGCAGCAGTAGCACTAAGTATAACTTCAGGAAAGCTTGAGTTCTGGCTGTCTCATTTCCTGCCTTTGCAGTGGAGTGTCCCTTAGCAGTGTAAGAGGGGCTCAGAGTTTCTCATACCTCTCCTCCCCCCTTTCACTTTCACTTTTCTGAGGTAATCCTTCTATTTAAAGGTGAGATAATCTGTTTTTGTTCTATTGGCTTGGATCAAAGACAATCTCTAGACTAAAAACAAAGGAGAGGCTACACTGGGGGGATTCAGAATCTTCACTTGCAAGCAGAGAAAAGGACTGTTTTTTTTTTTAATTCCTTTTCCAGGACTGGAAATTCTCATGCCCTGGAAACACCAGTGGTAGAACTTCAAGGGTTTCTCAAAGACAAACATCCCCATTATAAAGGGGACGGGACTTTGGCAGTCATCTGCAAATGGTGCCAGAGAACTTGGCCCAAGCTGCCATCCTGCCTGGTAGAGGGAGAGAAAACAGTTCCTTTGTTCACCCAGACCCAGTGAGGGGGAGCTTGCAACCTAGCCAGGAAGCTTTCTTTCAGCCCTGGTCACTCACAACCACAGTCTTCAAAGCCTTCTTTCTCCATTTAGTACTTTCCTAATTGTCTGATCTGACAAGCTCTGCTGAAGAAACTCCCATCATGCACAACAGAGAAATATCAGGGCAACGGATGGCTCCACCATTACACAGGTCTTTTGTACCTCCTACTGATGGAGAGGAGGGGGCAGATCTTTTAGTGGGGAAAATTGTTGCTTAGTCTTGAAGCTAGAGGCTTTTTTTATTTTAACAAATGCTTTATTAACTTCTGTTTTACATCATTCATTTCTGCCAGATTTTGAGTTACAATCATTTCCCAACCCTGTTTTTCCCCTACCCACCCTCCCAGAATAGCTGTCCCACAAGATACCGCTTTCTCCAATCTGCTCTCTCCCATACCTTCTCCCATACCCCCTTCGACTTTTCCATTAGAGGAAGGTGAATCTTTGTGTCCCAATGCCTGCACATCTTATGTCCCAATTACAAGCAAAAGAGTATTAAAATAGTATTTATAGATATTTGAAACATTTAATCTTAAGAATTCGAATTTCAGATCCATTTCCTTCCTCGCTTGTCACCCATTCCCTCTGGGGAGATAAGTAATTCAGTATATGTTGTACATGTCTAGCTATGCAAAACATTATCATAATAGATACATTGTACAAGGCTGCTTATAATTCCCTCCCACTCATCCTACCCGCCACCTGGTCCATTCCCTACTTGATCCTGTCCCTCTTCTATAGTGGGTACTTCCAACCTCCCCACCCCCAAGGATGCCCTCCCATCCATCATCCCTCCTCTCATCCCCCTTTCCCCTATTCTGCTGTAGGTTGAGATATCCCATTTAGTATGTATGTCATTCTCTCCCTGAATCAAATTCAGTGAGAATGTGGTTTTGCCTTTTTGCCTTCCTATTCCCCCCTTCCTTGCAACCACTTCCCCTTGCTTCTTCTACTTGAGATAGTATACCCTACCCTGTCTCTCCCCATCTCCTCTTGCCACTTTCCTCTCTCACCTCATAATTTTACCTCTTGAGTATCCTCCCTTCCAAACAAATTCAACCTATGCCCTCTATCCATATATAACTGTAAACATATATACACACATTCACATATGTATTCATATGACCATACAGCCTTCTTCCATTATTTTCCATTATTAATATTCCTGGGAGTTTTCTTTTTGGGATCTTTTTCAGGAGGTGATCGGTGGATTCTTTCAACCTCTACTTTGCCCTCTGGATCTAAAACAGCAGGGCAATTTTCCTTGAGAATTTCTTGAAGGGTGATTTCTAGATTCTTTCTTTGATCATGGCTTTTGGGTAGTCCAATAATTTTTAAATTGTCTCTCCTGGATCTATTTTCCAGGTCAGTGGTTTTTCCCATGAGATATTTCACATTGCCTTCTAATCTTTCATTTGTTTGGATCTGCTTAACAGCATCTTGATTTCTCATAAAGTCATTAGCTTCCATTTGCTCCAGTCTAACTCTGAAGGAATGAATCTCCTCAGTGAGCTTTTGAGATTCTTTTTCCATCTGGCAAATTCGACTTTTTAAGGCATTCTTCTCCTCATTGCCCTTTTGGGCCTCCTTTGCCATTTGAACTAGTCTATTTTTTAAGGTGTTGTTTTCCTCAGTCAGGCTGTTGACCCTCCTTTCATACTTTTCCTGCATCCTTCTCATTTCTCTTTCCAATTTTTCCTCCACTTCCCTTATTTGATTTTTAAAGTCCTTCTTAAGGTCCTCTTTGGCCTACAACCTGCTCATGTTTTCCCCTGGGGCTTTTGGAGCAGGACTTCTGACCGACCTCACAGTCCTTTTCCCGCTCTATGCCCCCAAAATAGGAGTCTAGGGTTGCATTTTTCTGTTTCCTTTGCCTTGGCATGTTGCCACTTAATTACTTGACTTTTGGGCTTGTTGCCACACTATGGCTTTAAGGCCAGATAGAGGAATTTTCGTCCCGAACGTGTGGGGGGCAACTTCCGTTTCTGGCAAGCTGTAAACCCACCCACGACTTCCACCCTAGATCACAATCCAGGTCCAGGGAGGTTAAAGCAAGAGGTATTACCCCCCAAGACTGATTGCTGGATCTCCCTACAGTTCGCAGGCCAGGAGCTGGAGCTGCCTCTGAAAACTACAAAATGGAGTGTCTCCTCAGTGGCTTCTAGCCCCCAGGGGAGGAAGCTGACGCATTCCCCAAATACTGGTCCCAAAGTCAATAGGACACTAACCTCTTACTTTGTCCTACACATGTCTATGTTGATAATTCTGGAGTTGCCACAGCTGCTGG
Source organism: Gymnobelideus leadbeateri (assembly GCA_011680675.1). Classification (NCBI taxonomy): domain Eukaryota; kingdom Metazoa; phylum Chordata; class Mammalia; order Diprotodontia; family Petauridae; genus Gymnobelideus; species Gymnobelideus leadbeateri. The sequence goes on along the minus strand of WOXC01009417.1, from coordinate 540,914 downwards.
CGTTCTGGGGTTCCTCCAGCCAGCTGCTGGCCCTGCCGCCCTAGGGCTAAAACCTCGGCTCACGGGGAACTGGGCTCCGCTCGGCTCAGCTCCCCTTGCTCTGCATGCTGGCGGCTCCCAGAGTGCTGCGCTGGTCCTTCCTGCAGGGCCGCTGGGCTGTCCTCAGCGGGTGGTTAGCTTCTCTGTGTCGTTCTGTGGGTGCTGGGGCTCCAGAAGTTGTTCAGAGTCCCCTTTTACATAGTTTGGGGTGAATCTGGGGGCAGAGTGGCTTGGATGAGCTGTTTCTACTCCCGAAGCTAGAGCCTTTTTTTTTTTTAAAAGGCTCATAAGAGCTAACAAATATACTCAGCAAGGAGTTTAGTGTTTGGATTGAAAAAAAAAAAAAGAATCTGAAGCTAAAAGCTCAACTCAGACAGAAACTTAAGACTCCAAAGCTTCTCCATTGGTTTCCTCTAATAAGTCTGTTGTCTTTCTCGGCCCAGTCATTCCTTCTACTATTTAAGGAGAAAGCACATGAAGTACTTTTCCAGCTAGAAGAATCCTGAAATAGGTTGTAGAATGTTAGAGCAGGAAGAGGCTCTTCTGGCCCTCTTTAACCTCCTTCTAAGCCTTTACTGAAGTGATGCTGGGGGTGGAATGAGGTGGCCAAAGGGCAGCTTGCAGGATTATACTAATAATACCAAGCTCTGTCTGTGCTTGCATTTGGAGAAATGTTTTCCCTGGAAAGGTCCTTTCTCATCTAAAGGACACCTATTCTAAGCATTACCTCCACACTCTCTTACAAGAGATAGCAGGTGAAGGAGAGGAGTAGGGGCTGGTACAGGCTTCAAGAAAGGAGCATGTAGATAGCTCACAAATAGCATTCCACAAATCCTTTTATTGCTGATTGCCACTTGTGGGATCCTTAATTTTCTAAACTGGTCTTTGCCACCCAGGTCTTTCTGATCACAGGTGAAACCTGAAACTGCTGATTACTACCCATTTGCCAAATTCCTCTAAAGCTCACTGATTATGACCTGAGATGCCTTTCTCAGCAACCCCCACCTCTCCAAAATTATCTCTATTTCTAATATTTCTGATCACCCATAAATATTTCTGCTTCTGGTTTGTGCTCAGTGTTTTCTCCTTCATTTAATTTAGTTAAAAAGAAAAATCCTTATTCTTAACTCTTTTTCATTTAAAAATAAAACAAACTGCCCCTTTCCCTGAAAAACCTTGCTTTTTCTGATTTATTTCTTGACTGCTTGTAGGCTTACCACAAAAACTACAAAAAAAACCCACAAAAAATAAATCCTCTCTATATTACAAGCTACTGATTTCCACTAATCAGATAACATATGCATCTCCCTCACTGCTCCCCCATTAAAAAAGCAATGAATCCTCTGACTTAAAGCATGTTATATATCTAGAAAAAACTACAATGTGAATCCTATATTCCCCTAGAAATAGAGGCACACCTGGTGAAAGTCCACTTCTTTTACTACAAAAATTACTACCATTACATTTTAAGATACTTTATTTTTTAAAATATAAACTATATACTGCATGCTTTACAGTGTAAAGTTTGCAAAAGGGATATAAATCAATTAAATGGTCCAATATAATAGCCAGTCACATAAAATTTTATTTCATATGATAACAGTGCCCTATAGAAGGTTTTTATTTTACATCTTCATAATTTCTGCTTTATTTTTACTGCAACCAATCAGAAAGTGGAAGAACATCTTTAACAGGGTCATAGAATTCTTAAGTGCCCTTTTGGGGGGCTTTTGACAGGTGTCTCTGAGGGGATATTGGAGAGATTTACTTAGGGTGATTATAAATTGTTGGGGAATTAATTGAGGAATTGTGTGTGTGTGTGTGTGTGTGTGTGTGTGTGTGTGAGTAGCTGCCTTCTCTTTCTCATTGTTAAATTCTTCAAGTATTAAACATCAAATTACTGGGTGCATGCATCAAATTTTCTGCTGCATGGAAGAACAGAAATCCATTTCCTTCAAACTTTCTAGGTATGTGTTCATTTATGTATTGTATGCCATGTTGTAAGAGGTAAACAAAGAATAGGAGCCTTAATATTGTAGTTGCAGATTGCTGTAGGCCAGGCAAGGCAATATGGAATAATAAGAACGCTAAAGCTCAGTTCAGTTTTCAGCTCTGCTCCTTACCCTCTATGACCTTATTTATAGATAAGTTGTTCCCTGCTTCTTTCTGTGTCTACAAAGAAGACTACTCTCAGTGATATAAGTTCTCTTCTAACTCTGAATCCTAGTACATTTCTGTGGTTTCTAACGTGTTTAAGCATGAGGACCCCATTTTAACGTTAACAAATTATGGATTCATACATCATATTAAATAGCTTTAATAATATGATCTCATAGACCTTGATATTCCTTCCAATAATGGAAATCACAGTCTATATCCACAACTGCCCATCCTGTGCTACTCTTGTTCAAGTCATCCCACAGTTTTACCTGAAGAGACCCACTCAAGATATATGGCATAATGTATAGAGTCCCCCTCCTCCTTTATGTAACTGAAGAAACAGACTCTGAGAGGTTGTGACTCGGCCAAGGCCAGAAAAGTAGTAATTTTCTAAGATGAGGTTTGAAACTAGTTCTTCTTGGATCCAAATTCACTCACTATGCTTCTCTGCCCTGAAAGATCTGGGACTATGGAAAAGAACACTTCTTCTGAACCCTGAGAACACAAGTTCAATATTACCTCTTTAATCTACTATTTTTTGACCCTAGACAAATCATGTTATCTCTGTGAGTCTCAATTTCCTTTTTTGTAAGATGATTGGGGTTGGACTACATTGTGGCCACATATGATCATTAATCCTGCTGTCACAAAATTTCTCCTATTCATCCTCTCCCTGCATCATTTCATTTGAAGTTGTAGGAAGAGGTTTTGGTTGTAGATATGTGGCCATCTAGTCCAACCCCCATGAACTCTAATACTCCTCATGTGATATGTTGAATACATATCCTATTTTCAAAGTCATAATTTTATAACCCCCTAGCCCTTGAAACAACAATATGGGGATAATGATCCTTTCAACCAATATCATAGGAATCGAGTCTGGAATTGAAGTTGTTACTATTTTTAGACTGATCACTAGCTTCATCATTTTTTATCATTTTTCTAAGTCTAAGGGAAAACAGATCTCAAGAGTGCTCAAGGTTATTTCATTAAATTTTTAAAAATAAAATACTAACTGGGAGAATGAAATAAAACTCTATTTAATCATTTTAATTCATTATTTTAAAAATCATGGGGATTTATTATGGCCTGATCTGGTTATGGTCTGTTCACTGAATGTAGAAGAGGAAATGTCCAGATCCATTGGCCTGCATGTCCTTCTAAAGGACATACCAATTAATGATGACCTAGTTAAGACTGCTGTGTTTCAGGGCCCTGTAGTAAATTTTAAATTACTTAAGGTCAGCAGAGTTAAGAGGTTCACAAATGAAAGACCTATTAGTGAAATCCTCTTCAATTAGGATGATAGGTAAATGACTAAAACTTTTTTTTAAATACATGTGTTAAACAGTTTCCTAGCAAAGCCTTATTTATGTGGCATTTAATTTTTCGTGCTTTTAAATACATTTTTGAATGGCTTATAATTAGACTAGTCACTGAATGTAGACCTAAAGATTTTTACTTAAAACTTTTTTGATTCTCATCATTTATTTATAGATGGAGTTGGTTCTCTTCTTAACAGAAGAGCACAGAGGCAACTGGTGAAACAATGGATTGAGCACTGGGCCTGGAGTCAGAAAGTAGTGAGTTCAAATCCAGTATTAAACACTTAATAGCTATATGACCCTGGGCAAGTTATTTAACCTGAATTTGCCTCAGTTGTATCAAATGTAAAATGGGGATAATAACAGCACCAAGCTTCCAGGGTGATTATGAGGATCAGATAAAATAATATTTATAATGGTTTAACACAATGTCTATCACATAGTAGGCTCTATACAAATGTATATTATCATAAAAGAATCCATGTGTACAACATTCAGATAGAGTGGAATACTGGAAGAATTGGTGGATTTGGAAAGAGAAGACTGAATTCAAGTGGCCTACTGGTGTGGTAACTATTAGTCTTGATCACCAGTAGTCTTGAAATGGTTCAGCAAGAATATGACCTCCAGAGAGGCAGAACCAAGATGGCGGATTACAGACAGGAAGTCACATGAACTCAACCATATTCCCCTCCATTCAACTTTAAAATAACCTTTCAAATTGAAATCATGAACAGCAAAACCAACAAAAGATTGTAGTAAGACAATTTTCCAGCTCATGACAACTTGGGAGGTTGGCAGGAAAAGTCAGGTGATGTTCAGGAACATACCACAGAACAGTCTGTGCCCCTGTAATACCAAGCAGGAGGCTTCAGAGGCAGCTGCAGCTATATTAGCAGCACTGGGAGCTCTCAGCCCATAGATGGTAAGGAGGTCAGACAACTGTCAGAAAAATTATAGAGGACTCCTTAGAGGCACTGGGTTCAGGACCCTGTTGCACTGCCTAAAGACAATTCAGGGTTGCAGTTCCATGGTGGAAAGGACTAGCACATGGGGCTACAGTGGAGCAGTGGTCCTGTTCACAATTTTAGGGCACTAAAGATTGATTGTGGTCATTCACAAGAAAGTAAAAGCCTTGTTCTCAGTCCCAAGGCAGAAAAGAACACTATTGCTTGTAGCTGCAAAAGAGCTGGTCACAGTTCTAGGGTCAAGAGGAGTGCTATCATTTAGAGGTAACATGGTCTCTTCCTGGGTCAAGACAATAGCACAAGTCAGAAAAGCAATGATCACACCATTAAATCATACCAACTTGGAAGCCACAAAAACTTGCAAAATCCCAAAACTAGTTCTGGAAATAGTAGTTTAAAAAGATATGAGAATGGGGACAGTCCTCCCCTTGCCCCAACCCAGAAGAAGAGTCAAACTTTAACAAAAAGTTAAAAATTAAGAAATAGGCTTAAGAAATGAGGAAACAAGGGATAGTAAGGTTGCACAGTGAATAGACTGGCCCAGGAGGGCCTGAGTTCAAATCCAACCTTAGACACTTAACACTTACTAGCCATGTGACCTTGGGCAAGTCACTTAACCCCAACTGCCTTGCCTTCCCCCCTACAAAAAGCAAAAAAAGAAAGGAAGGAAGGAAGGAAGGAAGGAAGGAAGGAAGGAAGGAAGGAAGGAAGGAAGGAAGGAAGAAGGAAGGAAGGAAGGAAGGAAGGAAGAAGGAAGGAAGGAAGGAAGGAAGGAAGGAAGGAAGGAAGGAAGGAAGGAAAGAAAGAAAGAAAGAAAGAAAGAAAGAAAGAAAGAAAGAAAGAAAGAAAGAAAGAAAGAAAGAAAGAAAGAGAAACAAATGAAACAACAACAGATCTGACTAAAAAAGTTACTATGGTAACAGTGAAGAGCAAAGACACAAACTTAGAAGACGAAAATAACCAAACAGCTGCAACCAAGGCCTCAAAGAAAAAAGCTCAACCAGAATTCCTGGAAGTGCTCAAAAAGAATTTTAAAAATCAAATAAGAGAAGTAGATGGAAAATTAGGAAAAGAAGTGAAATGGTGCAAAAACATTATGAAAAGAGATTCAAGAGTTTGTTACCAAAAAAGCACATGTGTACATAAAAAGTAAAAAGAAATATACATAATGTACATAAAAAGAAAAAGTAAAGAGTACTAGTACTCAGTTTCATACACACACACACACACACACACACACACACACAAATACTGAAGAAAATAAAAAGAATATTGGCCATAAAATAAGGCACAAATAATAATTTGATAAAAGAGGCACAAAAATTCACTGAAGAACTCCTTAAAAAGTAGAATTAGGCAAACAGAAGCTCAATGACACATAAAGAAACAATAAAAGTTAAAAAAAAGAAAAGAAAAAAATTGATGAAAATGTACAATATCTCATTAGAAAAATGACTGACCCAGAAAATAGATCAAGAAGGGATCATTTAAGAATTATTGTACTATCTGAAAGTCATGATCATAAAAGACCTTACATATCACCTTTCAAGAAATTATCAAGGAAAACTGCCCTTGTATCCTAAAATCAGAAGGGAAAATGGAAATTGAAAGAACCACCTATCACTTCCTGAAAGAGTTCCCAAAATGAAAAGTAACAGGAATATTATACCCAAATTCCAGAGCTCCCAAATCAAGGAGAAAATATTGCAAACAAAATGAAAAAATTCAAATATTGTGAAGTCACAGTCAAGATAACACAAGATTTAGCAGCTTTCAAAAAAATGAGAGCAGAGCTTGGATAGGATATTACAGAAGACAAAGGAGCAAGGATTACAACTAAGAAAACCTACCAAACAAAATTTAACTTAGAAGTTAAATGTTTAATGATGACCTGCTCCTTATTTAGTTATGTTAGTTGTTGGACAGAAGATACAATTGGCTGCTAAAACCGAAAATGAAATTTTTAGAACTTGTCAGAATCTGCCGGAGCTTGTTCTGATGGCACAGTCATAGAGAAACCACATCTGTTCAACACAACCTCAAGGAACTAGAACAGGACAATAGTGGAGTATGAATGCATTTCTGAAAATACATGTTCATTGTACAGATATTTAATAAAAATACCAATTATCTAAATAAATCTGTCATAGAAATCTTTTTTCTAGTTTTAGATGAATTAGTTTGCCTTCTGTAATAGTTTATAAAACTGTCTCCATATATATACAAATACATACATATATACATATATAGTTGTATACATATATACATATACAATTATATACATACATACACACATGAACACATTTGTGTGTTCATATGTCTGTTTTGTGTGTATACATATGCCTATACATATATGTACATATATACATCTAAATTAAGTCAGAGAATCAAGCCTCTGTCTGAATGTTAGGAATTTTCCTAACTGAGCATTCTGAGCTTTTATAATTGCCTCAATATAAACATCTAAAAAATAAAAGGAAATAAAAGGATAATTATGTATCCCAGAAGATAAAAACTAAGCTAATTGTTATACTATAGGTAAGGCTGATTGTGAAGGACATGTCTGATTAAACCTCCAAAGATAGGGGTCAGGGAAAAAGAGATAGACACAGACAGAGAAAGAAAAAAAAAAAACTTGCACTTGTCCACTATATACCACATATTTTTAAAATATTCTTTTGAGTGTCACAACAAGCACTATTATTATCCCCATTTTATAGTTAAAGAAACTGAGGCAGTGATTAAATGACTTGCCGAGGATGACTCAGCAGTCTCTAAGTCTGGGCTTGAGCCTTCTTACCTCCAAGCCCAGTACTCTATTTGCCATATAGAAGAAAGCTCACACCCTAGGTAAGACTCTAGGAAAGGTATAAGAAAGACCTAAGAATGGAAACATTCAGTTCTATCTCTTTCCAAGAGGGAGAAAGGAAGAAAAAGTAAAGAGTACTAGTACTCAGTTTCATACACACTCTGCAATAACAGCCACTAGCATATAATTATATTACTCCCTCTCACATACTTGAGGTTCCATCCAAGCTGAATTATTTTCTGTCCCTCATCCATGAGACTCTGACCTGTCTGCCTTCTATGCAGACTTTTGTCACATATGCTAATTGTTATCAAGCTCCCCTCATCCAGATGACTTTGTAATGACTTTCTATATGTTTTTTCAAATACTCATTTATACACGTTTGTCTTGTAAGCTTGAATTTTATGTTTGAATTTTATCTTTGTATTCCCAGAAAAGTTAGCAAAAAGATGTTTCCTAGATTTGTGCCTATGTGTTACCTTTTGTCCTTGTTAAATACCATATAGACTACCTTATTTTTAATTTCAACAAATATGCATGTGTGTTTATTTTCATTCTTTGGGCCAAAGGGAAGTCTAGCTTTTTAAATCTGGGATCTCCAAATATACTTAGTATACCAGAAATGATCATCGAAAATAAAATTAAAAATCTTTTAAAGAGTTTTCAAAATTCAACAGACCTCAAAAATTTTATTTGATCTGTAAAATATTCATTTGTAGAAAGGAATTTAATTAGCCCTGGCTGTGTTATCATACCTTCCTATCTATTTTTCCTATTACTTGTCAAATACATAGGCTAAAAATATAAGCATCTATATTCCAAAAAAGTAGACAGTTTTTTTCTCTATGCATATTGTGATTAAACCAACAAACATTACATGGAAAACTATATTAGATTATCTCTGTTATCTATGAGTAACTTTGTGTGTATCTGATTTCCATTCAGTCTTAGTAACATGAAGCATGCACCCACTGGTCTTGGGCAAGAATTAATTTTCATGACTAAATCATGATCCTCAGAAACATCCTGTGATACAGCAGTGATTTAATCAACCAACAACCATTTACCGAGCACCTAATTTGCACTCCCCACTGTGATAGTCATAGATATTCTATAATGTAGTAGAAAAAGTATTGGATTTGGAGTCAGAAGACCTGGGTTTAAGACATCCCTCTTCCATCTAAAACCTGCATGGCTTTAGGCAATGCACTTCAGATCTCTATCTGTAAAATGCTGGGCTGATCTTAAAGGTCTCTACTATTCCAGAAATTCCAAGATTTTGCAATATTAAAAAGTGGCATTGTGAAATACAGATGCCAAAGGAAGCCAGAAATCAATCATGGAACAAAAAAAGTTTTAAATACTATTTAGAATGAAGTTAAATAATACTACAAAAAGTAGGTTAGTATTTGTCATGATCTCCAGGAAATTTGTTATGGTTAGTACTAATTGGGATCATAATTATGAAACTTCCTTAAGAATAAATGTGGGGCGGCTAGGTGGCGCAGTGAATAGAGCACCGGCCCTGGAATCAGAAGGACCTGAGTTCGGAGCTGGCCTCCAACACTTAATCCACACAAACAAAAAACCTAGCCGTGTAACCTTGGGCAAGTTACTTAACCCCAATTGCCCTAAAAGGGCGGCTAGGTGGCGCAGTGAGTAAGAGCACCGGCCTCGGAGTTTGGATGACCCGAGATCAGATCCGGCCTCAGAAAATGAGCACCCACGCATAAATAATGACTAGCCGTGTAACCTTGAGCAAGTTACTTAACCCCAATTGCTTAAAAAAAAAAAGAAGAAGAAGAAATGTGACATATTATTAGAATTAACACCACCAATGTTAAAGAGAAATCTACCGGGGGCGGAGCCAAGATGGTGGAGTAGAAACAGTACTTCCACAGCATTCCAGCCCACACCACTTCAAAATTACATAAAGGGGGACTCTGAACAGGCTCTGGAGCTCCAGCACCCACAGAACAACACAGAGAAGCTAACCTCCCACTAAGGACAATCTGGCAGCCCAGCAGGGAGTGGCCAGCACAGTGATCTGGGAGTGCCCAGCACAAAGCTCTGGGAGCCAACAGCACAACACTCTGGGAGCCAAGCCCAGGACCTCGTGAGTCGGGGGTTTTAGCCCCAGGGCAGCCAGTCCAGCAGCCAGCTGTAGGGACCCCAAAAGATCAGCACCTGTGGCTTTTCCAGAATTTCCAACACAAAGTGAGAGGTTAGTGCCCTATGGACTTTGGGACCAGTATTTGGGAGCACATCAGCTTCTTCCCCTGGGGGCAAGAAGCCACTGAGGAGACACAGCATGGCTGCCATTTTGCAGCTTCATTTGCAGCTTCAGCTCCTGGCCTGTGAACTGTAGGGGATCCAGCAATCAGTCTTGGGGGTCATCGTACTTGATTTAACCTCCATGGATTATGGATTGTGGACTGGGGTGGAGGTCTTGGGGTGTGTGATCAGCTTCCAAGAGTGTATGGGGGCTTCAGAGAGGGCACCCAACTCATACCTCTGGAAGGTGAGAAGACTCCAACGTTTGGGAAAGAGGCTCCCCTGTCTGTTGGCAGAGTCCTACTGTGGCAACAAGCCCAAAAGTCAAGTAATTAAGTGGCAATATGCCTAGGTGAAGGAAACAAAATAAACAGAAAAATTCAACCTTAGACTCCTATTTTGGGGGCAAAGAGGTTCAAAGCATGGAATAGGATGAGGACTGGGAGGTAAGAACTCCTGCACTAAAATCCCCAAATGAAAATATGAGTGGGTTAAAGGCCATAGAGGACCTTAAGAAGGATTTTAAAAACCAAATAAGAGAAGTGGAGAAAAGGTTGGGAAGAGAAATGGGAAGAGAAATGAGAAGGATGCAGGAAAAGTATGAAATGACAGTCAACAAACTGACTGAGGAAAATAACATCTTAAAAAATAGACTAACTCCAGTGGCAAAAGACACTCAAAAAGGCAATGAGGAGAAGAATGCATTAAAAAGCTGAATTTGCCACATGGAAAAAGAATCTCAAAAGCTCACTGAGGAGATTCATTCCTTCAGAATTAGACTAGAGCAAATGGAATCTAGTGACTTTACGAGAAATCAAGATGCTGTTAAACAGATCCAAACAAATGAAAGAATAGAAGGCAATCTGAAATATCTCATGGTGAAAACCACTGACCTGGAAAATATATCCAGGAGAGATAATTTAAAAATTATTGGACTACCTGAAAGTCATGATCAAAGAAAAAACCTAGAAATCATCCTTCAAGAACTTCTCAAGGAAAATTGCCCTGATGTTTTAGACCCAGAGGGGGAAATAGAGGTTGAAAGAATCCAGAGATCACCTCCTGAAAAAGTTCCCAAAAAGAAAACTCCTAGGAATATTATAGCCAGGTTCCAGAAATCCCAAATTAAGGAGAAAATACTACAAGAAGCCAGGAAGAAACAATTTCAGTATTGTGGAAACACAATCAGAATAGCTCAGGACCTGGCAGCTTCCACACTGAGGGATCAAAGGGCATGGAATATGATATTCCAGAGGTCAAAAGAGCTGGGATTAAAACCAAGAATCACCTACCCAGCAAAACTGAGTATCTTGTTTCAGGAGAAAATATGCTCATTCAGTGGAATAGAGGACTTTCCAGCATTCTTGAGGAAAAAACCAGAGTTGAATAGAAAATTTGACATTCAGACACAAGAAGCAAGAGATGCTTGAGAAAGTAAACAGGGAAAATAAATCATAAGGAACTTATCAAAGTTGAACTATTTACATTCCTACATGGAAAAACAGTAACTGTGACTGATGAAACCTTTCTTGGTATGAAAATAATTGAAGAAGGGTATATGGGTATATGAATACATATGTGAATGTGTGTATATATGTTTACAGGTATACATGGATAGAGGGCACAGGTCAAATTTGGTGGGAAGGGATGATACTTAAGGGGTGAAGTGAAGAGGTGAGAGAGAAATATGGCAAGAAGAGATGGGGAGAGACAGTGTGGGGGTAAACTATCTCATGTAGAAGAGGCAAGGGGAAGTAGTTGCAGGGAGGGGAAGAAGAAGAAGGCAAAAAGGCAAAACCATATTCTCATTGAATTTGTCTCAGGGAGAGAATGACATACAAACTAAATGGCATATCTCATCCTGCAGAAAAGTAGGAGGAGGGGAATGAGAGGGGGGAGGATGGAGTGGAGGACATGCTGGGGGAGGGGAGGTTGGAGGCACCCACTTTTGAAGAGGGACAGGATCAAATTAGGGAATGGACCAGGTGGGGGATGGGATGGGTGAGAGGGAAATATAGTCAGTCTTTTACAATATATCAACTATGGTAATGTTTTGCATAGCTATACATGTACAACATATACTGAATTGCTTATCTTCCCAGCAGGAGTAGGTGATAAGGGACAAATGGAATGGATCTGGGATTCAAAGTTTTAAAATTAAATATTTCAAATATATTTATCAATACTATTTTACATGTAACTGGGAGATAAGATGTGCAGGTATTGGGGCACAGAGATTCACCTTTCCCTAATGGAAAAGTCGAAGGGGGTATGGGAGAAGATATGGGAGAGAGCAGATTGGATGAAGGGATATCCTGTGGGACTGCTATTCTAGGATGGTGGGTAGGGGAAAAACAGGGAAAAATTGTAACTCAAAATCTGGCTGAAACGAATGATGTAAACCAGAAGTTAATAAAGCATTTGGGAAAAAAAAGAGAGAGAAATCTTTTGTTTTTTCCTAACAAATTTTTTCTTTCCTAACAAAGATGGCCTCACAATATCTAATACTGCAGAAAGTTATATCTAGATCCTTATCATTAAGAATTATCAGTACCATGAAGTGGTTGTTTGTATTCAAATTCACACTATTCAAAGTGTTATAATTACATAAAATATTGTCATTTGTTCCAGTCCAATTGAAATTACCAGGTAAATTCAAATAATGTGAAGACTTCAAGAGATTATTTACACTAATCAGGACCTATATGTATATAAAATATACAAGGGAAGCATACACTTAAGTTTTAGTACAGCACTATTTTTTTTGCACTCAGGTTTATTTGCTTCTCCATAAACAATATATGTAATCTTTGCATTTATGAGTCCACAAGAAATTTCACTTTCACAATTCTGCTTACAAAAATGCATCTTATGAGGAGCGGCTAGGTGGCACAGTGAATAGAGCGCCGGCCCTGGAGTCAGAAGGACCTGAGTTCAGAGCCGGCCTCTGACACTTAATCCACACAAACAAAAACCTAGCCATGTAACCTTGGGCAAGTTACTTAACCCCAATTGCCCTTAAGGGGCGGCTAGGTGGCGCAGTGAGTAAGAGCACCGGCCTCAGAGTTGGGATGACCCGAGATCAGATCTGGCCTCAGAAAATGAGCACCCACGCATAAAATAATGACTAGCCGTGTAACCTTGAGCAAGTTACTTAACCCCAATTGCTTTAAAAAAAATGCATCTTATGCCCACCTAAGGCTGAGCAATGGCAAACAAGCAAAGGCTTGAGGAGTAAACCATGAGCATCAGGTCATTTTGTTGTACAACTCATAGGTTCAGAATTATGTTTAGAATCTACATCAGTTTACAATGTAGTTAATTATAAAAATATGCTTTTAAGCATCATGTCAATTAATAGCCACTTATTGCTTTTGATACTGCAACTTTGGAATAACTTGATACCAAAACAAAGACCAAAATGTCATGCATATGTTTAGCTGTTACATTTAATTTTTCCCAAGAAATGATCCAGGTTAAGAAATGGGGTACAAGAGACTATCTTTATATCAAAATACCAGCAAGGTAATCATAAATAATAAATATATTATACAAGTATCTGTAACTAACTGTCATTCTACTCTAGTCAGAAATCAGAATTATAAAACAAATGTTTCCTATGAAAATAAAAACTTAAGTTTTCTTAGTCAGACCTTGAAACATCAGTGATGTATTTAGGACTACCTAAAAGAGAAGGAGGAGGCTTTTAATTAAAATTATATACTGTAATAATTGAGAAGTGAAATATTGTCAAACTGGGGTGGCTAGGTGACAGTGAACAGAGTACCAGTCCTGGAGTCAGGAGCACTTGAGTTCATATCTGACCTCAGACACTTAATACTTACTAGCCATATGACCTTGGCCAAGTGACTTAACCCCAATTGCCCTCCAAAAAAAAAGCAAAAGAAAAAAGAAATATTGTCAAGCATAAGCCTTAGGATTTCCCTGAAAAGGTCTATCTCTAACAAGCATAAATAATCATGTTTTTTAAAAAAAACCTTATACCAGGCTCTTTATAAAACATTGTACTACACTTTATGTCAGTGTTATTTTCCCTATCCTGTGGTTATGTTTACCATCAAAATTACATTTGTTCTGAATAGGCTGATTAGAAAGAGACCTTACCACTTCCATGAAGCATGCAATATCCAAACTAAAAACACAGTAGAAACTAAATTAATAATATACAAAAACTCCATTGGAGGAGAATAAACTCAGTAACTAATGGTATGACAGAGTGACTCTACCAGAATTTTGCTTTAGAAATGAACTGAGTATAGAAGGAACACAACAGGCTTCAAATCAAGCTTCTCATCCATTGGAGGATAACTCTCCTAATATATTTGGCAAATAGTAATAACTGTTCTTAAATACCCATAGTAATGGAAACTTCACCAAACCCAAAGAAATTCATTTTACTTTTAGTCCAACCTAATGTTTGAGAAGTTCCTTTTGTGTTGAGCTGAAAATTGCTTCTCTGTACTTTTCACTCTTTGGTCCTACTACTTTTCCTCCCCACCCATCCAGATAAAATCAAGTGAAATAATTCTATTTAAAGAAAACTATAACTATCCCTGGGGACAACTACGTGACTCAGAGCATAGAGTGCTGGGCTTGGAGTTAGGAACACCTGAGTTCAAATCTAGCCACAGACACTTACTACCTGTGTGATCCTGGGCAAGTCACTTAACCTCTGTTTATATTAATCTATTGGAGAAGGAAATGGAAAACCACTTCCGTTTCTTTGCCAAGAAAACCCCATGGATAGAATTGGTGTTCTATAGCCCATAGGGTCACAAAGAATCGGACATGGCCAAATAACTGAACAACATAATGAGTGCCCCAAAAGATATTTTTTCTTTTCTAGGATGACCCTAATTCCTTATATAAAATGCCATCAGTATCATATCACCTTCATAATCAACTTCAGATAACTAGATTCTTTAAAAAGAAGTTAACTTGACAGAGAGCCAAGATGGCGGAGTAGAAACAGCACTTCCAAGGTGTTCTCCCCCACACCACTTCCAAACAATGTAAAAGGTGGACTCTGAACAACTTCTAGAGCTCCAGCACCCACAGAATGACACAGAGAAGCTAACCTCCCGCTGAGGATAGCCCAGCAGCCTTGCAGGGAGCAGCCAGCACAGCACAGTGCAATGCTCTGGGAGCCAAGCCCAGGCACGCATCATCCGCAGTTTTAGCCCCAGGGTGGCCAGGCCAGCAGCCAGCTGAAGAGACCCCAGAACACCAATAGCTGTGGCGATTCCAGAATTATCAACACAAATATGCCTAGGACAAAGTGAGAGGTTAGTGCCCTATGGACTTTGGGACCAGTATTTGGGGAATGCTTCAGCTTCTTCCCCTGGGGGCAAGAAGCAGCTGAAGAGCAGTGGCACAGAAGCCATTTTGCAGCTTCAGTGGCAGCTTCAGTGGCAGCTTCAGCTCCTGGTCTTCAAACTGTAGGGAGATCCAGAAATCAGTCTGAGGGTTAATCTCTCTTGCTTTAACCTGCTTGGATCTGGATTGTGGTCTGGGAGGGTAGGTCTGGGGTGGAGACTTTACAGAGGCCACCCAACTAATACCTCCGGAAGTTGTGAAGACCCCAACGTTTGGGACAGAAGCTCCCCTGTCTGGTGGCAGAGCCCTACTGTGGCAACAAGCCCAAAAATCAAGTAATTAAGTGGCAACATGCCTAGGCAAAGGAAACAAAATAAACCGCAAAATGCAACATTAGACTCCTATTTTGGGGGCAAAGAGGATTGAAGCATGGCACAGGAGGAGGTCTGTGAGGTCAGAACTCCTGTACCAAAAGCCCCAGATGAAAATATGAGCAGGTTATAGGCCATAGAGGACCTTAAGAAGGATTTTAAAAACAAGTAAGAGAAGTGGGGGAAAATTGGGAAGAGAAATGAGAAGGATGCAGGAAAAGTATGAAATGAGAGTCAACAGCCTGACTAAGGCTACTATTATAATACTATTATTAATACTGTTCTGCATGTAATTGGGAGATAAGATGTTCAGGCATTGGGGCACAGAGATTCACCTTGCCCTAATGGCAAAGTCGAAGGTGGTATGGGAAAAGATATGGGAGAGAGTAAATTAGATGAGGGGCTATCTTGTGGGACTGCTATTCTGGGGTGGTGGGTAGGGGGAAAATGGGGAAAAATTGTAACTCAAAATCTGGCAGAAATGAATGATGTAAACCAGAAGTTAATAAAGTATTTGTTAAATTTAAAAAAAGAAGTTAACTTACATATAGTTATATACATATAAACAATTTTAGTTTGCTTATATAGTTTTATACACATACAAAAATGTACTTTGATAGCTCCTTAAACTCTTCAATGTCTCTGTCTTTGTCCCTCTCTCTGTGTATGTCACTCTCACTGTTTCTCTTTGTTTCTCTCTGTCTCTCACTGCCTCTGCCTCTCTTCATATAAATATACAACATATGTAACACATATACATATATATGGATGCACCTATGTGTGTATGTATATTTTCCCCAATGAAGGGTCCACCCAATGTACTCAGATAACTTGGGCTCATAAAAAGTACAGTGTAATTCTCAAACAAAATCTAGCCTGTTTTCTTCTCACTCATTTCTGAACAACTGAAAGTAAACACTCATGTATGTGTGTCTGTGTGAATTTTTAAAAACTGTAGGTGTAATATCCCTGCCTTCAAAGAAATAACTAATGTAAAGGACAAAAAAAAACATATGAAAGTAGTATATCACCTGCTTTTTACACTTCAAACAAACTTTTTCTTAAGTTTTCATAACACAATGTACTTTGATAATAGGACAAGAAATTTAAAGAAAAAAATTCACAAACATTTAAAATTTAACAAATCTTTATTCCTCAGTTCCAGTGCTTTGTGAAATAAAATGAAGAATTTTCTTAATATCTAGCCTGACTTTAGGACACCACCTACTCTTTCCTTGACCATTAGGACCATCTGGCAGGACCAGAGACAGAATATGTTTCCTTATGCCCATTCCACTTCCCATCAACCTCTGGGGTGGGGAGAGGGAAAATTCTCTTAATTAGAAGTACTCCTTTCAATCTGAGGGTAGCCTAAACCCCATTCCTCAAAAAAATAATTCTGGCCCCAGGATTGCTCTAAGGCCTGCTTTGACTACCAGTCAGCACTAGGGATCAGACTTCTACTTTGCCACTGTGTGAACCCCACCTCCTCCCACTTACACCTCTTTCTCAGTAATTGATAATAAAATCATTATCAGCTACTGTGAAAGGTATGGCCATCTACTGACCTATGCCCTGTCTTAGAATCCCTGTGATTCTGAACCACAGACTGACTGAGCTGAAGCTCTCTTTCCTGACAACCAAAATCAGTCAGGCAACAAACATTTCTTAAACACTTAATAAATGCTAAGTTCTGGAGCTAAGAAAAAATTTAATTAAAAAAGAGCTGGAGGGGCGGCTAGGTGGTGCAGTGAGTAGAGCGTCGGCCCTGGAGTCAGAAGGACCTGAGTTCGGATCCGGCCTCAGACACTTAACATGCACAAACAAAAACCTAGCTGTGTAACCTTGGGCAAGTTACTTAACCCCAATTGCCCTCCAAAAACGAAACCAAACCAAACAAACAAAAAAAAGCCGGTGCCTGGCTTAAATCAGATTACATTCTAACAGAGAAAACAATATATTCATTTATAGATATATTCAAATAAATAAAAAGTAGATAGAAAAATTTCAAAGGGGGCAGATTAGCATCAAGGAGCCCCAGAAAGGCCTCTTATGGAAGGTGGGACTTAATGTATGTCTTGAAGGAAACAATGAAGCTCAAATATGGTGAACAGTTGGTATAATGGCATGGAGATGGGTAATGGACTTTTGAGGAAACTAAGTAAGCCAATATAACTGGATATTAGAATTCATAGAGGAGAGCAAAGCATGAAAAGTCTAGAAAGGTAGCTTGCAGACAAATTTAAAGATCTATGAAGATCTTGAAATGCAGAAGAGTTAACTATATGACCCTAGGGTTAATTAAGGAGCTCCTGGAGGGGGTGACAGAGTCAGAACTACATTTTAGGAAAATCACTGTGGCAGCTCAGTGGAAAATGGATTAAAATAAGGAGAACCTTGAAGCAGGGAGACCAGTTGAATGGTTATTGCAGTAGTCTAGGGAGATGTAATATAGGATTTAATTAGGGTTACCATAGAGATGTGAGTAGATAGAAGGGGACAGAGTGAGAACGTGGAAGAGGGTTGTTGTGTAGATAGAAAGACACTGGCTCATATGCCAACCCTACCTTTGTTTTAGTTTTATTTTACTTATCCCTGGTTTTTTAATAAGAAGAAAAATGGGCTGGGGAATGCCTTTCTAGCTAGCATATGTACTCAGATAACAAGGAGGGGGGTGGTTCTACTCATTCAACTACCTTTACTTTCTTGACAACTTGATTTTTCTTGCCATAGGGAAACTTTAGCAAAAGTTGGGCTTTTATCAGGGGCTAAAAGACAGTTGAAAAGTAAACTGGAAAGTCTACAAATGGAAAATAAACACTGGCCCACCCTACAAATGGTAGAAGAGGGTGGAGGGAGCTTAAATACCTCCATTTCTTATGAAGAGGCAAGAAAATGAACTTAGTCCCAGAATATAGCATGTATTATACTTTGTCACTAGCCAGTTAACTCCAGTGATGAGATTCCTAAAGGAGTATAGGAAATGAAAACAACAGAACTAAAACTTTTCACCCTAAAGTCATGTGGAATGGCTCACTGAGAGAAGAAATTCTTCTCATTCTCCACCTACAGGAGAAAAACAATGACTCTGAGTGAGTCAAGTGAAAAAATCTGCTGATCCTAAGCTAAGGATCATTTCAGATGGTATATTACAAAGCTCTTTCAATTAGGGACTTTGTAGCTCTCCATCTGAAAAGAGCATTGGAACACGGCAGCTAAAGAGACCAACGTGGCTATCCAACTATGCAAATAGCTAAGAGTGGAAAAAGACTGCAGCTGCCCAGTAAAGAGTGGGCCCAGGAGACCAGTGGATTAATCTATCCAGGAGAGAGGCCACACTCTGAGAAGAGCCCAAGCTTCCTGGCAGTAGCTGCCTAGTGACAGAGAGCCTTTTCTGCCCAGCAGCCACTGTTTAGCAGCAGCAGAGCCTGGTAAGGAGCCATTACAGCTACCAAGTGACATGATCAATTTAGCCCAGCAGCAAATTGGCCTATCCAGTAAAGACACCACATCCTAGGATGAGTAAATCCAGCTGAGCTTCAATTCAACAGAGTCTGTATGTCCTGTAAAGAACCAGAACATCCCAATAGCAGAATGATTCATAGAGAGTTTTACAAAGAACTTCTGGAGAGAGAAAGGACATCAAGACCCTGCAGTTCGTGAATTATGACTTGACTTGGCCATGTGTGGCCTCTATAAATGTGCCCCATTCACTATTGTACTTTAAACTTATTCCTGTTCCTTATTCCTATCTGATTCTATTTTAATCTTTCAGTTCATTTATAAAGGAATGGGTCCCAGGTCATGGGGAAATGTTTTGTCTTTTACTATTACTGGCTTGCCATTTGAGCAAATGACCTTCCTAAAGAATTATCTTTACTCACTGAAAATTAAGAGAGAAGCACACCGGTTAGAGATCATAAGATAGTATTTCAGATCACAGCCATTCATGGCATTACCATTAGATCACTGGTAGTAGTAAGAATCACGCCCCTGGGGACCCAACCACCAGCGGCAATGAAAGTTGGTCCAATAAACTCCAAGGGGGGAATCCCATTAATATTTACTTATTTGTATGACAGAAGAATTCTTGAATTTGTTCATGTTTATTTCCCGGTTCACATTTAGTGTTTTGCTAAAACAAAGACACAAAGAGTTAAAAGTACCTCCTGCTGAGATGTCGATCTTGCTGAGAGATGACAGAAAAAAGTCATAAATTTGAGTATGAGACAGAGACCTGAAGAACACAGAACTCAGTCCTCTCCATATTACTTCCAACCACCAACAGCAGTAGTACTGGGAGAGTTCTTGCTTTGATCATCCAAGGGAGAATTAAAGGTTTAGATAAATAATTTTCTGTCCTAGTCAGTTGTTACTGTAATTCATCTATTCCATATGGAAAAGGGTGACCATATAAGAAAAAAATCTGGTTAGATACAAGTATAGACATGAAGATGAACATATTTAAGGAGGAAGCATGACATTGTGGGTGGAGGCAGAGTTAGGAAGAACTTAATTCAAGCCCTGTTTCTGACCTATAATAGTTATAATGCTAGAGAATTCATTTAATTTGTTCCAGGCATTTCTCCAAGTCCCTAAGTTTTAGAATTGTTATAGATATACATTTGTTAGCTAGTTTTCTCATCAGGAGTAGCCTAAACCAATGTAATCATAGGTCCAGTTACAGATGAGATAGCTAGCTAGCTAGGTAAGGGGGGGAGGGGAGGGAAGAGGAGAGGAGAGAAAGGTAGGGGAGAGAGGGGAAGAGAGAGAAAGGGGAAGAGAGAGAGAGAGAGACAGACAGAGAGAGAGAGAGAGAGAGAGAGAGAGAGAACGAGATCTGAACTTTGATTTCAATGCTGTCAGTATTTTCAAGATGAGAAAATTTCTTCTACCAATGCAAGCTGGCATCTTCCCTAGAACCTACAATGTTGGAGTTATTTAGAACACTAAGAAATAAAGTGACTTCCTCCAGGTCACATAGCCAGTATGCATCAGAACCCAGGTCTTCCTGGTTCCTTAGTTCCTTATTACTTCCATAATCACATATAAATCTTCATTTGACATTTTAAGTACTTTGTTTTAAAGTACCCTTAAATTTAAAATTAAATTTTAATTTTAAATTGAATTTTAATTTCAAATTAAATACTTTAAAGCTCTCTAAAAGCTGTCATTCCTACCTTTCCAGCCCTTTTACACCTTATTCCTATTTAGTTTTTCTATAATCCAACTACATTAAGCTCACTCCTCCTTCTATAAAACTGTCCACATAGTAAGACAACACACATGTTTAAATTATAAAAAATAAAGGGAGAGATTGGGTGTTTGCTTGACATTCCATTTAGTGATTATTAACAATCTTTAGAGACTGTTAAAAACCCATTACAAATGTGGGTTCTTGGAATTTGTATTCAAATCTAAAGCACAGTTACCTGCCAATATGATTCTAATCACAATCATTGTTGTTTTTATAAATCAAATAAATAAGTCCCTGTCATCTTTCAGCACCATGCCAACCTCCTTTAAGTAGCAATTTATTAAAGAAATTTTACTTGTTTTTATCATTCTTCAATTCATCATCAGGCTATAGACTGAGCATGAAGAGAGAGGGAGAGAGGGAGAACAGGAGGTGAGGCTGCGGGGGGCGGGGGGGAAAGAATAAAGGTAGCATTATGTACACAGAGGATAAATATTAAAACTGAGACCACAAGGGATTGTAAAGATGAGCTGGAGAATATGAAAACATTTTTCATCTCATATTATACTTAGAATGATAATTATTTAATACGTGATTTTTTTTAAAATGAAAATCTATCTATATATCCCTTCCAGGAGAAAAGAAAACATATTCTATTATTTCAGAGAATTCTTTTTGTAGATTACCAATGATTGCCTGCCTTAGGTAAATCAGAATCTTTAAGAAGGACATTATTAGCGTTAGCCCTGGAGTCAGAAAGGACCTGAGTTTGGATCCAGCCTCAGACACTTAACCCACACAAACAAAAATCTAGCCGTGTGACCTTGGGCAAGTTACTTAACCCCAAATGCCCTCCAAAAAGCAAAAAAAAAAAAAGGACATTATTGTAATGAAAAGACCTCTGAACTTGAACTGAGTAGATCTGAATTCATGACCTGGATCCAATACTTAACTAGCTGTGTAGCAATGTACAAGCCATTGGATCTCTGGGTCTCAGTTTCCATAGCTATAAAATGGGGCTAATAAAACTTGTATTACCTGCTGTGGTAGAATAAGCTCCAATGTGGGTACCTTCTTCAAGTTCAGTGTTGGGATGAACAAGGTACTCTCAAGTCACTGATTATTCCACAAAGGGGGTTTATTTTTTGCCCTAATAAACACTATGAAACAAAGATAAAGTAGCTCTGATTTTCTCTCAGTTTCCCCCTACCCTTCATCTCTATCTGAGAACACAGCAACTGGTCAGCACATCATCAAGGTCCCTGTAGTCTCAGAGACCTAACAAGTCTGAAAAGCCTGGACTATAGCAGTCAGGGCTTTTCATGCCTCTTGACCACAAAGGTCTGGAAAACATTGGTCCCATCATACCTGTCTCACAGAGATGTTGTTAAGGAGAGTGAAGGGAAAGGAAAGGAATAAGCTCCTACTCAATGCCAGGCACCACACCGTTTAGTTGTTTTTCAGCTAATTTGATCTTCAAACCATCCTGTGAGATGGCTATTATTATTATTATCCCCTTTTGACAGAGGAGGAAACTGAGAGGTTAAATGAATTGCCCAGGGTCAGACAGCTAGTAAGTATCTTAAGTCAAAACTAAACTCAGATCTTCCTCAATCTAGGTCCATATCTCCTTCTACTTTCCATGACTCTCTCCAGTTTCCTGTTTGGTAAACCATGAAGGATGATACAAACCCAAGTATTTTATTAGGGGCAGTGACTAGTACCCTCGCTGGAAGCAATGTATTAAATAAAATGATCCAGGATTATTTGATATCTTTTTCATGCTTCATGGTAATGGATGCCAAAGCAAACCATACCATAAAGTATTTAGGAACAGCTTTGATTCAAAGTATTTGAGAAAAGATGAGTAAAGTTAACTGGGCATGGAGAAGAAAAAGGGAACAATACCCAAAGAGAGTCTTGTCTGTCTTATACACACACTCACACACACACACACACACACACACACACACACACACACACACACACACTCCTCTGCTCAGTGTTCAAAGCCCTTTATAACCTAGTTCCATCTGCTACCTTTCCAGTCTCCTTATACCTTCCTTCCCTCCATGAACTCTTTAGTTTAGCAACGTGAGCCTCTTTGCTGCTCTGTGAACAAGGCATCTCAGTTACCAAATCGAGGCATTTTCACTGGCTGCACCCCCATTCCTGGAATGTTTTTCTCCCTCATCTTCTCTTCCTGGCTTTCCTGGCTTTCTTCAAGTTCCATCAAAAATCCTGCCTTCTACAGGAAGACTTTCCCAACCTTTCTTAGTTCTAGTGCCCTCTCTCTGTTAAATATTTCCTATTATTTAGCCTGCATACAATCTATATTTGTTTGCTTGTTATCTCCCCATTAGACTCCTTTAGGACAAAAACAATATTTTACATCTTTTTGCATCCTTGATGCTTTGCATAGTACCTGGCATTTAATGTTTATTGTCCAACTGATTGATAAAGGCTGGGAATCTCTGTAACTGGAGGGAAAAGGAACAGGAAATAAAGGTGTGTGTATGTGTGTGTGTGTGTGTGTGTGTGTGTGTGTGTGTGGTGTGTGTGTGTATTCACACATGTAAGCACACATTTTCTGACATTTTTGTTGAAAGTTTTGAGTTCCAAATTCTTTTCTTCCCTCCTTCCATTTACTACCCCCTCCCTGAGATGGTAAGCAATCAGATACAGGTTATACATGTGTAATTATGTAAAGCACTCCCATATTAGTAATTTTGTACAAGAAGACTTGAATAAAAGAAAAAAATGAAAGTCAATTTCAAACAATATCACTTTTTGTTTTGGTTTTTGTTTTTCCTCTGGAGGTGAATAGGATGCTTTATCATGGGTCCTTTGGTATTGTCCTGGATCATTATATTGCTGGAGAATAGCTAAGTTATTCCCAATTCTTCACTACCCTGTACAAGTTTCTACTGGTTCTGTTCACTTCATTATACATCAGTTCATCTAAGTCTTTCCATGTTATTCTGAAATCATCCTACTTGTCATTTCTTATAGCACAATAATTTTCCATTACAATAATATGCTACTGCTTGTTTGGCCATAGCCCAGTTGATAGCCATCCCTTTGATTTCCAATTCTTAGCCACCACAAAAGGTCTGCCAAAAATATTTTTGCACAAATAGGTCCTTTTTTATCTTTTTTGGAAACCTTTGGGATACAGACTTAGCAGTGGCATTACTGGGTCAAAGGGTATGCACAGTTTTATAGCCCTGTGGGCATAGTTTAAAATTGCTGTCCAGAATAATGAATCAGTTCATAACTCCACCAATAATGCGTTAGTATCCAAGTTTTCCATCATTATCTCCAAAATCCAATATTTCCCTTTATTTTTTTTTTGTTATATTAGCCAATCTGATAGGTGTGAGGTGGTATCTCAGAGTTGTTTTAATTTAAATTTCTTTAATAAATAGTAATTTAGAGCATGTTTCATATGACTTTAGATAGTTTTTTTTGATTTTTTCTCTGAAAACTATTTGTTGATATCCTTTGACAATTTATCAATTGGAGAATGACTTGCATTTTCATAAATTTTACCAAGTTCCTTATATATTTGAGAAATGAAGCCTTTATCAGAGATGCTTGGTACAAAAAAATCTTTCCAAGTTTTCTGCTTTCCATATAATTTTTGTTGCACTAGATTTGTTTGTGCAAATACATTTTAAAATTTTATATAATCTAAATTATCTATTTTACATTTTGTAATGTTCTCTTTGTCTTCTTTGGTTCTAAATTCTTCAATTATCCATAAATCTGACAGATAAATTATTCTATGCTATCTTAATTTGTTTATGTCTAAATCATGTATCCATTTTGATCTCACTTTGATATACAATGTGAGATGGTGGTCTAAAGCTAGTTTCTGCCATATAGTTTCCTAGTTTTCCCAGCAGTTTTTTGTCAAATGATGAGTTTTTGTTCGAAAAGCTTGGATCTTTGGGTTTATCTATCACATACTAGATTGCCATGGTCATTAATTATAATGTAATTTGTACCTAATCTATTCCACTGATCCACCACTCCATTTCTTAGCCAGTACCAGATTTTTTTATTAATTATTATTCTATAATACAGTTTGAGATCTGGTATGGTGAGATCCCCTTCTTTCCCATTTTTTCATCGATTGCCTTTATATTCTTGACTTTTAATTCTTCCAGCTGAATTTTGTTATTATTCTCCTTAGCTTGATAGAATAATTTTGATGGTTTGATTGGTATAGCACTGAATAGATTGATTTAGGTTGAATTGTCATTTTTCTTATATTGGCTCAGCCTATACATGAATAATTAATATTTTTTCAATTGTTTAGATATGACTTTATTTATGTGAAAAACATTTTACAGTTCTGTTCATATAGTTTCTGGATTTGTCTTGGCAGGTTGACTGCCAAATATTTTATGGTGTCTACAATTATTTTAAATGGAATTTCTCTATTTCTTGCTTCTGGAATTTGTTGGTAGTATATAGAAATGATTATGATTTCTTTGGGTTTATTTTGTATACTGCAACTTTGCTAAAGTTGTTAATAATTTCAAGTAGTTTTTTTACTGATTCTCTAAGATTTCCTAAATATCATATCATCTGCAAAGAATAATAGTTTTGTTTCCTCATTGCTTATTCTAATTTATTTTTTTCTTTTTTCATCTCTTATTGCCATAGTTAACATTTTTAGTACAATATTAAATGATAGTAGTAGGCATCCTTGTTTCAATCCTTGATTGTATTAGGAAGACTTCTGGCTTATTCCTATTACAGATAATACTTGCTCATGATTTTAGACAACTATTCCTTATCATTTTAGGTAAGCTCCACTTATTCTTATACTCCCTAGTGTTTTTATTTATTTATTTTTTTAATTAAACAAATGCTTTATTAACTTCTGATTTACATCATTCATTTCCACCAGATTATGAGTTACATTTTCCCCCATTTTGTCCCTACCCACCACCCCAGAATAGCAGTCCCACTAGATATCCCCTCACCCAATCTGCTCTCTCCCATATCTTCTCCCATACCCCCTTCGACTTTGCCATTAGGGCAAGGTGAATCTCTGAGCTCCACTGCCTGGACATCTTATGAAACATTTAATTTTAAAACTTCAATTTTCAGATCCATTCCCTTTCTCCCTTGTCACCCACTCCCTCTGAGAAGATAAGCAATTCAGTATGTGTTGTACATGTATATCTATGCAAAACATTACCATAGTAGTTATATTGTAAAAGACTGCTTATATTTCCCTCCCATCTGTCTCACCTCCCACCTGGTCCATTCCCTACTTTGATCCTGTCCCTCTTTGATAGTGGGTACTTCTAACCTCCCCTCTCCCCAGAATGCCCTCCCCTCCATCATCCCCCTCTCATCCCCCTTTCCCCTACTCAGGAGAGTGAGTGAGGGTAAGATATTCCATTTAGTATGTATGTGTTTCTCTCCTTGAGCCAACTTCAATGAGAATATGCTTTTGCCTTTTTGCCTTCCTGTTTGTCCCCTCCCCTGCAACTACTTCCCCTTGCCTCTTCTACATGAGATAGTTTGCCCTACCCTCTCTCCATCTCCTCTTGCCACTTTCCTCTCTCACTTCTTGACTTCACCCCTTAAGAATCATCCCTTCCTTGGGGTGGCTAGGTGGCGCAGTGAGCAGAGAGCCAGCCCTGGAGCCAGAAGGACCCGAGCTCGGATCTGGCCCCAGACACCCAAGACACAAACAAAAACCCAGCCATGTGAACCTGGGCAAGTCACCCAACCCCAATTGTCCTCCAAAAAAAAAAAAATAATCATCCCTTCCCATCAAATTCAACCTGTGCCCTCTATCCATGTATCCATGAACATATGCCATGTACCCTTCTTCAATTATTTTCATAATGAAAAAGGTTTCATCACAGTTATTGTTTTTCCATGTAGGACTGTAAATAGTCTAACTTTGATAAGTTCCTTTTGATTTCCCTAGTGTTTTTGATAAGAATGGGTGCTGTATTTTATCAAAGGCTTTTTCTGCATCTATTGAGATAATCATATAATTTCTTTTGGTTTTGTTATTGATATAGTTAATTATGTTGATAACTTTCATTATATTGAACCAGTCCTGCACTACTGGTAAAAATCCCACCTGGTCCTAGTGTATGCTCCTTATGATAACTATTGCTATTATCTTTTAGCTAGTATTTTATTTTTAAAATTTGCATCATTATTTATTAGGGAAATTGGTCTACAATTTTCTTTCTCTGTTTTGTATTTTCCTGGTTTAAGTATCAGCACCATATTTATGTCATAAAAGGAATTTGGTAGGATTCTTTCTTCACCTATTTTTGCAAATAGTTTATATGGTATTGGGGTGAATTTTTCTTTTTTCTTTTTTTTTTTTAGTTATGAATTTTTCTTTAAATGTTTGGTAGAATTGACTTGCAAATCCATCTGGTCCTAGGGATTTTTTCTTAGGAAGTTCACTGATGCATTGTTCAATCTTTTTCTAACATTTGGGTATTTAATATTTTGTTTTTCCTTCTTTTAATCTGGGTAATTTATATTTTTGCTGATATTTATCTATTTCATTTATATTGTCAAATTCATTGGTATATAATTGGGCAAAATAGCTCCTAACAATTGTCTGAATTTCCTCTTCATGTTTGGTGGATTCACCCCTTTCATTTTTTTTTTGACAAATGCTTTATTAACTTCTGGTTTACATCATTCATTTCCACCAGATTTTGAGTTACAATTTTTTCCCCATTTTTCCCCTACCCACCACCCCAGAATAGCAGTCCCACAAGATATCCCCTCATCCAATCTGCTCTCTCCCATATCTCCCATACCCCCTTCAACTTTGCCATTAGGGCAAGGTGAATCTCTGTGCCCCAATGCCTGCACATCTTATCTCCCAATTACCATGCAAAATAGTATTAATAATAGTATTTATATATATTTGAAACATTTAATTTTGAAACTTCGAATTTCAGATCCATTCCCTTCCTCCCTTGTCACCCACTCCCTTTGGGAAGATAAGCAATTCAGTTTGTGTTGTACATATATAGCTATGCAAAACATTACCATTTTTGATACTAGTAATTTTTCTTCTTTCTTTTTTTAAAATCAATTTAACTTATGGTTTACCTATTTTATTAGTTTTTTATTAAAAAAATACTGCTTCTAGTTTTATTAGTTCAATGGTTTTCTTGCTTCATTTTGTTAATCTCTCCTTTGATTTTCAGAGTTTCCAATTTGGCATTTAACTGGAGATTTTAATTTGTTCTTTTTCTATTTTTTTTCTTTAGTTGCATGCCAATTCATTGATCTGCTTTTTCTCTATTTTATTGATGTAAGCAATTAGACTTATAAATTTTCCCCTGTGCACCACTTTGGCTGTATTTCATAAATTTTGCTACATTGCCTCATTGTTGTCATTTTCTTTCATGAAATTATCTATTATTCCTATGAAATTTTTTCTTTTACCCACTTAATTTTAGTATTAGATTATTTAATTTCCAATTGATTTTTAATTTCTTTTTCCATTGTCCATTATTAAATGTAATTTTTATTGCATTATGATCTGAAAAGGACGCATTTACTATTTTTACATTTGCTGGTGAGATTTTTATGTCCTAATGCATGATCAGTTTTTGGGTAGGTACAATGTACTGCTTTAAAAAGGTATGTTTATTTCTATTCCCATTCAGTTTTCTCCAGAGACCTATTGTATCTAACTTTTTAAGAATTTTATTTGCCTGCTTAACTTCTTTCTTATTTAATTTTTGGTAAGATTTATCTAGTTCTGAGGGGAGAAAGTGGAGGTCCCCCACTAGTATGGTTTTATTATCTATTTTCTCCTATAACTTATTCAACTTCTTCAAAACTTTAGATGCTATACCATTAGGTTTATATATGTTTAGTATTAATATGACTTCAATCCACACAGTCCATGGGGGAGTGGGGGGATCATGTCAACCCCAGCCAGGAGGAAGCTCATGTGGGACTTCAAGCGATTACAAGAAGACCCACCTGTGGTGCACCATCTGAAAACAACATCATGTGGTGGAATGCAGTTATATTTGGGCCAGAAGGCACACCCTTTGAGGATGGTACCTTTAAACTAGTAATAGAATTCTCAAAAGAGTATCTGAATAAACCTCCCACTGTTAGGTTCTTATCAAAGATGTTTCATCCAAATGTCTATGCTGATGGTAGCATATGTTTAGATATCCTCCAGAATCTTTGGAGTCCAACGTATGATGTGTCCTCTATTTTAACATCAATTCAGTCTCTGCTGGATGAACCTAATCCCAACAGTCCTGCCAATAGCCAGGCAGCGCAGCTTTATCAGGAAAAGAAACGAGAATATGAGAAAAGAATTTCAGCTATTGTTGAACAAAGCTGGACTGATTCATAATAGACAACTGCTCTGTTCATCCTCATCATCATTGTTGTGTATAATTTACCTCTCAGTAGAAAGGCTACCAGAAATTTTAAGAGCCATAGGTTTTAAGGATTTGCATACCTAATGTGTCTGCAAAAAAGAAAAAAAAAAGCCCTTCAGTATAGAACCTTTAAAAGCTTGTGTATCTTGATTAATGTACTTTTTTATTGCATGGTATGAACTAAGTTATGGCTACATAAATTTGTAATATATCCTGTTTGTATTTTTTCCAAGTATATAATGTTGGTGTGAAGTTTTCATGACAGAATATACACATTTTGTAAATCTATACATTTTTCAAAAAAAAATATGATTTCATTGTCTATGGTATCTTTCAGCAAGATATAGTTTCCTTCCTTATCTCTTTTAATTAGATCTATTTTTGCTTTGGCTTTGTCTAAGATCATAATTACTATTCCTGTTTTCCTTCTGCTCCAGTCCCTTACTTTTATACAACATATTCCAGTATTCTGGGTTTTTTTATCCATTTTGTTTTCTGTTTCCATTTTATGGGTGAGTTCATCCCCTTCACATTTACAGTAATGATAACTAACTGTATTTTTCCATTTTCTTCCATGCTATTTTTCCCTTATTTATCCCACTCTCTCTCTTTCTTTCTTACCCTCTACCCTTCCCTCTTTTTTAAAAAAATAATTGTAGTACTCTTTTTTTTGGGGGGGAGGGCAATTGGGGTTAAGTGACTTGCCCAAGGTCACATGGATAGTTTTTGTGTTAAGAGTCTGAGGAGGGATTTGAATTCAGGTCCTTCTGACTCCAGGGCAATTGCTCTATTCACCTAGCCACGCATACCCTTTCCCTCTTAATAAGCATTTTACTGGGGCAGCTAGGTGGCGCAGTGAGTAAGAGTGCCAGCCTCAGAGTTGGGATGAACCGAGATCAAAACCGGCCTCAGAAAATGAGTACCCACACATAAATAATGACTAGCCGTGTAACCTTGAGCAAGTTACTTAACCCCAATTGCTTTAAAAAAAAAATAAGCATTTTACTTCTGATAACCACCTTCCACAATATACTCTCCCTTTTATCTCTCCCACCTACCCTTTCTATTACCCCTATCCTTTTTTGCTTCCTTATAGGGTAAGATAGAGTTCTATATCCAACTGAATGTATATGTTACTCTGTCTTAGAGACAATTTTAATGAGAGTAAGGTTTAAGTTCTGCCTACAATGCCCACCCCACTCCATTATAATAGCTTTTTTCATGCAGGGAAATTTACACCATTCAATTTTGCCTCTCCTGTTTCTTCAAGTGCAATTTTATTTCTTACCCCTTTATTTTGTTTTGGGGGCAGGCATGAGGTATCATCCCATTAAAGTTACCATAGTAACTTCCTATAGTCAAGTTTTGTTTCATTTTTACTCATTTTTCTGCCTTTTTTTGTGAATTGATGTTTTTATGTTAGAGTTGGGCTCTCATCCTAAACTATCCCAAGTTTTTTGTGCTGAGCCTCTGAGTTTTACTGCTGGCTTTCAGTGGACTTCAGGGCTTAGCTACTTGCTTTCTCTGAATGGTAGGCTTCCCTTCTGGTTTATACTGAGGTGTGGTGCTTCTCTGTTTGACTCCCCTGCCTCTAGGGTTTAGCTGCTGGCTTGCTCCAAGGTTGGGGCCTTTCTGTAGGGTTGCTATTGTAACAGAATCTTTCTGGTGCCTGACATGGAAGAGGGATTTTTTGGTGATCCACCCCAGGGTGGTGCCCCCATCCCTCACTCTCCCTTCCCCACCTCCCCACCAGTTCCTGTGGCAACAAGGTCACTCTGCTGGCCCCTGGGGACAGGGCTTCACAATACTAATTATCAATGGGGTCAAGGCTTGGTTGGTGGCTTGTGCTGGTGGGTGGGGCCTTGTTGTGCAGCACAGATTGCTCACTTGCAAGGGGGCTGTTGGTTTGCAAGGAGGGTAGGACCTCTGGTGGATTGTCCCAGGCTTGGAGACTTGCTGCAGGGCCCCAGCTGTGAGCCTGGCTGCTGCTGCTCTTGGACCTCACTCCCCTCCCATCCTAGTGAAATAGAACTTTCCTGCCATGCTGGTAAGGTGCTTCCCTGCTCCTGGATCAATTCTGAAGCAAATATTCTAGTTATTATTATTTTTTTATGCAGAAGAGGAAGGAGGGAATCCTCGTTTTATTAGATGGTGGGCAGGGGAAGAGTACATCATACAGGCATCATATTGGGAGGGTCCTGGTGCCCCCCCAGCCAGCCTGGCAAGGATGGCTAAACAGCATGCTGGGCAAGGTGGGGTGGGGTAGGAGAGGAGGGGCCAGGACATTGAAAAGTGACCCAGAGGCAGCCTCCCCTCTAGCACTCCCTCCGGAATAGGGTAGTGGAGGAGAGGGGCTGTCTGTGGGGAGCTCACTGATATTCTAGTTATTTTGAAAGGAATTTGGGAGGGCTTCAAAGGGTTGCTTCCTCTCTCTGTCCTCTTGGCACCAGAAGTCCCATGGGAACACATTTTACACACCCTTCTATTAAGCAGATGGAACCTTTTCATCTGAAACTTACCTAATATGGCCTTTAAAGTATGCTGTATACTACTAATGGAGAAAGAGAAAACAATATCACTAGTATCCAGATATAAAACAATTAGCTGGAGTTCTAACAAGTCAATAGTCATAGTAAGCTGCTTCTGTGGAAATCATGGAAATAATTGATTTAAGGAACTGCAACTATCAACAACTAAAACTGGGTGATTATTATATCTGGACTTCCAGCTGAGGCACAATTTACATCCACAAACTAATTATTTATTTTGAGTGGTTAACAACTTTATCTATTAATTTATGTCCATGCTAAAACTGCTAAATGGAAATTTGTGTAAAACATAAATACTGATCTCTGTTTTAAAGGTAGGCAATGCCCACAGTGTAGGTTTATGATGAGAATAATGCTGAGAAAAGATCAGTGTATTATTAAGTCTTCAAAGATTAAAAACAGGAGTTGGGCACCCAGTGATTTTTGGTTATGGAGGTGGGGTAGTAACTAAATAGCTACTTTTAGGCTAAAAGCCATCTCTTTACATCAAAGAGGTAGAGAAAAGCTTGAGGCCATTAATTCTAACTCCCTGCTCTCCTGTTTAATATAGAAAGTGAAAGAGTTGCATTTTCCCAGGGCTATTTGGCTATCTCCCCCTCAAGTTTTTCTGGTACCCTGAGAGACTTGGAGGGGGGAGGGCTGTCTTTTCTTTGCTAGTGGCTCAAGCCCCACCAATTAGTTTTTCCTCTTTGGGGTGGGTCAATAACAAGCAGCCTATTGTGTTGAGGTACTAAAGAAGATACAAAGATAAATAATGCAATAGGTTTTCCTCAGGGAACTTAATATCTAGTAGGGAACATGAAAGTATCACAAAGATACAAATAAATAAAATACAAATAGGAATATGATAAGGGAATAATAAAGGAAGACAACAAGCACTTCCTAAGCTCCAGGAATTGTGCTAAATGCTGTGAAAACTATCTCCTTTTGGTCCTCACAACAAAATAGGTGTTATTATTATCCCTTTTTACAATTTAGGAAACTAAGGTAGACACATATTAAGTGATTTGCCCAGGGTCACAGAACTAGTAAATGTCTGAGCTAGATTTGAACTCAGCCTTCCCTGACTCCAAAGCTAATGTTCTATCCATTGCACCATCTTTTTTCTTTCAAATGATACAATATGTCTGGAAATGTCTGACATAAAAAGCAAAGAGTATCAATAAAATTGACTTTATACATACACACATATAGGTTTATAGACAAATACACAGACAGATGGATATTGACTATCCATAACTTTGTGTCCCCCATGGAACTAACTACTTGAACATTCTATATGACTCTATAATCACAGAAACCTCACATCCTTTATAATATACAAAAATAATAAATCATAATGAAATAAGACAGGTTATGGAAGTTTCAGACATGATTAAAAGATGATATGTAGACATAAATACAATAAAGTTAAAAGTTGCAAATAAGCCTATGGAAATTATCCAATTTATGGGTTAAGAATTAATTTTATTGGAATGAATAGCAGAAGGAATTTAAAGAAAGATAACCATCTCTATTGAAAATTCATGAGCAATCCCTCTTTATTATTTTAGTTCTTTTACTATATTTTATAACAGGGATTCTTTAAAGTCATTTTTATAGTTAATTTAAATTTTTGTTATGTTTAAGAAAGAAAACATTTTATATTTACAAAAGAAAGTGGGATACACTTGAAAGTGTCACAATTTTTAAATTGCTTGTGACTATCAAAGAAAGAAGAAATTCTTTCAATGTAGTCTTGTAGGATAAAACAATAGCCATTGAGAATTACATGCTAGAAGAACCTGTAAAATGAAAACTGAAGCCCAATCACTTTCTGGCAATTTTTAACTCATGGGACATTGATAAAAGCCCAGCTCCTAGATATGTGTAAAATTTTAATCTAATTATTTCAACACTTAACACTTAGATGAAAAATGAGGAGTTTTACAAGAAAAAAAAAATACTTGTGGGAAGAGATATAAAAACTCCCATTTCTATTCTAGCAAAATTGGATGATACATTATAAAAGACATCAGCCCTCACCACACTATCCTGCAAAAAATGTTTAACTGAATAAAAGTATGAAGCATGGACTATGAAAGTCCAGAAACTGAGCTACAGCTCTAGCTTAAAATTTTGAGGATAGGGGTTTTCCTCACTTGTATAATATGTATATTAAACTTTGTTTTCCAGTGGTCATACATTCACAACTTTACAACATCCTGAAAAATAAAAGGAAACACCTGAATCATCAGGGCATAGAATAACCCATGTCATTTGGTGAGAATCCATTCTAAAGACCTTGCTCAATACTCTATTGCAAATTACAGGTAATGAAGTAGTATGCTCATATCAGGATTTGTTCTTGATGCAAAATAGCTTCAATAGCTATCCATAGTCCTTTCTAACATTCTTCTTCCAATTCTGATTACATCAAGGAAGATATTTCTGTTAGATTTTGCTTCTTTTTAAAACTTTCAAAAATGGATATATATATATTGTTTTTACATCACCTTCATTATGTATCCTTCCCTAATCCCTTGCCTCACCTGTCACTTCTTGTAACAAAGAATAAAAAAAGACAGATTTAGAAAAAAATCTCAGCAAAACCAACCTACCCATCAATTGAATCTGATAGTATATGAAATATTTACACCAATAAAACAAAAAAATTTAAAATTTTTAAATTAAAAAAAATTTATACCAATTTTACACCCACATCTACAAAGGGGGAGTATTCATCTGCAACTTTTCTCTAGGACTAAGCTTATCAGTTTATCAATCATTAAAATTACAAAGCTCAGTTTTCTTTTTATTGTTAGTTATTTTCTTTGCATTGTTGTAGTCATTGTAACACCTCGTTTTTAGTGTCATATGTTTGTACTATCTCCATTGAAAAATCACTCTTAATGTCCCTTTTAAACTAGGGGTGCATATCAACCTTAGAAGTCTGCAAGTAGTAGTAGAATCCATGATCATAATATAAACAACTCTTATGTAGTATGCTAAATTTTTTAAATTACTTTCTTCAAAACTGCTGCACAATAAA
Source organism: Gymnobelideus leadbeateri (assembly GCA_011680675.1). Taxonomy (NCBI): domain Eukaryota; kingdom Metazoa; phylum Chordata; class Mammalia; order Diprotodontia; family Petauridae; genus Gymnobelideus; species Gymnobelideus leadbeateri. Next base: position 506,434 of record WOXC01009417.1, on the reverse strand, counting down.
TAGTGCAACTATTATTATATCTATTTTGCAAATGAGGAAACCATTGCCATGAAGGGAAGGCAGCCCTGGAATTTGGTAACATCAGAAAGTAAGAAATAATAGTTCCCATTATGTCATCCCAGAAAAACTATAAAACCAAAGGAGTTCCTGTATTTTATCTATGCACTAGCAAACAACTATAATATTATTTTGATTATTTTATTATGAACTTAACAAGCAAAAACATTTCAGTATATAAATATGTTAGTATATGAAACTAACAAAACTGTCTGCATGTCTGTTTCCCATTCTGAACATCTCTCTTTTCCATTCTATATATTTTCAAATATTTCTGTGATAATGTTTCCTTCCTTTCTTTCCATTTTTGAAACCAGTACCCACTGACCTCACCATAAAGGTCATCTTTTCTTTTTTTTCTCTTAATAATCTTTCTTCCCACTACACCCCCCACCCCAACCTCCAATGAGCAAATAAATAAGCCTCAACACATACATGCATAGTCTAGCAAAATAAATTTTCACATATACCATTTCCAAAAATGTATGTAATTGTTGCATTTTAAATTCATCACTTCTGTCACAGGAGGTAAGAAGGGTGTTTTGTCATCACACTTTTGGACTAATGGTTTACCATTATACTATTCAGAGTTTTAAAGTCTTTCCATTTTTTAAAAAATTCTATAATGTTATTATATATACAATGTGCTTTTGCAAACTTTAAAATTCTATATAAATGCTATTATTATCACAGAAGATATATTATTTTACTTATTTCAACTGCATTCTCTCATTTGCTGAGAATTACAGAAAATGCAACTTTTAAGCATAATCTGGGCCTTCTCTCTGTTTTGTACTTTAACAGTAGACATGGACATTTCAAGACTTTTCTCATAAAGATGCTAATTCTAGACATCTCTTCATTATTAAATACCACTCTAATTTGGGCCTACATTAGTCATAAATGGTTAACTTCAACTTCATTACTCAGCTTTCATTGTTCCTGTTTGTTCTCCATGCCATTACTCATGCTGTTGCCCTTAGCCAAGAATGCCTTTACATTGACCTACTTTGTCCATTTAAACACTACACTTATTTCTAGATCCAATCTTTCATTCACCTCATCCAGCAGATATTGTCTGCTGCCCCCACCCTTCCAAAATACCTCTTGCCCTTCCATTGCATTCCCAAGAGTTAACATTAGCCCCTTAGTATGAAGTCTGTATTCTAAAACATTCACCATCCTTTAGAACTGTTCTCTGGTTTGTGAATTATATTTGTTGTTTGACCTTCTATATTGCAAATTGCCCAAGAGCAAGAAATGCATCATATTCCCTTCATATGGCCCTTAATATTAAGCATAATACTGACACATTGTGAGGAAGCATGATGTAGAAAAACCTCTGCTCTTGGAGTTAGAAGACCTAAAGTAGCATCCCTACTCTGACATAAATTTTGAGACATTAATCAAATTCCTTAGCTTCAACAAACCTCAATTGCCAAGGATGTAAAATAGGGGCTTATGATTTTTGTAATACCAACTTATGAGTTATGAGCAAAATGTTTCACAAACTTTAAAGAACTATAAGTGTTATTATCAACTATCAATGTTTAAAATTGCACTAGGATTTTTAGAATAGGGTGTATAAATATGCCCTGTTATTCTAGGTTTTCAGTAAATGGTTGTTGAATTCCAAATAAGAGATGAAAATTGAAGAAGGCTTTTCCTGTAATATATTTAGCATCTCTAAGTATTTATCATGCATTAGCTTGCATTATAGTTACTGTACTTAGGTGGGTGTCATTTGTCTGCAAGCTTCATGAGGGGCCTATGCTTCATCCAGACTATTTTTCTTGTTCCAGGTTTAACCCAGAAGTACATCATCTTAGAGCCACATCTTTGACTATAGTGGACATTTATCACATTTGCAGCACCTTTTTAAGAATCATATTTCTCCCAAGTGTCAGTAAGACATGCAGATATCATCATTTTTCAACTCTAGGGAATAGAGCAATAGAGAATAGTGAATTACCTGAATTTTGTAAGTCACAGGCAGCTTAAACTTCCATAAGCCTTCACTAGCAATAAAATGTCTTTAAATTTTATCTATAAAATGAAGATTGTCATTCCAGGAGGTCTACACAATCCTTTATTTTTTCCTTTTATAGAAGTATTTTAAAAGTATCATTTCTTGAATTTAAATATATATATTTTTTTAATTTTGTGTTTGAAATTCTTTTCCTCCCTCCAGCTCTCTCCTCCATCCATTGAGAAGGCAAACAATAAGATATCAATTATATGTACAAAAATCATGCAAAACATATTTCTATATTAGCCATATTTCCAAAAAAGGCAAGAAAAATAAAAGAAATAAGAAAATTATTCTTTAATTTTCCCTCAGAGTTCTTCAGTTCTCTCTCTGGAGCTAGATAGTACTTTTTCATCCTGAGTCCTTATGAATGAATTGTCCTGGACCGCTGTACTAATGAGAGCAGCCAAGTCTTTCACAATTGATCATTATTACAAAATTGCTGTTACAGTACAGGTACAATGCTCTCCCAGTTTTTCTCATTTCTCTTTGCATCAGTTTTTGTAGCTCTTGCCATGTTTTTTTCTAAAACCACCTTCCTCATCATTTCTTGTAACACAATATTTCATCAAAATCATATGCTACAGCTTATTCAGGACTTCTCCTATTGATGAGTACCCTTCAATTTCTAAATCTTTGCTACCACAAAAAGAGATGATATAAATATTTTTGTACATATTGGACCTTTTCCTTTTTCTTTGATCATTTTAAGATAATGGACCTAGCAGTAGTATTGTTTAATCAAAGGATATACACAATTTTATAGCCCTTTGCATATAGTTCCAAATTGTTCTTCAGAATGGGTGAACCAGTCCACTACTCCACAGACAGATCATTGGTATACCTATTTTTTTATCATGCCCTCCAGCATTTGTCACTTCTGAAAGGTGTGAGGTAGCACCTCAGAGTTATTTTAATTAGCATTCTCTAAGCAACAGTGATTTAAAGAATTTTTCTTTTCTTTTTTTTTTTGTTTGCTTTTTGGAGGGGAAAGGGGTTAAGTGACTCGCCCAAGGTCACACAGCTAGTAAGTGTTAAGTGTCTGAGGCCGGATTTGAACTCAGCTACTCCTGACTCCAGGTTTGGTGCTCTATTCACTGTGCCACCTAGCTGCCCCTAAAGCATTGTTATGTGATTATTAATAGCTTTGATTTCTTCTTCAGGGAACTGACTACTTATATCCTTTGATCATTTATCAACTGAAGAAAGGCTCTTGTTTTATAAATATGGCTCAGTACTGTACTCAATATGTATTTGAGAAATGAATCCTTTATCAGAGAAATTTGCTGTAAAAATTTTGGATGACATTTCATTGTCTGTTGTAACTTTTAGCAAAATGTAGTTTCCCTGATTATCTCATTTAATTAGGTCTATTTTTCCTTTTGCTTCATCTGAGATCATGGTTCCTTCCCCTGAATTTTATTTTTACTTCAGTTTCTGGCCTTTTCATGGGTTGTTTACAGAGTTAGTTCTGGGGTTATATATGTTTTTGTCAATTCCAAGGTAGTGTGATCCTGGGAGAAGCATAGTCACTACTCTTCTAGAACACACTCTTTTGGAGGAAGGAAATTATATTAAATTTTAATTTTTTTCTGAATTACATTTAAACAACAATTTTTTAACATTGTTAAAATTTTGAGTTTCATATTCTCTTTCTACCTTCCCTTCCTCCCTTCTGAGAAGGCAAGCAATTGTATCGTTATTATGCATGTGAGGTCATGCAAAATATATTTCCATATTAGCCATGTCACAAAAGAAAACAAAAACAAAATAAAACAATACATATAAAGTAAAAGGTATGTTTCTTTTTTTCTGTATTTTTTTTAGTTTTAATTTTCAACAATCACTTCCATAAGAGTTTAAGTTCTAATTTTTTTAAATGTATTTATTTATTTTTAGTTTTCAACATTCATTTCCACAAGATTTTGAGTTACAGTTTTTTCTCCCCATCTTTCCCCTCCTCTACCCCAAAATAGCAAGCCCACTGAATACCCTTCCTCCAACCATCCTCCCCTATATCCTCCCACATCACCCCCCCAGCTTTCTAGCAGGGCAAGACAGGCCTCTATACCCCAGTGCCTGTACATCTTATTTCCCAGTTACATGTAAAAAAACACATTTTTAAACATTTGTTTTTAAAACTTTGAGTTCCAGATTTTTCCCTTCTTCCCTCCTCACCCACCCCCACTGGGAAGACAAGCAATTCAGTATAGGTTGTACATGTGCAGTTACCCAAATCATTTCCGTGGTTGTCATATTGTGAAAGACCAATTATATTTCCCTCCATCCTATCCTGCCCCCCTAGTTACTCCATTTTCTCCTTTGATCCTATCCCTTTTCAAAAATGGTTGCTTCTAACTACCCTCTCCCCCAGTCTACCCCCGCTTCTATCATTCTTGCTCCTATCCTCCAACCCCCTATTTTCCTGTAGGGTGAGATACCCAATTGATTGTGTATGTTATTCCCTCTTTAGGCCAAATTGAATGACAATAAGGTTGTTCCATTCCCTTTCACCTTCCTGTTTTTCCCCTCCATTGTAACAGTTTTTTCTTGCCTCTTTTATATAATTTATCCTAATCTATAACTTTTCTCCTTCTCCCAATAAATTCCTCTCTCACCTCTTAATTTTATTTTTTAGATATGATCCCTTCATATTAAATTCATCCTGTGCCCTTGGTCTATGAATACATGAACATACATATGCCCACACTCACATATATATTTATATACAAATACCTCTTCCTATACATATACACACACACACACACACACACACACACACACACACACACACACATATTCCTTTCAACTATCCTCATACTGAGAACAGTCTTATGAGTCTCAATTATCATTTTGCCATGTAGAAATATAAATAGTTCAACTTTAATAAGTCCCTTATGATTTCTTTTTCCTGTTTACCTTCTCATGTTTTCCTTGCTTCTTGTATTTGAAAGTCAAATTTTCTGTACAGCTCCAGTTTTTTCATCAAGAATACTTGAAATTCCTCTTATTTCATTGAATGACAATATTTTTGTAATATGCAGGACCTCCTGCAATTTGCAAGCAAGGAGCTCCTGAGACAACCAGGCAATGATGGCTGCACAGCCACTGGACCTCTGCCACTTCTCTCCCCGGGGCAAGGGCTGGACCATGCTCTTGGTTCCCCTGTTCCCACAGAGTTCCACATTGACCTTTTATTTTCTTTTTAGCATTTATGGGTTGATAATTCTGGAAACTTCCACAGCTGCCGATGATTCTCTCTCCTGAAGTCTGCCAAAGGCCCGCTGCTGGTCAGGGCCGCCCCGTGGCCAGGAACAACACAGATTGTTTGGGGCTGGGCTCAGCTCCCAGCATGGTGGAATAGATCCTTCCTCTTGGCCTGCCAGGCTTCTTTCATCGGGAGCTTTGTTTCTCTTTGCCTCTTTATGGGTTCTGTAGCTCTAAAGTTTGTTTAGAGTCATTATTTTACATGTATTGGAAGTGATTAGAGGTGATCCCACACCAAGTTTGTGCTTCTACTCTGCCATCTTGGCTCTGCTCCCGAGTTCTAAATTTTTTACCCTCTCTCCTCTCCCCTTCCCAAGATAGCATGCATTTTTATATAGAATACACAAGTACAATCATATTACATATGTTTTCACATTAATCATTTTGTGAAAGAAGAATCAGAACAAAGGGGAAAAAACATGGAAAGAAAAAAAGAAACCACAAAAATAGTATGTTTTCTGCATTCAGACTCCAGAGTTCTTTTTCTAGATGTGCATAACATTTTCCATCATGAGTCTTGCATTTAATTTGCATTAGGAGTTCATCATTTCTCTCTGTGGAGGTAAATAGCATTTTTAATCATGGGTCCTTTGGAATTATCTTAGGCTGTTACTATGGACAATGTTTTCCTGATTCTATTCACTTTCCTTTGCATCAATTTATGTAAGTCTTCCCAGGTTTTTCTGAAATCATCCTACTTATCATTTCTCATAAGATGATAGTATTCCATCATAGTCATATACCACAACTTGTTCGGCCATTCCCCAATTGATGGGCATCCACTTAATTTCCAATTCTTTGTCATCACCAAAAAAGAGATGCTTATAAATATTTTGTACCAATAGGCCATTTTCCCTTTTTTATCTATTTAGGATACAGACCTAGTAGTGGCATTGCAAGTTCATAGGGTATGTACAGTTTTATAGCTCTTTGTGTGTAGTTCAAAAGTGTTCTCCAGAGCAATTCACAACTTCACCAATAGCTTATTAGGTTATTATAGTGACCCAATTTTTCCTCATCCCTTTAAACATTTTTCATTTTCCTTTTGTATCATATTAGCTTTTATGCATGAAGTGGTACTTCAGAATTGTTCTAATTTGTCTTTATCTAATTGACAGTTATTTAAAGCATTTTTTAATATCACTAATGATAGCTTGGGCAGCTAGGTGATGCAGTGAAGAGAGTGCCAGGCCTGGAGTCAGGAAGATTCACCCTTGTGAGTAAAACCTGGCCTCAGATACTTCCTAACTGTGTGACCCTGGGCAAAACTCTTTACCCTGTTTGCCTCAAGCAAAAGGGATTGAAAAGCTACCCTTACAGACCATATAAATGCTTTTTAAAATACATTTTGTTGTCTTATTCATAGAATTAACTTCAATTAAATATCAAGATATGAATGCATGTGAACCTACAAAAGGCTTCTACAAGCTAGGCTATGAAAAATAAGTAAATAATTAACCACAAGATAGAAATTAAAATACAAAAACAAATATGCCAACTAAACAGTTTTGTAATTTATATATGTAGTTGTGTCAGGGTATTAGATTGAAAGTTTCTTACATAATCTTGCATTATCTGCACCTCAAAATGAAGCTTAGGTTTAATATAGTTGTTTTTAAATCAAAATCTAAAAAAAAAAAGATAAATTTGTACAAGATAATTCCCACCTCAATATAAAAAGTAAAAACCACTCTGGCTCTATTAATCAGTGACTGCTTGTTACTATTGGATCAAAGTTTGAATCTCACTATGGGTGAATCAACAGTCACCAATATCCCTCACCAGTCACCTCAGAGTCCATTACAATTATGGGTTCCTGTTCACTATTACTCACTTTTAGTCTTGTCTCAAGTTGATTTCTCCTCTCTAATTTTATATACAGTGACTTCTATGACAAAGAAAGATAGAAACTTTTAACCAGCAAATGTCCATTCAGATCACCTCAAAGTCTATTACAGATATCAATTTTTCATATCCATTCCACCCTAGTTCTCACTCTAATGATTCATTACCTCAGGGTTTCAACTTGTGGGTGGCTAATACAATAGATATTTTTAATTAAATGAAAGTAGGACAAATAATCATAAGTTCCCTCAACTAGCCACTCATAGCAGTATTTCCCTTCAACAGCAATTCAACAAGAGTTTTCCCCAATCAGCTGGAAGGGATTTCAATTCAGTCATGGCAGGAGTGGAAAGCACTGGGAGGGGAGAAGGCAATAGGAGAAATATTGAGAAAATGCCCAAAGGAAAATTGATAATATAATTAAGAAGTACTGTAGGGTAAGAAAATCCCAAAAGAAAAGTCCAGAAAAAGGAAATAATTCTTCACAGCCCCAGGAAGGAATCTGAAATGGCTAAAAGTTATCTAAGCAAAATAAAAAGGGCTAATGGAAGAGATAATATATTGGAATAGGCAACCTAGAAAAGAATCAAATAAACCTTAGTCAAACAATTGACATATTTTAAAAAATGGAGGAAATGGGAACAACAAAACTGCTACAGCAAGAAATATTAGAGAAAATTCAAGATTGAAATAATGTATATTTACTGTAAAAAATTATTGACCTGAAAAAAATAAGAGAGAAATAAATTAAGAAATTTTGTTCTCCCAGAATAGCATGATAATATGAATACCATAAAGAAATCATAAAAGAAAACTGTACAAAAAGCCCAAATCAATGTTCATAGAATACACAGGTTAGCACTACAGGGAATTCTCAGTTATGGCACACTAATAACATGCTTACCAAGATCCAGAATTCCTGAATCAAACAAAAACTGTTTCAAACAAATAAGAAGAAAGAGGTCACATACCTTGAAAGTACAGTTAGAATCACAAAGGATTATAAACCAAATATAAAACAGTAACCAAAGGTTTAAAATATATTGAAATACAAATAAAAATGATTATGAACAGGAATGACGTGTCTTGAAAATCTGAACATTATCCTTTGAGAGAAGAATGGACTTTTAGCAAAGTAGATGACTTCTAAGTGTTTTGGTTAAGAAAGCCAAAAGTAGGAAGAGACTTCAAAAAGCTAACACAACAGCAAAAGTAACTTAAGAAAGCGAATCGCTTATAATTATAATACTAATAACACCTAATATCTATATAACACACTAAGGTTTGCAAAGTGTGGTTGATAAAGAATATTATATCAATTAATCCAGATAAGCTTAAGAGCTTCAAGTGATGATTAAGTATTTGTCTTTCATGAAAATGGGAGACATGATTGTTTTTATTTTGCAGTCCTACAACTTCTGAGTGTTGTTAAATAAATAAAGATAGACAAGTTTTTAACTTAGATAAAGAAAAAAAGAAAAGGAAAAAGATCTCAAATAAAGAGAGGGAAAGGGGAGGAAGACACTGTTGAAATTGGAGAGCTATAAGATATTATTTCTTTTTTGCTATAAGATATCATTCAAAGAGAATGGAATGTGTTGAGGGGTGTGGAGAGGGAATGAAAATCTCATTAACCTTACTCTTGTTATAGGTCAGTAAAGAGGCATTTTATTTTTCACATAAAAAATAAATAACTAAATTAATCAATCTCTAGAAAGAAAATTTTGAAGTGGGTAACAGGATGAGATGGAAAGAAAGAAGTGAAAAAATGTGAGAGGGAAGTTGAACCAGAGAAGGGATATATTAAATGAAGAGAAGAAAGAAGAAATATTTTAACAAGAATTAGTAAAGGGAAAAAAACATTCATAACAGTGAAAATCAACTTATATTTTGTCCTGCAAAGTGGAGGAAAGCAACAGAATAAATTAGAAAGCAAAGCCCAAAAACTTTTGTAGCTTTAAGTAACATATTTAATACATGAAGATTTATATTGAGTTAAAATAAAGGGATGTAATAGAATTTATCACACTTCTGGAACATCCACAAAATCAGGAGTAGCAATTGTGATTAGAGATAAGCCAACAATTAAAAAAAGAAAAGATACAATTGGATCAAGTAGGGAAATTGCACTATAATTATTGCATATAAAACCATGACAACAAAATAGTATTACCATTAAAGATGTTTTTTAATCTAAAGAAAAGTCTAAGTGAATTACAAATGACTTAAGAGAGTAGGTCATTAATCATTGAGAACTTTGACTTTTCTCTTCCAGACACAGACAAATCTAAAAGACAGATTAAACAGGAAAGAATTTAAGCATCTTAATAATATTAGGAGGGAAAACATATAATAGATCTTTAGTGATTATTGATCAGGAATCTTCAAGAGTACACCTATCTTTCATTATTAAATTATTCCTTTGTAAATGATCATATGGTAGGGCATAAAGAACTTTTAAATAAATACTATGAGGATTGTTAAATAGGAGAGTTATAGACAATAATATAATAAAATACCAGTCAATAATGTAAATATGAACTAAGGACTGATGTTTAAATTTAGACTAAAATATTGGATCCCAAATAATAAAATGACTTAAATAATAAGTCATAGAAATAACATATGACTACATTAAAGAAAATAACAAGAAGACAACTCAGAATTTCTGGGATATAACAAAAGTGGATCTTAAAGAATATCACTGCTCACTTGTATCAACAAAAGAGAGAAAACAATAAACAATTGACCACACAATTGTTTTTTTTAAGAATCAGAAAATCAACAAATTAACCCCAAACAATATAAAAATGTAAATCTGAAAAATTCAATAAACTGATATACAAAACTGAAAGACTCTTGACAAGATAAAGAGCTAGTTTTTTTTTTTTTTAGATTAAGAAATAATCAAATAATCATCTCATTTGAAGCAAAAGAGAGGGAGCAAAAAGGAAGAAGAGAAAAAAATAAATTACCAAAATATAAAAGGACACTCACAATTAACAGGGAGTTTTTTTTTTAATTATCATAAATAACAACAACTATATGCCAACCAATTTGAAGATTTTATTAACATTTTTAAAATTTCACAATAAAATTCTAAACAACCCAGTCTCAGGAAGAAAAAAAAAACTGAGCAAGCCATAAGAGAATTCACAAAGAAAAATTACTTCAATTCCAAGTAAATTTATAAGTGAATTCTATTAAATTTTCAAAATTAAACTATCAGCCTATATGATTTATACCATGCATTGTTCTCAAGTTAGATAAAGAATGATTTTTTTAAAATTCATTCTATGAGGTAAGTGTGGTCTTAATAGACAAAGATGGGAGAGATGAAGCAGATAAAAAAAACTCTGGAACAATATCACTATTGAAGGCAAAATGAAGGACAAAATACTAGCCTACAGTGGGATATATTCAAAATTATGCACTATAAGACAGTTTGTCATATACCAAGAAAAATAGGTTCAACATTAGGAAAACTGCAAACGTAGTAAGTCACAATAATACCAAAATTAATAAAAATTACATGATCGCCTCAAGAGATGCAGAAAAAAATTTATGGCAAAATAGAGCATTAATTTTGTTTAATGTTAATAACACTAAAAAAGGCACAGAAACCAAAGGACTTTCCTTTTCTATTAACAGAAATATATAAAACATGCAATAGAGAAAGGTTATATTTTCTCAAAACTGTCACAGGTAAAACAAAGATTTTATTATTGCTTCTTTTCTTTGAGGTAGTACAATAAATAATGAAATAATAATGAAGCCAGGAAAACAAATTGGAAGAATGTGCATAGGCAGCAAGGAGGCAAAATTCTTTCTATTTGCTGGTTATATAATAGTCTACTTTAAAGAATCCCTTTAAATTAACAATAACAAATGGAAACAATAACTTCAATAAAGGAACAGGATAAAAAATAAACCAACAAAATAGCATTTATACTAATTTATACTGTATCCTTTATATTATTAACAACAGCTAGAAAAGGAAGACAAAAATTTATTCAAAGTAACTACATAATGCATAAAATATATGACGATTAAGATGGAAAGATACAGTTAGGATCTATATAAAACAATTTCAGAACCCTGTAGAAATAAAAGAAAACTTAAATAATTGGAGAGATTGACAACTCATTGTTGAATCATGACAAGATAATATTACAATGCTACTGAAAAGAATTTATGGACTTCATTTTATCCCAAATAAGCAAACACAGAGTCATCTTGTAGAAGTATACAAAAATTTGTTTAGTATAATGAAGTTGAGAATTGCAAAGGACATAATGAAATAGAAATTAAAAGAAATTAATATTATATTTCACATTAAATTATAAAATGACTATCTTCAAAGTTTTTTAGTACTGGTTTAAAAAAATTTAAGTAATAAATAAGATCTATGAGCAAGAGAACACAAATATCCGGAGTTTAATAAGCTTAAGAACACAAACTCTTGTTATGGGCATGGGGGGATAGGAGTGGTAAAGGAAACGGACTCTCTATTTAAGTACACTGGGCGGGGGGGTGAAGCTAGATAGAAGACTGAAAGAAATTAAATTTAGACTAACATGGCATTCATCAAAAAATAAACTTTACCTAAGTAGTCTTAATATAAAAGGTTACTAATTATATTTAATCTGTTCTTTTGATTTTTTTTTTGTTTTCATTTATATTATAGTTAATTTTGTATACTGTTCTCCTGGTTATGCTTTCTTCTCTCCACAGCATCTCTCTCTGTTTCTTTGAATTCTTTATAGTTTTCATTTCTTATGGTATTATAGTAAGAGGTATTGGAAGAAGTTTCCTCACCTATGAGTTCTCTATACCAATTAAGTCATAAGTCTATTCCGTGTTCCCTTTAGGATAATAATATTTTATTTTATATTCATATTTATGCCACCATTCCCCAATTTATGTGATACTTAATTTCTAGAGTCTTGCTATGACAAAAAGTAGTGCTACACATGTATATACATACATAAAACTGGATATGAATGGAAAGAGACACTTTTTGGATTTGTTTAAAAGGAAAAGTCATTACCAAAGAAGGGATAGAGCATATCACAGAAGACATTTAAAGAGATTACATGTGTTATTTTTTCATGAAAGAAATAATGAAATCAGAATAGGAAAAGAAAGTGTTGGTTGATTAGGAAAAAATTGTTTCTGATATTATTTATATTAATTGTCTCTAAGTGGATCATATTCAAGTTTCATAGTAAATTGATATAAATGTATAAGACCAAGAGTCATATCCCAATCTACAAGTGGTCAAAGAACATTTCAAAAGAATAAATGCAGACTATCTAGAATTTTATGGAAAAAAATATTCCAAATGGCTAATAACTTTTAAAAGGAATTCAATGGCATCATTTCATGTACCAATGAAAAAAATGAAAGAAAAATATTTATTAAGTGCTTGTTATATTACCAAGTGCTATGCTAAGTCTTAGGTTTACAAAGTAAAACAAGCAATCCCTTCACAAAAAAGGCTTATGTTCTTATGAGGAAAGACAACACATATGAAAATGAAGTTGTGGGGGACGGTTGGGAAGGAAGGAAGAGGAAGAGAGAGAAGAAATGGAAGGATATTATTATTTATTGTTGCCATTCATTTATTTTAATCATTTTAATCTAACTCTTTGTGACCCCAAGCATTTATTAGACACCTACTATGTTCTAGGCAATTAGGTGTTTTGAAAATATTATCTCAGTTAGTAATAGTTGCTAATATTTTCATAGCATCCCTTTAGATGCTCCCAACAACCATAGGAGACAGGTGCTAGTATGATCCACATGTTACAGTCGAGGAAACTGAGGCAGACAGGGGTTAAATAATTTGCCTGGGATCACACAGTTAAGTAAGCACCTGAGGCTAGATTTGAACCTAGGTTTTCCTGACTCTAGGTTCAGCACTCTATCCATGATGCTACTAAGCTCTCTCTGGTCAAGGAAATTTCAGGGATGGCAATTAAAATCATAGGTAATGACTGACACATCATTTCCACGAATGGCAGCATTGATTTGATAGCCATCCTCAACATTGGACAAAGGTATAACTATGTAATGCTTCAGTTCTGCCAGATGTGGTTGCTTTTCTTATCAATATTGGCTAAATATGTTGTAATGGGGTCAGGAAGGGGATGGTGACAAGGATATACAAGTTATGGCAAGGAATAAAGAATAAAATTTTGGTTCTTGGTCAAAGCTAGATATGATCAAGGCTTACTAAGTCAAAAGTCCAGAGTTCCAGGGCACAAAGGGGAGTGTGACTCCAGAGACAGAGTTTGCTGACAGGAAGATGGCTAAAGAGTGACAAATTGGAGAAAATAATAGAGAAAGAAATGGTCAGTGTTGGAGCTATAAGGGAAAGATATTAATGATACCACACTCTTAGTGTAGCTATGAATTAGTTTAATCACTCCAGAAAACAATTTGGAGATACAATAAAAAGTGATTAAGGTATTTGTTTTGACACACATCATTATGGAACTTATCCTCTAAGAATAATAGACAGAGGGAAAGCTTATATGTATACATGTATATGTATACATACATATATATAAATATATATAAATACATGCATATATAAATATATATAAATACATGCATAGATATCTATGTGTATGTGCATCAGCATTTTTTGGTAGCAGAAGTCTACAAATGAAATTGTCACCCATTGATTGGGCAATGACTGAATAAATATGAATATAATGGAACATTATATTATTAAGGGACAGAAATAAGGGATTACAACCATGATTTAATTAGTTTAGGGAACTCATAATTGAGGAAATTTCTTCTAAGGCCTCTTATTTCGCAATGTGAAATGAAAACCATGAAGAATTCAGAGAAACATAGAGGAATGCATGCAATGAAAAGACAGCAGAATTGGGGGGAACAATATACAAATTAAATGAAAACAACAATAAAAGACATCTGATAGATTGAAATCAGAAATCTTAGTGCAAATAAACAATATTCATCCTCTTGGTAAAAAGTGGTTGGGAGGGGCGGCCAGGCGGTGCAGTGAGTAGAGCGTTGATTGGCCCTGGAGTCAGAAGGACCTGAGTTCGGATCCGACCTCAGACACTTAACGCACAAACAAACAAACAAAAAAACCTAGCCGTGTGACCTTGGGCAAATTACTTAACCCCAATTGCCCTCCAAAAAAGCAAGAAAAAAAAAGTGGTTGGGAAAGATACAGCTGTGGAAAATTTCATTATTGTCAGATTGTAGTTGCTTTGCTTATCAATATATAGTTATAGGGAAGAAACTACGAGGGCAAGTCTATTTTGGGAAATGTTTTTAAAAAGGTATCAAGGTTTTTGTTGTTGTTGTTTTGTTTTTTTTTTTTTTACTAACTTTTTAAAAGGCAGAATGGTTCAGTAGATAGAGAGTTGGTCTCAAAGACAGGAAAATGTACTCACAAATCCCACCTCTGAAACATGCTGGTTATTGACTCTGTGCAACCCACTTGACCTCTCATTGCTCTCTAGGCAATCATTGGCTGCAGAAAAAGTGTCTACCTAGTAGAAGGAGCTCCCTATACTATAGAATTCACAGGTCTAGTCCCCATCCACCCTTCAACCTTTTTAAACAAAAATCCTTCCTATTGATCTTACTCTGTATTCTCTCAGCATTTGTATCTTCAGTTTTATACTAGTTTATGTGTTGTGTATAGAAATTCTCCAATTTATTTCCTGCATATGTTTCATGTCTCCTCAGTTTTCCTCCACCCACCATCTCCTATTACAATAGAGGATAAGTTCCTTAACAATAACAATGATTTGTAATTATTTTGCCTCCTCATAATGCCCAATAGAGCTACAAATAATAGGCATCAAGTAAATTGTAAACTAGTTAAAAATAACTATTAGATATAATGCCTAAGGCAAATATTAGCCCCTCATCCTCATGTCTATTATAATGATTCAATTGAAGAAAATGAGAGTGAATGATTTCACAGTATTTCTAGTTTAATTAAATTTTTTCATACATCCCTTTAATTTGTTTGCATGCTTTACTGATGGCTGGTAAGTAGCATTATGTTTCTTATGTGAATGATGGTTATTAATCTATTTGCCTTGCATTATAATAATATTTAGTAATTGGATTGACAACAAACTTCGGTAAGACAAATACTCCTAAAGTTAAAGAACATTGATATTTGCAAAATAACAACAATAGCAACACTAATAACACTGATATCCTCTTTTGCTTTTCTTGATAAAGAGAGTGAGGAGCTTCAAAGGGTTTTGAGTTTGGGGTTTTGTTGTTGTTGTTTTAGTATCATGGACCCCTTTAGCAGTCTGGTGAAGTCTATGGATTCCTTGTAGTAGTATTTTAATAATGGAGGTATAAATTAAAGTATTTATAGGAATAATAAATCCATAATGAATTGCGGTCAATTTTAGTTCTGAATTTAGAAATCTTCATGAGGTTCCTACTCCTACCCCCTACCAACATATACAGGTACCTTTGGATTCTGGTAACCTTTGCCAAGAAAGTAGCAGTTCTGATAGGTTGCACCACACAAGAAATGATTTGAATACTGTTCCCATGACAGATTGTGTCCATTTTCCAAGTCTTAAGCTAGTTTCTAAATGCACCAAGGCTCACCTTTTGAATGTTGGTTATTAGATTATTAGATGGAGGTTCTTTTTGATGAAGACAGGGCACAGCAACCCATGAAGCAATCTACTAAGGTGTTGTTTCCATACTGATAAGCCAAATCACAAAAAAGATGATCTTAATAAAATAAATTATTATTATAAAGCTCTATTATAGTTTAAGTAGTTCCTACATAAAAATCGTCAAAAAAGTATTTTCTAAATTTCTAATACGTGGAATTGAATTAAAAATGTTCTCTATGTACTATTTGATTAAACTGCCTTTCATGAACATTCATAATTTAATAGTCATTGACCAGAAATTATCAGTTTGCTTCTCTGGTTTATAATTAGGTATGTTTGGTCTTACAATCTAACAGTTTTTTATACTTTCGCAGAAAGAATATTGATAATTTATATTGACCTTTGTATAGGTAAAATGTATTTTAAAACGTATAAGTAAAATGCAAAATCTCTATCAAAGTACTTTCAAGATTGGATAGTTAATTTGTCAGGACAACTCATTTTTTTGCAGTGGTTTTGTTATGGGTAAAAACTACATATGAGTT
Organism: Gymnobelideus leadbeateri; assembly: GCA_011680675.1. Lineage (NCBI taxonomy): Eukaryota > Metazoa > Chordata > Mammalia > Diprotodontia > Petauridae > Gymnobelideus > Gymnobelideus leadbeateri. Next base: position 490,046 of record WOXC01009417.1, on the reverse strand, counting down.
TAGGGAGAGTTATGATTATAGGTTAGGGGAATGCTAAAGATACATTTTACCTAGATTTTAATCAAGCATTTGACTTGGAGCCAGTTGAATAACCAGACAACAAAAGTAGTCAAAATAATTTAATATCAACATGGAAGGAAGTATCTTAGGGAATTGCCTGCAGATCTTTGCTATTAGCATTGGGCATTCCCATGAACATTTTTATCAATGACTTAGAGAAAAATACTTATCACATGTGTAGATTTCACAAAGTTGAGAGGGATGGCAAACATGCCAGATGACAGAATCAGGACTACCCCAAATTGTGAAGCTTAGAACTTCATTTAATGAGATGAAGTTTAATGGGACTAAATGGAGTGAGTGAATGAATCAATGGATGGATGGATGAATGAAAAAATTATTAGGTGCTCACTTTTTTTATTAATTTATTAGTTTAGTTTCAGTTAACAAGATTCAATTCCATAGTTCCTTGATTTTCAAATTTCCTTTACTTCCCTCCCCCCTCCCCTCACGACAGCATATAGTAGAGTATAGGGTCTGCAAATGCATTCATATTAGACATTATTCCAATTACAAAGGCATATTGTACTAGGTGGGATGAAAGATGGTAAGGAAGAAATAAAATCAAACAATGAAAATAACAAGATCATTTAGTTTGCTTCCATCAGGATTCAGGCTCAGTTCTTTCTAGTTATATCTCTGGATGGCACATTTCTCACTTTCTTGAGTCATTCGGGATTAACTTATATCACTGCATTGCTGAAAAGAGTCCAGTCTATCATAGTTGGTCATCACAGATATGGTATGTCTGTGATTGTATACAAATTTCTTCTGATTCTACTCTTCTCGCTCAGCATCAGTTTGTATAAGTCTCTCCAGGTAATTATGAAATCCATCATCTCCTCGTTTCTTATAGCACAATAAAATTTCATTACATTCATATGCCACAATTTGTTTAGCCATTCCCCAATTGATGGGCACCCCTTTAGTTTCCAATTCTTTGCAACCACAAAAAGGCTGCTAAAAATATTTTTGTACATATGGGTCTTCCTCCCACTTCTATGATCTCTTTGGGATATAACCCTAGAAGTGGTATGGCTGGGTCAAAGTGTATGAAATTATTTATAATCCTTTGGGCATAATTCCAGATTGCTCCAGAATGGTTGGATAAGTTCACAACTCCACCAGCAATGTATTAGTGTTCCAACTTGTCCACATCCTCTCCAGCATTTGTCACTTTCTTGTTTTGTCATCTTAGCCAATCTGACTGGAGAGATGTGGTATCTCAGAGTTGTTTTGATTTGCATTTCTCTAATTAATACTGATTTAGAGCATTTCTTTCTCTGAAAACTTCCTATTCATATCCTTTGACAATTTATCAATTGGGGAATGACTTGTATTCATATAGATTTGGCTCAATTCTCTATAAATTTTAGAAATGAGTCCTTTATCAGAGACACAAGTTGTAGAAATTCTTTCCCAATTTCCCACCTCCCTCTTGATCTTGGTTACACTGGCTTTGTTTGTGCAGAAGCTTTTCAATTTAATGTAATCAAAATTATCCATTTTGCATTTTATAATGCTCTCTAATTCTTGATTGGTCCTAAAATCTTCCCCTCTCCACAAATCTGTCAGGTAAACTATTCCTTGCTTTCCCAAATTGCTTACAGTATCATCCTTTACACCTAGATCATGTACCCATTTAGACTTGATTTTGGTATATGGTGTTAGATAGTGATCTATGCCTACTTTCTGCCATACTGTATTCCAGTTTTCCCAGCAGTTTTTGTCAAATAGTGCATTCTTATCCCAAAAACTGGGGTCTTTGGGTTTATCGAACAATAGATTGCTATATTCATTAACTGCTGGGTCTCCTGCACCTAATTTATTCCATTGATCCACTACTCTACACCTCTGCCAGTACCAAGCAGTTTTGATGACTGCTGCTGTATAATACAGATTAAGATCTGGCATAGCTAGTCCACCTTCCCTAGCATTTCTTTTCATTAATTCCCTTGATATTCTAGACCGTTTGTTTTTCCAAATAAATTTTGTTATTATTTTGTCTAACTCTAGAAAGTAGTTTTTTTGTAAATTGATTGGTATGGCACTAAATATATAGTTTAGTTTGGGTAAAATTGTCATTTTTATTATATTAGCTCGACCCAGCCATGAGCAATTGATATTTTTCCAACTATTTAGATCTGCTTTTATTTGTGTGAGAAGTGTTTTGTAGTTGTGATCATATAGATTCTGGGTTTGTTTTGGCAAGTAGATTCCCAAATATTTTATAATGTCTACAGTGACTTTAAATGGGATTTCTCTTTCTATCTCTTGCTGTTGAGTTTTATTAGAGATGTACAGGAATGCTGAGGGTTTATGTGGGTTTATTTTATATCCTGCAACTTTGCCAAATTTATCTATTGTCTCAAGTAGTTTTTTACTTGATTCTCTAGGATTCTCTCAGTATATCATCATATCATCTGCAAAGAGTGACAGCTTGGTCACTTCTTTGCCTAATTTGATTCCTTTGATTTCTTTTTCTTCTCTAATTGCTACTGCTAGTGTTTCTAGTACCAGACTGAATAAGAGGGGTGATAGTGGACACCCTTGTTTCACTCCTGATCTTATTGGAAAGGCTTCTAGTTTATCTCCATTGCATATAATACTTGCTGATGGTTTTAAATAGATGCTAGCAACTATTTTAAGGAAGGCTCCATTTATTCCTATACTTTCTAGTGTTTTTAATAGGAATGGATGTTGTACTTTGTCAAAAGCCTTTTCTGCATCTTTTGAGATGATCATGTGGTTTCTGCTAGTTTTATTGTTGATATGCTCAATTATACTGATGGTTTTCCTAATATTAAACCATCCTTGCATTCCTAGAATGAATCCTACCTGATCAGAGTATATTATTTTTGTGATAAGTTGTTGGTAGGTGCTCACTTTTTGCCAGACATTGTGCTAAGTGCGTGTACATGTGAATTAAAAAAAAAACATTTTCACAAGTGCAATAGGTATTTTGGTGAACTACAAGCTTAGTAGGAGTTAACAATGTACCATCACACCAAAATACTAATGAGGTTTTAGGCTGTCCTAAGAGTGAAATAGTGATCAGGACTATGTGATAGTATAGGTATATTCTACCCTCATCAGATCATATCTGAAATATTGTGTTCAATTCTGACTTAGAAAGAAAGTGAGGAGTTTCAAAGGGTTTTGAATTTGGGGTTTTGTTGTTGTTGTTGTTATTGTTTAGTGTCATAGACCCCCCTTTAGCAGTCTGGTGAAGTCTATGGATTCCTTGTCAGAAGAATGTTTTTAAATGCACAAAATAAAATACACAGAACTACAAAGGAATTCAATTATATTGACAAAGCTACCCAAAATAAAATCACTAATCCCAGATTAAGAACCCCTGCTCTGGAGGATAACAAGCTGGCTGTTGAAGGGTCTCAGAATCACAGTATGTGAGAATCAATTAAAGGAACTATGTAAATTTACAATAGAGAAAGAGCACGTTGAGGAGATATTTCATATATGCCATATTTGAAGGCCTGTCCTTAGAAGAAGACGAGCACCTGAAAGCATAAATAGGAGCAGGGGGTAGAAATCGAACAGAGAAAAAATTTGACTTGATGTAAAAAAGATAATTAATTGTTCAAAAACAAAATGAACTGCCCTGTAAAGTGATGGATTCTCCCCTCTGGAAAGCTTCAAACAAAGGCTGCCTGACCTTTTTTCTGATGTATTCTGGGACTGTTATTCAGGTAAGGGGTTGGCTATGAAGGGTTCTAAGGTTCTTTTCAACTCTGAGATTCTGTGATTTTGTCTCTGGGGTCTTGAGTTGCAGATCAAATAGGAATCATTAACAAATGTTTGAATTTTCTAGAGGATGTGGTTTAAAAGGAGATGCCATCTCCAGCTTTCTGTGTTCACTGGCTATCTCCCATGCATTGGAATGCCTTTCCTCTTCATCTATGCTTTCTGGCTATTCTGGCTTCCTTCAGTTCCAGCTAAAATCCTACCTTCTACAAGTGCTCTTAATTCTAATGCCTTCCCTCTGTCCATTATTTCCAAATCACCCTGTAAAAAGCTTCTTCGTATATAGTTGCTTGAATATTGTCTCCCCCATAGACTGTGAGTCTCTTGAAAGCAGGGATTTTGTATCCCCAGGACTTAGCACAGTGCCTGGAACACAAAAGGCACTTGATAAATGTTTAATGACTGAGTGTATGGAGGAGTTGGACCATATACAAATTTTGAACTCTAAGGCTCACTGCATGTGATGATTCTATTACAGAGGATTACAAGTTGCTAACTTGAATAAGATGCTGTATCTGATACAGAATTAAAAATTGGTTGTGAATGACCAGACCCAAAAAAGAGGGTTGGAGGAAGGCAGCTATGTGGTGCAGTGGATAGAGTACCAGCTCTGAAGTCAAGAGGATCTGAGTTCAAAATTGACCTCTAACACTTATTAGTACATTGTTAGTTAATAAGTTAGACACATTACCTGTGTGACCTAATCCTGATTACTTTGCCAAAAAAGAAAGAAAAGAAAAGAGAAAGAAGAGAGGAGAGGAGAGAAGGAAAGGAAAGGAAAGGAAAGGAAAGGAAAGGAAAGGAAAGGAAAGGAAAGGAAAGGAAAGGAAAGGAAAGGAAAGGAAAGGAAAGGAAAGGAAAGGAAAGGAAAGGAAAGGAAAGGAAAAAGGAAGAAAAGAAAAGGGGTGGTGGAATAATTCAGTAGAACCAGCATATTAAATATCACACGCAATATTCTATACCCATAATTCTCCATCTCTGTAATGAAGGGATGAAGGGGCAGATGGTTTAATAAAAATGAAAATATACCACATTTTCCAGCAACTTTTTTTTCCTCTTCAAATAATGAGTATGTCACTTTTTAATCAGGATCTAGCACAATAATAATAGGGGGAATGTACGGCAACATTATTTGATGAATTCCAATTAAGGCACCTCAGGGAACCATCTATAATTTTACCTGCAGTATACATATTTTTTAAAATATCACTAGGGCTACTGCTACAAATAAGTCATGGTAAGGACACCACATGGTGAGTTTTTTTATTGTACACAATAATGAGATATATTCTATAGATTTAGCAAATGATGGATGCCATTCTGAAGTCTAGATAAAAGCTTTTATCTAAAATTAAAGTTGACTGGTTTATATTTTTCGTATTTTGATTGACAAGAAGACAACAATTGCCAATCCCACTGAATACATTTTCAACTTAATAGACTTCAAAAAACTAAAAATGAGATTACAATCCCTACTTTTAACAGAAACACATATTCGCACTGAGAGGAAACAGGTTACAAGATGAAAGTTGCCCTGTGCCCAGAAGATTGATTAAGTTTACTGTTGTCAGAGCTCACAAATGAGGAAATTATAACATGCTCATCTTCCTCACAGAAATGCCAGTCTTTTATGGGCAAACAAATTTATAGTGAAGTGAAAGGAGCACTGGCTTACTGATGCAGTTGTTTGTTCAGTCGTTTCAGTCATATCCAAATTTTCATGATCATTCAGGGTTTTCTGGGCAAAAATACTGTGGCAGTTTGGTATTTCCTCCTCCAGTTCATTCTACAGATGAAGAAACTGAGGCAAAGAGGCTTAAGTGACTTGCCCAGGGTCACACACAATTAATAAGTGTTTGAGGCCAGATTTGAATTCAGGAAGATGAGTCTTCCTGATTCCAGGCCCAGCCCTCTATCCACTTTGCCACTTACTCTGAGTTAGGCCATCTAACTATTTCTGAATCCATCTGATTATAGAACCATCTTGTCCACCTCTTCTCTCTCTCTCTCTCTCTCTCTCTCTCTCTCTCTCTCTCTCTCTCTTCTCTCTCCTCTCTCCTCTCTCTTTCTTCTCCAATAAAATAACATAACATACTTTATAAAAAGCTTTGCTAAAATCTAGTAAATTACACCCCCATCATTCTCTCCTGGAATAACCTATTTGTGATGAACTCATACTGACTTTTTGTAATCTACATCCCTTTCTGGGGAGCAAGGTGGTGCAGTGAATAGAGCACCGGGATTGAAATCAGGAAGACTCCTCTTCATTAGTTCAAATATGGCCTTAGAGACTTACTAGCTGTGTGATCCCAGACAAGTCACTTAACCTCTTTGCCACAGGTTCCTCATCTTTAGAATAAACTGGAGAAGAAAATAGCAAACCACTCCAGTGTCTTTACCAAGAAAACCCTGAATGGGTTGCACACAGTTGAAACAACTCAACAGCAACAGTATCTTTCTAGATATTTATCACTTTAATGATTCATTCTAGAATTTCCCCAGAAATTAAAATCAAGTTCACTTGGCTATAGTTTGCAGACTCTATTCTCTTACCTTTTTTCTTTGAAAATTGAAACATTTCTTCAGTCTTGTAGCATCTCTCCTGTTTTCCATGATTTCCCACAGATTACTGACAGAAATTCAGCAATTACATCTTCCAGTTATATTGTACTCTAAAATGTAGTTCATCTGGACCTGGTGACCTTAATTCATCAGGGCCATCTGAGTGCTAGCTCTGTACTTATCTTTAGTTCAAATGCCCTATTAGTAGTTTTTCTTACATCTAGTCAGCCAGTAAGTATTTATTAAGCACCTACTATGTGTTGGCAGTATGTTAAGCACTGGGAATACCAAAAGAAGCAAAATATAATCCCTGCCCTCAATGAGCTCAAAATCCAATATCTATCTAAATCTATCATTTCTAGCACAAAGGTCATGTGCTTGACAGAGAAAAGAGAATAAAAACTGAGCTTCTTTGTATTAACCCCAACTAAAACAAAAGTCTGATCTCTTCTATCTCCCCTTTTCTCTCAGGATAGTGAAAACAAACAAAACAAAACAAAATTCCTCTAGACTTGGAGTCCTTCACCAGCCTCATCTCTTTTGGAGCCTTAACATTACTGACACTCTTTTAGAGGACTCTGCTATACTCCCACATTCAACCTTTGCTACCTGACTTCACCTTTATCTTCTATGCATTTCTTTTTTCGATCTAAGTAGATTGATGAGTTCCTTATGCATCCACATTGGTCTCTTTAAATAGACAAATCACATTTTTTCTCCTTTTGTCAGTTACTTCTACCTTTGTAACTTACTCAGAATCATACAGGCAGTAAGTAACAAAATCAAATTTTGTATTGTTCTTTAGACTTCAAATATAGTGCTTCCTTCCCTCCCCTTCCCACCCCCAGCCCCCCATCCAGCACCATGCAGGAAGATAAAATGAAGGAGTAGAACAAATCTTAATGCTCAGATTTAATTAATACAGTCGCCATTGTTCCCCAGAAATCTTCCAGGATCTTGACTTTGCCTAGAATCACACATGCAATAAATACAAAATCACTGTGCCAGCTCAGGTCTTTTGATTCCAAATTCAGTGACTTTTCTATTATAACATGCAGAAGGACATAATGAAAGAATGGAACAAATATTACCTTTCTTTAGTCTATATTATGGTTACCCTTCATACTACCCCAGAAATGCTCTCAAATCAAGTGCAGTATTTAGCAGAAAGAAATTACCCAGGATGAAATTCAAGTTCAATTGTAAATTGTGGTAAAACATTTTAAACAAAATTTCAACTGCCTGTCAAAGTGCTTCTAAACACAAGAGGGCACTCTAGGACCCGGGTCCAAGGTAATGATTGTTGGAGATCATTAACAGAACCAGCAGAAAGGGGCCAGCCTAAAGTCACATTTGACAGTGGTTATCTAGCTAGTTACAGAATAGAGACAGCCTCTGGCATTTATTGGTGCCCTGTGACATTCATATTATCATAAGATCAAGGAATTCATTGAACTTGTATCAAATTTAAGCACTTTTAGACTCACTGGTAGCTAGCTATTCATGCTTGGGGTGTTTTTTTTTTTTTTTTAAAAGCAAGTCCTCATCAAGGTAAACTAATAATGCAATGAGTGACAACAGGCAGTAATGTTTGTTTTAGCAAGGTGCCTGTGCTATACCCACAACTCTTTCAGGGCTCATTGCCATTCACTCCCCTCCCCCACCCCACCTTTGCCATGTTACTGGTTACAAAATTCCTGACTGACCCAAACCAAAGGATGGGAAACCAGATTACAAGAGATTAGAAATAGGGTGTTACAGCAGCCCTGAGGCAGCAGGGAAATTTACATGGGAACCCTTGGGAAAGTACAGGAAAAGGGTCACTGATCCATACCTAGACATGGGCCAAGCTCTCATCTTCACCATTTCCACTTAAGCTAAAGCAATGGAGAGGCATGCATACAAAGGAAACTTGCCAGAAAACTGGGGTGAAGGTGGGGGATGGGTAGGAGGAAGGGGTGGAGAAATCGTTTCCCTGTGAGTCAAAGGACACCAGCTGTCACCACGAATGTGGGGGGGGGGGAGAAGGGGGAGTATGGAAAACTGGATCCAGCCTCCCCCTAGAGCAATGAAAGTTGAGTCATAACAAGCAGTCAGAAACTTGAAGCCCTTAAAAAAAAGATACAGTAATTCATGCTACATCAAAGCAGTGATTAGCACAACTTCCTGGCTGTCTTCTGTTTATTTATGGTGCATTACAGGTTTTTAATGTTATTTTCATAATGTGTTTCAGCTGCCCCAGTTCCATATTTGGGGAGCAAAGGTGCCTGAGAAGTACTACGTTTTAGGGCACCTCCCTTCCCCACCAAAAAAGACTCTACATACCCATAAACAGGAGCAAAGATTTTCCTTTGACACCACCCACAAAAACACTAAGACACAGTCATGTAAAAAGACAGCTGTAGTCTCTTGACTTTTCAGGGAAAACGGATAGCTCTGACCTAGTCCTGATCTGCTCTTTTCAGAGTGGACAGAGGTCATTTTTTTTTTTTGTAGAAATGATGTCACCCTTTTTTTAGATCATTCTTAACTATGCCACCCAGCTCAGGCATTGGTTGGGACAGATTTCTCTTAGGAATCATCAAAGTCTCTCACTTCTGGGAAGGAGAGAAGGGGAGGGGCAGAAAGAAAAGAAAAGGAGAGATCCCTATAAATTTGCTCTTTTGCCTCTCCCCTCACCCAAAAGAAAAAGATAATAGTAGGGATGATCCTTTTAGGATAATGCAGTAGCAATCCGCCCCATGTCAAGCAGACAAGATTTATTTCTCCTTCCCATAAATTGAGTAACACTCCCCTCCAAGCATGACTTCTCATTTACAATTATTCCCATGAATGCCATGAGAAAAATATATATAATCTCTTAGCACACAAACATAAAAGAAATAGTACCCAAAAAGGAAAAGAATAGGGGGGATCCAGATCAGCCAGGAGAACTGAAGACATTGTATTTTCAACCCCTGAAGTGAATGACACATGGAAGGTTTCTGAGTACCTCCTGCTGAAATGCTTCTACCCTGGTGAGTGGGAGTGAAAGTTTCAAAAGGCTTGTTTTTAGGTTTATGAATATTCAGCGTGTCATTATAAGCATAGGATTCTGTGTCATAGTTTCTATTATAAAACCCCTGTCCCACTCCCCACCCCCAAAGAGCATTTAATGCTCACGAAGGGCAGCAGGGAGAAACGGTTTTGCACACCTCAAAGAGAAAGCACCTTACAGACAATAGTTCGTCCTCTGATTCACACAGACTGGGTGACCCTGGGCAAGTCATGTAATCTCTCAGCATTAGTGCCCCCCCCCCGCCCCGGGCAACTCTCTGAAACCATAAATTGCTGAGCAGTTATTGACCTGCATGGGTGGTAGGAGTTTCCACAATAAAAATTCCCTATAGCAAGGAAGTCACTGGCAAGGATCAAATATTTTAAAAGCTCTGTTTATCCACACAGGACCAAACATTTTAAAAGTTCTGTTTATCAACACAAGAGAGGGAGTGATAAATTTATCGATAGGTCCACATAGCTTTTGTTTTTTTAAATCTTTTTGTATCCCCAGTGCCTACCATAGTGCCTGGCAGGTAGTCCACACTTAATAAATGTTTACTGACTGATGCAGCTAGCAGCAAAGATCCCACTCTTTCCCCCTTGTGCTACCATAGTTACCCAAGATCTACTTCCAATGGGAGCATTCTCAGGTAGAAGGAGCTCCTTCAGGCTCTATGACTTATTCTGACTTTGGTATCTCTCCTAGCCTTACCAATTTTGGTGCCAAATTCTCAAGCAGACACCTGTCCTAGCAACTGGGCTAGAGCCTGAAATGCATGCCACACTGGCTGCCCCACAGCCATCCCAAGTTAACCTGGTCAGAACTTGATAAGCCGACGATGAGTAAAACACATCCCATTACCCAGTTCTGAAGGCACTCGGTACCCCACAGCCTCCTATTTCGATCAGTTGCATCAGCCACAAAAATACATTGCATACAAGGACGAGGTATCTAAGTGCTCATTCTGGTAGGATGTTGCTTCTGTCTTTGTTTTTTCTAAACTTCCTTAACCAAATGGATAATTTTTGGAAGTGTCCTAAGGCATAAATGTCCAAAAGGAATTCCTAAATGATTAATTTGTTCCTTTTAATGTTCTAATTTTAATAATTATTTGCTGATCATTTTTAATCTAACACTTTACAAATTATAAACACATATTCAGCTCCCTTGGGAAAGAGAAGTAAATTCTCATTTGTCTGATATGCAAAGACCAAATGTCAAAACAATTTACTCTAGCCCTCAACTAATAGTGTCGGTTATATACTTCAAGGTTCCTAACACTCCTAAATTATATATTTCTGGTTAGTTAGGAAATACAGGCATCAAGATTAATTGATTGGCATTAGTCCTCTGGCCTAATTGCCAGTTATCTCAAGAGAAGAAAGAGAGGACGGATCCCAACGGTGCCCACTATTCTCAGTCATCCCATCTCCTTTTGGCAGTATGTTGAACTGGAAAAATTTCTGAACTTGATGTCGGAAAAACTTGGGTTCAAGTATGACCTCTGAGAAACACTAATTGTGCAACCACAGGTAAGTCATTGAATGACCAAAGTTTTGTTTTCCTTTGCCTCAGTCACACAACTGGTGGTCCCTTCTATATGTATTAGTTCTGCTAATTAGAATATGAACTTCTTGAGAATTGAGGTTCTTGCTTTTCTCTGCATATCCCTATCTAGAACTTAACACAATGCTTAGCATACAAGAACCTAATAAATGCTTTTTTTATTCATTCATTTGTCAATAAAATAGTTTGGAGTGAAATAACATCTAAGGCCCTTTCCAGTTCTAGAATCTGTGTCCTCCTGTCCACCCAACTACTACAAGTCAAGCCAGAGGGAATTCACTGCATTTGAAATGAGAAGAATTGAGTTTGAATACTTGTACCTTAGACAGTTCATTTCACAATTTCCTCTCCAATCCAATAAATCCAATGAATATTTTGAATTAAAGAAAGGGATATCTAAGGCTGTTTCTATCTATGAAGCCTGTGATCGAATGATCTTGTAAGTCCCGCTTCTTACCTCCAATAAACTATAAGGCCATAGAAATATGGGTGGGCAAAGAAAGAAGAGTGAACTGAGGAGGTCTTCATGCTAAGCCTAAAAGCCTCACACTTGTTCCAGATTATTGTTTGTGTGGGAAGGGAAGGGGAGGGAGAGATTGCTAATCCAACACTGAATCTGGGACTCTATGAGGGATCTTTCTGCAAACTTCTCTGAGTTTGAGACAAAAAACAAAGTTGTTTAACTGGGGTCTAAAAGGACATATGATAAATGTGATTTCTGAACCAAACGTGGTCTGATAAAAAATATTCCTTTTCTAAAACCTCTTTCAATGTCCAATTTCTTTTCTTAAAATCCAGGACTGTCTTGGAAAATCTAAGACGCATGGTCACCAAAGCTATAGGCCAGTAGAGGGAGCCAGTTACATTGGTATCAGTTTGACCACTAGGACACTTAAGGTTCAATGGGACTCACATGTTCACACAAACACCCAGACACCCTGCCTAAGGAGCTTATTAAATTTAGAAGAAAAGAAAAGAGAGACCCTCCGGATCTGGGTTCTCTCTTGAATTGATGGCCCAGTACATTTTCCCTTGGCAGTCTTGGTGTGAATGGACAGCAGCCCCCAGCACTGTACTTGGAGCCAGAGCTCCACAGGAAATGTGACAGGCTGCCAGGTCAATAACTGAGTTTCTAAAAGAAACCCTAAGTATGCATTTAGGTAAGAGACCAAAACAATTCCCACAGAGCTTCCAGTGTCTTTTGACTCAATAATTTACTCACAACTAGACTGCTTAAGGCACGGTTGCCTATGAACTCGGAATTTCCTGGCTTCTTCAGGACACAAACTCAACAGCAGTGGATACAAGAACAAATGTGATGCAGTGAAATCAGTGTCAGACTTGGGAGTTCACATACTTACTCTTTTAATCACTACATATGTGAGCTTGGGCAGGTCACTTGGCCTCAGTTTCCTCATTTGTAAAACGGGGGAGGGTTGGACAATATGACCCTCTCCTAGTCCTAGATTTGTGATGCCACAATATATTCATCCTAAATTAACTCGGACAGATTCAATTCTAGGTGACACAATGATTTTAGTGTGGAACTCAGAGTAAAAACCATTCATTCATTCAGTAACCATTTACTAAGGACCTACTATGTGCCAGGCACTGCACTGTGCTGGGCACTGAATTCAGATGTTGCCTCGGTCATTTACTAAATACATGACCCTGGGAAAGTTATTTACTCGATCTGTGTTTCCATCTCTTTATTTACAAAGTGGAGAAAATAGCATCTACTTCATGGGTCACTATAAGGATCAAATGAGTTTGCATATGTAAAGTGCTTTGCAAACATCAAAGACCTAAACATCTAGGTCCTGAATAATGAATCCCCCAGAATGGTGCATTCTTGCTGCATATTTCTATTGGACTGGAATCAGTGATCACATTGTACATAACTAAAACTTTAAATATTGTTAATTTAAATATATGAGACCACTTTACATTATTTGCTCTAATTAAGATCTGGCTTATATTAGCTAAGTCTTACTATTTTTAATCTTTTTTTCTGAATAAATACATACTTGTAATTGCCTAAAGGCAAAGCAATAACTCAGTTTCTCAAAACTTTATGCATTATATTGAAATTTTATTCCAAAGGGGAGAAAAACATAAACTAAAATCAGCAATGACATTATTGACTCATTTTGGCTCCCAAAGAGTTCTATTCTTCCCTACCAAAGTAACAACAGTTCCATGCTGGGGCCTGTGGGGGTTCAAGGAGGACTTACACCTCTAGTGTGATGGATTGCTGAGCCTTTTCAGGGCTGCTTATCTACCTTTGGGATCCACTTGTGGAATAGCTCTCATCTCTGGCTCCAAGAAGTTGTAGCCTAGTGGCCACATCGGGTTAAAACTCCCCCAGCAAATGGGATAAACTAGATGGAGGGTAACCAAGCCCAAGAATGTGAAAACTCCCCCTTCTTCTCTGGCAAAATGGATAGACAAAAACAATTTTCTCCAAGGGCCAAGAAAGGGGCTGAAGCAGGCTCTGTGGAGTGCTTAGAGTTAGGTCCGGTATAATAGATGCCAAGGTCATCCACTGAATTCTGGGCTGTTATCAGTCATCCTGACTTTTGTCTTGCCACTGGACTATGATGACTGGAATAGAGAGTGAAGCTGATGACTTTGTGCAGCTCTCTCTTAAATCCAATTCACAAATAAGTCATCACTCCATGATGTCATTGGTCCTCTGAAAATGAAGGAGGAATAACAACAGTGCCTGCCCCTGCTATCCCTGCTCAGAGAAAAAGACAGGAGCTATTGTAAATCCTTGGTAGACAATGTCAATTTTCAGAGAAAGAAGATGCATTTCAGGCAGATTGAGCAGATAGAAGAGAAACAGACTTCACAATCACTTGAAAATATGAATGTATACTTTGTATATGTACATATAAGAGGATATAACAAGGGAAACATTGCATCTGTCTGAGCCTCATTTTCCTCATCTGTAAAATGAGGAGGTTGAACTACATGATATCTAGAGAAACTCTTAAAGCTGTAATCCTGTGCCTCAGAAGTCCTGAAATGTGAGTTAATATATAGCTGCATACTCAATAAGCAGGTGTGTATATGTACGGTTTGTTTAGTGTATGTGTATGTTGTTTATGTAGTATCTATAAAGCTAAAAAAATCTGAATACTCTGAAATTCTCTGGATTTCTGAAAAATAAAAATTGTAGGTCACCTAAAGGGCGAAGGAGAAATATAGAGTAGGCAGCAATGAGCACATTATTGGTGATAAATTAGTCAGAAGCAGCAATATAAAACCTATACTCAGAAAGATGTATGACAAGAAAAGGAGGCAGACTACCACAGAGAGGTAGTTTGCATGTGGCATAGATGTCCTTGAAATGTCAAGGGACCTGAAGGAAAGTCCTCAGCACCCTCAGTGACTTCTCTATGGAAGGTTAACTGGAGACCATAGACAAGAAGAGTCACCCAGGATGAGAAGGGATACGTGGGTCTCAATTTGCATTGTGGGAAAGAGTATGAAGAAAATCAGGTACAATCATGTGGGATTATGCAAGATGGTATTGATAAAATCATGGATACAGTATAGTACTGAGAGCCATGTGCATATATGTATATATAAAGGCATGTATGAATACATATATGTATGTGTGTTTTTATATGTGTCCATTATATAATATACATAATACACATATATTAATACCATGGATTGACCATTCAATGGAAATATGCATTGTTAATATATCCACCCACTTCTTAGCTCCCTACCATTCACACTTTTTTTTTTTAAAGCTTGGTGTAATTTAGCACTAGTACAGCATATGATTAGTGAGTATATTACGGAAGAACAAACATTTTTTACTTCTAAACTTAGGTCTCTATTCATCTGCTAGGATTTCACAGTCAATGGACTTAACCTATTGTCTTTTCAAGTTTTATTGTTGTTTGGTCATTCAGTCATGTCCGAATTCTTTGTGAACCCTTGGGCCATATCACATCAATAATGTCCATTAGGTTTTTTTGGCAAAGGTACAGGAAGGCAAATGGACTCAGCAAATCAAAGGAAAACCCACTTGTCCAATTTCATTCCCTATTTTTCCTCTCTAAGACAATTTGACTGGAAGCCTCCTGGAGGTAGGTTGGGAAGTATGAAGTGTATGGTGGGACTCCTCATTCATTTATCAATCCTAGAATTACCATGATCACCACCTGCCATTTTCCACTTAGAACCATAGAAGTTAGAAAGATGATTTGGAGGTCATGTCATACAAGCCCCTGCTGAATATAAGACTCCTTTCTGTAGCATCCTTGAGGATCATCTCACTTCTGCATGAAAATTTTCAGTGACAAAGAACTCACTACTTCACAAAAGAGCCTGCTCTATTTTTGGACAGCAGTAGCATTATAAGGTTCTTCCTTGAACTGAAAATGATTGCCCTGAAATATCCACTCACTTCTCTTACTTCTGCCCTTTGCAGCTCAGAATTAATTCCTCTTCTGCTGTGCATCCTTCTGGCACTTTTCAATTCATGTGTCCTTTCAAAAATGTCTAATCCAGGACAATAATCCCAATGTAATCTGGGCAGAATAGAACATGTGAGGAGTCTGAAATGGAAAGTTAATTTGAAATGTTTCTGGTTTAGAGAAACTCACTAAGTAGTAACTCTCCTACTTTATTCAACTCGAGAGTTGCCTATACAAGGATAGCAATGTGGGCTCCTTGTTTCAAGTTCAGGGGCAATAAAAACTCCACCATCCCTACAACTTTCACTGTTTGGATACTATCATCCTCTTGCTCCATGAGACAGTTTCAGTGAGACTAGTTGTTTCAGATCAATGCTTTTTAAAGCTTAAAAAAATTATAGCTGAGTTAAAATAACAATAAAAAATCCTCGAGCAGATATAACCTTTTATGTGGGTCTGACATCATGGTTTAAGCTTTAGTGGGCTCCTGAAGGTGAGTATAAATTAGAAATGAAATCTTTTATTTAAAAAATTAATTAAGTTTTTTATTAAATATTAAAGAACAAGGCTAGAGTCCTTTCCTCCTGGATAAATGCTGAAGAAAATTAGGTATGTTATTCATCTCCCTTCGAATTAAAAAAATGTTAAAAATGGTTTTGAGTTAATTTTTGACAGAAAATGACTAATGTTTGAAAAGAGCTTCATAGGCATATACAAATAGCCACTCCAACATGTAGTAGAAGTAATCTACAAAAGTCCATTAGTTATACAATATTTTATTTTATTTTGCCACTTTTTGAGGTGGAAAGGAAGGAAATGTGGGTAGGTTTTGAAAACAGTTTAGGAATCTCATGTGCAAAGGGCACTAATATTGTAATTACTGGTTTTCTTTTATCAGCCTTAATTCTCTTTGTGGCTTCCGCTATTTAAAGTTACTTGTTCACCTACTGTAGCTAATTCCCTTTGTTAAATTTCACAGTCAATGCTGCTTCCTGAATATTTGTTATTTCAGTCCTATGGATGCGGGCTTCTCAGATAAAGGAAAAACTGGGTGCATCCATCTGTGGGTAAATTAAAAATGAATTTAACCCCCTAGTTCCTGTGAATGCATTTGTCCTGAGGCAACCTATGTTCTTTGCTTTTTACTTACACAGGGTAAAATTACTGGTAGCATAAGTATTGACAAAAGGCAGCCAATATTCTGTACAGTCTGGACTACATTGTCATGAGGTGACCCTGTGTTTAAACAAAAGGTGGGGGGCAGGGAGAGAGAGAGAGAGTACAATGTGAAGAACAAGGCAAAAAACAGCAAAGTGTTTATGGCTTTAGAGAGAATAATCTGTTTTCATTTCCCATGGTGTGCTCCCTGTCAAATTATGGGCTTATTTGCAACTTGGTGAGAGTTTATCATGTCCTCGATATGCCACTTGCCTTCTGCAGTGATTTGAGAAAGGAGAAATGAAATGCGTGTGTCTGGGGAGCTGAGGGGGAAGGGGTGAAGAGGGAGAAGGACAAGAAAATGACTTTATGCTAAGAGAAACGTGGACACTCTACAACTGGAAATGGGCAGTTCTCTCTGGTGACAAAGAAACTGAAGTTAAGAAGCATTTATTACTTAACCATGTGCCAAGTTCTGTGCTAAGGGTAAGTGTGAAGGGCAGAAATGTCAGCTTCCTTTTGCCTCTCAATCTTCTTATGTCTCTTTTAAGAATGTCAAGAAAACTGGAAGTTTGGGACAAATAGTGAGTCAAACTACTGTTAAAAATTCATAGGTTGTGCCCCCAGTTGGGAGGGGTGGCAGGGAAAAGGGAGAGGGAAGCTTAAACACCCTAAGACTCAGTCCTAAGGGGAAACAGTAGATTTATTCACTAGAGTCAATGTTATAGGAAGCTGGCTCAGGATTAACTTAAAATTCCCAAAGTGTATCTGGGAATAGATTCTTCTAGGGAGGACTACATTTTGGTTGTTCAGTGTCTTTTTCTGGTCCAATAAACAGAATGGATTTTTCAAGGGCATTTAAAGGTTCTGAGCTTCACAAAAAAGGCTGTTGCTGAGGCTCCAGAGGGTCTTGGGAGTAAAATGCTGTTTTTGTAGTGTTCTTCAAAAAAAAATGCTCCCCATGAAATGGGCCTGCTATTTAATGAAACCTTGCAAAGGCCTGTATTCTAATTGGCAATTTCCCTCAAATTTGAGCTTTTCACTTGCTTTTTAGTTGGAGCTGCTGAAGGAATCCTGTGTCTGGAGTACTTGAGTAAAAGAAGGCACTTGAGTAAAAGCTGTCATGTTTATAGTTTTTCTCTAACTTGAATGGTGTCACAGTGAAACACAGTAGAGGGGAAAGCCCACCAGATTGTTGTCAGTGGACCTGGGTTTGAGTCTAGACTCTTCCACTTAAAGTGGACTGCTTAGAACAAACTATTTTGCCTCTCAGAGACTCAGTTTCTCTGAAATTCAGCATTTTGATGGAATGGGAAGTATGTTTGCTTTGAAACCAGAGCTAGGATTCATCACCATGCTACTTGTGTGACCTTGGACATATCATTTACCCTTTCTGGTTCTCAGTTTCTTTGTCAGTATAATGGGGTGGGGGGTTGAACTAGAGAGCCTCAAAGGTCCTGTCCCATTCTAAATTGTAACTCAGTCCAACTTGTAGCTGATCAGGAGCCCTTGCCAATATCCTTCACAACTGGGCATCAAGCATCTGATCAACAAATTTCAAATATGGAAAATTCATTTCTTCCCAAGGCAGGTAATTCTACTTTTGAAAACTTCTAATTATTAGGCAGTTTCCTCATATGAAGAAAATAAAGGATTGAGACCAGGTGATTTTAAAGGTCCCACCAATCACAACTCTAATACGTTGTGATTCTTCTTACATCCCAGAGGCAAACTACATTTGCTCCATATAAACAATCTCTCATTCTACAGCCTATGACATCCAACCGCTAGGTGTCAAGTTTGGCCTGGCTGACCCATGCTGAAGTGCTCACAGCTGTTTGTAGGGGATGGAGGGAGGGGCAGGGGGTTTTAGAAGAGTGCTGGTAAAGCAGATTTGGGAGTAGAGGGGAAATGAAAGCTGTAGCACCAAAATTAAGCAAAAACGGGGCTTTTAGAATATCATTACCAAGGAGGTGTGAATAAGCAGGTAGCTATCTTTGAGGAAAAAAAAAACAAGAGGAAGCTAAGGTCAAATCAATGTAGTAATCATTCAGGTACAAGAGGTCAGAATGATTATGGGAAGCAAGATCATTTTTCCTCCTGTAGAGTTTTCAGTTGTACTTTCTTTTGATGGTGAGCCAGAACATGCCTGCCACATACTTTAAAAGATCACACAGAAATTAAGAACCAGAGAAAGCCAGCAACTGAGTCCACAAATAGAACTTAATAGTATTACCTACACCACAGTTTCATTTTCATTCCTGCTTTATTCACTTTTAGTCCAGTGCTTGTTCAAACACTTTCTTCAGAAGGTACACAAGAGAGAACAAAACAGTGAAGGATATTGGAATAGGTTGTATTTTCCCATGTCTCAGAATCCTTCTCCCTTCTAACAGTCCTGTCCTACATGGTGTCCACTTAGTAAGTGGTTCATTTTCCCAGGAACTGATGAACATTTCCCCTGCCCTGACCCACTTCTTTTAACCTCGCTTTCATTCAACCAATACAAACTCTGTAGTATAAAGCAGAGCATACAATTCATTTGAACAAATCTATAAAAGCAACACTGAATCACAAGAAGAAAACACTTGGATCCAATTAAAAGAAGCCAGATACTAAAAGGGACATTAAACCCAAATATATTTGCCATTTTTGCTGCCCCCAATTAAACCAATTTTTAAAAGGAAAACTAGTACAAATATGTTTAGCTTATCAAATGACTCTGGAGACAACTGGGCTTATGTAAAGATTTGGTATATATTTTAATTTCTTCTTTATAGATTTAGACACATATATCAAAATGAGTGTGCATAATATATGAATATATACTTCACATGAACATAATCAATTAGGTATTCTGGAGTAAGAGAAAGAATACCAATCCTAGAATCAGAAGACAGGAGTTCAATTCGAGTCTTGGCTCTGTGATTCATTTGCCATTTGGCCATAGTTGTATTATTTAACTCATCTAAACCTTAGGTTTTGTGTATGCATGGGCAGAATGTTATAGTTACTACTTACCTTACAGGACTGTTGTAAGCATCAAGTTAGATCATAGATGTAAACTGCTTTGAAACTGTTAAGTGCTATATAAACATGAGTTATTATTATGAAAGTAAGAATAAAAGAGATCAGAAAATCCAATGAAAAGCAATATCCTATATTAAAATTCCCAGGATTCACAGAATTGAATACTGGAAGAAGCCTTAGAGATCATCTAGTCCAATACCCTAATTTTATAGGTGACAGAGGAAGAAACTGAGACCTACAGGTAAAATGATCTTCCCAAGGTCTTATAGGTAGTATGCTAATAAGCCAAGATTTGCCTCCAGATCTTCTGACTTCAAATCTGCTGCCTTCTATTGTACCATGTCCCTCACTATCTAGTTAAAGTAAAAAAGGGGGAAAGTTGCTTTGTTTGTATTTCCAAAGCCAGGCAACGACCACAATGTTTCTGACAATGTTTGTCAGAAGTTAAAAAATTGTAACCCTGGGATCAAGCATCACTGAAACCAATCAGATGCAGTGATTAATAGTTCCTCCTTCAAAAGAGACAAGGACACACATGGATTTGAAATTAGACTCTGTTGCCAAAGAAGACCCAAGAGGATATCTGGGAAGAAAAGCAGAAAATATCATGTCTCTGAATGAAGGCCCAATGGCTGATTCCAAATGACATCCCCCAATGCAGGGCTGAAGTTCTCTGAGTAGGTTGAGAAGATTGTCAAACATTTTTGGGAACAAAACTTGCCTGATGCCCTCCAGCCAAAACTGCCCCTAAACTATTCAAAGGAAAGCCTGCTCTTAGTAGTTTCACTCTTAATTGTTTTGCACCCTCTCTGGCCAAAATCTTTTCCTGCTTTCCTTTTATCTTCTCTGTGCTCCATAGACTTCCTGCAGGGTTCCCAGTGTAATTCTGAGAAATATTACTCTCTTATTCCGTTTTGTGTTTCTTTTACCCAGGGGCAGCTTTCTTTTTTTATACTGAGAGTCCATCTGAATGGAGCATTTTACAGGCTCGAAAAGCCTGGCTTTAGAAAGTTTACTTGTATATTCACATCATCCCTTGAATGGTGACTCAAGCCAGATCACCCTGGCAAAACTCAGGCCTGCTGTTTCTTTGCCTAATAGTTGCTCACAGCTTTTAAAAGTTTCGGGGAAGGAGGGAGAAGAAAGAGAAAAAGAGTGTGGGAATGCCACTGTATTCTGATTATAATTTTCACCATCATTTAACACTGAATATTACCTAAATCTTTTAGATGTTTGGATAAAAACAGACTGTCTCTTTGTTATTTCCGTAGGTAAATTTACACACTCAAATATTTGGAGGATGGGAGGAGGAACATTCCAAAAGTCTTGGTACAGTTTTAAAATATCAAAGCTCAAAAATGTCCTAATACATTTGGAACGCCCTATATATAAATACGGCTGTCCTTCATACTTGAAAATGACATTGGTGTTCTTTTGCTATTATTTCATATCAACTGTCCTGATGATGATAGTTCTTGAGTGGATGCATGCAGCTGAAGATAACAGAGTGTGACTACCTCACACTAAGCTCACTTACAGAATGTCCCCCGACTCTTGTAGCTACTTGTATGGCTAATGCTGTTTGTTTTGGAGCTATCTAGCTCTAAAATTAGTTGGATCACATTCCCTCGGACATACTGTCATTATTATGGTTACTGTTGTCTGTATATATTTCTTCCCACCACTACCCTCACCCACAACATCTCTCCAGGGCACTGCTGATTCTCTCCCACATAAGAGACTTTAGGATGCCATCAAGGCCCTGTGTATACAATTCCAAACATGCATATAAAATATGGGAATGTTCAAAACTAAAAACTCAAGATATTTTCTTCTTAGGAACAATCATGTTCGCAAGTGGCTTCTCTTGGCAGGAGGACATCTTTGAACTCTGGTCCAGGTTTGTGGTTTCCTGATTTTCTGTTATTTGTGCTTTCCGGCTCCCCGCAGTATATTAGGCATTGTTGGAAAAGGTAACTTGTAATTTTGTAATGTTTTAGTATTTACAAAATAGTTTTTCTTTTCCTCACATTAGCCCTGTGAGCCCAATAGTTTAAGCATTATTGTTCCCAATTAACGGATAACAAAACTGAGAGTCAGAAAGATTGTCACTTTCCCAAAGACACAGAGTTAAGTGGTACCAAAGTCAATATTTGAAACCAGGTTTCCACAATACAAGTCTAGCACTCTTTGCATAATATTATGCTATAGTCATAAAGGAAAGGGACCCAAACTTTCATGAATTTCCATTCCAATCCAGGGTAGCAGGGTATGGGCAAGACAATGTGACTCACTGAAAATAAAAGTGAAGTATATGCTCAAGTGTACAATCCTAATATACTAGATTACCTGACTTTAGTCCTCAATCTATATCTGCTTTTTTTTATTCTTAGCTTCTCATTTTCATATATATATATATATATATATATATATATATATATATATATATATATATACATACACACACATACACACACACGCACATATATACACACACATATACATTTTCCCCATTACATGTTAAAAACAGTTTTAAATATTTTTTTAAAGTTTTGAGTTCCAAATTGTATTCTTCCCATCCTCCTTCACCTATATCTGTTTTTAGTACACTTGGAATGTTGCATTCTAATCTTAATGCTTTGTTTTTGAGAGCATTAGGGCATTTTGTAGAAGAATCAAAGGGTAGGATTTATTTATCTTTGCCCAGGCTGTCCTGGTTTTTCTTTTGTTTTTTGTAGCACTATATTTTGGTTTTGTTTTATTTGTCTCAAAAATCTGTATGTATGTATGTATGTATGTATGTATGTATGTATGTGTGTGTGTGTGTGTGTGTGTGTGTGTGTGTGTGTATAGATTTCATTTTGTTGTTTTTTGTTTATTTTTTTCACTTGCTGTTTAGGCTGGTTTGGTTTTCCCTTTGTCTATTTTCTAGTTGATATGTATAGTGTTGGGAAGTAGAAGTTCTGAAACAACCTCCAAACAGCTGCTTTGCAGCGTTTCCTGTCCAGAGAAGCAGGAAGGACTGGATGTTTCATGAGGAAGTCTGCCAGCATTAGATTTCTAGAATTGTATGGGTAGTATTATAGGACCCAGCATGGAACCCAAGTGCTGAGGCACAGAATCTCATCAAAAATGGACGTCTGAGTTTCTGAGTTTCCCACTTCTGTGATCATATCAGCGGAAACTTTTCATGCAGAGTATAAATGACTGAATCACAGAGAAGTCAGTGCTCATAAATGCATCAGAAGCATTCCATACCTTCCCAACACAAAATGTTCACTCACAGAAGCATCATTGATTTAAAGTTGAAAGCAAATTAGAAACCAGTTAGTTTATTCCAATCATTTTACAGCTAAGGAAACTGAGCCCCAGAGGAACAAAGTTGTAGAAAAAGGTTGTAGTATGGAAGAAACGTTTATTAAGCACTTACTGTGGGCCAGGCCCTGTGCAAAACACTTCACAGAAATGATTTGATTCTCACAACAAGAATTTGATTCTTGGTAGTTGTTACTATCATCTTATTTTAAAATTGAGGGAACTAATACAGACTGAAGTTAAATGACTTGCCCAGGATCACACAGCTAATAAATGCCTGAGGTAAAATTTAAATACAGGTCTTCCTGACCCCAGAACCAGCATTCTATCCACTGAACCACCTAACTGCTGGCAAAAAAGCAATGGATTTGGACTTAAAGGGCATGGGTTTGAATCTTGATACTGGTGTTTTATAGGGTGTGACCTTGAACAAGTTACTTCACTCTTTTTGCTTTTCATTTCTCCATCAGAAAAATGAAGAGTTTGAACTAGATGACCTCTAATACCCATTCTAATACTAAATCTATGATTATATGACTTTGCCCAGGGTCAAACAGGTAATAAGTAGCTGTATCAAGATTGAAATCCAGACACCTCAACTCTAAACTCAGCACTCTTTTCCATGACATTATTTAAGGAATGCTAGTATTGGGTCGAAAGCATTCACTGATGGTCCCTGAAGTTCTAAACCATAGGTCAAAATAAAATTGTTTTTAATGAAAGCACCATGAACAAAGGAACAGATGTGACTGGTTTGTTTTTTGTTTTTGTTTTTGTATTTTGGCAGCATGGTTGAAAGTTTAGTTCAATTATTAACAGGAAAGAGAGAGTGACAGGACAACATGTACAAGTCATGGAGAACATGTAAGGAATGTAAAACTCTGAATAAGTGAAGAAAAAAAAAAGAAAGAAAATCCCGTTTGGAGGGAATTGGTGCTATGAGAGAACGTTGACCACCAAAGAGCCATAGGGGAATCCAGTCAGAAAAGGTCATTCAAATGGATACCAGATTGAAACATTTCTCTATCCATAGGAGAAGCTGTACTCTGCAACATATCTTAGAATGCTAATATAGATATAGACCTATTCAAAACAAAAATATCCCCACATAATCAGAGATTGAATGTATTAAATCCAACCAAGAAAAATGAGGAACTCTAATCTCCTGTGTCATGAGATCACAACGAATCCAAGATTTCTTATGACCATGTTGAAGAGGTTTAATCCCACTTTGCCTTAGTCCTGGTCTTGTGAATTAGACCAACTCCTTCTGTGACCAGATAGGTTTGAATATATAAGCTGTACCAGAACTCCAATGTTGACTTGATTTGAGAGGATGGGAGATGTGATATTTCTCTGTTCCATATTGGCCCAGTACTCAACAGAATGTAATTTGATCTTACTTCCATTTCCCATTCCACAAGTCTCACATAACACTAGTAGGAAACATAATTTCAAAGACCCTTGATAGTATCTATTCTTAATTAAAAGTAGGAAAAGACCCTGATTGTGATGTTTGGAATGCCATCAGAGACTGCTAGCTGTTTTTCTGCATCCAGTGTTTCTACAGGTGAATTTCCAAACTGACAGGATTTCAAAGAACAAATGGGCCCAGTTATTCATGTTCATTCACAGTCTCAGAGAGATTCAGAGGAAGATGTAAGCAGTTTTTGGTGACAGAGAAGAACTAGATGGAATTCAATCACCCAAATCATTTAGTGATATATTTTGGAGACCTGAAGGGCATGATGAGTCATAGAAATCCCTAAACCTCTTAACTGACCCCTTTTATGTAACATCATGGAAGAGACTGCGGCTATTTAAGGACAAATTAATGTTTACTATCATGAAGCACATGGCCTGGAAGATTTCACTCTAAACAACAGTAGCAAAGCAGCAGAGAATGGTGGAAAATCAGCAGCAGAAGATGAAGAATAATAGCAAAAGACAGAGCTTAAGCCAGTGACAGCTATGGCACTGGTCCAAGCCCAGTAGCAGCAGATGTGAGGCAGAAAGTGACAGAATCCCTAGAGCATACCGCACCAAAGAACAGGAGGAATTTCCAGTCAAGATGTGAGAAACAACCCCAACCTGAAGTGAGAGTCTTCCAGAATCTGTTTATTTCCCCATCAGTTCCACAGTTTATGGGAAATTATAGCCATAATTGTGTAAAGTGCTGATATTGAGCTGAGTGTTTATTTTTTTTTATTTTTTAAAAACCTTATGCCATTTTAATTAAATATTTTGCTTTATAATTTATGATTTCTGCCTATTCTGCTGATTGAGAACACATAGGATAGGTATATAAGACAAATATTAACTATGTACATGTTCACAATGAACCCAGCAATGATGTCATTCCACAGTTTAGTAGAATGTTTGTTAAATTTGCCCAATCCTGTTCTTTCTTGTTCCCACCACATGTATTGGCCTGTTAACTCATACTCCCATCTGAAGGTGGGAAAAAGAATGAAAGGAGTTAAATTCCAAGGCTACCTGCCAATTTTATTACTTGTTACAAGCTCTGAGAATTGGTTCTCTTGAGAAGGAGGTTGAAGCTAATGATTAAAATGAACTTTTGGGATTATCTGTATATTTTTTTATACATGCTACCTCTGTCCACTATTAGCACAGGAAATTAAGAGATTATCTGCTATAAAAAGATGCAAATGGAGACTAGTAAACAGCACAAATGAAAATCAACAATGAAATAAGAACTATTGAAGAAAGGGAAATAGAAAGATATAAAGCCTTGAAAGCAGATAGAGAGAGGAAGGAAAAGCAATGAACACTGGTGACAGGAGAATGAGTTCAGGAAAATAAAGAGACAGAAAGTGACCTGCAGAAATAGACAAGAAAACAAGTCATCTAAAGGAAAAACAACAATATTCTTAATATAGAAGTAGAAAATTCCCAGTTTTGTTAAGCCAAGAAAAAAATTGAAAAACACTCAAGTTTATTAGAGAATGTTTAAGAAAAATATTTGAAATGATTCTCTTCTTTAAGGAAAATGTTCACAATATCAAGATGGGTTGTTAAATATACAGAAAGACTGGAGAAAATTGAATGGGAATAGAAAGGAATATGCCTTTTGCTCAGCTGTAAATGGCACCTTCACAAAAATTGACTGAGTATAAAGGCATAAAAACCTGACAATCAAATGCAGAAAAGCAGAAATAATAAATGTATCTTTTCATGTCAGAATTCAGAAAAATCGCATTCTATAAAGGACAGTGGAAAGATAGATTAAAATTAGCTGGAAAATAATCTAATCCTAAAGAATGAGCAAGTCATAAAATAAATCACAGAAACAATCAATAATTTCACTAAAGAGAATGACAACAATGAGATAATATACCAAAATTTGGGATGCAGCCAAAACACTACTTACAAGAAAATGTATTTCTCTAAACCCTTTTATCAATAAAATAGAGAAAGAATAGATTGATGAATTGAGCAGGCAACCAAAAAAAGGCTAGAAAACAAATAAATCAAAAATACCCAATTAGACACCAAATTGGGAATCCTGGAAATCAAAGGAGAGATAAATAAAATTGAAAGTAAAAAAAAAATTGAACTAATGAAAAAAGTAGGAGCTGGTTTTATGGGGGCAAAATAATATAATAAATCATTGGTTAATTTAATTTTAAAAAAGAAAGAAGAAAACCAAATTACCAGTATCAAAAATGAAAAGTGTGAATTCATCACCAATGAAGATGATATCAAAGCAATTATTAGGATCTATTTTTCCCAATCATAGCCAATAAATCTAAGAGAAGTGGATGGATATTTACAAAAATATAAATTTTCCAGATGAACATAAGAGGAAATAGAATATGTAAATAAGCCTATGTTAGAAACAGAAATTGAACCAGCCATCAAGATGTTTCCCAAGAAAAATCCCCAGGACCAGAAGGATTTACATGCTAATTTTACCAACCATTTAAGGAGCAATTAATTTTAATACTATATAAATTATTTGGAGAAATAGGCAAAGGAATCCTACCAAGTTAACCAGGAAAAACAAAAACCAGGAAAAAACAAACAATAAAGAAAACTATATTACCAATTTCCTTAATGAATATTGATACAAAAATTTCATATAAAAACTGTCATTATAATAAAACATTATTAATGAAAATAGGTAATAAGGAAACAAACGCTATTTGCAGACAATACAATGACATATTTAGAGAATCAACTAAAACCTAGTTGAAATAATTACAACTTTAATAAAGTTATAGGGTATAAAATGAACCTACATAAGTAATCAGCATTTCTGGTCACTACTAAGAAAACTCAGCAGGGAGAGACAGAAAGAGAAATTACATTTAAAATAACTGCAGAGAATATAAAATATTTGGAAGCATACATGCCAACACAAACCCAGGAACTTAATGAATATGTTTATAAAATGTTTTACACAAGTAAAGTCAGATCTAAACAACTGGATAAATGTCAATTGCTCATGGGTAGACCAAGCCAATACAATAAAAATTACAATTCCACCTAAATTAATTTATTTATTCAGTGCCATACCAATCAAACTTTTTAAAAATATTTTACAAAGCTACAAAAAATAATAACAAAATTCATCGAAGAACAAAATATCAAGAACCATTAGGAAAAATGTAAAGGAAGGTGGTTTAACAGTACCAGATCTCAAACTGTGTTACAAAGTGTTGATCATCAAAATAATCTGGTACTAGTTAAGAAATAGATGGATGGATCAGAGGCATAGATTAGGTATTTACTACACAGTAATATAGTATTTGAGGACAATAATATAGCATTTGATAAAAGCAAAGATGCCCTCCCCCCTGCCCTGGAGATGGCTACCATAACACACACACAGTAATGTATGTATATGTATATGTATATGTGTATATGTGTGTCTATAAAATTATTCTATACATGTTTCTTTTTATTAGTTCTTTCTCTGAATACATGTATTATCTTTCTTCATATGTCCTTTATAGTTAATTTGGGTATTTGTAATAGACAAAATGACTTATTCATTCAAAGTTGTTATTAAAACAATATTGTTGTTCCTGCATACAATGTTCTCTTGGTTTTGTTCATTCCTCTCTTCATTATTTCATATAAGTCTTTCCATGGTTTTCTAAAATCATTGAGCTCATCATTTCTTATAGCACAGTAGCATTCCATCACAATCATATACCATAACTTGTTTAGCCATTCATCCAATTGTAGCTCCTTTTGTGGTAGCAAAGAATTGGAAATTTGGGAGATGCTTATCAATTGGAGAATGACTGGACACGTTGTGATTATGATTATGATGGAATACTGTTGTGCTATAAGAAACGATGATCAGGATGGTTTCAGAAAAGTCTGGGAAGAGTTACATGAACTAATCAAAGTGAAGTGAGAAGTACCAATACAGTGACAGCAATACTGTACAATGATCAACTATGAATGACTTAGTTATTCTTAGGAATACAATGATCCAAAACAATTCTGAAGCACTTATGATGAAAAATGCCCTCCACTTTCAGAGAAAGAATTGATGGAGTCTGTATATAGACCAAAGCATTCCTTTTTTGCTTAATCTCGCTTTTTCTTTTTTGTCTTTTGCAACATGGCTAATATAGATATATGTTTTACATGACTATACATGTATAATCTCTATTAAATCCCCTGCATTCTCAAGAAGGAGAGAGGGAAAGAAGGGAGAGAATAAACATTGATTTTACATGTAATTCAGAAAATTGTAAAAATAAACACACAGAAAGAGAAGGTAAGCCTTTGCTAATAAGTGAGAGAAAGGATAGAGTCAGAGAGAAAGAAACCGAGAGAGAGAGAGAGAGAGAGAGAGAGAGAGAGAGAGAGAGAGAGAGAGGCAGAGGACACATAAAGATATGTAGAAAAACATAGACAGACACAAACAGAAACAGAAACAAATTCAGAGACTGATATAAAAAGCATATTTTTGTACATGTATAAGAACATGTAGTTAGAATTTCTAAGTAACAGAACAGGGTATAGTGTAAATTGTACATTCTAAAAAGTAAAAGTTATATGTCAAATAAAGCAAAATATATATGTGTGTATACAAATGTTGATCTGTTCATGTAGCTTTAGAACTGGAAGAGATTTTAGATGTCATCTAATCCTAATAACTGGGAATTTCAGAAGACTAATTTTTAAGACTATATTATGTACAATAATCAACAACTTAATAGATATTTATTAAGGATTTACCATGTGCTAGGCACTAGGGATACGAAAAATGAAGACAAAAACATTTTTGCACCCACTGCTTCCAAAGGAGTTTACATGTGTCTTTGAGAAGGAAAGCGATAGATAGATAGATAGATAGATAGATAGATAGATAGATAGATAGATAAAAAGCTAATAGTATATACAAAGTAAGAAAGTAATTTCAAAAAAGGAGAGAGTGCTAACAATAGTGTACCTGAAATGGTGGGGCAATCAAGAAAGGCAACGTGCAAGAGGTCACAGCTAAATTGTGCTTTGATAGAAACTGGGGATTCCACAAGGCAGAAGTGCAAACAGAGTGCATTTCAGACCTGGGGTACCACTTGTACCAAGTGGAGATGGGAAATGGAATTTCACGTAAGGGGAATAGCCACTAGGCCAATATGATGTAACTAAGAATGTAAAAAGGGGAGTAAAATAAATTAAGACTGGAAAGGTAGATGTAGATTGTGGAGGGTTTTAAATTTCAAAAGGGAGAATTTCTATCTTATTCTAGGTGGATCAATCAAAAAAATTTATTAGCCACTTCCTAACATTCCAAATGCTTTACTAAACACTGGGGATACAAAAAAAGGTAAAAATCATCACTGACCTCAAGGAGCTTATATTCTATTATGGAAGTTAGCGGATAGATAGGTGTGGAAAGGATACATGTTATATAGAAAGTAACCAAGGATGGAAGGGAAAGGGTTGGTCAAGAAGGAGAAGGAAGGTGGAGGGGAGATCTGTTAACTCTTTAACCTAAATTGCACCATTAAAATGCTCCTGTCTCACATAGTATTAATATTTTCATGCTACAGTTAAGTAAAATATTCAAACAAGACATGATATTCAAAATAGGAGTGCTCAGGCATTCTAAGAATGGAGAATAATATTTCTTTTACTTTCGCATTCTGTAGTATCCTTTCTGTTACCATAGGGGAATGTTAGACAGTTAAATTAGCTTTCAAAGTGGGGTTGTTTTGGTTTGTTTGTTTTTTGGATTAGGGGACAAACTATAGGTGACTGTGCTCTGCATCAGATGTAGTTAGCTAAGTGTGGAGAAAGCAAGATTTAATAGAAAGTCCAATTTAGGAAATGTGCCAGAGAGAGAGCTTAGAGATCTCTGCTATGCTTAGCCAGCTGTACGACTAGAATAACTGGGAACAGAGAGGCCACCTGTAGGTTTGCTCTTAATATTAATTCGTATTTACACAGTGCAATCATGAGGAGTCAGCAGTACAAGCATTTTATCCTCACTTTAAAAATGAGTGGATGGAAGTTCAGAGAATATATATCAGTTCAACTTCTAATTTTCTAAGCAATATAGAGGACAGACAATGTCACAGGCACATGTGTGAGTGACTTCCCTTCCATGAATCTAAATGAGTATGTCCATTCCCAATATTCTAACAGCTTAATGATAGACCAAACTGAAATAGAATAATCAAACAGGACTAGCATTTCTTGATGAGAAACTTAAAGTTTTTAGTTATGCATCTACCGTGTTACAGTCACTTGTTAGAAGTTAAGGATTCTAAGCCAAAAAAGAGAAGTTCTTATCCTCAAGGAGTTTACATTTTGCTAAGGAGAGATATGATAAGAACATGAATAGGTAAGTCCAAAATACATACAAAGTCAGCCCCAACTCAGAGTTTAACACAAGAGTGATGAAGATGTGCCCAAAAGTTGTCAGAACATAAACATAAACATAAATTCATACATGCAATGAATTGAATTTAAACCAGAGTAGTGACCAGCTAGCAGGAATTATTCCTCCAGGACCACCCAGCTGGTTGCTGATCTTGACCCTTAAGCTGATATTCTTTGTACACTTCTCATCATGGACTCTGTGTCACAAAGTAAATAATTACATCAAACTTTCATTTAGTGCGTAACTATTTTAAAAGATGAGCACAGCATCTAAAAATAAATCTCTTAGAAGATTTAGTCATACTGTATGAACCAAGAAAATCACCTATGTCTTAAATATGTACATAATCAAAGATTAAGCTTTTTTTTAAATTTTTCACTCCTATATTTTTATTGCATGGTGGCTAAGTATAAGCAAAAGAATGAGAATACTGTTTTTTTTTTCTGTAGTATTTCCAATAATAGGGCAAATTATCAGAAACTCAGCCATGATATTCCTTAGATATATGCAAATATGACTGGGCACACATCAGAGAAACCTCTCAGTTTATGCCCCAGAGAAGGGGTATGAGAGGGAAGCTTGAAATATCAATAAACCAAGTGCCTTTGAGTTCAAGAAAGTTCTACTCAAAGTGGGAAAAGTTATTTAATTTTCCTTGGAAAGGGGAAAGATAGTTTATATAGTAGATTAACAACCCTTTCTTTTGTTCTCCTTGAATTCACAAGTAGAAAAGGGGAAAATGACTTAAGAACTAAACAATGAAATTGACCTGCTCCTTCACCTTGTAAGTTTCCATGTCACATTTACCAGTTTTGCCAAACTAATCCATGAATCACAGATGCTGGTCATCGTCATACATAGCACATTCATCTCCAGTGTCATCATTCATGCTGGACAAAGAATAGTGCCATTTGTCTCCAAATAAGGACCTCAAAGGACACCCATCAGCCTCATACTAATTCCTAAGACCTCATCAGCCTTGGTTGTTGATCATTCTACTGAAAAGCAGGAAATCACGAAGCCTGGGAAACTTGGGAAAATTTGTAGACACATAAAGCAATCTTTTAGGTTCAGGGGTATTCTGGTCAGAGCTAATTTTTTTCTTTCCTCCTCCAAACCACTTTAGATTCTCATATTCAACAGCAAATCAGTCCAGCTAATATAAAAACCATTTTCTTTCATTCCTTTCTCTTATTTCCATTCAGCACTATCCCTACCCCACCCCCAGTCCCCTTCAATCTGCAGTGCTCGCCTCCGGTGTCTCAATAGTAGCTAGGACTGTGTCTTAATGAAAAAAGATGGATAAAATATTACCATAACCTCAGAAGCCGGAGTAAAGCCCTTATTAGAATTCGGGACCTGCAGCTGGAACTTTCAGCATGGGGTGGGAGATAAAGTTAACTATTGTTAGCTCACAAGTGGTTCAGACTTCCTGGCAACTGCAGTGAATTACTCAGCCCTTTATGCAGGCCTTCAGAAACAGGCCACTGTTTCACAACAAAAAAGGCATTCAGGCAGGGAAAGATGGCCTCCCTGGGCTCTAGAAAGCTAGCTTTAAGGCAGTGAATGGACACTGCTGCCTCCCAAGTGAATGACCACTGTGGGAAAGGGTGATGATGTCAGCATGAATATATTTCCAGTGTTTTTGTCCTTCTTCTCCCACATCTCTCTCCCTCTTGGGCTGTTGCCTGGTCCTGACTTTTTTTCTATGTCCTTGTCTCTCTTTCTCTGTGTCTCCTTGTCTATCTCCCTGTCTCTTTCTCTGTCCTCTTCCCTACTGTTTTCCCTCCCCTCTGTCATTCTTTCTCTTTGTCTCTCTTCCCTTCTCCCTCTAACTTTTTATCTTCTCTAGCTTTTTCACTTTCTCTTTTTATCTCCTTCTCTTTCTCCCTCCCTTTACTCCTCTCTTTCCATTCTGCTTTTCTAAGCCTATCATCACCAGTCATTATCATTCATCATCAGTCCTTATCATTCATCATCATCATCATTTTAAATGTTAGAACCCCTATCAAAACCACTATCTAATCACCACCATGGCAATGTTACTTTAAAAAAATTTATTTTTCATCTAAAACAAGAGGATATGGAAAAAGAGAGCACGATTGAAAGAGTTTATATGTATCTGTTGGGGGCCAGGGAGAAGGAGGGAGGTGGTTCAGTTTGGTCCCTCCTCATATTGGTTGGGAAAGGATAGCCTGAGAAGAAGGAATGACAAGGAAGAATGGGGGAGGGCAAGGGGAGGTGTGGCTTTTGAGAAACAAATTTGTAATCCTTCACACTGAAAACTCCTGAAAGGAACTGCCCTTCTCATGGTTTCCAGGAGCAAAAGAATAACATTTTTGACTAAGGCTTCACCAGCAACACAGCCTTGCTTTTGAAAATGTACCCAATTAACAAGTTTGTAGGACACTTTCAAAGCTTTATCTGGCTTTTAAAATAAAAAGAAAAACAAAATAAAAAGAAAAGAACAAGAAAGAAAGGAAAAGACTTCTAAATGTCTTTGGCCTATGGCAGAGCCAGAGTATTAAACAAGTTGACATATTTCTGGAATGACCCATGTCCTCAGGTTCCCTTGTGGTAATAAAGGTTAAGATATGAGATTTGTCAAGCAAGCATGGTGTAATCAATGATAAATAGACATATTGACACTTTTGTTTTCTTCACTCTAAGCTCCCTGGAAATTCTTTGTACCAAAATAAATAATTTCTTTGAAATATTTTAAGTCCATTTTGTAGAAATGTAGGCAATAAATTTTCCTTTAAAAGTTTCTCAGCATGGGGTGGGGGGGGGGGGCAGAGCCAAGATGGTGGAGTGAAAGCAGGGACTCATCGAACTCCTCTGTGAATTCTGTCAGCAACCTCTAAAAAGTGAATCTGAACGTATTTTATAGTGACAAAATCCATTGGAAGATAGAGTATGGCAGATTCCCAGTCCAGGAAAGTGCGCATATAGGACTGGTCAAGGGGAGCATGGAGTGCATGGGCTGCACCAGCGTGGACCTGAGACCAGACCATAGCTCTTTTTATGGTGACAATTGGAAATCCAGGGGATGCCGATCAATTGGGGAATGGCTAAACAAGTTATGGTATATGAATGTAATGGAATTCTATTGTGCTATAAGAAATGGGAAACAGACAGACTTCATAATAACCTGGAGAGATTTATATAAACTGATGTTGAGTGAGAAGAGCAGGACCAGGAGAAATCTGTGCATAATTACAAACACAACATATGTATGACGACTAACTTCGATAGACTGGGACTCTCTCAGCAATGCAGGGTTATAAGACAACTCCAAGCAGATTGGATGAGGGGATATCTTGTGGGACTGCTATTGTGAGGTGGTGGGTAGGGGAAAAATGGGGAAAAATTCGTAATTCAAAATCTGACGGAAATGAATGATGTAAACCAGAAGTTAATAAAGCATTTCTTTAATTAAAAAAAAGACAGCTCCAAAAAACTCATGATGAAAAGAGATATCCACATCCAGAGAAAGAACTACAGAGTCTGAATGCAGACTGAAACAAACTACTTGCTCTCTCTCTCTCTTTTTTTGTTGTTGTTTTGTTTTGTTTCCTTTCTCATTGTTCCCTTCATTGGCTATATTCCTTCTTTACAACCTGACTAATGTTTAATGTAAAGGTATTTGTAGATCCTATATTTGATTGCATTCTGCCATGGGGAGGAGAGGTGCTGGAGGAGAAAATTTGAAACTCAAGGGATTGTGGAACTGCATGTTGTAAACAAAAAGAAAATAAATATTTTTAAAATAATAATAATAATAATAATAATAAAAACTTCTCCTGGTAAAATTGAATACAATTATTCTCACACAAGTAAGTTTAAAAGTTGGAACTTTTGAGCCTAGACATTTGGAAATGTATGTACCTGACTATATCACTGATCTGTTCCTCTAAAACTCTAGCCATACTTAATGTATATGGTTTGAACTACATGTTTGGGGCATATCTATACTTCTTTTGTTTCTTTATGCTCTTATTATCGCAAGTTTGCTCACATTTGCTGAGTATCTACTTTGTTCTATGCAGAGGTTTTGCTATGGGATAGATAACAAATGTTTTTGAGCGACTTAGAATCTAGTTAAGAGACTTTCTAGATTAGTGACTTGAGAACTACAATCAGTAAGGACAAAGAAAAGAGTAATGGGAGGAAATGGACAATGAAGGCCCAGTCAGTACTAGGAGCATGCTCAGGAGGCTCTGAATGCTACCATCCAATGTAGGGGATTTGGAGAGGATACTTCTGGAAAAAAGGAGATGACATATAGAAGGATCTGCAGTCTTGTTCCTCTACTGCCACTATTCATAATGGTCATAAAAATTCTGAGACTATTCTTTTGTACTTATGTTTCAGTGAAGAAAAACCTTTTAGTTGACTACTTAGCTAGAACTCATGTGCATACAAAAGGTTCCAACTGAGCAATTCAACCTTTCTTTCTTGCCTTCCTGTTGACTGTAAGGTATAAGGTTGATTCTTTAAGCTCTGGAAGAATGAGAGCAAAACTGCCCTTACCTTCACTAGAGAAGCTCATTAGTGTATAGTCTGCTCGCCAAGTCTTTGTCTGGGTTAGGGATGTCTCCTGTCTTCTTCCTTTTGGTACAGGGCCTTGTAAGATCTCACAGGCTCAAAAGGACAAACAGTAGCCCTTTAGGAGAGACAGAGAAGGAACCAAACCTGAGGAGAAACAACTAACTTGTTTGAACTAATCTAGCAGTGAAATTGCTTAGTACCCAAAATAACCTGCCCTTCAAGTAATGGAGAGAGTCACCCAATGGCTAGGATTTACCTGGTGAATGTTTAGAAGTAACTACTTGAAATTGAGCCCACTCTCCCTAGAGACTGAGGAGGTAAAAGGATGATGCATTTGGATGTCTGTGCTATATTTAATTTAATGTTAATTGTTTCTCAATGATATAGAAAAGATATGAATGGGTTAAAATGGTGTTAGGTACTAATCCCTAGTATCAGTGATATTGAGAAGATATGAACTGGCAAATTATATTAAGCCAATAACACTGATGGAAAACACACTGAAATGGGGGTTTAAGTTGATAAAACTAAAAGAATCCCACTATCCCTCAGGAGTACCCTCAGAACATTGAGGGAGAAATATAGACAATCTTCCAATACACACAGGGGTTGGTAAAGTCCAGAATCTACATCTATAATGTGAAGGCATAATGGTCCAAGGGTTGACAATTGATCAGTAATATGTGGTTAGGGGCATCTGGGTTGAGATGACTCAACACAAGTCAACCCTGTTTTCCTCAGTTCCTCATCTGTAACATGAGCTGGAAAAGGAAATGACAAACCACTCCAGTATTTTTGCCCCACCCCCCAAAAAAAAGAAAAAACCCAAAACCACATGGTGTCACAAAGAGTCAGACATAACTAAATTGACTTAACAGCAAAAATTAAGTTAAATCAGAAAGACTTCCTGGAGGGGGTGAGCTTTAAAATAAACCTGGAGGATAGGCATGAACTAACAGAAAACTACATCTCCTTTATAGGATTATAGGGTCTCTAGTGTTAGAATAAATTATCTTTTTTATGCCTCTAAAATACTTCGTAAAGCCCAGTATATGCAAGAGGTCCTCAGTAAATGTTTATCAATTCAATGACTTGTTTATGAAGGATCATAACGTTTGCAAAAAAACTTTATGTGGATTATCTCATTTGCTGCTCACAATACCACAATGAAGTAGGTGCTATTACTTTTTCCCATTTTTACAAATGAGAGAACTGGGACTAAGAGAGGTTAATGTTTTGCCCAGGGTTACAACAAGCAGCAAGTATTTGAGGCAGGATTTGAACTTATGTCTTCCTGACTTCAAGTCCAGAGGTCTAACTGTGGTGGCACCTAGCAGCTGCATAAATATAGGTTCAAGCAGGCAATGCTTTTATTTCAGTGCTGGTTGTAATGCATATATTGTGTTCCTGTATCTTCCAGCCATACTGGGGAGGTTGAAGTGGGGTGAGGGAAATAATTAAATAATGTAAGATGCCTGACCTAATGAGTCTAATAAATTCTAACTATGTCTCCCTTGTCCTAGACTTCAATTGATTTCTTTTCTGACTCCGTGCAGGACGTTGTGTTTATTTCTAACCCATTTGATTTTTTAAAAATCAGATTCTATGATTCAGATCACTGTTCTATGCTTCAGGATGACATTGGACCAAGTAATTTATGAAGTTGTTTCCAAATCTGGCATTCTTGGATTAAGGGACACTCCAATCTTCGAAGCTGACCCAGTTGATTATGGTTGCAAAGGGCTTAGCATTAACAATCTCCTACCTATACCTGTCAGCAATACTATCCTCATCCTCCAAAACATATTATCCTAGGCAGGGGTCTTTTCATGCTGGGAAGATTAAAAAATGATTCCCTCATGGACGAGGTAGAGGACTCTCTAGTAGTAAGCAGTAAAAAATATAGGAAAAGGAGAAAAGCTAGCAACAGCCACATTTAACGTTAGTCCATCTCAGAACATAACTGCCTTTGCAGAAGTGTCTGGCCTGAGTCTGAGAAATGATTGCATAATTGCAGCCTTACTTCTTTCTATAATGGGGCTTGAAATGTGCTGGGAAACCAATACTGGAAAATTAGTTAAAACTAAAGACTAAAATTGATCTTGCCAGTATGAGGACAGACATATGTGCTTTGTTTGGCATCTGTTTCCCACAAAGTGTCTGGGGATTTGAGTTTTCATATAAAAACAAACAAAAACCAGCATTTATTTGAATATGGGGCAGAGGATGAGGAAGAGTTACTTTTGCTTTTCAATGCTCAGTGCTGTGGTCTTCTACCTTATTGGGGCAGTGCAGGATTTTAGTCATCTCCAGTCCTATTGTGTCACTTAAGGCCTATACCTTCAGATAAATAACAAGAATTTCTAGTTGGATCTATGCCATTACTTGGGGATCAACATATCCCAAACTGAGCTCATCATTTCTCCCACAAACAGCTCCTTACTCTAAAATTCTCTGACAATGGTAGCACCCTTCTCTCACTCACTTTGCCCAAGCACTTGAAGTCAAACCTACTTCACAAGATTGTTGGAAGAAAAATGCTCAGTAAATTGCAAAATATTTCAAATGGGAGGTGTTTTTGCTATTATTATTTTATTTAACTTTATGAGTGAATTCTATGTTCAATGTCACTTAACTTCAAACTTAGAAGGCAAATTATTTGCCTTTCTGAAGAAATCTTCACTTTATTAAATAGCATGTCTCCTTCTCTTCTATTCATCCCTTCCTCTCCATTTCCTATTGCTATCCTAATTTTTCAAGTTCTACCTCACTTCACACAGGATTACTGCAACAGCTGGTTGCCTTGCCTCCCTGTCTTATGCTCCTTCTCTAATCTATCCTGCATCTTTCTCTTTGAAGGGCAGAGAAAGGGCCTTTGAATTCTCCTTGTATGCGCCACTGCAACTACTTTTATACTGAGTATGCAGTAGGTCCTTAATAAATATTTGTCTACATTGACTGATCTTCATGTGGCAAAGAACTTTTCACCCCCTAAGAATGCACTATTCTAGAAAAAAAAATGTTGTCTTAGAAATGTTATTCTAGCTACTGCCTCTCACAACCATTTACATGGGAATATCTTCTCTCAAAATCTTTGGAGACTATCATTTAGGCATATCTTTTAATACTTATTTCTTCTTTAGGTTATATACAGAACTTACTGCAACTTGGAGGGCTCAACACATTAGCAACTGTATACAACCAGTATAAGATGCACCCACCCTCTGAGTTAACATGATTAGCCCTGCTTATTAACTAGACCTATATGCAGTGCAATCAAGCAACTTAATGACTAACTCTGAAATGAGAAGAAATCCCTTAGGTATTGTGGTCACAAGGTGCTCAAGATTCATCAGTTATCCAAGCATACTCAGGATCAAAATAGGAAAGTCAATAATGAAAGCTAAAAAGAGAAGGAGTTAGGTATAAAAGAGTTTAAAAACCCTGAAGAATAGAAGCAGATCTAGCTGCATTGTAGCAATGGGATCTATTCTCCACATGGAGCTTCCTTGTTGGGTATAACTAAACAATAAGATTATACTAAAGCAATGTATGTCCCCCCTTTTCCTAAGCAAGGAATGTGGGTTGTCGAAAAATCTACAGGGAAAAGCCTTCTGTAGATTTAATAAGGAAAAACCAGCCGCTTCCTTCCTCCCACTATTTCTAACAGCAGAAAATACACTTCATCTAGATGCAACCTGCCTAAATTGTCCTCAAAAGGGGTTTGTCTGGGTTGGGGGAGGGAGAGAGTGGGGAATGGAGGGAACCAATGAAGGTCAACCAATCAACAAGAATTTCTATATTTCACACATTTCAAAGGACACTTTATTTGGGATCTCACAATGAGTATATAAGGTCATACAGGTAGGTGCTGTCATCACTATTTTATAGATGAGAAAAAAAAAATCTTAGAAAAAGGCCTTTAAAGTGGGTGTAGTTTGGTCCCAAGGTTGTGATTGATGCCTTTAGTGTATACCTACCATTGTTCTTCCTCTCCTCACAACACACACAGATATGACCTAAGTTCTCATAGAGATTTCATTCTGTCTGTAGGCAAAGTTTTCAGGATAAGATCCCCTCAATTAAAAGAAAAAAGACTTTTGCCTTTCAGATTCAAGGAGAGTTCTAAAGTCCTATGCCTCAGCATCAGAGAGTGGAGGATAAAGTAACCCTAGGAATCAGCCATCCCATCTAGCACATCCGCTATCTAGATCCATCTCCATCTAGCTCAATCAAGTTCAAATGATTTACACAGAATCATGTGACTAGTCTATGGGGAGATCCAAGACTAGAGATGAATCCTGACACATAGTTCAATGGTTCCCCTTTTACCTTATAGCATTGCTGTTACATTTGACAAATAGGTAGATCTCTGGATCTCTCTGGACCTCCATTTCCTCACTCGTAAAATGACAGGGTTGAAATAATCTATAATACTTTCCTAAGCCATATTTAAGGGGAGCACAAGCATTAGCAACAACTTAAATTTCAAGGATTCATGATTTTACTGCTCATGGTACTTTCTCCACCAATGGAAATTTTCTTTCCGCACCCACAGAGGAAGTCACTACACATTGCTGTGATCAAAAATATAATCACCTACTACTTTCTTCAGACTTTCAGCTAAAATTCAACTTTCTGCACAGTTTTTCTTAGTCCCCCTTAATGCTGATGTCTTCTCTCTGATATCACCTCCAATTTGCCCTGTATGTATCTTCTTTGTACATAGTTATTTGCATGCCACCCCCCCATTAGATTACAAGTTCCCTGAGGACAGGCATAGGCTTTTGTCTATCCTCTATGTTTAGTCCAGTGCCTGGCACAGAATAGGCACTTTTAAAAACGCTTGTTAACTAATTTAACAAGGTTCTGAATCCCACCTTATGAATGAGCATTGTTTGCTTCTGAGTCTAAGTCTTTATGAATTCTCAAATTCCTGACTCTTCATCTGTTCTTGATCACAGGTTGCCAATTAACCTCTAGTTCTGTACAGCACTGAATTAACATGACCATCCTGATGCCAGTACCACTTGCACACCTCTGCTTTGCTGTCATTCATACACAGCAGCAAAGATACCAACAGCAACTAATTTTTTTTCAGAATTGCAGTAATATCAGCAGACTCAAACCATCGTTATACAGAATCTATTGTAAACATGTTCTTTGAAATCAACTACTTTCTTTCATTTGATTCCTTGCTTGCCATTCTCCCCACCAAATATTCTAAGAGAGTCTAAAATTACTAATAGATCTCTAAAAATAGTGTCTGCTTTACTACTTGTTTTTGTGACATGATCATGAATAGCTATAACCTAATGGGCTCTCTCCTAAAATCATGACAAGTTTGTCCTTTGCCTTTTCGGAAGGGCAGGGGGGGAAGCAGGAAAAAAATAAAAGCCTTTTGCTTTCCTTTTTTTTATTAAGGATGATATGAACAAAAATAAAGTACATAGAATCCAGCAAAAAAAATTGGTCAATTCATTTTTCCCAATGAATTCATCATTTTGCCATTGACCTACAAATAGTCAGTCATGACAACCTGTCCTAAATATACCAGAATGAACAATTCAGTCCATATTTTGTAAGGTGTGCATCAGTAATAGTTAAGTAATCCAATCAATTTTTAAAAATAAAAGAATATACTGCTGATAAGACTGCCAATTGCTGGTGCTCAAATGACAGTATAAGAAGATAGTATATTATACTAACCAAGGGACAACCTGATGTATCCAAGTTTTAAAGCTAGGAGGCAGATTTGAAAGGTGCTCTTCATACCAACTAATATAAAATCAGTGTAAAGAAAAGGGTTGAGAACATGAGCCAGTTTGCTATAAGCCTGACACTTCCTAAGCTTCCCTTGTTCTTCTCATAGAATTGGTTACCTAGCCCTTTAAGGTATCCATGATGCTATGACCCTATGGATTGAAATATAAGAATTATCCACAGGGCTCATTTTACTGTATAAGACAAAGTGCTATCTTTATTCCAATATAAAGAAGTGTTACTGCTCTGTCTAATGGTCCAAATCCTGTAAAAGAGTAAAACAGTCATCTAAATTAACAGAAAGACTTTCTCCCTTTCTCAAACCTTATGTGCTTCACCATTATTCACTTTCTTTTTTGTTTAAATATAGTATAGAGTGAGAAAGTTTTGATTGAAAATTACCAATCATTTTTTTTCTGACATTTATACCCAAGGGGTTGTTTTAGAAGAAAAGAAAATTGTCTTCAGAAATATGACTTCTAAAATGTTCACTCTGGGGGAACTTTGACTGAATTTATTGAAACATACAGCATTGAGAGACTTTTATAAAAATCAAAGAAATTGATAATAATAACAGGACATAGCCATGTTGTACTTGATAACTTACAAAAGGACTTTTCTTACAACAACCCTGTGAAGCTGGCAGTGTTTGTTTTATTATTCTCATTTTACAAGTAAGGAAATTGAGGCTTAGAGAGGCAAACTAGTATTGGAGACAGTGTCATATCAGGAAGAGCTCAATTAATGTATGACAGCAGAAAGAAATTTCAAAATATTTTTCCCTTAAATAAACTATTCAAGGTTTTCTCTTTTTATTCTTATTTCAGGAAACATCATTGCCAAAAACAACCACAAAATTTTTGCCACCAGGTTCCCAAAACTTCTGGTGATTGACATCTTCCTGCTTAGTTAGGATAGTATAATATCCTTAACACATAGTCTGTTATCATGTCCACATTCAAGGTCTGAGCAGCTTTGCAAAATCTGTTAGAGAGGGGGCTCACTTTGAAAAGTGTTATGTGATTTGACCAGATGAGACTCTGGGTAGCCATTGAGACCACCCCCCGCCCCAAGCTTTGAAAACCTAGATATTGATGCTTCTCTTTCTACTAACTGTAATTTGGTATTGATGTAAAGGTTGGACAGTTTGGAAGCCTGTCTGCTTGATCTGTTTGTTTCTCTGTCTTGTAAGTTCTGTCTATATACTTTGAAGTTTGGGGTGCTGACCTTTTTCCCCTGAACTAGGTAAATGATATATGTTTGACTGATTAAAGTAAGCTTGTTAACCCCCCAAAAAAACCTGTTAGATATTGTATGAAGATGTGAGATTAATACTACTCTATGATGAAAAAAGCAATAAAACAAAATATTTATACAAATGAGATATACACTAAGGCAGAAGTTGAAATTTAAAACATATGTATTTTCATGACTATTTTAATATCACTGGCTTTCTTTATAATCCTAATAATTTATTTTATTCCTTTAAAATTATTTTGAGAAGGAGAATATAGATTTCAGTAGATTGTCAAAGGAGTTTAAGGCACAAAAAAGAAAAAAAAAGACTAAGAACCCCTGAGGTAAAGTGTTTGCCAGAATAATAATAAAAACAAAAATAGATAGACTTTATATAGGGCTTTAAGGTTTGCATATCTTATCTCACTTGATCCTCACAAGTCTTTGAAGTAAGAGCTATTATTATCCCCTTTCTATAGGTGAAGAAACTGAGAAGCACAAAGACTTACCCAAGTTCACAAAGCTAAGAAGTGTATGAGACAGGATTTGAACTCAAGTCCTCCTGAGGTCTTCAATGTCCTGCATATATTGCACCACTTAGCTACTCTCATAAGAGAAGGTTGTGTGTTTGTCCTACATTTTTGAAGAGGACCTTGGTATCAGGGAAAGGATGTTGTTGACTTTGACTTGAATGAGGGAGGTCTCAGCAAGGACAGCAGCCTCAATTTCTCCTCCAGAGCCATCTGGGTCCAATGGCCAGATATGCATCATGATGACTGGAGATGACCCCAGGATGCAATGGGAAACACTGGCCCTTTTAGGCTAATGCCTTTTCACATATTCACTTAGAGAAAGTATAACAGAAGATACGCCAGATTGAATTAAAACCAAAAGAAGGATTCCCTATTGATAATGGGACTCTCCAAATGTTCCTTTTCATAACTGACACTGCACTAATTAACACAGTGTCCCCGAC
Organism: Gymnobelideus leadbeateri; assembly: GCA_011680675.1. Classification (NCBI taxonomy): domain Eukaryota; kingdom Metazoa; phylum Chordata; class Mammalia; order Diprotodontia; family Petauridae; genus Gymnobelideus; species Gymnobelideus leadbeateri. The sequence continues at coordinate 446,712 of WOXC01009417.1, read as the reverse complement.
ACAAAAACAAAACTTCCTCAATGGAATCCCCAGTAAGGTAAGAGAAATTGGTGGGTTATCCACACTGGAAAAATAAAATGTAGATATAACCCAGTCTGTGACATACATCTTAGAAAGATAAATGCCCACTTAGATTACCCCTTGTCTAGTATACTATAATAGGAATTCCTTGAATGTATAGTTTGGACTAGCTATAAACTAAAGTCCATTCCTCTTCTCAAATTCTGTAAATGATTGATGTAAAGTATTATACATATATTTTCAAATTAAAGTATTACATATGAGTGTGCACATGTGTGTACATATATATACATATACACATAAATATATATATATCATATGTGTGTATCTATATGTACTTTTAGCATATGTGCATATATGTATATACATACATACATACATACATATATGCACATACACATAGAACTTGAAATTCCTAGTCAAGCTAATTTTTGTGTATAAATATAAATAGATTGAAAGATGATAGAAAAATGCATATAGGTCTATATGAATATATAGACATAGTCAGATGTAGATAAAAAAGTAGCTATAGCTCTATAACTATAGATATCTTTTCTGCTATGTGCATTTTTGTAACTTAAGTATCTCTAATCACTGATGTTCTTTCATAATTGTATGTTGCTAGTCATTTCTCTTCACCACAAAAATAAATAGTAATAATAGTATTTATAAAACACTCTGAGATTTGCAAAGGCACTTTATACATCTTATCTCATTGAATCCTTACAACAACCCTGAGAGGTAGGCACTATTACTATTCTCTTTTTACAGAGGAAGAACAGAAGTAGAAAGAAGCTAAGGTAGGTAGGGTCACCCAAATGCTGTCTGAGATCCAATTTGAACTCCAGATCTTACTGACTCCAGATGCAACACATACACGAACAAGTTTACAGATAGAAAAAGAGGAGTGTATATGAAACAATGAGCCTCTATCGTGCAGAATTTGGTTTTTTAAGCATATATTAAATTTAACACTATTTCCCATGCTACTCTGTTTTCCTATGTCCTCTTTCCACCTTCCTCCTGTGTGTTTTAATGTTTTATTGATGTTCTTTCCTTTCTTTGTCATTACTATTACAACCCCATTCTTCCTGTATAACTTTACCTTACCCCTCTTTTTTGTAACCAATAAATAGCTAAACACAGTAAATTCACACATTGGCTTTTACTGAAGATATATGTCTCACTCTATACCTCCTGCCCATCCTTTCCTGACTTCCAAGAAGCATATATACTTCTAAGACATGTTGAAATTCTTCTTGGGGTAAAAAAAAATGATTCTGAACTCAAGTTGAAATCTATAACAATATTAATCCTATGGGAGGAGAGGATTGGCAATGCAAGGAGAAAATTAGGTTTTATCACCAATGGACAGATTATACATATATAGGCAAGAGAGACCAGGGCAACTGCATTATGTGTTTGAGAGAGAAGATTACTCAGATTTAATAGGTATTGCAGTTAAGTAGTATGGAAGAACATCATTGATTATAGACATTCTGACCAAAAGAAAGAAAATGCCTCATATTTTAGAGTGAAATCAGAATAAAATACAAGGCCAAGTTCAGTCTGAATCTATTTTGGGGAAATTATGTAGGACTTTCCAATGTTGCCATAAAAGCTGAACTGGACTTTATTCTAAATAATATTTTGGAGATGGCATCTCATTGTAAACTCATGAAATATCAGCATAGTAAGGTAGATAAGATGACTGGATCTGAAGTTAGAGAATGTAGGTAGGTTCAAATCCCAGCTCAAATACCTGCATGACTAGTATGGGATCTCATGTATAACAGGGACTTTGATGAGTATCTGTTGAATAGAATGAAGTTGAATGTATGAGCGGAAAAAGGAGGCATAAGACTGTTCTTATAGCAAGAATGATAAAACAGTTGGACAACCTAAGTGGTTCAGAGGCACATTAAACAATGAGAGTAAGGAATCCAAGTATGCTTGGTGAAGAACTTAATTAAAGATTTTTTGGTTAGACAGACAAGAATTGAAGTGATGAGAATGTATTTAGGGCTTATCATGTGAATGAGGGGAATGAAATCATAGAGTTATCAAAGTATCAAATATATTCATATTTTTCTCTAAAACTTAATATGCTTTCTCTTTTTTTTTCTGGTCAGAACTGTTCTATGCATGTTTCTTACTGAAGCTTCTAATCAGTGATCTTCTCCTATACTTATATATTGCTAATCATTTCATTTTATCATGAATACTTCTGAAACATGCTTAAATTATGACTCTTGGGGCAAAAAAAATCATACAAAGCTTGAGTTGAAAATTGTAATAATATTAGTACCTTAGGGATGAGGGGTGTGGGGAAGGAAAATGGTTTTATAATGAGAAACTTCATCAGTATCACAGGCTTAGAGTGCCCAAATGTAAGTTAGGGAGTGTCCATGTTAGATTGGTTCTCCCTCAACTTGTATATTTTAATAGGATTGTCTAGTTTAATAATAAAAAAGGTAACAATCAGGAGAATATAAAGCCCATTAGCTGCTTAAAAGTATACCCTTCTTACTAGTGCAAACCTCTCTAAATGCAATTCAAGAGCTTTAGACTTAAAGAAAATCTACTTAGGCACATACTTTGCATCAATACCTTTCTTCCCAATAATTTTAGCTATAACTTGAAAGTAAAATTTTAATTCTAGTCCAAAGTAGCTTTCTAGACTTGGTTTAAGATGGAAGCTTATGAAGTCTTTTTGAAACTATTCTCATTTCACAATGGTCCAGATCTTAAAGACCTTTCTCTTCTACTTCATTCACTTCTGTGTCATGTACTACAGTGAAAAGTGCAAAGTGCTTACAGGATTCTTTCATGTGTTATGCATATCTGTCTATTACCAACTAGATTAAGACCGTTGATCTATTTCTCACATGTCAACTAATGAATTATAATGGCAATGAATTGTGTAATATAGCTTTGATGTTTTTTTTTCTGCAAAATTAAACTAATGCTTTCAAAATTGGATATCAAATATTCCTTAATAAGGCATAATCACTAAGACAGTAAGTTAGTTTAGAGGTTGTTTCATCCAATTTTCATAGAGGATTCATGCTATAACAAATGGAAAACTCATCCTCATTGCCCTTCTATAAAAAGCACCTACAGCCAATGAAGGGTTACTGACCCAGAACAAATAAATTAATAAGCCTTAGTAATTATATTTGGGTCATTTTATTTTAAACCATGAAATCAAAAGCTCTGTTCACATTAGTGCATGAATTGCTGTAACTAGCTGCTGGGGCTCCCTTGATAGATACACCATCTGTGAATGTGTTCAAGGTTTTTTCATCATCCAGACAAAAGTTTAATCTCTCTCTCTCTCATTTTTCTCCCTCTCATAAGTTCTCTCCCTTTAAGACTACTGAACTCTCCCTTTTTTTTCAGAGAATCAGAAGATGAAACTCTAAATACTATCAAAGAGGAGAAGCTTCTAGAAGCCTGTCATTAAGGACCCTTCAATTGAGACAATCCAAGAAAATGCCTTAGGGGACTAAAGGAAGCAAGAGTTTACTTTCCACTACTAAGTGACTTTTCTTCCTGTTATTCCTACGTGAAGTTAAGAATTTCTCCACAACTGTTGGCGTAACTATGAACTGGTACAAGTATTCTACAATGCAATTTGAAATTATGTACAAAAAGTTATTAAAATACCCATATCCTTTGAAACAGTGATGTCATCACTAGGTCTGTAACTCCAAAGAAATCCAAAAGGGAAAAGGACCCATATGTACAAAAAAATTATAACAGTTCTTTTTGTACAATCAAATAACTAAAAAATGAGGGGCAACCGTAAGGTGGGAAATGGATAAATAAATCATGGTATATGACTGTGATGGACTACTATTGCATGGTAAGAAATTAAATGGATGTTTTCAGAGATACCTTGGAAGATTTGAATGAACCTATAGGAGTAAGGTAAGCAGAACAAGTAGAACTAGTTTTTATGTTGATCTGGAACAACATACTTGAAAAAAAAAGAACAGCACATGAAATGAACATAAATTAATATATTCTACTTATAGTCAAGTGACTGGATATAACTTGGATACATAGTCTTCTAGTACTGAATATTTTATTCCCTTGTCCTATTGTTAATCAATACCTACAAAATCACAATTCTGGGTTACTCCTACCATTCATCTTTCAACTTCACTGTTGAATGCAACTCTATGTTACTGAACATCAGGCAGGTTGACACTTCTGCATAGCAATCATTTTGCACCTCTCATTAGCTATTATACTCCCCACAACTATTACTCCAAATTTTCCTTTTTCCTCTCATTTATTTTATACTACTCTTTCATCATCTCCACAGAAAACCTAACCTTCATTTTTTCACTAAGAAAATAGAATCTTCCCTTCCTGAGTTCACTCTGCTCAACTTTTCTAACCCTCTAAACCTTGACATCAACCTCTCCCCTTTTTCTTTCTTCCTTTGCTCTTGTCTCTGATGAAGATTTTACTATCTTGACAAAGTCAGCCCTCTAATTTATATTCTTTATTCCATACTTTCCTCTCTCTTTCCACCAAGTATTTGCCAGGCACTGGCTAAGCTTTAAGTTAGAATTTGCCTGCTTGATCATCACCTCACTCTTTTTGATCCTGAATCTTTAAACGTAAACTCAAATTCCTCATTACCAATTGTGAGTATCATCACCAGAAAGTCCCATTAGCATTTCAAAATCAATATGACAAACCAGAACTTAGTATCTTTCTTCTTGAATCTACCACCCTCCAATTTACTTTTTCCTATAAAACCCAACTCTCCTTTCAGACCTTTTTGTATTCTTGACCCTTTGTTCTCCCTTACTCCCTTATCTAGTTAGCTACTGAGTCTTGTCAGTTTTATTATCATACAATCTCACATCCATCCCTTTCTCTCCACTCATATGCTACCACCTTAGTTTAAACCTTCATCCCTTCTCTCTTGGATCATCTTGATAGTCTCCTAATAATCTCCTTTTTGCCTGGCTACCTCCCTTCTCTGATCCATCTTTCAAACAACTAATCTGACCATGTCAACCCCCACCACCCTTCCAGCCCTGATCAAAAACTTTCAGTGTTTTCTTATTGTTTCTTGGATAAAATATAAAATCTTCAGTTGGATAATTAAAGTTCTGGATAATCTGACTTCAGCCTCCTTCTCTAGGCTTATTTCATATTACTCTTCTTCAGTCAGTTTAAATTTCAGTCAAACTCAACCCTTTCCTTTACCCTCTCTTTCATCCCCACCCCCCAAATTCTTCCATAACATGTAATTGAATCTCAGTCCTCTATGTCTTTGTGCAGACCTTCAATACATTCTTTCCTTACCTATATATCTTTATTCATCTCCTATGTCCATATATGTGACCATATACTACAAGAAGGCTTCCCTGAAACACCCTAGTTTTTAGTCTTTTCTTCTTCCTCAAATTATCTCATATTTTCTCATCTGCTCATCCCCTACTAGAATGTAAGCTCCTTGAGGGCAGAGACTGATTTGCACTGTCTTTGTATCGCTAGCCTTTATTAAAGTACCTTGTACTTGAGGTCTCCAATGAACATCTATTAAAGTGAAATGAATCCAGGCTGCTGTATGGCTTTTTATACTTTTTAGGGAAAGGAAATGGGGAAATGAGATTATTTATCTGCTTACCCTGTATTTACAGAATTATTTCTCAAAGTCATTCAAGATCACATCATTATCTAATTCAGACTTTTATAGTGAATACCTAGTATGAAAAAATAGAAGGTGGGGGAGGCTAAGTGGCACAGTGAGTAGAGCGCCGGCCCTGGAGTCAGAAGGACCTGAGTTTGGATCCAGCCTCAGACACTTAACACACACAAAACAAGACCTTGGGCAAGTTACTTAACCCCAATTGCCCTCCAAAAAGCAAAAAAAAGAAGGAAAAAATAAATGAGAGAGAAACAGAAAGGGACAAACAAAAACCTCAATCAATTTCACAGAGGGCTTAAAGAATATAAAACACATTCCCTGAGTTTATTAAATGATTTATAAGTATAGCAACTTGTTGCACTCCAAAGAGAAGGCAAAAAGAGCATGACTTAATGGGCAACCTCTATGAGGAAATTACTTGGAGCCTACAGGGCCTTATAAATGCCATTCTACCAATTTCTAAAATGTATGTTGCTATAAGTAAAACACATTTAGATTATTATCAAACCAGATAATATCTGTGCTTTTGAATAGAGAACAACAGTAGCAAAATGGGATAGCCGCTAGTCTTGTATCTTATCTTCCATAGTAGCCTATGAAGGATGCTTCAGAGGAAGGCATAAAATTCCTGTAATTATTATTTAACATTTATTTGGCACTATAAATGTATCCAGTACAGTATGATAAATAAAGTTGTGCCAAACCAATAACAAAATCTCTGCCCTGAGGAGTTTAAAGTCATGAATGATAATAATAATAGACCTAATTGGACAATACTATAACAGGAGGGAAATTTCTTCCTAGGAGGATTTGTTGCTTTCATGACATAACTAAGACTATATAGCTGAATGTACCCTTTCCAAATTACTCTTCTCTATAGCTTTTAAAATAACACAAACCAAACCAATACAATACAAAACAAAAACACACAACAATATTGGTCAATGCAGAGCTATAATTTAATATAAGATGTGCTCTATGGTCCCAGAGTGAATATCTATGGGTTCAGAGCTGTTAAACTAAAACCACTTATTTGGGTCAAAACCCTCAAATTAAGTCAAAAAACATTAATCAAACTCTCACTTTGAGTCCACTAGTGTTGTTCACCTGTACCTGGCAGTGTTGTTTACCCAGTGAAAGGTGTACTTAATGTGGAATCAGAAGACATGAACTCAAGTCTGTCTTTCACACATGATACACCCTTTCCTGCCTCCATACCTTTACACTGGCCATCAAGGAGAACTGTAATGCATTCTTTCTATACTTCATTAACAGAAACGCTCCCTCCATGTGTGCACATACATATACACACATATGTATATATGAACACAAATGTGTGAATGCATAGCTGTATTGTATATAAATATATATATACACATGTGTGCATATATATATATATATACGCTCTTCCCTTAGAATAAACATATATAGATTTGTATGAAATAATGAAGAGTAGAAGTGGGAGAATGTTATATATAGTACCTACAAAATTGTTTTAGGAAAAACTTTGATTGAATAAATAAATTTGACTATTGTAAAAACCAAATTAACTACAAAGGATATATGAAGGAAGACACTATCTGCATCCAGAGAAAGAACAGATAAATAGAAGTATACATAGAATGATTTTACACACACACACACACACACACACACACACACACACACACACACACACACACACATATATATATGTAGGTAGTTATACATATTTGTATCTAATGGTGGCCCTCTCTAGGGCAGGGTGGGGCTGGGTAGTGAGAATAAAAAAAGTAACTTAAATAATAATTTTGTTGTATATTTAAAAGGATATCAATTTGAAGTTTATTGTGCAATCATCTTTTCATTATGTTATAGAAATTGTTGTTTTATTCCATAAATTAAAAATAAAAGAAATATGTCTTTTTAAAAAACCATAAGCTTCATCAAAGTAGGGATTATCTCATTCTTTGTATTTGTATTCTGGTACTAGCACAGGGCTGGGCACAGAATAGTCACTTACTAAATGCTTAGTTACTGATGGATTAATTGATGTATAAAGCATTTTTGCTTTTTGGAGGGCAATTGGGGTTAAGTAACTTGCCCAAGGTCACAAGGCTAGGTTTTTGTTTGTGTGTGTTAAGTGTCTGAGGCTGGATATGAACTCAGGTCCTTCTGACTTCAAGGCCAATGCTCTACTCACTGCACAACCTAGCTGCCCCCATAAATCATTTTTTAAACCTTAAAGAATTACATATCTTAACTATCATCATCATCATCATCTTGTAATTCAATCCCAAACATCCTCACCTTATTCCTGTATATTCCTTAAATCTAACTTTAATTATCTTAGTTTAGTTTGTGATACCTTATAAATGCCACTATATTTAAGTCTGCCTGTTTCTGTTGCTTATTTATTTTGTCTGCATATTTATGTCTATATATATACAATCATAAATATATACATAATATGTATTTTATATGTCTATATACTTGTGTATAGGTCTAAATGTGTCTATTTAAGATGTGTAAACATATTTAGGAAATACCACATATGTTTAATGTATCTTTTTGAAGTCAAGGAGGAGAAGGAGAGAGAAGAGGAGAGAAGGATGAGAGTACATGGTGAAAATAAGAGAAAGGAGGAGAGAGGAGGATAATGACAGATAGAAGGAAAAGAAAAAGAGAAGAAGGAGGAGAATGTGATGGAAAGGAAGAGTAGAAAAAAAGGCAAAGGAAATGATAAGGAAAAGGAGAAGAAAGAGGAAAATGAAAGGATAAGAAGAGGATGATGAGGTAAAGAAGTTAAGAGAGATAATAAAAAGGATAGCAAAGAAAAGGAAGAGAAAGAAGAGAGGAGAAGGAGAAAGAAAAGAAGGAGATGAGAATAAGGAACACTGAATGCGATACAACTTGACTTTTGACTGCAATAGTCATGTGTGAAATATTGCAAAGGCAAGCACTGATCCTGCCAGTCCTTTGCATAGTGTGACCTACCTTAGTTTTTGTGTCTTAGACTAAGAGCCACTAAGAAGCAGGGACCACACTAACGTGTTTCTTTGTACAACAAAAGTGCTTAGTATAAAACCATACACTCAGATGGACCAATGCTTTGATGGGGATATTTTTCAGGATAACAATAGTGTGATACTTAGCATTTTTTTTCTTCCAGGTAACAAAATAACTGAGAAAGTAGGGATACAATTTTGCCATAAATTCTTTTCCTTATCAAACCAATCATGTTATGCAGCAGCCCTAACCAGCCTTTCCAGAGCCAAGGGCCAGCTTTCTCCATTGAAGTTGGATGAGTAGGATGTCTATCCTCTGAATCTCTCTCTTATTCTGGATGCCACAAATTAAAAATTCTTCAAATAATCCATGAAAAATGTTTTTGTTGTCACCTAGATCATATTCCCATTTGAGAGAATGTTATATTTAGTATTGATTCTTTTTCACATAAAACATCACCATTAAGTACTCAGGGGATTTTCAATGTTCTTCTCAAAAAAGCTTAAATTGACAATATGTATGTGGATTTTGAAGTAGCATGATATAGTTGCGTACATGAAACAAAACACAAATAAAAGAGGAATTTAGCTTTTTCCCTTGGGGATAATTTTAGATAGCATCATTGCCTGAGAGTGTAGATTTCAAAGAAATGGAGTCATTAAAAAGAAAGATAGAAGAAAAGTACATTATCTGTATAAAATATCATTAATTGATTATTGTTTCATGCAATATAAAACATAATACTAAGGTAACAAAATATTGAACTGAATACAACCACTTTAAATCTGATAAATGGTGGATAGCTTAAATCATAGATATGACCAAGGGGCTAAGAACTTATGCTTCAATATAATTCAGGGATCAAAGTTTTCATAGCATGTATACTGTATTCTCTGGTACAGAGGGCAACCTACCCATGCCTTCTCATTATGTAGGACTTCCTGCAGTATTCCCCCATTAATCCTCCCTAGAGGTCCTATCCATGTGTTAGAGGTGTTCCTCTGCTTCATTTAACATTTCTGAATAACATTATAGCAACCAGAATGTTCTTTTGTTGCTCTTTATTGTCATCATTTAGACAACCCATCTCCTTTACTTGGATCTGCGTCCTGGTCTTGCATCCAGTTTGGTGAAGGTACTTATTTTGATTTAAAAATATACTACAACCAAGATGGGATTTTATAGTAGCAAATAGTGCTACCAATTTCCCAAATGGAATTCAGCCTTACATTACATATTCAATCCTGTGCCTATCTCATTACTCATTAGAGATCAAACTGGTTTAATATATAAAAAGACCTACATTGAAAGTCTAACTCTAACACTAGCTGGGCAAACTTCACTCAATCTCAGTTTCCTGATCTGTAAAATGTTGATAACAATAATTATTTATAGGGTTGTTAGGAGGATCAAATGACAAAATTATGTAAAGTGCTACAAATGTAAAAACACAGAGTGAGCATTAATAAATGCTTATCCCTAACATCTCTATATATTTTAGTTCTTATTCTCCATATCTGACTTTTCCAAGATATGTGCACTGTTGGATTAAGTTAATAGATTATAAATACTAAAGCCTGTCATAATCTACTCAATATGTGTTTCATCTACTTGGTTTTCTCATTCCAGATTATCAATCTCTTAAAGAGATTTTGGATATCATTGGCAAATCTCCATAGAATTCTGGCACTTAATTAAGTCAGTACAATGCCATCTGCAAAGATAAACACCTAAAGAATTCCACTGGCCAATTGGGTCTTTCCCAAGGAAGGTATCCTCCATAGAAACAACCAACAGTTTTGGAGAGTATCTTTTTTCCTCTAATGCCTTTGTTGGTATAGATACTCTGAAGATCACTGAACATTTGTGATTGTTTCTGTAAATGTAAACTCAGAACCTCTAACTCACAGAGGCAGACTTGGTCCCCAGAGCAAAACCAAATAAATCTCCTTACAAGGTTAACTCTGAGCAGCTAGGGATCAGGGTATCTTTCTAATGCTATCCTTCATAAGCTTCAACTGATTTGTTTCCCACCGTAAATATCAGTTGATATCCATGTCAGTTAGAGTTAGATTTTAGAAAGAAGTATATCAAAACAACAATTTTACCACTCAGAACAGCTGGCATGAAACACACACACACACACACACACACACACACACACACACACATACACACACACACACACACACACACACACACACACACACACACGGTTTGTGACACACTTCCCAAGTATATACAAATAGTCCTGGAGAACAGGCTCGGGCTTAGCTGTTGTGGCAAAGGGGTTAACTCAGCTCCTGGAAATCCCTTTGGGGTGACTACTCAAGATGTTTCCATTAGGTATAGTATAGCCTTATTTGCTTGTTTGTTTGTTTCTCTGGGTGTAGAGCCTGGAATCTGATTTCCTTATCTCTTCTATTCTGTACTTAAAGCCTGCTGAAGACACAGCCAATGAGAAAATGGGAGGTCCAAAATCTGGACCTCTGAAGTTCACAGGACAAAAGGGCAGCTAGAGAAGTCAGAGATACCATCCTCCCCTCCAAATATTTTCTTCTCAGGAACGTGACTGACACACTCTCTCCTGGGTTACTATTCACTTAACTCTCTGATTCCATTTTAATCATTTTATATAGGCATCAGAGCATACAACCAAATCCTTTATCTAATCCTGAACAGACTTTCATTGCACCTAGAGAAGTGTTCCTACCTTGTTCATGCCTAGTGAGCAACTGAGATATATTTTCACCTCATAAATATATTAAAGTTAAATGAGTCCATTGTCATTTGTCAACCAACCAATGGATGGTTCTGATTCCATACTTGGATATTGTTATGTATTCACATGTGATTATAATATCTACAGTGGAGATATACACTGCTGGAGGAAACCTCACAAGGCTAGATTTTCTTCTGTTGTGTCAATATTTTTTTGTAATCAAGAAGCAATGAAAAATGAGAAATTATATAGCTGTGAAAATGTGTACCAAGGGAATTGATTTGCAAAAAATAGCTTGTTAGCTCTCATCTTTCAATTTTCTGAAATTCTTCTCCTTTGAGATAAATTGAAAGTTGATTTCCAAGTGCCTTTAAAATCATATTAACTCCAGTTGGACTTCAGTACATATTAGCTAGAAGAGAGCATTTTTACTTCCATATATTGTTTAGTGAGGTATTAGAGTCTAAAGATAATAGTTACAAAATAATACAGAAAATCCAACAGATCTGTTTGATTTCATGCCTATTTGGGTTTTTTTTGTTTGTTTGTTTTCTTTTTCTTTACAATTTTAATTCTAAATGCTCTCAGGATGAACTTCCATTCTTTTTCATTTCTTTATCCAAAGACATATTTTTCAGCAAATTTTTCATCATCTACCCCACACCCATTTCCTCACCAGACAGAAGTCTCCCGAACTGTCAAGGGTACCTCCATACATCTAATCACACTGAGCAACAACGTTATTGTCATCCTTGATTCCTAGTTCCCACTTATCACACAAATCCAATTGGTTACCAAATGTTCTTATTTCTGCCTCCACAACATTTGATGTTTCTGTTTCCTTCTCTCCACTCATACACCCTACACTTTTCTTCAGACTATCATCACTATCAAATGTCACATTGTAATAGCCTCCCAGGTAACATCCTTGTTACAAGTCTCACCCTACTCCAATCTATCCCCCACATAGCTGCCAGGGTGATTGTACCAAAGTGAAGTTCTGGTCTGCTATTGGCAGTCCCCTATGGAATTAATACCAGCAAATTTCTATAAGCACCAGGACAAAACAAAAACTCTTCTATTTCTCATTTGAAGGTTTCCTTCACAAACTGACTCCAAACTGCCTTTTTCAGTCCTGTTATACAATATTCCACCTACCAATGCAGGTCAACAACTTCCCTGTAATTACTGTCATAGATAGTATGTGTAGTATAGTCTACAGAAGGAGATAGAGCATTTATTAAGTATATTTATGAGTACACAAACTCATTAAATATGACAAACCTATTCTAGAAAAATGCCTACAAATTTCTAAATTGCTAACAAATTGAGTTAATTTCATCCCTTAAACCAGATTATTTAACATATTAGACATATAGTGTCCCTGTCCCCACTTAAAGTGTAGAATAAGTTTCCATCTCTCATTTTTCTGTTTGCCACAATGCCCTACCTTAGCAGTCTTGAGTACTGACAATTTTGGTTTGAACAAAAGTCTTCTAAGTTAAACATGGATAAAAGTTTCTATTCAAGTCCCCAACTTGGGCTTCCTATAAATCGTGCATGGGTGGAGAGGTAGGGGTAGTATTTACTAAAAGAAAGACAAGATGAAAATAAGTTTGGATTCTGAAAGTAAAAAATACTTCATCGGAAGTAAAATAGGCATAGTCAAAGATGAATGTCATGCATGAGAACCACTTACAGGGAATGTATCAATCTTATAGTTCTAATTACAATGAACCAGGGCTACATGAGCATGATTCATTTGAGACATACATGGATTAAAAATTCACTTTCACAGCTTGGAGCAATTTATTCCCAAATGTCAACATGAGGAACAAGAAGAGATGAAATATACATACACAGTGTGTGAATATGCACATATATAAAGTATAAAATTATAAAATATTTTAATATTTGCATTATGCAAGTATACCATTGCCATAAGTTATACTAAGTAGCAGTGGTTATGTAAACTAAAAATATAATAGCAATATGCCATTATTAACATCTCTGCTTATGCTTTTCCCTCAGCTCATGCCATTTTTTCAAGATCGCTTTATAAGATACCTGAGTAATTTTACAATTCAAGTGGTCTCTAAAATAATGTTAGAATCTTACAAGTCGTAAAAATGGTACTAATATTATTATTATAAGATATTTTACTTGCAAATCAGTTTATCCATATTCTCCTAAAGCAAGTAGCATAATGTAGTTGCAAAATGTATTATGAGTAGATTTTTTTCAAATAACCATTTTCTGTTCCAGGCCCACAACTAAGCAGTTCTTAGATGTTTCTATCAGATGATTTTGGGAAATAATAATTATAATCATCATAATACTTCCTGAGGGAGCAATAATCAAGCAAATTAAATCTAGTCAGGTAAAAATATGTCAATGTTATCTTTTAATATTGGTGAAACAGTTCAAGGTAAAACAAGCTACGATTCAATAAATAAAGAATAAGTGAAGCAATGTTGTTAGGCCTGCAACAACAGCCCTGTAGATATATGACTGAGGTCTGATAATTATTTTCCCTATAATTCTAAAGCAAAACTTGAACAAAGAAATTTGAATCAATCAGGGACTGATGTACACCTTTACCCCAAATAAACAAATCTTATTTTCACCTTCAGAATAGCTTAAATAAATTTTTAATAAATATACCTTTTGTTTGGTCAAACTCTATGTCCCTTGCATAGACTTCAAAACTTGGTCACAATAAGAACCTTGCTCCAATGTAAATAAGATAAATAGGCATCATCACAGACTAAAAAGGAATGATGGCCTGAATAGAATAAAAGGAAATATAATAAGGCTAATGCAAAATCCTACACTTGAGCCCCTCCCCCTCCAAATTTCACAAATATAGGATGGGACAGTGTGACAGCATTGATATCTATCAAATTTTCACATCCCACCTACATTTTAAATTACAATATTTCTTTCCCTAAAAGGTAAGGAAGTTATCATCAAGACTGGATTGGTCAAGGGGAAAAAGGATTAAAACTATTACCTTTAACCAGCTTTATGGTAACTTCAGGCCATGTTGGTTTTGACTTAGCTCCATGGTCAGTCCACGTGGAAGTGGGAATATTCATTTCTGACAGACATCCCCTGTCCACCAGGAATCACCATGCTCAATTCTGCCAACCCGATTAATTTCAGTACACATTTGGAGGGAGTCACTTCTACCTGAGTTAAGTTCTATATCTTTGAGTGTCTTTTATAGGCCATGGCTAAGTAAACATCCTTTTGTTAACTTTTAAATGTGCTATGTGTGTCTCATTTCATTCCATTATCAGACTCCATTTCACTCCCACAAACTGCCAGAATGCCAACCTGATTCAGGCCCAGCCCATTACCAGGACTCATAACAAGGCCACAATTCTTATGAAAAGGCTGAAATTTTTCATTTTTAGCTCCATGTGAATCAAATGGGAGATTTTAGAGTCGTTAGCTATACATGAATCGAATGTGACAGAGCAGCAAAAATAAGCTAATGTTATCTTCAGCTACCTTGGGAGAGGCATAGTGTCAAAAATGAAATGGGATAGAATCCTGCTTAACTCTACCTCCATCAAACTACATCTGGAGTACCATATTCAATTTGGGGCACCACATCATACAAAGGACATAGGTCACCTAAAATGTATACTTAGGAGAGTGACCAAGAAGTTAAGGGAACTTCAGTTAAGATTGGTTGAAAGAATCTGGGATGTGAAAATAAATAAGAGGGTATGTGTGGGAGGGGGGGTGGGAATTGACAAGTGTCTTCCAGCATTTGAAAGGATTTGAAGGACCATCACATCAAAATTGAAATAGTCTTGTTCTGCTGGGTCCTAGAAAAAAACCAGAAACAAAAAGTGGAAGTAAGGGGCTTGATATAATGACAGCATTCCTAATAGTTGAAACGATCTTGAAGTAGAATGGGATCCCTTAGCACATACTGAACTTGCCTTCCCACAAGTCATTGAATACTAGATGAACCCATGTCAGTGGTGTTATAATAGGGATTAAGGTGGGAGCTGGACTATGAAATCTTTCCAACACTAAAAATCTATGATTCTGTGATTCTAGGGAATAGTTCAATGGGATGTCTCTGTCTATCCATGGATAACCCTAAGGAAAATAGTGAAAAGAGCAAGGAAGATGGCACCTTCCCACTTCTCAAAAGCCTAGCTTCTTCATCCTTTCTTCTTTAGTTTTTTTTTTTTTTTTTGGTTTGCTTTTTGGTTTTTTTTGTTTGTTTGTTTGTTTATCAAAATCTGCTTTCAGGAAAGGATTCCAAACTCATCCATAATGATTTGTGAACAGTAACTAACAATGTAAAAACAAGGTCACAATCATCTAGCCATACTTGAGGATGCCAATCTAGGCAAAGCTTCAATCCACATCTATGATCCTTCAGAGAGCAAACATTTGGGTTTAAAATGCCCTAATGACACAAGGAGAGTAGGATGAGTCATAAGGTTTTCTTGTATTTAAAATGCTAATTGACCAAAAGTAGGGACAGTGCCTAAAAGCTATTTTCACCAACTTTTCCCTGACTTCTTACGTTTTGAAAATGGCATAAAAGATTGTCTTCCATTTAGAAACTATGTGACATTGGGTTAGTCACTCAACCTTAGATGTTTGCTGTGATATGAGGAGAGTAACACTTTCCTCACTACCTTCCAGGATGGTTGTGACGCTAGTGTATGCCAGGTGATTTGTGGCCAATCAGTAATCATTTATTAAGTAGCTGCAATGTGCCAGGAACTAAGCTAGATGAGCGCCATGAACTGTAGCACTGAGTGCCACTTAAAGGTCTGGTCATATGCTTTTGGAAAATCTGCTTCTCTGTGACTTCCACCTATTCATCTTAATAGCACATCTTTTAATAACACAGTCAAACTCTAATCATTCTTTTGCATGACTCCTTTAAATTCTGGAAGGCTGTTACCCTGTCCTTCTCTTATTTTCACATCCACTCCCATTTTTATTCTTCATAACAGACATTTCCAATTTCTTTTATTGTTCTTTCTATGACATGACTCCATTATCTCTTCACCATTATAATGAAGACACTTGCATGCACTTCTTTATAAACTCACTGACAGAGGTCCTCTGATTTTAATGAGGTTCAGACTCTGGATCTGCTTGGCTTACACACACTTGCCCAACCCCCCTCCCAACTATGGAGGTCATTCCTGACACATTTCACCACTTAATCTTCACTGGATACTTCAATGAACAATGATTTCCTCAATGTTGGTAGTGTTTACATTGAAACTACTCTATAAATACCAAGTTATAAAACCAATCAATTAGGGGAGGCTAGGTGGCGCAGTGAATAGAGCACTGGCCCTGGAGTCAGAAGGACCTAAGTTCAGAGCCAGCCTCCAAGACTTAATCCACACAAACAAAAAAAAAAACCTAGCCGTGTAACCTTGGGCAAGTTACTTAACCCCAATTGCCCTAAAGGGGCGGCTAGGTGGCCCAGTGAGTAAGAGCACCGGCCTCGGAGTTGGGATGACCCGAGATCAGATCCGGCCTCAGAAAATGAGCACCCACACATAAATAATGACTAACCGTGTAACCTTGAGCAAGTTACTTCACCCCAATTGCTTTAAAAAAAAACAATCAATTAAATTTATTAGGACCTTACGATATGCTCGTGTATGGTGATAAGTAGTAAGCATACAATGAATGGCAAAAAGAGCTCCTGTTCTCAAGAAATTTGCATTTTATTAGAGAAAGAACATGTAGATAAGTAATTATATACAAGTTACATGCAGAAGAGATGGAAAATAATCTTAGAAAGGTAGATTCTAACAACAGAAAAATTAGTGAAAAAAAATCTCACATAGAAGAGGACTGTTGAGGTGATTCTTGAGGGAAGTCCAGGATTCTGAGAGACCAAAAGGAAGAGGTGGATCATTCTAGGTGTGAGGCACAGTTAGGAGGCAGAATGCTAAATAAGAAGGACAGCAAGTAGTTTAATATGGCTGGATCATAGAGAGAGTAAAGAGGAATAAAGGATAAGATTAGAAAATTAGGTAAAGGTCAGATTGTGAATAGCTTTAAATGCCCAACAAGGGACCTCGTATTTGATTCTGGAAGGAACAGGGTGCTATTAGAGATTATTTAGTCAGGGAGAAAAATTGATATGATTATACCTGTGTGTAGGAAGGCAGCTGAGTGGAGGGAGTAGAGGAAGATGTGTGGCAGGGAGACCAATCAAAAGGCTATAACAATAGTCTAGTCATGATTTTGCTGAGGAGGGTGGTACCAGGGAGGTAAGTGGAGGGAAAAAGACATATATGAAATTGTCTTGAAGTTAGAACTGACATGATTTGAAAAAAAAATATTAGGTACATAGGGTGAGTATACATTAGTAGACATAGATGGCACCAAAACTGAGAGCCTGAGTAACTGAGAGGATATTGGTGCCCTTGATGATAAAAAGGAAGTTTGGAAAATGGATTTTGGGGGAAAAATAATAGGTCCTATTTTGGACATGCTAAGACAACTATAAAATATTCAGTTTAAAATGTCTGAGAGGCACTGTTAACGTAAAATTGGTACTCAGGAGAGGGTTTAGAGCTGTATATTTCAATCTGGAGATAATGTGCATAGGGATAATAATTGAACCCAAGAGAACTTATGAGATCACCAAGTGAGATAATATAGAGAGGAAACTTTAGAAAATAACTTTGGCAGATGTGTAGAGAGTGGATTATGATGGAAAGAGGCTTAGGTTAGAATGGTCAATTTAAAGACCATTAAAATAGTCTTCATGAGTTGCCATAGCTAAAATAGTAATCATCCAAGTAGTAAATCTCATGGGACTAAGGGTGGTGATTATACAAGACAAATATTTTGTCAGTTGACCTATAGCAGAAGCCTTTTTACCTTGGCAGAACCACCTTTCCATGCCAAGATGACACAACAGGGAGGTCACTTAATCATATACACTCATTCCCTAGTTGCTTTCCACGTGTAAACCTTGGCTCATTAATCAGGCTGGGACCTAAAGTCATGTTTTATATTATTTTTGTATAATCCATAGTATCTAAAACAGTGTTAGATTTGTGGGAGTTGCTTCATATGTCCTTGCTGATTGATTCACATTAAGAAAATACATTTTGTATTAGTTAAGGAGACTCAGTAAGATATTTAGAGATAGGTTTCCCAGAGTAAGAAGAATAATCTGTGGTGGAAAAAGTGGGAGATTTGTACTAAGCACAGGGAGCATAGGAAGTCAAAACCCCAGAAAGGGTGGGTATAAGGTATTTAACTCTAAAGGAAATGAAAGAGAAAATAAGAAAAGTGTGTGCACATGTATGTGTGTATATATATATATATATATATGTATATGTGTGTGTGTGTGTGTATACAACCAATCAATTAGTCTAACTCAGACACAAAATTATGTATCCTTATGACATATATGACAAGTGGTTGTTCAGCCTCTAAGGGGGGATGAGGTAGAATCACTTCTCTAGTCAAGTCAACAGTCATTCATTAATCAATTACTATATACCAGGCACTATGTTAAGTGCAAGGCAACACAATCTACTTTCTAACATCAAGCCAAACTTGGCCTCTTTATACTTTCTACCAGTTGCTTCTGATTCTATCCTCAGGGGTCAAACCAAACAAATATATTCCTATTTCCTGGTGGCAGTTCCTTAAATAGTTGAAGACAGCTATTCCCCTTGGTCTTCTCTTCTCTAGGCTAAACATATCTAGTTCCTTCAAATGATAAAGAATTTCCCTCCTTTGGGTAGATAGGACAGTGAGAAACAGAGAATGTAAGAATCACTAGGTTTATAGCATATTCTTTCTTTCCTAGTAGAAACACCTTGTATTGTAGGACTTCCACAGATATAAAATAAAGAGGAAAGACAGAAATATAGAAATTCTGGTAGACCTTTTCCTTACCATTTACATACTATATACACAAAGGTAAACTCAACAAAATGCTCTTAAGGTTTACTAACTCAGGGTAATAGAAGGTCAGTTATTTGTCTGGTCCCCAGTGACTTCATTGGTTCACATATCACATCAATGCAAGAAAGGTAATTACCATTCTTTTAGCAAGCCAAAACTTGATAGATTATGGGAGCCTTCCAATAGAAGTCTTATAGTCACCCATTTGCAGTAATAAATCTATGGAGGCAATCCAATCTAAGAGTCTCTTCATTATTGAATTTGTGTTGAGAAAGTGACTTTATATATTAGCATTACTTATGTTAGCAAAGCTAATGGATATTACCTTATGAAAAATGCTTCTTAAAAATAATGCCAAATTCAGCCAATTTGTATTTGACATTATGAAAAAATGTAATGCCTTTGACCTATATGTGAGGGTACTTTATACTTGAATGTGCTATTGCTGATAATATTATAATACAGTGTGAATATTCAAAGCTCAATCTATGACCTTCATGGCTAGTCAAAGAGCAAAGATAAACCCAACTTTCTTTGCAATTTTCTTGATTGGATCTGCTTTATGCTTGGGGCTACCTTTAAGCATTGTGAGAGAACAGAGAACAAGAGAACACAGGCACATATGGGGAATTGCTTTCTCATTTATATATAGCATGGTACAGATAATAACAGGGCTAGGCAAAGAGTCAGGAGGAAGTGGATCTGAATCCTATCACAATTAATCAATAAGCATTTATTAGGTGCCTACTAAATGCTAAGAACTGTGCTTAATACCACAGATATAAACAAAAAGAATAAAATAATCTTTATTCCCAAGGAGTTTATATTCCAATGGAGGAGACAAGTACATGTGAAAATATATACAGCATACTAATAAAGTTAATAAATACAAATATGTGCAAATTAGTTTGAGAGATGGTCTGAGGACTTTGGGGCATCAAGAAAAGCTTTATGCAGAAGGTCATGCTTGAACTATGTATTAAAGGGAGAGACAGATTTTATAAGGCAGAGAAAAGAAAAGGAGTACATTAGAAACATGTGGGAAAGCCAGGGTAAAGTCTTAGTGTTCCGACATAGAAGATCAAATGTAAGTGACAGAGAGATAGCCAATAGCCAGTTTGGCAGGATCACAGACTGAAGAAAGGCTAGAAATAGAAAAACCCTAGAAAAGAAGTTGGGGCCAGACTGGACTGGTGAGAGATACAGGTGAATGTGTGAATGTGTGAATGTGTGAATGTGTGTGTGTGTGTGTGTGTGTGTGTGTGTGTGCACGCGGGCATACATAATTCTTTGCAGAACTCTGAACCTCACTTCCTCATCTGTAAAATAAAGATAATAATATTATCTGCCTCACAGAATTATTCAGTGTATCAGATCAGACGTTTGAAAGAGTTTTGCAAATTTTTAAAGTATTATATAAATGTGAGCTATCATTATCCTATAAGGGTAAATTTTTATAAATATGCTACTTTACTTTCCAAAAACTAAATAATTTTATTCTTATTGGTTTTTACCATTGGTCGTGTGGTCATGGGATAATAAAATAAGATACTAATTATAATATATTTTATAAAACTTAAATGTTGTCGTTGTTTATGATGGTGATGAGCTAAGAGTCTGTCCTCTCATAGCAACTGACTTTAAAACTTTACAAATTATTTATGTCTCTGTTCCTTAATTAACACTTTTCTCCAAAACTATAGGTATAAAATTTCATCAAAGTAATTAAAAATTGTGACTTTGACATACTTAGAAAGTAGCAGGGCTGAATCTTTTTTATATTTTATAAAATAAGATATTTTAGCCATTTTTGTGGCAAAAATGTTTTCCCATTAATATTAAATCCCTTCCTAATGGTTTCTGATCAACTTAGCAAACATGTATTAAGTACCTACTCCAAAGCAGTATATTATGGTCTGGGAATATAAAAATAAAAACTAAACATCCTTGATGCTACAAGGATCTTACTGTTGTTTCTCTATCATTTGGGGTAAATCTTTTTTGTTTTCCATCAATGCTTTATTTGAAACAGAAATATGTGACAATGATTTTTGTTTCAAATCACGAACCTATTTAAATGTTATTCGGATAATCTTCGAATACCAATATTCTGGCAGCAATCAATGACTAATAAAGAATGTGTGCATACATCCTTCTTCATCCTCATTTTACACTGAATTTTTCAAAGAACTAAGCATTGAAATGAAAACTTCATTAGACAGATCTGTTCTGTGTGAGGTGCCCTCAAGATCAAGAAATCAATATGACCAGCTGAAACTGCAAACTGTAAGCAGCAATAGAAGGAGATTAACACTACCTGAAATACCTTTCAGACACAGTCCACTTTCAAAGTGTTACAACTGACTGGCCTTTGAACATGAATCATCAAACTCCTCCTTCCTCCTCACCCATGCATACCCATGCATCCTTGCTCCTACAACATATAGGCTCAATTCATAACTTCTAAAATATGTTTAGTCATGAAGAACCATGAATGAAAATAAGAAGCTTCCATATGCTCAACTGTACTACTAGTGAGTAAAAATACCTTTTAGGAGGAAGAAAAAGAAACCAAGTATTACCATTGATTGGGAAAGAGATGAATAAATAGTGTCTATAGATGTGATGATGCTATTTGTACAATTAAAATGATAAATTTAAGGATTCAGGGTATAATCCAGGTTTCTAGACAACTTTGAATTATTTTGCATGAAACTTTCCCAACTGGTGTAGAGAATCCTGATGTGATCTTGTATGATTGTGTGATTGTTGGAGTATGAGGCATAGAAAGGGGTGGTATTTTTCATTTTTTTTAAGAGAGCAATACATGTGATTCCCAACTTTCTTTGAGGGCCAAAGAACTCTAAATAATAAAAGACTATCTTGCAAACATGGGGGAAGCCAGCTCTTCAACATGTCTTGCCGTCCTTTGAAGAAATTTCCTCTTGGGTGAGACTGGAACTTCTCTTTTGGTTATATGAAAGCTCATCTTCTTCCCACTTTAAGAGCTCTTCACTCCATGAATTTTCTGGTATATTCTGTTTATCTCCTCCAATTTTGATTTTTTCTTTCCTTGGAACATCTCTCAATTATGGCCCCTTCTGTTCTCTTTCACTGCCACCACTCTGATACAGGTCATCAATTCACTCCTAGTCTATTGCAATAATCTGTAGATCGATCTACTTTCCTCAAGTCTCCCCCCTACTCTAGTCCATCATCTATCCATACACAAAAGTGATTTTCCTAAAACCAAGGTCTGATCATGTCACATACTGGCCCCTCCATCTACTGAATAAACTCATTTATATATCACCTCCAGGATCAAATACAAAATCTTCTGGCATTAAAAACTCTTAATAACCTAGCCCCCTCCTATTTTTTTCCATTTTTCCTATCTCTTATTCACTGCCACCATATTCTTTGATCCAATGACACTGGCTTCTTTGATGCCTCACTAATAAGACGCTCCATTTCTTTTGTTCTAGGCATTTTTTCTAACTGTCTTCTATACCTAGAATGTTCTCCTTCCTTATCTCTGCCTACTGACTTCCTCTTAGTTCCAATTAAAATCCTATCTTCTATAGGAAGTCTTTCCCAATGTCCTCTGTGTGTGTATGTGTGCGTTTTTTTATTCCAGTTTTCAAAACATTTTTATTTAAAATTTTGAATTCCAATTCTATCCCTTCTTCCTTCCCTCCTCTCCCCCTTCCCTGAAATGGCAAGCAATCAGATATAGGTTATACATGTGCAATTATGTAAAATATTTCAATATTATTCATTTTGTACAAGAAGGCAATTTTTAAAAAATGACTGAAAGTGAAAAACATTATGCTTCAATCTGCATTCAATCAATATCTGTTCTTACTCTGGAGGAAGTCTTTTGGGATTATTTTGGATCATTGTATTGCTGAGAATAACTGTCATTCATAGTTCTTCATCAAATAATATTGCTGTTAATGTATACAACATTCTCCTGATTCTTTTCACCTCAATATGCATCAGTTCATGTAAGTCTTTCCAGGTTTTTTTCTGAAATTGTCCTGCTTGTCATTAGCACAATAATGTTCCATTGCAATCACATACCAAAGCTTGCTTAGCCATTCTATAATCGATGGGCTTCCCCTAGACTTCCAAATTCTTAGTCACCACAAAAAGAGCTGCTATAAATATTTTTTGTATTTATAAGTCCTTTTCCCTTTCCAACTCTCTCTTAACTCTAGTACCTTCCACAGTTTCATCATTTCCTATTTATATAGTATATAACTTGTTTGTAACTATTTGCTTATTGTTTGTCCCATTAAATCATGAACTCCTTGAGGATAGGATCTGTCTTTTGCCTCTCATCCTCAGCACTTAACACAATGCCTGGAACATAGTAAGCACTTAATTTTAATTGATTTGAATAAATGGGTTTACTCACTAGTCACTATTGCTGATGGCCTTTTGCATAAGCCAGAGGTTGATGAGAATAGGCTAAATAAGTGGATGTAAAGAAATAATATTGAGAAAGTAGTTTTTTGTCTTGAACCATATATGTCAGGCAGGTCAAACCTTGACTATCATGTTTCCTCAAATGATAACAGAAACAACCCAGGACCCTGAACCCAACAGCTATGGAAATTGCAATGTTCAGTATCCTTCAGCAAATATCTTGGAAAGCAAGCCCTGTAGAGATGCAGCTTAGCAACTATCCTTACAGGTACTATAGCCACAACTATTAAAGACTGGAAAAAGCAAGTTGTTGTTATCAAAGTCTTTGGCTCTATCAAATGGTTCAACTTCAGAAAACTAATACGATTTTATCAGCAGAAATGGCATCAAAGAAGTGTTCCCATCTGCTTTGTTGCTGTACCCTAAAGACCATGAGACCTTTCCATATAACTTGCAGCTGAATTTTCCATATGTGCTTTCTCCCCCACTAGAATGTGAGCTCCTTGAGGGCAGGAATCATTGGAATTTTCTGTGTGTCTCCAGAGCTTAGCATTTTTTGTACCTAGTAAACACATATTAAATATTTCAATCATTCATGTCTCAACAAGTCTATTTCCTAGCTCACAGTCATACTCTCTACTCCAGCTCCTTTTTTCCTTTATACTAGGTGGCATTATTATATATGCTCATGTTCCTAACCTATTTTCCAGCCTTATTATTTTTTATTCCTCTCTATCCATGCTGTGGTCAACCAAAAGTAGATTCATTACTGTTTGTCATCAGTGATGTCTCAGCTCCGATTTCTGTGCCTTTCTACTAGTCATTCTTCAAGTTTGAAATGAATTCTTTTTTAAGACCTCCCACATTTATGAAAATCCCTAGTTTCCTTCAAGAAAAGGAGTTAAGGACTACACCTGAATTTGCACTGGCATAGGGAACTTACATATAAGAAAACTTCCTCTAGCAGGGCAGGTAATGACTTTCTCTGTAACTCAGAGAATGGTTGAGAGCACTTAAGTTCAATGACTTGTCCATCTTGACATATTCTGTATGCATGAGAGGCAGGATTTCAACCCAGCTCTTCCTAGATACAAGGCCATTCATTATTCTATTGCTGTGTCTCATGATTTCTTTCAATGTTCAACTCAAATACCAACTTTGACATGAAAATCTTGCTATATGAAAACTCTGTTAAATTGCACAGTGGATAGAGTTCTAGGCCTGAAGTCAGGAAGACCTGACTTCAGATTCAACCTCAGACACTCCATCTGTAACCCTGGACAAGTTATTTAACCCCCATTTTCCTCAGTTTCCTCAAATACAAAAGAAAAATAAGAATAGAATTTCCCTCCCAGGGTTACTGTGAAAATCAAATGAAATACTATTTCTAAAACACTTATCATACTGCCTGGGATGTAGTAGGTGCTTCATAAATGCAGGTTTCCTTCTTTCCTGCTACTTCTAGTTGCTAATACCTTTTTCCTCCCCCTAAACTTGTGTGTGTGTGCACACACACATACACGTGTATATATACTATATGTATGTAAATTGTCTTTTCCAATAAAACTATCAGCTATACAGGGGCACGCACTTTCGATCTGGCTTTTGTATTCCAGGATCTAATAAAGTACCCAGCACATAGTAGGTCTTGGATTAATACTTGTTAATTGACCAATTGATTGAAGAAGATGTAGAGAAAGTTAAACCTGAGAAACTTGAAATAGATAGGAGGGGAAAGCAATTTACTAGATAAAATTTTAAGAGAAGAATTAATCTTCAAGACTTATAAAATGAAATTTGGTGAGTAGAATCATCTAGGAGCAAACCAAATATAATTTCAAGCCATTTAATTTTGTATAATTGATTATAACACTCCATGCCTTAGATATTTCTTGGCATGAATTCTGAGTTCTTTTAATGCAAATTGTATGAACTGACATGATAGAAAATCACTTCAAAATGAGAAATTCAATATAGCTATCAGTCTAACTGAAAAATAGGGACTAACAGCTGGCTCTTTATTTTTTGGCAGCTGGCCTTTTATCATCTGACACTGATTTCTTTTCTATTTCTAGACTGGTTCAAAGATAAATTAAGTAAGCTCACTTTTTTCAGCATCACGTAAAACAGGTAAATAAAATGTTAACTGCATTGTTTACAACCAAATATTTGAATAAAATTCTGTATGATGATTATATCTATAACAATTTTCCAATATTTATAACATTGCCTGTTTAAATGTTTTTGTATGGAGTAGTCTTGAAAAATACATTGTATAAAGTAACAGATAATGATAGGAAAACCTCACAAAAATAATCTATAAAACAATTATTAGAATTATGATCTGGATACCTTCAGAGGAAGAAGAATAGATATAAAGAGGAAAATCTAAGTAAGGATAGTGCTACCACTTTATGAGAATAAGAACCTGATGACAGATCACTAAGAAAAGACAAAACAACTAACTTCTATTTTGTCAATATTCCCTACTCACTGTTCCATAATAATGCTTCAGTGAGGTGTAAAAATAACCTTAGATACTCAAAGGCTATTTAAGCACAGCACAAGCTCTATGTGTTTTAACTAATAAGTAAACTTGAATACATTCTTAGGAGAATGTATCTGCTTTCTGATTATCATCTTAGTCAAGTACAGATTGCCCAAATGGTAACTGACTTTTGGTAAAGCCAACCTATGCAAAAGAAGAAATGTAAAACAATTCTCATTATTGTGTCCCTCTATGCTTCCATATTGATGGTGGTATAGATTGGTAGAAAAGGGTCAGAGTTCTTAGACCATCTATTAGACCACATATTAAATGTACTGTTATTAGAAATGTGACTTTTGTTCAATGACCTACAAGTTAATTAATGTCTTACTAGAGGAGTTGAATCACAACCAAAGTGACATTCCCATTTTAAGTGAAACTAGAAGACATAAACTACAGCTAAATGTGAGAATGACTCGGAGTTTCTTCTTTAAAAGATATATAAAGAGCTTATTTTGAAATAGAGTTAAGATGGTGTAGTATAGGCAGCATTTTATCTGACCTCTCCCAACATTCCTCTCCAAACCATTTTAAAGTAACATAACAAATTGAATTCTGGAGTGGCAGAGCCAACCAAAGGTTAGATTAAGAAATTTTTCCAGCCCAAGACAACTTGAGATGTCAGAAAGAAATGTCTGTGAAGCTGGGGTGGAGGCTAACCCAGAGCACACACTGTGTGGACCTTGCAGGCAACTGATAGAGCCACACAGCAGCTTCAGGAACTCTTAGCCCAGAAACAGTAAAAGGATTGGACAACTGGTCAAAAAGAAATTACAAGGGGCCCCTGAACTAGCACTGGGCCAAGAACCAGGTGCTGTTTGGCCACTTCTTTACCCATACCAAGGTCCAGGTAATGATTCCAGGGCAAAGAAAAGTGCTTGGGTCACAAGGGATCTGGGGTCCCTTAGATTATAGTTTCATGGTAGAGAGAAGTACTAGTACATGGAGATGAAAAAAGCAGGTGCTTTACCTGATAAGGACCAGAGCACCAACCTGAAAGGTAGAGACTCACAGAATTAGCTATTAAGAAGGCAGGGCAAAAAAACCTAAAGGGGACACAGTGCCACTCCCACTCCTTCCCTGGGATATGAGCCCGATTTTTAACAGAAAGTTTAAAGTTTAAAAATAGAATGGTAAATGAGCAAATAACAAAAAGAGAATGTGATCATAAAAAGCTAATATAATGACAGAGAAGAAAGATCAAAACACTAATTTAGAAGAAGACAACAACATGAAAGCAACTACAAGCAGACCTTCAAAGAAAAATGCAGATTAGACACAAAACCAATATGATTTCCTGAAAGAGGTTAATAAAAAGCAAAAAAAAAAAAAAGATTTTAAAAAATAATGATGAGGGGGGTGGAGTCAAGATGTCAGAGTAGAAGCAGGATTTCCCCACAGCTACCACTCCTACCTCCTCCAATTCAAGTAAAAAATGACTCTAAACAAACTTTGGAACTACAGAACCCACAAAATGACACAGAGAAGCCAACCTCCTGCTGAAGACAGCCTGGCAGGCCAGCAGGAAGCTGCCAGAACCTTGTATTGGGAGCTGATCCCAGCCCTGTGTGATGCTGGAGGTTTTAGCTTCAGGGAAGTCACAACCAGCCACTGGCTGGAGGGTCAGATCACCAGGAGCTGTGGCGGTTTGCAGAATTATCAACCCATAGATGCTAAAGACAATGTGAGAGGTCAGTGCAGTGTAGACTTTGGGACTTGGAAATTCAGAAGTGTGTTCTGGCTTTTGACCCTGGGGCAAGAAGCAACTGGGGCATGGTGGCCTTGCAGCTGCCTCAGAGTTACTGCTTCAGAGCTCCTGGCCTGCAGATTGTAGGGGGACCAAGCAACCAGTCTGAAGGGTAATCACTCTTGCTTTAACCTGCTTGGATCTGGATCACTGTCTGGAGTGGAGGTCCTGGGGTGCATGACCCATGCACCAGAGTGTATAGAGGCTTCTGAGAGGGCAGCCAACTAACAAATCCAGCAGCTGAGAAAACCCCAGCAATTTGGGACAAAGCTCCCCCCTCTGGTTTCAGAGTTCTACTGTGGCAAAAAGCTCAAAAGTCAAGTCAAGTAATTGAGTGGCAACATTAGCAAATGATGGAAGCAAGGCAAGCACAATGATCCGACTTTGGATTCCTTTTCTGGGGACAAAAAGGATTAGGGCATGGAATAGGAGAAAGACAACAAAGTCAGAACTCCTGCACCAGAAGCTTCCAAGAAAAGAATAAGCTGGTTACAGGCCAGAGAGGAGCTTAAGAAGGATTTTGAAAGCCAAATAAAAGAAATGGAGGAAAAATTGGGAAGAGAAATGAGAATAATGTGATAAAATTACAAAATGAGAATCAGCAACCTGACTAAAGAAAATAACACCTTAAAAAATAGACTAACTCAAATGGCAAAAGAAGCTCAAAAAAGCAATGAGTAGAAGAATGCCTTAAAAAACTGAATTTTCCAGATGGAAAAAGAATCTCAAAAGCTCACTGAAGAGAATCATTCCTTCAGAATTAGACTGGAGCAAATGGAAGCTAATGACTTTATGAGAAATCAAGATACTATTAAACAGATCCAAACAAATGAAAAAACAGAAGGCAACGTGAAATATCTCACTGAAAAAACCACTGACCAGGAAAATAGATTCAGGAGAGATAATTTAAAAATTATTGGATGACCTAAAAGCCATGATCAAAAAAAGAACCTGGAAATCATCCTCCAAGAAATTCTCAAGGAAAATTGCCCTGATGTTTTAGAACCAGAGGGCAAAATAGAGGTTGAAAGAATCCACCTTATTCTCAATGAATTTGGCTTTGGGAGGGAATGACATACACACTAATTAGGGTATTTCACCCTACAGGAGAGTAGGGGGGAAGGGAACATGAGGGGTAATGATGGGAGGGCAGGATAGGGGGCAGAGAAGTTGGAAGCACCTACTTTTGAAAAAGGATAGGAGCAAAGTAAAGAAAAGAACAAGTGGGGGGCGGGATAGGATGGAGGGAAAGATAGTCAATCTTTCACAATATATCCACTGTGGAAATGTTTTGCATAGCTACACATGTATGACTTATATTGAATGGCTTATCTTCCCAGTAAGGGTGGGTGATCAGAAAAGACTCAAGAAAAGCATAAAAATGTAAACAACAGTAGCAAATCATAACAGACTTAACAAGATTAAAGTGTTTAAAGTAAAGTATCATTAAGATAAGAATTTATCATTATTAGGACAATTAGAAGGATTATAAATAAACAGAAAGCACTGCTGTCAGTGGATTATATTAAGAAAAAGGTAAGGGTGAAAGAGAAATGTATTGAAAGAAGGAAGAAAGAAGAGGCAGGATAGGAGAAATGATCTCACATGAAAGAGGCATATAAAGAAAGAAATGCTGGATTTGGGGAGAATGCTTAAACCTAATTCTCATCTAAAGTGGTTCGAAGAGGGAAGACTCTGTGTGTGTGTGTGTTGGGGGCGGGGGGGGGCGGTTCCTGTGGTTCTAGTTTACCCAATAAGGATATGAGAGCAAGGGTAGGGTGATCAGAGAGAAGACAGATTAAAGAAAGCAGTGGCCAGAGTCAGAACAGAATTTTGTAAATGGTAAGTGAAAAGTAAAATAAAGTAATTAAAAATGGAGAAGGATAAACATAAGAAAATAGGATGGAGAGAAATGCATAGTAATCATAAATATAAATGTAAATGGGATAAACTCACCCACAAAACAGAAGTGATTGCAGAATGGATTAGAAATTACAAACCAACTGTATGTTGTTCATAATAGAATACACTAGAAACAGAAAGACACTGAGTCAAAATAGGAGTCTGGAGCAGAATCTATTATCCTTCTGCTAAAGTAAAAAAAAAGATAAGCATTAGCAGTCATTATCTCAGATAGAACAAAAATGAAAATAGACTAAATTAAAAAGATAATCAGATAATTCTAGGTGGTACAGTAGATAGACCACTGGCCCTGGAAGCAAGAGGAGCTGAATTCAAATTCAGTCTCAGTTGTGTATATACTTAGTAGTTGTGCTACCCTGGGCAAGTCACTTAACTCCAATTGTTTCCCCCAACAAAGAGTGGGGAGGAACTTAGGGAATGAGAGAGGGAGGGAGAGAGGGAGAGAAGGAGGAGGGAGGGAGAGAAAGGGAAGGGAGGGAAGGAGGGAGGGAGGGAGGGAGAGAGAGAGAGAGAGAAAGAGAGAGAGAGAGAGAGAGAGAGAGAGAGAGGAATAAGGAGGGAAAATGCATTTTGCTGAAAGGTACCATAGACAAATAGTATCGATATGAAACATATATACATGAAATGGCATAGCATATAAATTCTTTTTTTTTAAGCAATTGGGGTTAAGTAACTTGCTCAAGGTTACACCGCTAGTTATTTTTATGTGTGGGTGCTAATTTTCTGAGGCCAGAACCAATCCCAGGTCCTCCCAAATCCAGGCCTGGTGCTCTTACTCACTGAGCCACCTAGCCGCCCCTAGCATACAAATTCGTAAAGGAAAAGTTAAATGAGTTACAAGAGGAAACAGACAGTATACTATACTAGTGGGGAACTTCAACTTTCCCCTCTCAGAGCTAGATAAATCTAACAATAAATAAACAAGAAAGAAGCTGAAGAGATGAATAGAATTATTTTTAAAAATTACATGATAGACCTCTGGAGAGAATTGAATGAGAATAGAAAGGAGCAAATTCATTTCTTAACCGTACATGTCACCTTCACAAAATTCATTATGTATTAGAATATAAAAAGCTCACAACCAAATGAAGAAAAGCAGAAATATTAAGTGTACCAATTCTGGGACCATAATGCAATAAAAAATTAAATTTAGTGAAGGGCCTTGGAACCACAGATTAAAAATTATTGGAAACTAAATAATCTAATTCTAGAGGAGGAATAGGTCTAAGAATAAATCATAGAAAAATCAATATTCTTATTAAAATTATGACAACAATGAACAACATATCAAATTAATGGGATGTAGCAGTACTTAGGGGAGTATTTGCAGAAAAGAAGTACTTTGGAGAAAATTCATATCTGTAAATACTTAACATCAATAAAACAGGAAAAAAAGCAGATTAATGAATTGGGAATGCAATTAAAAAAAAACTAGAAAAATTAAAAATCTCCAATTAAACACCAAAAAAGAAATCCTAAAAATAAACGAGAAATTAATAAAAAGTAAAAAAAATTACTGAATAAATAAAATTAGAAGCTGGTTTTATGAGAAAAAAATTAAATTTGTAAACCACCGGTCAAAAAAGGAAATAAGAAAACTAAATTATCAGTATTAAAAAATGAAAAGGGTAAATGGACTAGTAAGGAAAATGGAATTAAAGAAATTTTAGGAGCTATTTTTCCTAGTTATGTGCTAATAAAAGTTAAAAATCTCAGTGAAATAGATGAATATTTAAAAAATACAAATTGCTCAGATTAACAAAATGGGAAACATTTTAAATAACTCTAGCATAGAAAAAATAACTCTAGCATAGAAAAAAAAAAGAAGTTGAGCAATAGATATGCGATCCCTAAGAAAAAATTCTCTAGGATCAGATGGATTTACAAGTGAATTCTAGCAAACATTTAAATAACAATTCTAATATAACATAAATTATTTGAAAAAACAGAAAATTTTTCTATGACACAAATATGGTTTTGATCCCTAAACCAGAAAGACCAAAAACAGAGAAAGGCAATTATAGGCCTATTTCCCTAATGAATATCAATGGAAAATTTAAAATAACATACTAACAAAGAGGTTACAGAAATATGTCACAAAGCATATACACTATGACAAGGTGGGAATTACATCAAGATTATAGTTCTCTTTCTATATCAAGAAAATTAAAAGTATAATTGACCATGTCAATAATAAAAACAACAAAAGTCATATAATTACATCAATAGATGCAGAAAAAACTTTTACAAAATACTACACCAATTCCTATAAAAAAAAAACTCTAAGAAACATAGACTAGAGCTTCTCTTAAACTTATAGTTAGGAGCTATCTAATATTAGGAGCAAGCATTATCTGTAATAAGGATAAAACAAAAGGCTTCACAATAAAATCAAGGAGAATCAGTGTTTATTATTAGCAATATTATTCAATATTGTTGCAGAAATGCTACCTGTAGCAATAAGAAAAGAAAAAGAAATGAAAGGAATAAGAATAAGCAATGTGAAAACAAAACCATAACTCATTAAATATGATATGATTATATTCTTAGAGAACCCCAGAGAATCAACCAAAAAACTAGATGAAACAATTAACAACTTTAGCAAAGTTGCAGGATATAAAATAACCCCACATAAATTATGGGCTTTTACACACATTACCTATAAAACTCAGTAGGAAGAGGTAGGAAAATTCCATTTAAAGTAACTGCAGACAGTATAAAATATTTGAGAGTCTACCTGGCAAGACAAGCCAAGGAACTCTGTGGAAATAGCTGCAAAACACAGTTAACACAAATAAAAACAGATCTAAACAACTGGAGAAATATCAATCGCTAATAGTTAGGCTGAGCCAATATAATAGAAATGACAATTTTACATAAATTAATTTACTTATCCAGTGCTATACCAATCCAACTATAATTAAAATTATTTGATAGAGCTAGAAAAAATGATAAAAATTCATCTGAAAGAACAAGAGGTCAAGAATATCAATAGAGTCCATTAAAACAAAATGTGGAAGAAGGTGATCTAGTAGTACCAGATTTCAAGCTATAATTCAAAGCAGTAGTGATGGAAATGATTTAGTACTGGTTAAGAGAGTGTTAGATCAGTGGAATAGTTTAGGTACACAACAGTAAATGACCACAGTAATCTACCATTTGATAAACCCAAAGATCCAAGCTTTCTGGGGCAAAAATTCACTCTGACAAAAATTGCTGGGAAAACTGGAAAACAAATGGGTAGAAACTAGGCATAGGCCTATATTCCCATACCATGTACAAAGATAGGGTAAAAAGGAACACATGATTTAGACATAAAGGATAATAGTCAAATTATGGGAATATGGAAAACTCGATCTGTCAGATCTATGGATTAGGAAAGAGTTTATGACCAAAAAAGATATAGAGAAGAGCATGGGAAATGAAATGAATATATTTGTTTACATGAAATTAAGAAACTTTTGTACAAACAAAACCAATGGAATCAAAATTAGAAGGAAAGCAGTTAACTGACAGAAAAATCACATCAAGTTTCTATGATAATGACATCATCTCTCAAATATATATGGAACTTAGTCAACTTTATAAAACTAAGTGATATTCCTTATTTGACAAGTGATGAATGGCATGAATAGGCAGTTTTCAGAAGAAGAAACCAAAGCTCTCAATAGTCATAGGAAAAACTGGAAATCTCACTAATAATTAGAGAAATGAAAATTGAAACAGCTGTGGGGTGTCACCACACACCTATCAGATCGACCAAAATGACAGAAAAGATAAATAACAAATGCTGGAGAGATTGTAGAAAAATAGGCACATTTGTGCACTGTTAACCAGTCCAATAATTCTGAAAAACATTTGAAATTATGCCCCAAAGACTATAAAAGCATGCATACTCCCTGACCCAGAAAACCATGACTAAGTCTATATGTTAAAAAGATCAAAGAGAAGGGGGGAAGATCTTTATGTACAAAAATATTTGTAGCACCTCTTTTTGTTGTGATGAAGAAAAGGAAATTGAGTGGATGCCCATCAACTTAGGAATGACTGAACAAGTTGTGGTATATGGTTGTGATGGAATACTATTAAAATGATAAACAGGACAATTTCAGAAAATAATCTGGAAAGACTTATCAACTGATGGAATGAGAAATAAGCAGAACCAGGAAACCATAGTTAGCAATATTATAGTGATGATCAACTATGAAAAGCTTAGTTACTCTAATAAATACAAGTATCTAAAACAATTCCAAAACACTCATGATGAAAAATACTATCTACCTCCTGAGAGAGAACTGATACATTCTGATTTCAGTCTGAAGTATAATTTTTTTCACTTTATTTTTCTTGCTTTTTTAACAATATGGCTAATACAGAAATATGCATTGCATGACTTCATATGTATAATGTGTATCATATTGCTTGCCTTATCAATAGATGGAGGAGAGACTGGAGAGAAAAAGAATTTGCATAGTCCTTTCAATAATACCAAGCTGCTCACTTTTCCTCAAAGCCCCCTCCCTTTAAAAAAATCACCAATACCTTCATGGCTGTGCCATATGACTACAAATAATTGAGCACCCCCCAAAGAGTCAAAGGTAAAATTTGTTTACACAAGTCATGATATGTAGACAGTGGAATGATGAATATACAGGCACTGGAGTATGGAGATCTATCTTGCCCGACTGGATAGTCGGAGGGAAATGGGGGAGGACATAGGAGGGAGCAGGTTGGGGAAGGGGGCATACAGTGTTTTGGGGTGGTGGGTAGAGAAAAGGTGGGGAGAAAATTTGTAACTCAAAATCTTATGAAAATGAATGATGTAAACAAAAAATAAACATAAAATTTAATTAAAAAACAAAAAAGAAAATAAAATTAGTATGGTAATCTCTACATTGAAATTGGTCACCTGAAGAACTCTCTGTTTCTGATTTCACATAATTCTCTAGCACAGGCAGTTAAACATTGAAGAGCTGCAGTTTAGCCTGAATTTAATTAATATCCTGCTTATAATTACCACTTCTTTCTGTATGCTTATTTTTAAACTCATCCTTATCTTTTTCTCCTTCAGCCTCATTAGTCTATCATTTAGCATTTGGCAATTTTTGGTCAGTAGCATCAGACCAAGATTCTCTTTCTTAAACAGGACACACTTTCTCTTCTTCAGTTAATGCATTCCTTTAAAATGAAATATTATGCCAGCATTTCTTAAGAGCTCCTAAACAAGAGGGTTGCAGTTCATAGTGATGAACCATTTTATCCATACTTTTCCCACCATCATCTCTAATTTTTCAAAACTTCTGTGCTCTTGGGAAGTGTGTCTGAAGCCTACAATGGAGGCTCCTTTCTTTTTCAGGAAAAGACTCCCTTTTTTAAAACACCTGATCATACCTGCTGTCATTGAGAGCCTTTAGAATTCTGAGTCTGTTAAGAAGTGGAATAGAAAAGCTAGGTAGGCTAAGTTGTAACTGAAGTTCACCTGGGTGAGTGATCTACCTGGTTTAGCAGTGACTATCTTTCCAAGGAAGATCACTTGACAAAACATAACAATGATATATTGAGGATATTTTGTATGACCATATATAGGGCTGTGAAGATGTCTACAGATTGAAAACATGAACCTTATTAGGAACTCTGAACTGTACAGTGTATTGAACCTAATCTTGGCACAAAGCCTGGATCAACGTCACAGTAACTCTATGAGCTTATGAACTGGAAAGGGAAATCTTATCAGGAACTCTTCATTTCCCTTAGGAAAGGAAAAGCCTGCAAAGGCACCAGGCCAGATTTCTGGGGTCCTCAGAGAATGTAGCCCATATCAACACATGATGATACCAATATATTGGACTTCTGTGTATTGAAATGATGAGCCCTTTCTTCTCTTAGCTAGACAGACCTTGAAAAGTCTTTTTGTAGATTTGTCATGTTTGGTGGCACCTGACTTACAGAAAGTATAATTGCCAAGATCAGGTAAACATATCCTTCTTTCTAATAGGGCTTGATAACCACAACTGATAGCACAGGGTTTATTCAGCCAAAGAGGTCCTTTAAGAAGCCTAATTTAGTTAAAACCACTTATAATGAAGTCCTCAAAGTTGACCAGGAAAAGTACAGGTATTATCATTTTCAAGCTTTCTGGGTAAGAATGTTTCAATGCTTTAACTTTTCCTATAGCTTATCCTCCAAGTATGCAGTAATAATAAAAGTTGTCACAGAGGAGAGAAAAATAGAATATATCCCATCATGCAAAAAGTCTTAATAAGGTTTCAACTGTTTTACCTATCAGATTATATTTTATAAATCTATGACTATCCATGATATATAGATGTACAAAATACATCTTGAAATAAAAGTATTTTTATCCTACATTACAAGAAACCAAGACCAGAAACAAGGTCCTCAGTCCTTTATCATTCTTATTAGAAGTATCTTTCGAACTTTCAGACTACACAATTAGGTTAGTAAAATAAACCAGAAGAATAAAGAAAGGTGTCTTTACTTCCTAGCCCAAATACATCTGTTCAATGTATTCTGCATTTAATATTATTATTACTAGTAATAGTTACTAGTAATGGGAACAAAGAAAGCCAGGACCTTGTCATGTCCTGATAAGATCTCTAAATTTTCCAGACTTTAGTAGTTTTGTTGTGAACTTTATTTTGTTTTTAAATGAGTTTCTGGGAGAGGATTCTGGGAAGATGGTGGAGTAGGTCAGAAAATTTCAAGCTCTAAAGATCTTCCTCCACAAAAGAAATAAAATAGCACCTCTGTGTGAACGTAGAAAAATGGAAACAAATAAGGGTAGGGGCAGAACAGGGGTTCTCTTGGGAAAAGACCTGAAGA
Source organism: Gymnobelideus leadbeateri (assembly GCA_011680675.1). NCBI lineage: Eukaryota > Metazoa > Chordata > Mammalia > Diprotodontia > Petauridae > Gymnobelideus > Gymnobelideus leadbeateri. The sequence goes on along the minus strand of WOXC01009417.1, from coordinate 409,877 downwards.
AAAATGTCCAGACTAGACTTGAAGAGTGAACACCTCCAGGCTAGGATTCTCTTTAACAACAAGCCGCAAACTGCTTAAACAACAAGCAGCTGGGTTGGGAGACTGCCTCAGCCTTGCCATAGGAACTTTTACCAAGGACACTGAGGAGAGTTGGGCATATGACCAGGGGAAGATATGTGAAACCTCTGCTGACAAGGAACAGCAGACCCAGCTGTGCTGCAGAGAGCGCTGGGCTAGAATAAAGGAGCACACCCTGGTGAGTGCAGAAACAGTGGGGTGGGATGCAACTGGCTGTGGGCACTTACAGGAGACTGGAGGTCTTGGTTTGAGTTCAAGTTAAGAGGGGAGAACTGAAGAGGGTCACAGGCACCATTCCCCATACCCCAAGACTATATGTGATTATAAAAACTAAATTATTACACACACACACACACACACACACACACACACACACACACACACAAAATGCACAAGCAAAGGAGAAAGAATTCAACAATAGAGAGCTACTATAGGAATAGAGAAGACAGGGATGCATTTTCAGAAGAGGATACTGAAGCAAAGAAAACCTCTTTTGCTCTAAAGAGTAATGTCAAATGGCCACCTGCCCAAAAGTATTCATTGAATGAGAGACAGAGGAAAAATTAAAAAGAATAATCCAAGAAAAAACAAGGTTATGAAAAGTCAACCAATTAGAAAAGGAGATCCAGAATCTTAATGAAGAAAATGCCTCCTTGAAAATCAGAATTGGGCAAAGGGAAGCCAGCAAAGTTGTAAGAGATAAAGAAATTTTAAAAAATATAAAGAATGAAAAACTAGAATAGAATGTGAAATATCTCATAAGAAAAACAATGGATCTAGAGAACATATCAAGAAGAGAAAGCATGAGAATAATTGGACTATCTGAAAGTTCTGATCAAAAAAAGAATCTTGATATAATAATACAAGAAATAATCAAAGAAGATTGCCCCGAAGCATTAGAACAAGTGGGGAAATTAGAAATATTAAAAAAAAAACATTGACTACCACTTGAAAGAGATCCTACAAGGAAAATCCACAGGAATATTATAGTTAAAATCTGAAACCCCATATCAAGGACAAAATATTATGAGCAACAAGAAAACAACAATTTACATATGATGACACCACAATTAGAATCTCACAAGACCTAGCATTGGCAAGACTAAAAGATCGCAGGTCTTAAAACACTATACATTGAAAAGCAAAAAAACTGGGCCTTGGGCTGAAAATATCATGCCCAGTAAAGCAAAGCATAATTTTGAATGGAAAAAAATGGACAGTTGATCAACTGTCAGACTTTCAGGACTCTGTCAAAAAAAAAAAACAAAAAAAAAAAACAAACCCTGTACTCTATAGAAGATTTGGCATATAAGAGCCAAGGGAAATATAAGGTACATACTAATGACCAAATACAAGGGACTCAATAAGGATAGAATGTTTAACATTTTGTTTTGGTTTTTTGTTTTGTTTTTTTTTTTTTTATTTTTGGAGGGCAATTGGGGTTAAGTGACTTGCCCAAGGTCACATGGCTAGTTGTGTGTGTGTGTGTGTGTGTGTGTGTGTGTGTGTGTGTGTGTGTGTGTGTGTGTTAAGAGCTGAGGCCGGATTTAAACTCAGGTCCTCCTGACTCTGGGGCCATTGCTCTATTCATTGTGCCACCTCTCTGCCATGAATATTTAACTTTTATGTATGGAAAATGTCAAAACTTTATCTAAGATTGTTACTAGTATTAGGTAGCTTATAAGAAAGATTGGGTAGACCTGAGTATGATATGTTTTTAAAAAGTAAAACCTTTGAAGAACAGCTAAAACAGTAATTACCCTATACAGATGAGATACAAGAGGAAGAACCAACATAGAGTTAATAGATAGGGGAGGAGGCTGTTAGTTCTGGAAACCTACTTTCATCGGTAATGGGTTTAAGAGGGGAAAATACATACAAATCTAAAAGAGTCTAAAAGAAAGTCTTCTAAATGTAAAAAAGAAATAAAACTCTAATGGGATAGGGAGGGAGGAGAGGATAAGGGAGGGATCTTTAGGAGATAATAGGTTAAAAGGGGGGTATAGACGGGTGTTTAGATTTAGGAAAATGGGAGTATAAGGGAGGGAGCTTAAGAGGGGAGAGGGACAGAATAAGTCAAAGGGGTATACAAAAGGGTGTTTAGATTTAGAGGAATGAGAAGATAAGGGCAGGATTGCTGGAGTAGGGGTAGGTTAAGTAATAGGAAGGTAAGGTAGCAGTAAAGTACAGGAGTCAGGAGAAATAGAAGAAAAGAGATATACACAAACACAAAAACAAGATTAGGAGTAGAATCTCTTAGGGAAAGTATATGTTTATGTATGCATGTATATATATATATACATATATATGCATATATGTGTGTATAAATCAATATATTATAATATATTTATTATATATAGTATATTATTATGCATAATAATATAAATCAATACCTATGTGTAAATATATCCATGCTCAGTTGTAGCCTTGCAGGGAAGGAGAGGGAGGAAGAGAGTCAAAAGAGCAAAGTAAAAAGTGTACAGCAGAGAACCAGAGAAAACCTACAAAGAAAAGAGGGACAGCTTTCAACTTAACTCACAGGGTTTAATATAGATGCTTTCTTGAAAAGATAAGTTATTGCTATATATTTTTAGTCCTTTCTTATGTTCTATTGTGTACATGATATGCTTCTTTTTCTTATTTCATATTTCATATTTATATTTATGTTTCTTTTTTATTATGTATTTTAGTATTTGTCTAAAATATTTTTTTTAAAAACACACACACACAATAAATGAGCTTCTGGACTCCCTTAAGTCAATGCAGAAATAAAGACTTATCACAGTTTAGATCATGCAATTAAATAATTCAACCACCATTTATTAAAGGCCTATTGTATACAAAACATTATGGTAGGCATTTGGGGATAATAAATAGTTTAGAGAAGATACATTCCATGTTCTCATGGACATTTCAAATTAGTAAAGAGGTGTGACCTAAGTACAGATAACTACTGTATAATGCACAATGATATATTCATCTAAGTATCTGGGAAGCAGCAGAGCATTGAGGGCTGGATTTGAATTCAGGGAAGTCTTAGTTCAAATCCTATCTCTTACACTTATGAGCTGAGTGACCCTAGGGATGTTACTTAGTTCTCTTTCTCCCACTGATAAGTTCTTTCCAATGCCTCCATTTTGGAGAAAGAGACCAGCCATGTTTCATTCCTATTCCAGATCTGCTTCTTAATCTCTGGATTTTTGCCACCATCCCCCACTCCCTACCCCCTACATGGGTACACAGTACAAAAGCTACCTTTTCCCATTCTTCCCTTCGGTTATTTACTGTCTCTACCATTAAAATATAAACCCCTTGAGGGCAGGGTCTATTTGCTTGTATTTGTATATCTGGTGCTTAGCACCATGCCTGGCATATAGTAAGTGCTTAATAAATAGTCTACATAGTAAGTGTTTGTTGCCTACCAGCTGCTGTGTGGTTACAGAAACTCCCTTACACTTATGCACTGAGTTGGGATTTGCACTGTCCCTTGGGTAGATGAAACTTCCACAGTGGGAATTCCCTGGACTGATAAAATCACAGAAGCTTTGTATATTCATGTATATAAGTATGTAGGGTGACCCACACCTTTGGGACACCCTGTAAAGATTAAGCAAAGTAAATAATGTGCAAGAGGAGAAAGGTCATCTTGACTAAGAAGAACAGGAATGATTGTCTGAAACAGATGATACAAGTAGAATTTTAGAGACTGGGCAGAAGAAGAAGGGGGAAATAATAGATATAGGGAATGCAAAGATGAGAAGGCCCAAAAAAGTATAGGTTATGTAAGGATTTGGGGGGATGGGAGGGAGTGAACAATCCATTTTGGCTTGATCATACAGTACATAAAAGGAAGTGGGAATTGTAGGGTGTGAAGGAATAAGAGGGAGAGATAAATGCTTCTTATCTAAAAAAAAACAATTATATTTTGGGGGATAATACATAGTTTAGAGAAGATACATTCCATGTTCTCATGGACATTTCAAATTAGTAAAGAGGTGTGACCTAAGTACAGATAACTACCGTATAATGCCCAATGATATATTCATCTAAGTATCTAGGAAGCAGCAGAGCATTGAGGGCTGGATTTGAATTCAGGGAAATCTTAGTTCCAATCCTATCTCTTACATTTATGAGCTGAGTGGCCCTAGGGATGTTACTTAGTTCTCTTTCTCCCACTGATAAGTTCTTTCCAATGCCTCCATTTTGGAAAAAGAGTGAGATCAGCCATGTTTCATTCCTATTCTAGATCTGCTTCTTAATCTCTGGATTTTGCCACCATCCCCCACTCCCTACCCCCTACATGGGTACACAGTACAAAAGAAAAGATAGAGTGACGCCAAACTGAGAAAAGTCTTAACTTGCATCAGTAATGCAGGAATGAGTTTGAATTTTACTGAATTTATTGGGAATGGAGAGCTTGTGAAGGGTTTTGAGCATAGGAACAATACACTCAGTTCTATGCCTAAGGAAGATAGATGTGACAGATGGTTTAAATGGTGAAGACAACGTAAATAGTAGATTCATTCCAAAAAAACAAGTATCAACAAAAGCCTAGACTCAGTGAGGAAGGATGGGGGAGGAGGGTCTATTAGGTGGGAACTTCAGGAACTCTTGGTGCTCCCACGAGGGAAGAGATTATTTTTCATTTTGTCTTTGCTCAGCAGAATGCCCTACACATAGTAGGTACTTCAGAAATGTCTAATGAGTTGAAAATGAGAAAATTTGAAGAGTCAAAGATAATAACAAAGTTCCACGCATTATAAGTGAATTTAGTTAAATTTATATGCCCCCAATATTTTTTTCTGCTTTTATTGTGACTTCAGCCAAGGAGAGAGTATATAAAAACCCTTTGCAATACCTCTGCAGCTTTCTTTGTATCTATTTTATCCTGAGTAATTGTCATCCTATATCCCACATCTTCATTTTCTCTAACAAGTGAGATCACTGTGTTCTTCTAGGGATAGTTCCCCAAGAATTTTGCCTCTTTGTTTCTTATTTTCTGTTGGGCTCCTCTGGCAACAGTTCCTTTCTAACATATTAAGACATATCTTTGGGGATATCTTGCCTGTCAATTAGGAAAGAAAAACAGACTTATGGCCCTTTAAGCATCTCTGTCCAGAAATGCAGAAAATCAGAAATATAATTGATTTTTCTTTCAGAATTCCCCTTTTCTTGAAGCCTACAAATATTACTTAGCAGTTTCTCAGTTCTCAATTTCTAATAGTTTTTGGTGATAGAAATATGAAAAAGATCTCTGTTTATAACCTATTATTGACTTAAGGGGAAGGTTTACTATGCATGTGTCAGTAGTAAAATGATTGTACAGTTTATTTTCTTTTACTTTCCACATCCTAAAAGCAACTTTTCAACTTTTTTATAGAAAAATACTTCTTAAGAAAAGCATACTTTTGAATCCACCCCAAATTCCCAAACTAGTGCAGCTTTTGTCTACAGTCTATTTTGTAAGACACGGTAAGTTGTTAGCACTAAATGAGAGCTGGGACATCAGTAATGTAGGAAGTTCACCTGAGAGATAAACTGAAAGTACTAAATGTTGACCACCTAAGCAGACCCTTTAAACAAATCAATGACTAGGCCAAAACTACTCATTTTCACACTTATAATCTTCAAGCACAAAATAAGTTCAGCATCCAAAATCATATAGTTGAGAACAATCAAATAGGATCATTACTTCTTGTCTTTCTTTTCCCCAACACTGAGTATATAACATTTGGATCTTCCCCCTACTTACCCATATATTGATGAAGTAAAGGTAAAGCTTCCAATAAATATAAATAGAAATTACTCAGACTGATTCTTGAACTTTGCTCAAAATGAACAGCCAAAAATTTCCTACTCCTCCAGAAGTTTGAAACAGAGTTATCATGAAAGTAGTGGCAAACAGAATATTTAAAAAATGTGAAAAAAAAAATAAAAAAAAAACCAAAAAATAAAAAAATAAAAAAAAATGTGACTTACCTCAGCAAAAGTTGATAAAAGAGGAGAAACTGTGCTAGAAAAGAATTTACATAAAAAGAGGAAGAAGAAACATCCTGCCTCACCTGCACGGTCTCACTGTTTCTTCTCTGATTCATTTCCTTCATGTTTTGGATTGCACTCTTGTGACAGCAATGGACTTTTTTTTCACACTAATTCCACGGACACACTCTTATTTTACATATTCCCAAATAAGGGACTGAACGCACCAAGATTACCAAGTAGTCTCATTTATCTTGAGGTTTGTGAGGTGCTTGCCAGATACAGAGAATGATAGACTCACCTCGTCACACTGAAACCAGCTTCCAGTTTCAAGTCAATTCTCTTTTATATACTTCATTTCTGTTTGGCTTTTAAGACTCTTCATAACCTGGAACCTTCTTATCTTTTCAGTCTTCTTACACTTTGCCTCCCACCAACATGCATCTCCCACTGCCAAGTCCATCTCCCTACTCTGGGCATATTTACTGTCCCCAATTCCTGGAATGCTCTCCCTCCTCATCCCTGCCTCTTAGCTTTCCTGGCTTCTTTTAAGTCTCAGCTAAAATTTTACTTTCTACAGGAAACCTTTCTTGATCCCCCACAATATTAGTTCATTCCCTCTACTATCTCCAATTTATCTTATACTTAGTTTGTACATAGTTGTTTGAATGTTGTCTCTACCATTAGACTGCTAGCGCCTTGAGGGCAGGAGCTATCTTTTCCTTTACTCTGTATTTACAGCGCTTACACAGTGTCTAGCATGTAGTAGGCGTATGATTAGAGCTTTATACTGATTTATTCATGTCAATCAACATTTTTGAGTGATTATGGCTTATTATTTTTGGACAAATATTCTTGGTATTATACAGAAAAGAAACAAGAGCTCTACACTGAGAATTTACATCTTAAGGAATTCATTCATTTAATAAACATTTTAAGTGACTATTGTGAGCAGTATACAGTCTAGGCACTAGGGTTGATACAAAGTTTGGATGAGACCAAGTCATTGACTTCACTGAGATTATAGTTTTAATGGTGATTTTGTGTGTGTGTGTGTATCTATCTATAAAGATATCTATCTATATAGATATACACCCATACTGTTATGCCCATGCATACACATACAGAGAGACAGAAAGACAGAAAGAGGTGATGATATGAGGAATATAGGAATCAAAGCAACCCACAAGGTATGAATATTTAGTCATAACAAAGTCAAAACGAAGGCTTTAGGTGATGAATTGGGGAGAAGAAATGGAGTCCAAGAAGGGAATACAGAAACATATTATTGCCCATCATTTTCAGAAGTTTCCCTAGCTATAAACCTAGTCTCAGAACCCTGTGAATGATAAAGATTATATCACTGCAATTTTCCATTCAATAACCTGCCATGAATAACATATCAGATTGGTTTTAAGGTTTTGACTTTCCCTTTTAAGCCCTGAAATGGGGCATCCCTCTTCCAGCTGAGATTTCACAAATATCAGCCTTCTTTACCCTTGACAATTTCCTTTATTTGAAACATAATTCCTATTTCACCCCAAGATTGAGGTCAGCAATCCCTAGTTATGCCTGGTTCCTTATACAGCTTTCTACCTACAGTGTAATGGAAGGATACAAATCACTAGACACTGTCAAGCATACATTAATCAGTCAAACTAGCAGCAGCCACAATTTCTATAGCAATTGAATCCCTGGTATTTAACAGGTGTTTAATAAATGCTTCTTTACTGACAGTTCAGGTCTCCCATCCAGTCTACCACCAAGACTAATAGCAATTTCCAGAAATGCTTCTGCCTTCCTATTGTAACACACAGGAAGGGTACACCCCTGCTATTGTAGTCCCACATGGATGATTGAAGATTCAGAAAGTTGCACAATTTACTCCAGAAGTATAATAGCATGGAACACAATGTCCACCTAGGCTGTGGTTGAAATCCTGAGTCCTTGTCCAGGTAGCAACACCAATATAAAGTTCTTTCAGATTCTGTATCAGCAAAATTAACGTAGCTGGTTTAACAATCATCAGCAATAGCACACTCGTGGTGCTGCTTTTCCAAGGGCAACCAGGTGGATAGAGCAATGGGCCTGGAATCAAGAAGATCTGTGTTCAACTCTGGCCTCAAACACTTACTAGTTATATGACCTGGGGCAAGTCACTTAACCCCTCTTGGCCTCAGTTCCTCATCTGTAAAATGGGGACATATTGGAGAAGGAAATGGCAAACTACTCCAGTATCTTTGCCAAGAAAACTCCATGGCAACCAGGTGGATAGAGCAATGGGCCTGGAATCAAGAAGATCTGTGTTCAACTCTGGCCTCAAACACTTACTAGTTATATGACCTGGGGCAAGTCACTTAACCCCTCTTGGCCTCAGTTCCTCATCTGTAAAATGGGGACATATTGGAGAAGGAAATGGCAAACTACTCCAGTATCTTTGCCAAGAAAACTCCATGGGTCAAGTAGAGTCGAACATGAAAAGACAACACCACCAACAACTGCTTTTTAAACATTGCTTGTAGGCAGAAGTACAATAACACAGTTTATCCCATAATTATGACCTTTATTTTTTTATTCCTGTATATGTGTTTGTCCTTTTTTTCTCAAAGATATCCAAAATGCCATCACTATATTAGAGCCAAGTTACAATGCACCCAACTGTGGCTGATCAGACCAATATGAACTCAGAATGCTCTAACACAGCTTGGGCACAAATAGCATTTGGGGTGGATTCTCTAAATTTGTTCATCTCATGCTTCTTTTCAGCTACTACAATTCTGCTTTGTTTGTAAAGGACAGTGCTTTCTCTGATGAGGGCACACCATGATGGGCCTATATATTTACTGCTAACAGTGAACATCATTATATTTATCTATCTGGGACACAAGGTTTTATTTAATTGCTATTACATGGCATACTAACTACCATTTGGTTATCACCAACGGATCTCCAACTATTCATCCTCCATTTGCATTATTCTTTCAGTTCTTCAAAAGTGTTTCCAGAATCAACCTTTAGAGCTGGTCTCATTGGATGACACAAGGCAGTGGTGGGTTTTCAGTGTCAACCTGCTCTTGCCATTACAAGATTTGCACAAATCACAAGATCATAGATTGAGAGATGAAAGAGCTACACTTGTCTCCCTACTATTTTTCCCACATGACACGCCATGTTCTGACTCCAGTGCCTCTCACAGGGTGACCTCCACAACTGGAATGCTCTCTCTTGTTCTGCACCAACTGGAGGAAGGAACACTCAGGAAGAAGGTACTTCCAGGATGAGCAAGTTACCAGTGTTGAAGTAGAAAAGTCTGGAGAGTCAGAAGCAGAGAGGAGAGAAATAAGCCTTATCTTTCTACAGGTGGGAGGAGTGCTCTTATTTTTAGAGCTAAAGAATTCTGACTTTTTAAAATGTCTACTACAGTATTTTAAAGTTATTATAGTCGGGGCAGCTAGGTGGCGCAATGAGTAGAGCGTTGGCCCTGGAGTCAGAAGGACCTGAGTTCGGATCCAGCCTCAGACACAACACACACACAAACAAAAACCCAGCCGTGTGACGTTGGGCAAGTTACTTAACCCAATTGTCCTCCAAAAGGCAAAAAGAAAGTTATTATAGTAAATGGCATTTGTACAGTATTTTCTATGAATTGCTTCATTTGATCTTGACAACCCTCTAAAGCAGGTATGATGTAGACTGTTGCCTCCATTTCAGGATCACAGTATCTAAGGTTTAGAGCTGGAAGGGACATTAGAGGTCATCAAGCACAACGTCATCATTTTACAGATGAGAAAACTGAGGCCAAGATCATAAAAAAAAAAATTTACCAAGATCATACAGGAAATTAGTGACAGAGCTGGGATTTGAGCCCATCTTGACTCTGAGTGGCGAAGGATCACTGTCCCACAGTCAGTGGGACAAGTGTTAGAATCAAGATTTAAACCTAGGTCTTGCCTATATCCTTTACCAGCAGTATTACCACACACACAAAATTTCTCTTTATCCTTCTATATCCTTATAACATTTAATCAGCAAATTTCCTTGTTTAGTGCGACTAGGGCATTGCCCAAACAACTCTTTCTCAATATGTTGAAAATAATCAAGAACCAAGAATTTTGTACCTCTGTAACATTAAGGTACATAATGAGATGGAAGGAATAATAAAAATATTAATAATATATAATCATATTATAATAATAACTAATAATAAAAATCCTATAGGTCACGATTTGACTTCAGATGAAGAGCTACCAAAACTCTTATCAGATTTTCCTAGATAAAAACACATGACCATTTCTCTTTGTATCACTGGTTCTATTAGGTAGCGTTCATAACAATCACAAAACAGAATATCTAGGCTTAAATGTTGTTAAAGAAACAAAATTTCTTTTGAAGAGGACCAGTGATATCACAGGATGATGACTTGACTTGCACATGAAATGGATCTAAGGGAGGCAGAGCTGCACAAAGGCATCAGTCTCTCTCAGAGTCATCAAAGTCCAGTGGCAATACAGCCAGTGATGGCCCAGAGACAGGACCCAGTGAATGACCTGGACATCTTCGAAGTCTGACTGGAACTCCATAGTGACTGCTTCGGCCACCTTCCTGGTAGTAGGCTTAAATACAGTTCAGGTGTATCCTTAGGCAAATCCCTTAATCTCCCTGATCCTAAATTCCCTTATCTATAAAATAAGGGGGTGGGACTAGATGATTTCTAAGGTTCCAGCCCCAAATATTTGAGGTTTTTGCCTCCACAATCCCTCATAGGGAGAGTTGACAATCACCCAAGAATGGGAACAAGGCAGAATCAAAGACTGAAAGCCACCTTCCTGTTTACTACACTTTCCCAACAAGCAGAACATTTCTTTTCTTAATAGCCAGAGCTCTTTAAGATAACTAGAATATCATAATTGAGAATGCAGAACCTAAAAGGATGGCACTCCATGAGGCCTGGGGCAGGTGGGTACCTGAGTTTATTCATTGTGTAACCTCCTCCTAGAACAAATCTTAACACCATTCTCCTGCCTGACACTAGTTCAGAAATATATATAATCATGTAAAAATTCTAAATGTCTTTCCTTTGTTGTAAACTTCTAACTGTTCTCTTCTACAGGTTCATCAAGTGGAACAGGAAAACTACCTTGACCAGTAAAATATGAAGTGACATTGAACTCTTCACCTATGAGAATCTTAGTGACTAAATTTTTCCCATCTTATGAATCCTACTATAAGGTATATTTCCCCCACTTTAAAATGCCCATCTGTCATTCTAGGAAGCAGGAGATAAACCCCTGAGTCTTTACAGTTTCAATTTCTCCCTTACTTACAGGCTATCGAGGGATTGTTGAAGCTTTTGATGTGTCATTACAAAGTTTACTATGGGATTTTGCTCCATTTTAATCTTAAACTCCTCAACCAGCTTTATCAGTACAGAGAGATTCTATTAGAATGATATGAAGGATGTCAAGATCATTATCAGCTCCTGAGATAATCTGGTAAAAGTAGATGTGAGCTGAAGTCATATTTCAGTGTTCCTGCCTGTTCTGGGTCTAAGAAAACCCCTTAGCTTTGCTTCAGAGTAAACTCTACCAGGATCCATTAAAGTCAATGCATTTTTGGTGTGTGCTTTCTTTTGATCTCAATACAAGTGGTCTCCTACCCAAAACCCTGCTCCACCTGATTAACGTGCAGCTATGATATCTTAAACCATTATTGCAAAGGTGAAGTGATTTCATTCTGATCTACCTGAGCACAGGTAGGCATCAATAGCAGGAAGACACTAGGGATTCTATATAACCAGATCAGTTTATTCAGCAAAGATCACTACTCAAATCAACCCTGAATTACTCTTTCAGAACATAAAAGGACAGTAAGTGATGCCAAAAGAATAATGGAAACATTTGAAATTCATCTTGCATATTGAAGCTCTGGTTATTTGTGATTATTAAAGATCCCTTGGCATTTTTCATAAGAGATGGCAGGGTTAGCCCTGATGCCTTATCTAAATTCTCTTTTAGCTAATTGCCTTTGGATGACCTGAAATTCACCTCCTTCTTCCACTCCTTCTCCTCTGTGTCCTAGGCTGCCATTCAGCATTACTGAACACTTAAACAGAAGTTATCACCCTTTTTTCCCACCTGAAGGGTCTGCCTTTAAGCATCCATGGAGTCATTCCACATTTTCAAATTTTATAATATGTTTGGGGATGGCAAGGACCTACACAAACGCACAGGTGAATTTTTATTATAATTATTATTATTATGGTAATAATATGTCCTGCAAGCACTTTCTTAATAGAAACTGGAATGCCTCCCCAGGGTTTCCATTCCCTTTCTTCAAAGAGAAGTTTGGAGTTTTTAATCAATGCTGAAAATGAAATATCAACTTTCTGCAGGCTTTGACGTTTGCTTTGACAAAGAAATTCACCACATTCCTCATGATTGTTCTCTTCTCTCAGCCTTATTCAGAAATGCCAATTAGTTTTCTCCCAAATCCAGCTGTCTCTAGAAACTTGCAAATATCTTGGTTTCCCTGGTGATGGCTATGGATTTCTATGCATCACACAGGGAGATTAAACAAAGTCCCTAGAGGATTCACACTACCTTTAGCTTTTGGTCAACCCAGAAGAAATTCTCTTGGGAACCCATTAAAAAGCATACACATTTAAAGGCCACCATTCAGCTTCCTGATAAAGAATAAGAGTGTGGCTACTCACTCATCCAGCACCTTGCCCTGTAATCTGAATTCTGTCCTACATGGAATGACATTTGTCCTACAGCCTCATCCTTTATTGCTCTCCCGGGATTTCCAGAAGTTACTCTGTGTTTGCCTTCAGTATCTCTTTAGACCAATTTAAAGGCTGACATCACTGCTTTTTCTTTTTTTCCCTCTCCAACTAATGATTTTCAAAGCCATTTATTTCACTCCACATTTGACATGAAAGGAAAAGCAAGAACACTTTAAAATACCTGTTGGGCAGGTAATAAAATCTCTGAGTCATTAAATTCATACACATCTTTTCGGAAGACTTCACCAACTCTGAACGGTAATATGGGGTAAAACAATTTGACTGTCTTTAACCAGTTTTGCTTGTTGACTAATAGAAAAAATGCTCCTCAGACTCCCTGATTACATTACACAGAAAGATTGTATTAAATACATATTTTTGGACACTTGGTTACCTTCCAAAATTGTGGCATCTTTGATTATTACTTTTAGCCTGGGTTTGACCAAAAAATAACGTCTAACTGTACTATGCTCCTATTGTGCTGTGACAGCTGGCTGGTTGTCCTCTCTCCTCCTCCTCCCTCTCCCCACATGCTTTGCAGCTGGGCCTTGGCAACATAAAACTCCCTCCTCCCCTAATCTCCTTGAGAACACAGCTCTCAATCTCCAACCCTCCCAGCCTCCACTACCCACCCTGTGACTCATAGTAAGTCATCCCAGCAAAGTCACACACCCAGACCAGTCTTAGAGAATGCAGTAAAAACCAATTACTTTGTTCCAGACAGCTAAAACAGGAGAGCCCTAAACTATTTATTAGTTAGGCAGCTATAGATACATTGAGTAGATGCAAAATCCAGTCCTGGAAACAGTGTTTATGGATTTCCTTACTCCATCTGAATAACCTTCTTTTCCTTCAAGTCTCAGCTTATGTACTCTACATCTAACCAAAAATAATGTGTGTGTGTAATTCTTCTGTCTTCTCTCTGTCTCCTTAACCCTCCCTCTCCCTCCTCTCTCTCCCCTCTCCCATATCCATGCTCGGTGGGAAAATTGGATTTGAACTCAGGAAAGAAAAGAAGACTTAAGGAAGAAAGTAACCATCTCCAAGTATTTGAAGGCTTATCAAATAGAAGAGGTATTATAATTGTTATTCAAAGACAGCATGGCACAGTTCAGTGGTATCACAGTAGCCCTCAACACTCCTAAGTGTGGCCCAAACAAGATTAAAATGTAATTGGGAAATGTGTAATATAATTAATAAAATATAATAAAACATGTTAATATTTGATTTTCTAAGTCAATATGCTTTCAAAGGGATCCTTATGTACAATTTAGTTGCCCCCACTGAAATTTGAGTTTGACACCACCAATGTAGCAAATAGAAAGTTTGGCTAGAGCTCAGGAGGACTTAGGTTAAAATACTTCCCCTCAAACATAGTAAGTATGTGACCCTGGACAAGATGTTTAACTTTACTGTTCTGGGAACCATCCTATAACTAAATTTACAGAGAAGGTATTGATCTCCACTGGTGAAGGGACTTATCCTCACTGGGGAGGTCCCTATAGCAATAAAACCACAGGTCCAGTCCCCTATTCCTATTCTTGGCCTCAGTTGGAAGAACTAGGAGCCTTGTGTAGAAGTTTTTAAGAAGCAGATTAAGGCTGAAAGTAAGGGGAAGAAATTGCAATATATATATATATATATTTTGCTTTTTGCAGGGGAGAAGGCTTGGGGTTAAGTGACTTGCCCAAGGTCACATGGATAGTAAGTGTTAAGTGTCTGGGGTCAGTTTTGAACTCAGGTCCTCCTGACTCCAGGGCCCATGCTCTAACTGCCCCAGGGAAATTGCAATAATTAAAGCCATTCCAAACTATACCTCCACATCATGCATTACCTTTCACTAAAGATCATCAAAGCAAAGGTCAGATGGTCCATTTATCAGATATATTGTTATATATAGCAATATATCTATTATTATTATTTTATTAATAATAGTAATAATAAGTAATAATCATAATAACAGCTGAAATTCCTATAGTATTTTAAGGTTTACAAAGCAATTTGTATTTGTTATCTTATTTAATTTTCATCACAACCCTGGTAGGTATGTGCTATTATTATCCTCATTTTTGGCATGGGGAAACTGAGGCTAAGAAGTCAAATGATTTCCCAGAGTTACACAACTGTGAAGGGCCTGAATCAGGATTTGAATTCAGATCTTAGATTCCTTCTAGCCCCGAGATTTTGTGATTCTGAGATTTGCGACCAGTTCCAGGCTGTGCCATTTACTTCATGTGTGCCTTTGGTTAAGCCATTTGGATTTCACTGAATCTGTTTTCTTGTTTGTAAACTGAAGGAGCTAAATTAGATGATTTTTAAAGCTCCTTCCAACTCTTAGGTTGAGGCTCCTCAAGTTACCCTGGGGAGAGATGACATGCTTCTCCTACCAACCAATGAGACTTCAAATCATCAGCACATTTTTGACTGTATTGTAGAAGTCTGACAGGCAAGCCTATTTTAATGAGAGGTGTGGCTATCCTGGTGGGCATGGGCCTTGTGGAGTGTGATTATACATGCTATGGAGGATATGGACATACATTACCCTAAGAGAATTATAGACATTTCCTGGTCCAGGGCACTTTTTTGACCCATTCAAGACTCATTCCTCAGGACTTCTCCAAAATGCCCCTAAGAACCACTTTACACTAAACTATGTCTCCTGCCAATAATGTGCCCTGAAGGCCCCTCCCTCTGATTGAAAAGTGGAGAGTTCCTCCCAGAATTTCCATTTAAGGAGGGAACCAAGTGATTCTTTCAGCCACATCATATCGTTCAGGTTGGGGTTTTGTCAATTACTGAAAGAGAAGTTTGGGGGAGGAGGCTAAATTAGGTTTCTCTCCTCACACCTACCTGCCTTGGAGAAATCTTGCTCACAATTGGAACCAGTGATATACCCAAGGATCTATTTTGTCTTAAGAGAGGTCAGCCTTACATTTCCCTTTCTGCTGCCCTGTATTTGGTGGAAATTGTAACTATAAATTCTTGCATGTGATATGGGGACTATTTTACCTGCATCAGTGAGGGTGAAGACAAATTATGTTCTGGGGCTCCAAGAAGAAATTCTAAATAGCACAAAATATAAGCCAAGGAGAAGCCTTTTCATAGTGCCATAAGACTGAGCTTATTCCATTCCAGAGTTTGGAGTGGTGGACTACAGGTGACATTATCAAACAAAAGTAACTCCTTCTGTTCTCAAAGACAATTTAACAAAGATAATGGGATTCCTAATAGCATCATACAGCATACCAATAAAACATAATAAAATAAATTAACAGTGGGAAAACTCCAGGTGAAAATCCAGGAAAGTTCATGCTACTTGTCATTTGACTAGTGCAGTCAAAACATTGTAAGAAGGAAAATGGTTGAACAGGTAGTCCACTGGGTCTGAGTCTGGCAAAGGTGTTCAAATTAAAAGAATCTCATAGTTGGAAGGGATCTCAAAAGGAAGGTGAATACAGCCAGTACCTATGAAGAAATCTACTCTAAAATACCTACGAAAGAAATCATCTAGGTTTTGGAATACGAACTGCAGGGATGTGAAATTAACAACCTGAGTCAGAAAATTCCATTTGGGGGTAGCTCTGTTAGGAAAATTCAGTGCCCACTTTTAGAATCTCTGAATCTCCCCCAAAAAACATAGCCTCCCTTTCTACACTGGGTAGAATTTCCTAATACAATCTCCAAGTAGCTTAGCTCTTTAACATATTTCTACATACTAATAATGTTCAGTACACATTTTTACATATCTCCTGGATATATCTTTGAGTCAATAAGGACATACCCTAAAATCAATGAAGAACTAATAGGCTAGGGCCTCTCAACATTTTTTGTGTTGTGAAGCCCCTTGACAGTCTGGTGAAGCCCTTCTCAGAATAATGCTTTTTAAGTAAATAAAATACATAGGATTAGAAGGAAACCAGTTTCTTGAAATACAACTATAACTTTTTTTTAAGTTCACTGGCTCCAAGTTAAGAACTCATTTGTAGAAGTTCTTCACCCTGTCCTCCTGACCTCAGATCATAGATTATTGGATTTAAAGCTAGAAGTGGAAATTGGAAGCCATCTATTCTAAGCCCCTTACTTTGCATCTAAAGAACTTGAGATTTAGAGATATAAATTTGTATTTGTCCTATTTATGTTCACAGAAAAATATAAGGTTTTACTGGGGAGAGCCATTGGTTTGCAACTAAGTATATTAAGCCAGGAGAAGAAAGTTTCTCCTCAGCTGAATCAGTCAGCACTCTGGTCACTAATGATGAAACTTGGCCCACAAAATGTATAAAAAAAAAAACTCCAAAAGCTTAAATAGAGAGAAGGATGGGGGTAAATAACAACAAAATCAGCACCTTTCCTCTTATGAAACATTCCTTAAAAATGTGTATTTCATCACCTTCAAACTACAAGAATTTTGTGGAACTATGAAAGTACATAGTCAGGGAAAGTTCTTCATCTCAGTATTATTTTAGTAGATGAGGTTGATAGTCCAGTACTCTGGCTAATTTTATTTTTTTTATATGATGTTGATAAATATATATATATATATATTTACAAATGCTTTATTAACTTCTGGTTTACATCATTCATTTCCACCAGATTTTGAGTTATAATTTTTCCCCTATTTTTTCCTTACCCACCACCCCAGAGTGGCAGTCCCACTAAATATCCCCTCATCCAATCTGTTCTTTCCCATAACTTCTCCCATACCCCCTTCAACTTTGCCATTAGGGCAAGGTGAATCTCTGAGCCCCAGTGCCTGGATATCTTATAAAACATTAAATTTTAAAACTTCGATTTGCAGATCCATTCCCTTCCTCCCTTGTCACCCCCTCCCTCTGAGAAGATAAGCAATTCAGTATGTGTTGTACATGTATAGCTATGCAAAATATTACCATGGTAGATATATTGTAAAAGACTGCTTATGTTTCCCTCCCACCCATCTCACCTCCCACCTAGTCCATTCCCTACTTTGATCCTGTCCCTCTTTGATAGTGGCTACTTCCAACCTCCCCTCCCCCCAGAATGCCCTCCCCTCCATCATCCCTCCTCTCATCCCCCTTTCCCCTATTCTCCTGCAGGGTGAGATATCCCATTTAGTATGTATGTGATTCTCTTCTTGAGCCAACTTCAATGAGAATATGGTTTTGCCTTTTTGCCTTCCTGTTCTTCCCCTTCCCTATTTTCCCTCGCCTCTTCTACACGAGATAGTTTACCCTACCCTGTCTCTCCCCATCTCCTCTTCCCACTTTCCTCTCTCACCTCTTAACTTCACCCCTTAAGAATCATCCCTTCCCATCAAATTCAACCTGTGCCCTCTATCTGTGTATACCTGTAAACATATGCCCATATACCCTTCTTCAATTATTTTCATAATGAGAAAGGTTTTATCAGACACAGTTATTGTTTTTCCATGTAGGGATGTAAAAAGTTCAACTCTGATAAGTTTCTTTTGATTTCTTTTCTTTGATTACCTTCTCAGGCATCTCTTGCTTCTTGCGTCTGGATGTCAAATTTTCTATTCAACCCTGGTTTTTCCCTCAAGAATGCTTGAAAGTCCTCTATTCCACTGAATGACCATATTTTTCCCTGAAACAAGATACTCAGTTTTGCTGGGTAGGTGACCCTTGGCTTCAATCCCAGCTCTTTTGCCCTCTAGAATATCATATTCCATGCCCTTCTATCCCTCAGTGTAGAAGCTGCCAGGTCATGTGCTATTCTGATTGTGTTTCCACAATATTGAAATTGTTTCTTCCTGGCTGCTTGTAGTATTTTCTCCTTGATCTGTGAGTTCTGGAGCCTGGCTATAATATTCCTAGGAGTTTTCTTTTTGGGATCTTTTTCAGGAGGCAATTGGTGGATTCTTTCAACCTCTATTTCCCCCACTGGGTCTAAAACATCAGGGCAATTTTCCTTGAGAATTTCATGAAGGATGATTTCTAGGTTCTTTCTTTGATCATGGCTTTCAGGTAGTCCAATAATTTTTAAATTATCTCTCCTGGATCTATTTTCCAGGTCAGTGGTTTTTCCATGAGATATTTCACATTGCCTTCTATTCTTTCATTTGTTTGGATCTGTTTAATAGTATCTTGATTTCTCATAAAGTCACTAGCTTCCATTTGCTCCATTCTAACTCTGAAGGAATGAATCTCCTCAGTGAGCTTTTGAGATTCTTTTTCCATCTGGCATATTCGACTTTTTAAGGCATTCTTCTCCTCATTGCCTTTCTGAGCCTCTTTTGCCATTTGAGTTAGTCTATTTTTTAAGGTGTTATTTCCTCAGTCAGGCTGTTGACTGTCATTTCATACTTTTCTTGCATCTTTATCATTTCTCTTCCCAATTTTTCCCCCACTTCTCTTATCTGCTTCTTAAGGTCCTCTATGGCCTGTAGCCAGCTTGTGTTTTCATTTGGGACTTTTGGAGCAGGAGTTCTGACCTCACAGTCCTCCTCCATGCTTTGATCCTCTTTGCCCCTAAAATAGGAGTCCAATGTTGAATTTTTCTGTATATTTTGTTTCTTTTGCCTGGGCATGTTGCCACTTAATTACTTGATTTGGGGGTTTGCTGCCACAGTAAAACTCTGCCACCAGAAAGAAGAGTTTCCACCTGAATGTGGGGTCTTCACAACTTCCACAGGTTGGGTGGCCTCTGCAAAGCCTCCACCCGCTCTGGCAAATTGGATGCCCACCCCAAACTTCCCCCCCAGACCACAATCCAGATCCAGGCAATTTAAAGCAAGAGTGATTAACCCCCAGACTGATTGCTGAGTCTCCCTACAGTTCGCAAACCAGGAGTTAGAGCCGCCACTGACGCTACAAAATGGCTTCTGTGCCACGTTTCTTCAACGGCTTTGCTTTTTGCCCCCGGGGGAGGAAGCCAACGCATTCCCCAAATACTGGTCCCAAAGTCTATAGGGCACTAACCTCTCACTTTGTCCTAGGCATATCTGTGCTGATAATTCTGGAATTGCCACAGCTGCTGGTCTTCTGGGGTCCCTCCAGAAGGCTGCTGGCCCAGCCACCCTGGGGCTAAAACTGCTGCTCACTCAGGCCTGGGCTCAGCTCCCAGAGTGCTGTGCTCTCGGTTCCCAGTGTGCTATGCTGCCTGCTCTCAGAGCACTGCACTCACCTCTCCCTGCAGGGCTGTCCTCAGCAGGAGGTTAGCTTCTCTGTGTCATTCTGTGGGTGCTGGGGCTCCAGAAGTTGTTCAGAGTCCCCTTTTACATTATTTGGAAGTTGTGTGGGGCAGAGCACCTTGGAAGTGCTATTTCTACTCCACCATCTTGGCTCCATCCCACTCTGACTAATTTTATAAGGCAGTTAGGTGAGGGAATAGTTGTTCACATTACAAGATTACACACTTCACAGAAGGATTCACTTCAGACAAAACTCCCCTTGTGCATCTGAACCATAATGTCATTTACAGAAAATGACTCAGGAATGTCAATTGTATAAGTCAGGTTGCATTGACATTGCAATTAATATTATCTGTGGCTTTTAAAAGAGAGTGAAGTAGAACATACTTTCCACTCTGCCAAATCTGTGTAGAGAATATATGCTGACAACGTTGTTTGTAAGTAATCCTCTATGGTAAAGTTAATTTCTAAAACTTTTTTATTACATCTTTCTGAAGATGGTTCAAAATGGTCACTTTTATTGAAAAAGTATTGTGCATCCTGACCAAATTATGCTTTGTAGGGTCGACACAGGTTAGATTCCCTGTAAGAAACTTGTGTTTTTATTGTGGCTGTGAAACAGATAACAAAGCAACTACAATTGTGTGTGTGTATACACATGCACAGTTAATAGAGACCTAAATTTATATATAAATAATAGATACATAAATTTTGTGGGAGTCAGACTATCAAGAAATGTATTTAGGTGACAGTAGAACAAAATTTCACGAAAGAAGCTGGTAACTATTGAATCTCACAGAATAAGAAGTCAAGGATCAGCTGCAATTGGTACTAACAGAGAGAATCTCTACATCGTTGACCCCATAGAGCCATTGAAATAGTCAAACCAAGGAAAATTTGCTAAGATTTGGAACTATCCAAAATAGGGTGAACTGTCTTGAGAGATGATAGATACTCTTATTATAAGACGTCTTCAAAAGGGCTCTGGGATGACCACTAATTAATCACTCAAACAATGGATAGTAAAAATACTGTACTAAGCACTTTACATATATTGTCTCGTTTGACCTTCATAACAACTCTGGGAGGTAGGTGCTATTATTATCCCATCTTACAAATAGGAAAACTGAGGCAAATGGGTTAAGTGACTTGCCCAGGGCTACACAGCTAATATCTGAAGCTGAATTTGAACTCTGGTATTCTTGGCATCAGCCCAGGGACTCTATCCTTTAATGACTGTGTTGTACTAGTTTCTGGGGATACAAAAACAAAAATGAAACATATGCAGGTAGTTGTAAGGAATTTTTATCCTATCGAGGGGGATAATATGTAATATATATAGAATATTTTTTAATATAAAGTAGTTGGGGCAGTTAGGTGATGTAGTGGATAAAGCACTGACTCTAAATTTAGCCTCAGACATTAACTAGCTGTATGACCCTGAACAAGTTACAACCCTAATTCTCTCTCTCTTCTCTCTCTCTCTCTCTCTCTCTCTCTCTCTCTCTCTCTCTCTCTCTCTCTCTCTCTCTGTGTGTGTGTGTGTGTGTGTGTTTCTCCTCTCTCTCTCTCTCTCTCTCTCTCTCTCTCTCTCTCTCTCTCTCTCTCTCCCCCCCACTTCTCTCAACAGATATGTAGATAGACATATATATATATATATATATATGTATATGTATATGTTTATATGTGTATATGGCAGTTAAAAATAAGGTAAAGGAGGGCACTTGCATTTGGTGGGGGTAAAGAAAGGATTCAGGTAGAAGGTGGTGCTTGAGCTGTGTTGACAAAAGTTGGAGATTTTGTGAGGCATATACAAGAGAAAAGTTCATAGAATATGGTCATTACAAAGGCATAGCGCTGGGATATGAAATTCTATATGTAAGAACTGAGAAATGTCCAGTTGGACTGGATTGTAGAATGAGGGAAGGGGAGAGGGGATAAAATATAATGAGACTGAAAAGATAGGTTTGAGCCAAGTTTTGAAGGGCTCTTAAAGCAAAAGAAAGGAGTTTCTATTTTATCCTAGGGGCAATAGAGACAATGTGGTCAGATCTATGCTTAAGGGAAATGACTTTGGCAGCTGTTTAGAAGATTCATGGGAGGGAGAAGGGACTTGAAGTGTGGGGGGAAGTGATACAATAGCTAAACTACTATAATAATCTAGATGAGAAGTAACAATGACCTGAACTAAGTCTGTCTGTGTGAGTGAAGAAGAGTGGACACATGTAAAACGTGTTGAGGAGAGAGAAATGGCAAGATTCAGCCTTCAGATGGTTGGATATGTGAGATGAAGTTGAGTGGTGGGCCAAGCATGACACTGAGGTTATGAACTTGGGAGACTATAAGAATGGCGATACTAAATACTAAATACTAAATACTAAAATAAGAAAGTTTAGGAGAGGTGAGGCTTGGGAAAGAAATATAAGTTAAGTTTGAGATGTCTCTCATGATCTCAGTTTGAAATGTCTAATAGGCAGTTGGTGACATGGGACTGGAACTCAGAAGAGAGACCTGGTCTGAACATATAGAACTGTGAATGATCTGATATGATAACACAACACAACACAACACAATACAACATAACATAACGTAACATAACATAACATAACATCCATGGAAGCTGATAATGACACTGAGAGAAAGAAATGTGTATAAAGTAAAGTGGGCCGAGGTAGAAACTTGGAGGACTCCACAGTTAGAATTTCATTCCACCAACAATCTGGCCTTGATCTACCATCTTAGATTTTTTTCCCTCAAAATACTGAACTTCTCATGCAATTTGTTCCCATCAAATCAGCTAACTTTCCATTCCCCAAAAACATATCATATTTTTCTGGTCTATGCCTTTGGTAATAATGTTCCTTCTACATACAATGTCTTGACCACCTCTGCCCTAATTTCTACCTATTGAAATCCTATTCATCCTTTAAGGTACTTCCATGATGACTTCACTGATCTATCCAGCTAAACAAGATCGCTGCCTCCTCTGAACTCCCAAAAGTACTTTGTTCCTATTTTCTCATGTGAGTTACTATATTCTACTTTGAAATATCAATATTGATTTGCATTTCATGTATATAAGTACAATATAATGGAAGGGCACATGACATACAAAGGAAAATGATTAAACAACAAAACAGCATGTGATTAAGTGCTGCTGAACTCAGTGAATACAGATGGTAAAAGGCTTTTGCTTTGGAACAAGCCAAGCACTTTTCCAAGCAGAGGCCACCACATATCTGCCATCTCTCTTACCTATATTAAAATCTGGTTAGGTACAAAGATAGGAGTGATGACTGATCTTTTGTTGCTATTATTGTACACTTGGTGAAGGAAGAGACCCATGATTAAAGAACAAATTAATGCTCACATAAAGTTTTATTCTAGCAAAAACCTAATTTAGAGATCTGCTCTGCTCAGGAGCTTAATCAACATATTATCCCTTTAAGTGAAGAAGTGAATCATCAGGGGAATGAAGAGAAATGCAAATTGGGTCCTTGATCCCCCTTATATTGGATATTTCCCCATTATCTGACTTAAGGGAGACACTAGGTCTTTAAATTCTCTGTTGAACTTCTATAAATAAAATATTAATGAAGTTCATAAAGCGAGTTTCTTCTGCAAAACTTTTGTAATTACTCTCAATCTTTGACAGTAATGAGTTCTTGAATTGAAAACTAGATGAAATCATTCTAGACTAAATCACCAATATTAAGTCTAATAATTTGTATAGTAAATTATAGATTTGCTTATTTTAATCACTATTTTATTTACTGATATAAAAATTATATGGAATAAGATTTCTTAAATATATTTTGATTTTAAATATCCCATGGTGTGTGACTATTGAAAGCATTTTATTTTTACATTTTCTATCACATTATTACACATTAGCAAAAAGTTCAATAGAAAATGTTTTTATTTCAAAATATCAGAGTTAATTAATGGCATTTAAGTAAACCACTAAAATATTTAATATATAAATAATTAATTATATAAATGATAAAAACCTCATGACTATATCAATAGATAGAGAAATTGTCTTCGACAAAATAAATACTCATTTTAGATTAAAATGTTCATTTCAGAGTTTCATTAATAGCTATTATTATTTTATTAATTATTATTGTTCTATATTCTATTTATTATTAATATTAATTGATAATATGTCTCTTTGATGGCAAAACACTAGAAACTTTCCAGGAAAATCCAGGGGAAAAATCAAAGATGCAATTAATTCCCATTATTATTTTACCTAGTACTAGAAATGCTAGTTAAAGAAGCGAAAAAATAAACCTCAGCAAAGGGGAGGCAAAATTACCCCTATCCAAAGACAATATGATGTTTACTCAGAAGGGTACCAAGAATCAGTAAAGAAACTGAGGTGACTAATAGCTTCAACAAAATAGCAGAACATAAAATACCTTATCAAATATTATAAATATTTCTATATAGTGCTAATAAAACCCAGGAGGAAGAGACAGAAAGAGAAATTTCATTCAAAATAACTACTAAATGCATAAAATATAAAATAGCAAAGCTACCAAGATACATACAAGGACTGCATAAATACATCTACAAAATACCTTTAAAAAGGGAGTTATTTCTTGCTTATAGTTATGCTAACATAACTAAAAAGATATAACTGACCTAAATCAATTTGTAGATTGAGTACTATTTCAATAATAATAATACCAAGGGGTTACTTTGTGGAACTAAATAGCAAAAATCATTTGACCAAAAAATTCCATGAATTTCAAGAGAAATAATTAAAATAAAAACATAAAGAAAGAGTTCTTAGCTTTATCAGATATCAAATTAAATCATAAAATAATAATCAATATAAATATTTAGTATTGGTCAAAATTGAAATATAGATTAGTGTAAGAGATTAAGTAATACCTAGATGTCTGCAAACCAAAATAACAGCTTAGCATTCAATAAACCCCAAAACAAAAACTACTTGGGGAAGTTTAAGAACTGCAAGGGGAGTGGCTAGGTGGCGCAGTGAGAGCACTAGCCTCGGAGTTGGGATGACCAGGATAGAAACCAGCCTCAGAAAATGAGCACCCACACATAAATAATGACTAGCCATGTAACCTTGAGCAAGTTACTTAACCCCAATTGCTTTAAAAAAAAGAAGAAGAACTTCAAGGAAGATCAATCTGATAGAAAATAGGTTTAGTTAAGTACCTTATATTATATTCCACAATAATCTCCAAACAAAAAGGTGACTGTATTACCAAAGTTCCTCTTAAAATACTCTAATGGATCCATGATCTCATCAATTTTGAAGGTAACACCACAGATAACAAACCTCCATGCATTCCCATCCTTTATAACACTTATCCTTCTCTTCCTGTGGAAGACCCTAAGTTACCACCCAATGTACTTAGGAATTTTCTTGCTTTCACCTAACGTAGGCTACCAGAGAGGCATGCTGACTGTCCATCTGCTATCCCTTGCCTTTAGCATGTGATCAACTCATATTATCTTCCTATCTTACAATTTCTTGATTTAAAAAAATTCATTCTTTTCAAAAGCTCCTCATTAGATATATGTTGCACCTTATGCATACCTACCACGCCTCTTCTGTGTGAAATTCACTTTTGATTCTTCAGAATCTGTCATATTCCATGTTTTGCTGTGATGTAGCCATACTAGTAGAATTTTTAAAATATGAACCTTTGCTTTCTTGGAAAATTTGGGGTTATTAAAGAACTTTACAATTTCCTAAAGACAATCCAACTGGCTCTTCTCCTCTTGTTCAAAGTTGGACCCAACTCACTTCATATCTCTTATTTATCCATCCCATATTTAAATGCATGTTGTAATTTGGACAATAGATATCCACTTGGTTTTACTTGTGATGGTGGTTAAGTCAAACTCTATAGATGGATAATATATATCTTCCGGGAGTCTATACAGTCCCTTGAGGCTTAATGCAGTTAACACAATATCTTCTACATACAGGAGAATATTAAAAACCTTACCATTCCTAGGGAATCTCTCTTAAACTTGGACTATGCTGGATCTTCTACAACACAATGGTAAACACCTTTGATGAGCATACATCTTATTTTATGCACTGATATTAGTGATCAAAGGCTCATTGAACATATTTATTTCTGTACTTTCAAGGACTCAAATAGTTTTGAGAGATACATTATTGAGAAAGAGCTTTAAGGTAATATTTTGAGTTACCCAATTAAATGATTTTTCATAATCAAGAAGCAATAAGCACAGTGTGCTCTTGCATGTTTCCTTTCAGTTGACTGGTTCATTGGAGATTAATATTTGCTCTGTCCATACTTTCATTGAAAATGTCTTTGATTTGTATATAGATGATACAAATATTTTTAATAAATCAAAGAGTAGACAAATAGAACAGTAGTTAGTGATATTCTCTTGCTTGTCTTTTGTGGTTAAAAAATACATATTGAGATTTTTTTCTATAACTTCAATATCTTCTCTTCCAGATATCTTGTAATATTGATCCCTCGCCACCTTCACAATTGTGTCATTCCAGCATGGATCGTCTCTATATACTGCCACTATTTTTCCTGTTTTCCTGTCACTATTCTCTTTATATTGACATTTATACATATCCTATGAGCATATCAAGAATATAAGTATAGTGGTTCTACTGTCCTTGATAGAAGAAACGGTTTATTATTACTTTGTACAAATGTTCCTCACTTTTTCTGGTTTTTTTTTAATTGTTCTCTTTTCATTTTCATACTTGAATGCCCTTGGCATAACTTTACTTAGTTGGATACCTTACCAAACTCTTTCTTTAAAAATGCTTCTTTTCTGTCACTGTGAACTTGACAAGCCAGCAAACACGAACATTTCCCTCTACCAGGAACAGAAAAAAAAAAAAGAATTGCATATGAAACCATGAATCTTCCACTATGTATAGCTTGGAATTTTTTGCATACTTAACGTGATATTTCCAACATTTCTCTGCTTGTTAGTATTCTCTTCTGAATATCCTTCTTCCCTCATTGGTTTATTTTTCAATGATTCATTGATGCTATTTCTTTTCTTTTCTTTTTTTTAGTATCACTATCATAAATCACCCACATACATCCCCAACTCTGCAACCCACCGGCCCCTATAAAAGTCTTCACTTGAAAGAAATCCACACTTTGGTCCTGTCTGGAAATGCATGTCTTGTTCTGCACCTCTAGTCAATCATATCTCTGCCAAGAAGTGGAAAGCATGATTCATTAGTCTCCTGGAGTCCTGATTGGTCATTATTTTGATCATAGTTCTGAAATCTTTCAAAACTCTTTTTCCCCTTTATACTGTTTTAGTCACTGTATAAATCATGTTGCTGGTTTGGCTCACTTTGTACCATATTAATTCATATTAGTCTTCCCAGGTTACTCTGAATTTATTTTGTTTGTAACTTCTCATGGAGCAATTGTATTTCATTAAATTTCACTTATATTTTTTCAGCTATTCCTCAATGGATATATAGCAACTATGTGTCCATGTCTTTGCAATAAAAATATACTACTATAAATGATGATAAAACATTTGGGACCTCTATCTATTTCTTTAAACTCTGTGGGTCCTAATAGTTACTGTATTAAAGGGTATGCACATTGTAGTAACTATTTATTTGAAGCAAGTAATTCCAAATTATTTTCCAGAATGTTTGGATAAGACCACAGTTCTACCAACAATGCATTAGTTTACGCTGTCTTCTCCACAACCCCTTTAACTGCTGTAATTTTACATTTTGTTTCATCTTTTGGAATGTAATAAATTTAAAGTGAGACCTCAGGTTGGTTTGTTGTTGTTTTTCTAATGTATTATTTATTTATTTTTAACATTCTTTTTTTTAACATTTTGAGTTTCAAATTCCCTCCCTCCCACCCTGTTTAAAACCACCAAGAAGGCCAAGACAGGTGCTATCAATTATATATGTGAAAACCTGCAAAACATTTCTATATTAGCCATGTTGTAAAAAAAAAAAAACTAGAAAAATTAAGTGAAAAAAATTATGCTTCAATCTGCACTCTGACTCTATCAGTTCTCTCTCTGGAGATGGATTATATTTTTCATCATAAATCCTTCATAATTGTCTTAATGACTACATTCATTAAAATAGTTGTTATTCTCAGTTGAACATTGTACAATATTGCTGGTAATATGTACAATGTGCTTCTGATTCTGTTCGCTTCACTTTGTATTAGTTCATATAAGTCTTCCCAGGTTTTTCCTAAAAACATCTTGCTTGTAGCAATGGTAGATTTCTTATAGCGCAATAGTATTTCATCATAATTATATACCACAACTAGCTCAGCCATTCCCCAGTTGATGGGTATCTCCTAAATTTCCAATTCTTTGTTAACTAGTTTTTCAGCTGATTCTCTATTATTTTCTAACTATATCATCATATCATTTGCAATGAGTAATCATTCTGTTTCCTCATTGCCTATTCCAATCCCTTCATTTTTTTCTTGTCTTATTGATATAGCTAGTATTTTTGTACTATACTGAGTAATAGTGGTGATAATGGACATCTTGCTTCAACTCTGATCTTACTGGGAAGGTTTCTGTCTTATTCACGTTACAATTCCTTGCCCTTGGTTTGGATATGATAATACTTATCACTTTAAGGAAAGCTCCATTTATTCCTATGCTTGCTCATATTTTTAATAGGAATGAGTGTTATATTTTGTCAAAATCTTTTTTCTGCATATATTGAGAAAATAATATATGATTTTTGATATTTTATTGTTGATATGGTCAATTTCGTTATAGTTTTCCTAATATTTAACCAGCCCTGCATTCCCAGTATAAATCCCTGTAAGTGATCTTTATCATATATCACTGTAATCTCCTTGCTAGTATTTTATTTAATTTTTTGTGTTAGTAGTCATTAGGGAAATTGGTCTCTAGACTTCTTTTTCTGTTTTGTTTTTCTGGTTTAGATATCATAACAATATTTGTGTAATAAAAGGAATTTGGTAGTACTCCTTTGCCTATTTTTCCAACTCAGGTTGTTTTAATTTGCATTTTCCTTTTGTGGGTCATTTGGAGAACTTTTTCATATGACTATTAAGCTGTATTCATTTTTTCTGAGAACTATTTGTTCATATCCTGTGATTATTCATCAATTGTGGAAAGGATTCGTATTTTTGTATTTGTATCAAATGCCTAGATAGACTAAATATCAGACCTTTATCAGATTAATTTATCACACTTGCCAATTAATTGTCCCCTAACTTCTTTAATTTTGTGCAAATTTTTTTTCAATTTTATTTAATCAAAATTGTCCATTTTAACTTTTATAGTCTTCTCTATCCCCCTTTTCATCAGGAAATTGAATATTCCAAATTCTTAATTATAAGAAAAATCTAAATTGAAACAACACTTAGGTGTCATCTCACACTCTTAAAAATGGCAAAAATTGAAGGATGTCAATGTTATAGAGTTTGAGGAAAGATAGTCATACTAATATACTACTTAGGGAGCAAGAATTGATCCCAGTAGTTATGGTAAATAATTAAGGTATTTAAATTAAAAGTTACTAAATTCCTCATACCCTTTTAATCCAGATATCTTAGACTTTATAATTCATGGAGGTCAATGTAAAATTCACCAGTTATAACAAAATATTAGTAGCAACACTATTCACATTAACAAAAAGTTGGAAATATATTTGTGCTCATTGGTTTATGAATGATTAAACAAGTAATACATGATTGTAACAGAACATTGTTTTCAGAAAATATTAATATAGAGAATTCAGAAAAAGATGGAGAAACTTCTATGAATTTATGCAAAAGGGGAAAAGTAGAGAAAAATCAATATATGTCTAAATTTACAATAATTTACAATACTAAGAGATTAAATGCTTACCTCATCTGCAATTATCAATGTTCATTCTAGATTACTGATTTTAAAATACACTTCTCCATCTTTGTTAAGAAATGGTAAACTAAGGGCAGCTAGGTGGCACAGTGAGTAAGAGCTCAGGCCCCAAGTCAGGAGGACCCAAGATCTGTTCCAACCTCAGATACTTAACACCCACACCAAAACAAACAAACAAACAAAAAAAACTGGTTGTGTAACTTTGGGCAAGTTACTTAACCCCAGTAGCTTTAAAAAAAAAAAAGAAATGGTAAACTGTCAGAGTTAAAAGTTGAATATACTATTAGCCATAACTGTTACATTGGATGTTCTATTTTATGCGTTTTTTTGTTTGTTTTTAAGGAAAGGTACTATTGGAGACATTTTGGGATGAAACAATTATTGAATTAAAATGAAATGTATCAACAAAATGAAAATCTATGTAAATTATACCTATAGTTTTCCTTAGTTTATCAGGCTGCTAACCCCATCCAAAAAGTAAATAATATTTGTCTGGCATGAAATGGTCTTAATGAAATCATGATGGTTCATTGTGCCTAGTGAAAACAATGAGCTTATCTAGATTGTCACTAACAAGACCATCCTAAA
Organism: Gymnobelideus leadbeateri; assembly: GCA_011680675.1. Lineage (NCBI taxonomy): Eukaryota > Metazoa > Chordata > Mammalia > Diprotodontia > Petauridae > Gymnobelideus > Gymnobelideus leadbeateri. Next base: position 379,428 of record WOXC01009417.1, on the reverse strand, counting down.
ATGTTGTTGCTGTTTTTTTTTTTTCCAGAAACTGAAGTTCAGGGGTGGCTATGTGGTGCAGTGAACAGAGCACCGACCCTGGAGTCAAGAGTACCTGAGCTCAAATCCAACCTCTGATACTTAACACAAAAACTAGCCATGTGACCTTGGGCAAGTCACTTAACCCCAATTGCTCTCCTAAAAGCAAAAAAAGTTCTGTTCTTGTCACTCCCTTATTCAAAGAGCACTAATGGCCCTCCTTTGCTCTTAGAAGTAAATATAACTGCCTTGGTGTGGAATTCAATGTCCTCCAAAATCTAGTTTCATCCAATTTTTTTCAGGTTAATTTCTCTTAACTCTCTCTCACAAATGCTATACTTTAAGCACACTGGCCTTTTATGTCCCCATACATGACAGTTCATTTTCTTGTCTCTTTTAATTAGGTTACTTCCTATACCTAAAATTCTGACACTCATTTCCTCACCTCCCCTTTGGCACTCCATTAGGACTCAGCTAAAGAGGTCTTTGCTGCCTACACCCTTCCTTGAAAAAAATACATTTTGCATTGTAAATACAATAATTTTGCATCTTATTGTAAAATTTTGTGTCATAAAATTAAATGTAAAATCATTTGTATCATACGTATTTGGATATAGCCTGTAGGTTTCTTAGTACAGAGGCTCTCAATTTTTCTCGTGGATCTCTTTGGCAGTCTGGTAAAACCTATGAACCCATTCTCAGAATTATATTTTAAAATGCATAAAACAGAATTCATAGGATTATCAAAGAAACAAGTTATATTGCAATATGGATCAAATTATCTTTTTAAAAAAATTTACAAGCCTCAGGTTCAGAAGTCCTGTCCTAATGAAATATAAGTTCCTTGAGGACAGCTGCTATCACTTTTGCATTTATATCACTTACATTTAACACTGTGACTGGTTCATAACAGCCACTTAACAAAATATTTCATTAATTGATTCATATAGTTCATCTAGGTCTGGTGAGAAACTCATCAAGAACAGCTAGGTACTTTCTTACTATCAGCCTGCTTTTAGTGTGTATCAGCTACCTATTAGCCACCTTTTCTGCCCTTTCCAGTCCTTGGCAAAGATACTAAATACTAAAATACTAAAGTAATAGGTACTAAAATAAGAATTGTGGAGCTTTTCCTTCTACTTGTCGTTAGTTATCATTGTCTTATCAAGCCTAAGCAGGAGTTCCATCCCTTCTTTGATCCTCTTCTTTTCCCCAATAAAACTTTTTTTAAGATCATTTTGTTGTCCTTTGTTTTTTTTCTCCACCCTCAGTTCATCCTGAAATTTAACATGTAACACACTATCTACATAGGACATTGATATGTTTTACTATTCACCTGTAATCATCTGATCTTGCTTCTATCTTCAATCTACAATAATTTGGTTGATAATCTCCCTGTGAACCTATATTAGTGCCTTTCAACAAATCCCTCTTTTCCTTCCATAACAGCAGTGGGAATCACTGTGGATTTGGTCAGCCAGAATTTAGTCCTTTCTTCTCTATTCTCCTTGATGACAGAAGATGCGCTCTTGCCTATTTTTCCTTGTGGAGTAATTCAGGATATACCTTTTTTTTGGTCACCACCTTCTTTTCCCTTAATTCTCACTCAGACTTTAACCAGTCACACTCTCTTACAACAAATAGCTTATTTGTAGTATAAGGACAATATAATGGCACTCAGACCAAAATAGTCTCTTTCATTGTTATTTTGACATATTTATAAAAGTTAAAAAGTTATTAATGTAATCACAACAGCTCAACCCCCCCCAGTCAAGAAAATTACTAACATTTATTCATAGATTTGGAACTCTACCCTACTTTAAGTTTTTATATATCACCAGATAACATTTGGCCTTCACTTCAAAGCTTTAGATGCAGCAAGGCCCTGGGAATCACTGAATACATTATGAAGTTTCCCAAAAGGAATACAACCCAATTGTTGTTGTAATCATTCCCCTAATGATTACACTGAATGTAATGTAATCATTGAATTCAATGTAATACATTGAATGAATGTAATCATTCCCCTAATCAATTGATTCAGTTTTCTGTCTATTGACTATGCCTATCCAAGTTTTGTACACTGATGGACTAATTCAATGGATTGTCCATCTAATTGTATGATATAATATGGACAATATACATTTTCAATTTATTTTGTTTTCTCTTTGTTGATGAAGATGATGATCCCTTTTGAATAACCATAGATTTCTTTGATTTGGCCCTGTTATAATCTGAGAGCTTGGTAGAATAAGCACTAATCTTCTACGAGTAGAAATATCTAAAGAATGTTGCCAATGAAAGGAAATGTATTTTATTTGATTCTACGTAGGACATTTCCCCGTGATTCTAATGAATATTTAAGTTAGTACATATCTTCTTGTCTATACCTGGTTTAATTTTGATACTGAAAGAATTATTGGACAGTTATATACATGAACACATCTCATGGAATCCAACATAATTTTGGAATGTGTAGGGGACAGCCTTTGGGAGAAGAATCTTTAATTTGTTCAAAATGTTTTTATGAAATCAACCAACAAAATCAAAGACTTATCTTAGATTCTCTATACATTTATATGGATGTACCACATCTATTTGACAAGGGAGATAATGTTTACTTTACTCTTTTTCATCAACAATACACTGGACTATGATACCATAGACTCATAAAGTGATATAGAAGTAGCATGAGGTAAAAATGTGACTAATGTCTCATTTATTAATGATAGTTTTATTTTAGGTCCTCCCTTTTTTTTTTAAGAAAACTTACAAATCAATTCCTGAGTGACTTTTAGATTGTGTCGATTTGAGCACTGATTTGTTCTTGTGTTTCTCTCTCTCTCTCTCTCTCTCTCTCTCTCTCTCTCTCTCTCTCTCTCTCTCTCTCTCTCTCTCCCCCCCTGTCTCTCCCCCATCATTGTTGGAAGACTCTCCACCTCAATTTTACCTTAGAATTCCCTGTTTCCTTCAAATCTCACCTCAAGAGCCTTCCTCAAACCTAAACACCTCCCTTCCCTCCCCAGCTCTTAGTATGACTTTGTTTAACCTTCGTATGTGTTTTAAGTATACCTATGTGTATATTTTGTCAGCAACTTCATATATACTTGCAGGATTCCCCATTAATATGTTAGGTGATAGAGTACAGATACTGGTTTACTTCTGTCTTTGTATGCTCAGGGTCAGCCATTATGCTCTGCACATAATAGCTTTTTTTTTTGCCTTTTGGAGGGCAATAGGGGTTAAGTAACTTGCCCAAGGTCACACAGCTAGGTTTTTATTTGTGTGTGTGTTAAGTGTCTGAGGCCAGATCCAAACTCAGGTCCTTCTGACTCCATGGCTGACGCTCTACTAACTGCTCCACCTAGCCACCCCTCACACAATAGCTTTTTAATAAATTCTTGATTAATTGATAACTTGATTTCTGGATTTTTACATTCAAAAATTGTTTAATTGTAGTTTCTATTTGACTAAGATGGATTTCCCTGGAAGCAATAACTTATTAATCCTTATAAACCATTGATACCTTAATGTATATAAAACTTTGGATTAAGGCAATAATTCACCATGGGAAGTGACTAGATACCACTGGAGGAAGAAAAATTGCTAATGGGGAGGTTGTAGGTAGTGAAAACTAACTTCATCTCCTTCAATTATGCCTGGAATGGGACTTGCCTCTCCCTTCTTCCCCCAAACACACACACACACACACACACACACACACACACACACACACACACACACCCCTTCCTAAAGAAGCCTGTTTACAATGGTATTACAGAAATCATTCCAGACAAAACAAAAATGTTTCTGATACCGTTTGAAATTATTTTCCTATCCCTGAAAAGTAGCTAACTAAATTCTGGGGGGGGGAAAAAGGAAAGCCAGAACAATTAAAGAAAACCAGTCTTCCATTTGGGGGCAAAACTGCTTCCTCTCTTTCCCTCAATATTATCTCCATTTCTTTCTGTCCTGTCTGTCAGGAATAAGAAAAAGGAAAGAATACCTATTCAAGTTAATCTGCTAACCAATTAACACCTGACATCAAAGTAATAAATCACATCACAGAGTTTATTGATAACCAGGGAAAATAACCTTTTCAATGGCTTGTGGCATGACCTTTCACTCCAAAGAGTGTAAGGGAATCTCAAGCTTGTCTTTCCAGAGATATCAGAATCTCCATTCATGACACATTCTAGGTTAATATTAAGAAGTGTCAAGCACTGAATTGAAAGGGCATACATTGCTGAAAACACAATTATTCATGATTAAGTATCATCCAACATTTCATGCATACAGTCTATTTTTAATATGCATATTTTAAGTCCAATTGAACTGACTTTCCCTTTTCAAGGGTTCATTATTACTATCTTCTTTTCCACAGGGGGTAAAGAAAAAAAGTCAAATGTTCCATAATGTATCATGTGTTAAAATGACAGGGGGAAAATACTCTTCTATCACTACAGCAAATTCCGTTAAATGTCAAAAGAATTTAAAGCCTTGTTGTTGAAAATCTCCAGCTCAGAATGTTATGAGTATTTAGATCTTTGGCAGCTTTAATATCAAATGAGTGTGGAAATCCATTGGAAATCCCCATTTGGCCTTAGAATGGAACATGATTGGGAGGGGTCTGAGCCGTTTCCCTCCTCCTGGAGACTACAGCCAGCCGCCATTCGGTTCGCTCTATGGTGGCCGGGGCGGGGCCGTGGTCGTGATGTCCTTGGCGCGGTGGCGGGGGAGGAAAAGCGGGAGAGGAGAAGCCGGAGAAGCCGCGGCGAGCAGGAAGCGCCGGAGGACCTGAAGAAGAGGCAGAAAAACCTGTGAAAACTAAGACTGTTTCTTCCAGTAATGGAGGGGAAAATTCGAGTCGCAGCGCAGAGAAGCGATCAGCTGAAGAAGAAGCCGAAGACTTCTCATCCAAGCCTGTGCCCGCAAAGATAGCCAAGTTTGGGTTTGCCCTAGGCAGTCAGACGGCAAAGAAAGCACCAGTCATTTCCATCAAACTTGGAGCGAGTAAGCCTAAAGAAACTGTTCCAACTCTTGCCCCTAAAACTCTTTCAGTAGCAGCAGTTTTCGATGAAGATGATGATAGTGAACCAGAGGAAATGCCTCCAGAAGCAAAGATGCGAATGAAGAATATTGGAAGGGATACACCAACATCAGCTGGACCAAATTCCTTCAATAAAGGAAAGCATGGATTTTCTGATAACCAGAAGCTGTGGGAACGAAATATAAAATCTCACCTTGGAAATGTCCATGACCAAGATGATGACTAAATGATGTGTTTCAAGATTTGGGTATGGGGTGGGTGTGATGTTAAAAGGAACAGTTTCCTTTTTTTTTTTTTAAGAGAAAAAAAGAAGGGTATAAGACTATCTTTGGAGCCACTTTAAAAAAATTGAGTGGTATACTAATAAATGAAAGTTTGAAATTAGACATAATTTATGTTTTATATACAGATTTCAAGACATTTGCTAATTTTGTAGTTTCATGTGATTAGTTTCAAAAGGTTACAGATAATAAAGAAGTCAGAAATGGTACCTTTTTAAGAATTGCTTATTTTTTTAGTCACAACTATTAGCACATTAAGGAGGAAGCAAAAGTTTACTGTCTCTTTAACTGTTCAAATTGAAAACAACTACTTAACTCCATCTTTACCTAAACTATCTGGCTCCCAAGAACAGCCTTATAGAGAAGGAGTGTTGTACTGGTAGGGAAGTGTTACTGGAACATTGATTTGAAAATATTTTATACAAAATACAAATATGACAGCTTTTTTTCCCCGGTGGACATTTTTTTTAGTCATGAACTAGGCATTGCTAACAGCAGCTACAGAAGTTATAATAGGAAAAACCCATAATTAATTGTTGAAATTTTATGTAAATTGTTTAATATATGATGTGGCCTAATTCACCCTAACAGGGCTTGTCCTGACTTCATTGGTTTTTAAAGGACAAGCATTCACTGTGCAAGTAAATCAGTATTTTAAATGTATTTCTCTGAGTTAATGGTATTAACAAGCTCCTGTAAGCATTTCCACCAGAACTTGAGGCAAATATAAGGAAGCTGTTTCTTTTAAAAAGTAAGCCACCACCAAAAATGTGATTAAAATATGTACATTGCTTAAATGCATTTGGCTTTTTTAATTTTAAAAGAAATGACACACCAAAAATTCATTAACAGTGTATAAAGATGGTGAAGATGCACTTTCTGTGTTTGTCAGAACATTTAAATTACCAATTTAGTGAAAATTAATTTGAATTTAAGCAACGTTATTTTCCTCATTTCTAAGTTAGTATATAGTACACTCATTTATATGCCTAGTTCTTTATAGACCACTGGCCCATTTCAGGTACTGAAAATACAAGAGAGTGCATCTTTATAATTATTTTATGAAAGATTTGACCACTTATACTTTGAGTCTGTAAGTTCTGAGAGGTTTCTTTTGTATTTTTGTATCGTATATGTAATCTTAAATTTCTTTGAAATATAATGCCGTTGGAACACCTGTTCTCGTATCTTTAAAAGCTTTGTCATAAACAAATGTATAATGTTTTCTTGAAAATTCCTTCAATGTTAAATTTGAAGGCAGCTTTAGACTGTTCTATTGGTGGTAACTGCCAGTTAAGCTCTTAGAATAGGTAATTGTTCCAGAGGAGCTGCCTTTTACTGTATATTCCTAATACTTTTGTCCAGTTACATTTATATTTAGAATAAGCCCCACATAAAACAATGAAAATGTACATAGAACTATTAGTTCTTCCTTATTTGACTTAACCATATCAAAATTCATAAAGTTGTCTTTAGACACTCTAATGTAGGCAAACTTTCCATTTTTGTCCATTTTATTGTTATGTTTAAAGTAAGAATTCTTCCTCTTCTCAATGTTTTCTTGACCTAAATGAAATGATAGCCTAAGGTCAAGACAGGAGAGAGCAATGACGGAGATGAATGTCTTTACTAAAATACCAATAAATTTGTGAAACTCAGTAAAAAAAAAAAAGAATGGAACATGATTACTAGTTAGTTTAAAAAGAAGTTCATAATGATACATGGGATTGAAGAAATAAGGGAAAGATTTGGAATTGTTGATATTTTTAAAGTATCTGTTCCATTATAAATATATATGTGCATGTGTGTGCATATAAATATATATATGTATGTATGTGTGTGTGTATATATATATATATATACACATATACATATACATATATTTTTCCCTTTTTTCAATGGATGGAAGACCCTCTACTTCTGTACTATCTAGACAAGTAGGTGACACAGCAAATAGTGCACTGGACCTGGAATCAAGTAGTCGTGAGTTCAAATATGATCTTAAATGCTTACTAGCTGTTTGACCCTATACAAGTCACTTAACCTCCTTCTGCCTCAGTTTCTTCATTTGTAAAATGAGGATAATAGCATCTACCTCCCAGGTTAGTCATAAGGATCAAATTAAATAGCATTTGTAAAGAATTTGTTAGCCTTAAGAATTTAAGGTCTATAGATGCTAAGTATTATTATTAATAACATCATTACTATTAAACTTTACTGTAAATTTTTGTTTCATCTCCAATCCTTTAAGTGTTTAAGCTATTTGGTTCAATTTTACAAATATTTGGTGAGCACTGTTCTAAATTGGGCCTGACGAAGGCCAGTCTCCTGGTATTTTATGTTCAGTATTAGAATGAGAGGAGACACTCATATGTCATTCCAAAGTTAACAGATTTACATAGCCATAGTGGAGGATACTCAGTAATAACAGGCATTGAGAATACCTGGAGTTGATTCAGCCCAGAAAAGCTCCCCTGCTTCTGGAGTTGCCCCATCATGGTCTACCAACCCAGCTACAGAGCAGGTATAGAGCTTTCCATGGCTCTTCTGTGCTTGTCTAAGTGATAAGGAAGTGATGTGAATAGTGATCCTAGCTGTTACAGGAAGGGGCTTAGGTTACATTCCCACCATAAGCAACTACCTTTTGCAAGGCACTGTACTAGACAATGTCAATACAAAGATGACTGTGGCACACTCCTTGTCCTTAAGGAATTTGCAATCTAATAGAAAAGAAAAATGTAGGTCTAAGTAACAATAAATATAGAAATGATAAGTGCATAGGGGAAGTACAAAATGTTTTGAGATAAGGAAAAATAGATTACCTCTTGTAGGGAGGATCATGGAAAATTTCATGGAGGAAGTCATGCCTGAAATGAACCTTGAAGGATATTGAAATAAAAAAGAAAATAAGTATATCTCCCCAGGATTTGACATCCAAAGGAATTTCATATAGGTCATAAAAGATGAATTGTCTAACACTGACAGGGTTCTAAGACAATTTTTCTCCTTAAAAACAATGTAGTATCGATGGGATATAGGATGATGAAGTAACTGGAAACTATACTATACAAAGATCATTTGAAGGCACTGGGGAAATCTGGCCTTTTGAAGCATCAGCTGTGACTGATACTGAAATCACCCTGATGCTGGTCCTCATTACCACATACCTAGACTATTGCAATAGCCTGATGGTTTACCTCCCTGTCACAATTTAATCCCACTCTAATCCAGCCTCCATTCACCTGTTAAATTGATTTTCCTAAAATAAAGTTCTGACTACATCATCCCTCTATTCAATAAACTCCAGTGGCTCCCTATTACCTAGAGGATGAAATAGAAAATACTGTTTATCTTTGAAAGCCCTTCATAAGCTGGTCCTTTCCCACCTTTCCTGTCTTCTTATACTTTGTTCCCTATGACATCCTCTGTGATCCAATTATGCTGACGATTTTGTGGTTCCTCAAACTAGAAACTCCAATCCCCCAATTATGGGCACATTTACTGAGTGCTCCCCAGTGCTGGGATATTTTTCTTCCTCACTTCCCTGACTTCCTTGAAGTCTTATCTAAAGTCCCACCTTTTACACAAAGCCTTTCCTAGTCTTCTTTGCTCTTAGTGCATTCTCTCTGAGGTCACTTCCAATTTTTCCTATCTATATCTTGTACATATTTGGTAAAGTGCTGTTGCCCACATTAGCCTATGAGTTCCATCAGAGTAAGAACTGTTTTATTTGTTTTGTTTTGTTTCCTCTCTTTGCATCCTCAGTACTTAGCACAGTTCCTGGTACATTTGTAGTACACCATTTCTGATTCTCTTGAGCCCATTTGGGTTTTTCCTGGCAAAGATACTGGAGTAGTTTGCCATTTCCTTTTCCAGCTAATTTTATAGATGAGGAAACCAAAGCAAATAGAAATTAAATTACTCACCCAGGGTCATACAACTAGCAAGTATCTGAGGCCAGATTTGAATTTAAGTCTTACTGACCCCAGGCCCAGCTCTCTATCCACTACACCACCTAAGTGCTCTGAGATCAGATTATGAAACTAAATGAAGAGAATGCTAGAGAGCTGACCATTTGTCTGACTTAGTCAAGAAGCATTCAATAAACATTTACTAAGTGGCAATATATGTGGACAGAAGGGGAGATATATAGCTATATGTAGATATAGATATATATCAGATATTGTAAAAGTAAAAATGAAAAGATTCAGCAGTGGATTAGAGAGGATGGACTGGAAGACAACCCTGAGGTAAGTAAGCCGGATGCCTGAGAGGATAACCGTGTTCCTTGATGGTAATAGAGAAGTTTAGAAGAGCAGAGGATTTAGTGGGAAAGATCATGAGCTTTGACTTGAATACAATGAGTTTGAGATGTCCAAGAGGCAACTGGTGATAAATCACAACTTGATTCACCAAATCTCTCATCTTTTTAATATAGATGCCTATGTTCTCTGCTTTTAACATGATAGTAGGATCATAGGCAGTGTCTACCAATAAATATGTACCCATCTGGTAGACCACAAAGCAAACTCTGAAAGAGATAAGGAGCAAAAGATGGCAGAGAGAATGGGGAAAAAGGATGGTGCTGATGGTGGTGATGGTGCTGATGGTGATGATGATATTTGTATAGTGCTCACTATATACCAGGCATTGTACCAAACACTTTACAAATATTATCTCATGTGATCCTCCCAACAACCCTGGGAGGTAGGTTCTATTATTTTCCCCATTTGACATGTGAGGAAACTATGGAAAATAGAGGTTAAATGACTTGCCCAGGGTCACAGTCCTGACTCTCATCTACTGTACAACCTATCTGGAAAGAAGATTGTATTGTGGTATCAGAAAACCTGGGTTCAAATTCTGCTTCCACTATTTAGTCTCTACTTGACTATTTTATTTTATTTTATGTTATGTTATTGGAGGTCATCATAGTTAAGGAACTTGCTCAGGTTCATACAGGTAGTAAGTATCTGAGCTTGGTTTTGAACTCAGACACTCAGTCAGGTCTTCCTGACTCAGAGCCAGTGCTCTATCTGCTGTGCTACCTCACTGATCCCCACCCCCACACGCACCTGACTAAACAAATTACTTGACTCCTTTGAACATTTCTTCCAGATTTCTTGAATTATAAAATTTCTGAAAAGTCAATTATTAAAAGAGACAGCAAATGAGCAGGACTGGGTTACAAGAGGGACAGTATAAAAGTGTGCTTGACTCCAGTGGGGGCAGAAGCCAAGGTTAAACAGGAGATGAGAGCAGGGATAAAACTCAGGTCAGTCTCATCAAGCGCTCTTCTCATTCCACTGCCCTTGACATGCAATGTGTCTGAATGACATCCACCTGAATCCTTTGACTTGCCTAATTTCCTGGATAATATCCAATTACTATCTCACTGCTGGTATATTTAGCTGAGAAGCAACAGAGATTTTGATGGAAGAATTTCTTGTCGTCAAACACAATCTCAACATTACCAACACACATCAGAGCTATAAAATATGATTTCTGCACAATAGATTTAATGTTACTTCTTGATATCTAACATTCACATTCTTAATAAAAAAAAACAGTTCTCCAAAGTTATGAAGTCACGATTATGTACCACATTATTCCACAAATAAATGAACAAAAGTCCTGCTATCTACAATGGCTCTGATTGTGATCCGATGACAGCACTTTTCTGCTTTGGTCAAAAGAGAACAAATTGATATTATTCAATTCAATTCAACAAATGTTTGTTAAATCCTTACTATGTCGAGTGCTGAGCAAAGCATTTGAGGAGACACAAAATATAGGTAATGGACAGTGCCTGCATGGATAGAACCTGTAGCTAAACTAGAGAGAAAGGGGGCAGTCAGGTGGCATAGAGTGCCAGGCCTGGAATCAGAAAGATCCGAGTTCAAATCTGGTCTCATACATTTATTAGTTGTGTGACCCTGGGTAGGTCACTTAGCCCCATTGACTCAGTTTCTTCATCTATAAAATGAGCTGGAGGTAAACCATTCCAGTATCTTAGCCAAGAAAATTCCCAATTGGGTCATGAAGAGTCAGACATGACTAAAAAGACTGAACAAAACAAAGAAAAAGGACACATGCTCACATGACTCCAGGCCTATAATATTCCAGCTGATTAATGATCTCATTAGTGTAGGTACTCTGCTCTTCCATGACAGAGATCACAACCTAATCATGCTTTCCTATGCTACATCCTCCCCTAAGTTTGCTAGAGTTGGTCCATACAACAAGCTGATGGTAGTGTAATGGGAATGGGAATTTAAAGATCTTCCTCGCCGCTTAGTAAGCTTAAGGGAATTTGAAGACCTTCTCTGCTTTGAAGATATACCCTGCCTGGTAAATAGGCCGAATGTAATCACATGGAGCCTATAGTGGAAGGAGTTTGCTAAAGAGTGGAGCAGAGCCCACAGGAAGCTGGGAGTCAGAGCAGCTAGACTGGAGGGAGGAGAGGACACATCTGAGGGAGACAGGCTTGTCTTTACATCATGAGAATGTCAGTGGGACATGTGAGTCATCAATCAGCTATTGTTCACCCCGATTACATGACAACTGGAAAATAGAGTTGGAAAAAGCAGCTAGAAAACCTTTTGCAACCTATCCTCAATTTACCTTTCCAACCATATTTGTCATTACTCCTTTCCATGCAGTCGAGGAACCTGTGGCCTCAAGACCACATGTGGCCTTCTTGGTCTTTGGGCGTGGCCTTCTGACCGAGTCCAAGTTTTCCTGAACAAATCCTTTTATTGAGGGGATTGCCTGCCTCTATGCTTTTAAATGTGTTGCCACCTACATACCTAAAATGCTTTTCTCCTCTCCACCTTCAGAATCTCTTAACCTTGAGATTTAGCTGCTATAAGAGGCCTTTTCCATTGCCTCCAAATGCTAGTGTCTTCTCCTCAAAATCACATTGCACCATATTTGTATTCCGCATATATTCCACACACCTCTGTGTATGAGCCTATCTCTCCTGCAGAGACTGTGAAGTTCTTGAGAGTAGGAACTGCTTTCTTTTAACCTTTGTATTCCCAGTATTTATTATGTCTAGTACACTGTAGATCCTTAATAAATGCTTGGTGATTGATTGATAAAGAAGAGCTTCAGGATGCGGATGGCCCAGTTTTAAGGGCATTGAGAGACAGAATCGCAAAGTGCTAAAAGAAGTTAAGATACCAAAGTCATGAGGGAAAAATGGGCCTCATTATTAATAGATAGCATTTGTGTAGCTCTAAGGTTTGCAAAGCATCATATGGGTTATTTCATTTGATCTTCACGACAACCCTGTGAGATAGGTGTTGTTATTATTCCAATTTTACAGATGAGGAAACTGAGACTGAGAGAGGTATTTTTGAATTCAGGTCTTCCTCGTTCAAACTCCAGCAGAGTGCTACCTAGCTGCCCCCAAAGGCACCGAAAGGATATTAATAACTACCAGCCCACGTTCTTACTTTCATACAGATATAGATCTTTTTTATGAGAATAATTTGGATATTACTTGGGAACGTGCCACCTTTTGCGAGTGATATTATGCAGTGCATCATATCATTACCATGAGACAATTTACTGAAAGGTATAGAGAATACAGATTCTTTTCTTATTTTGGAGGGACTATGAAAAAGAGTTTAAAAAATAAAACAAATCTTCCCCCCAAAACCTCTCTTTCAATTAACTTGTCTCTCATGGCTATGTCAAACTTATACAAGATTCCTTGAAAACTAGTACAATAGAGATAACTGTGTTCAACCCCTGCTGAATACAGAGATGAAACAAGGAGGTTCACCAATGGGATTCACCACCATTGTAAACCAAAGCAGGGTCAAAACTGAAGAGGGGTATCTTGTAGATGAGGTCCGTCAAAGACTTATATTTATGAATAACATTGTGCTGAACATAATTTATAATGTGAAAAAAATTACCTGAGGGGTACAAAGGAAGAAAGATCTCCAAAGATTGGCTAATAGTATTAATATGTGACATTTACACAGCACCTTAGAATTAGCAAAGGGCCTTACACGTATGATCATTTCTGCTTCTCACAACAGTTGAGGGAGATACTGTTTTTATTCCCATTATAAATATCTAGTAACTGAGGCTCAGAAGTCATTAAATGACTTATCTAAGGTTATTCAGTCAGAAAGTAATTGAGGCAGGATTTGAATCTGGGTCTTCTCAACTCTCAAGTCCAACATTCTGTCCCCTATATTATGAAGGCTTCGCAGTAGAGACAGGATTTAAGCTGAAGCATTTAATTTCTATGGAGGTTTTTTTTTAATACTTCGTATCATACTATATGAATATTTATATTTCTAAATTATTTCTTCTATATCAGGCAGCTAGGTGATATAGTAGAGCATCAGGTCTGAATTCAGGAAGACCCGAGTTCAACTGTAGTCTCAGACACTTACTAGCTTTGTGACCCTGGGCATGTTACTTAAAAAATTCTGCTTGCTTCAGTTTCCCCATCTGTAAAATGGATATAGCAACAGCACCTATATCCCAGGGTTGTTCTAAGGATCAAAATGAGATATTTGCAAAGCAGAGCCTGGCACACTGTAGGCATTATCTAAATGCAAGCTGTTATTAGTTATAATTTTATTTTCTCTCTCAAACTAGATAATCGTGAGATAGCAATCTTCTCAAGAACAGAATTATGTTTTATTTTTCTTTTGTAGCTCTCCTTTGTACCTCCTTCCCTAACAATGCTGGGTATTCCCATTCTAGAGAGCAGTGAGTCGTCTTTATACAATGCCCCCTCCAGCATCTGTCTCCAAAAATGGCATGTGTCCTATGGTAACATTCTCCACGAAGTGAACCCAAATATCTCCCCTACCACCTCATGTTTAGCTTTTGCCTTCAGGCAAGGATTAATGGAAATTATAGAAATGTCATATCTCTTAGCCAGCAGCAGCTCCCATGCTCTTGTGTCCTGGGAGGATGAATAGGGTAAGGGTTCTAAGTCAAGGGCACGAATGGTCACAGCTGCCATATGTTATTAACAACAGACTGAAAGCTTCCACAAAGTGCCTTAAGGTTTACTAGTGCTTTCTTAATGAAAGTTACCATTTATGGAGCATTTAAAGTTGAAAAAGCACTTCATGAATGTTCTTTCGTTTTCTCCTTACCATAACCCTGGGAGGTAGGTGCTATTATTATCCCCATTTTAAAGATAAGGAAACTAAGGCAGACAGAGACTTTCCCAGGGCACATAGCTAGTAAGCGTCTGAGGGTGTTTGAACTCAAAGCTTTTCCCAACTATGGGTCTATTTTTCTACAACTCTGCTGCTTTTCCCCCCCATAACAACCCTGCAAAATAGGTCATCTAGGTGTTATTCTCTGTTTTAAAGATGAGGAAACAGACTGAGCCATCATTGACCTTGCTGATGGCTATACCATTGAGAAGTATTGAAGCTGGCATTCAAAAACGTATCTCCACATTCTTTCTTGTATAGAAGTGCAAGGCCTAGGGATGCTCTGAATGCCATTAGACCAAGCCTCTAGCCTTCAGGAAACAAAGAATTCTCTATCTTTTGCGGGTTTCAGGTAGGACTAATGATGCATTTGGTTTAGAAGCTAGTTCTCTTAAAACACACATGCCTGACCTCCAAAAGTTTCCTGAAAAGAAAGGGAATGTCCTAGCAGAGGGAGGGAAACTGCTCGTATCTATAACAACATAGTCACTGTTCCAGGTGGTACAGATTGTAGGCATGCCAAGAAGGTAACCACTGAAACCTGAAAAGCAGGTGATTTGTATTAGGAGAAAGCAGTTAATTGACAGCAACCAGGAGCTAAGGAATTCAAATCTGCTTTTGTTTCTTGGATTTCACATGAGCCACATATGTAGCATTTAACATGTGAACACATACAATCACATTGGTCATACAGAGCTAAAACTAAGAATATTTGCACCTGGAAAAGAATCAGTGGGGCTAGGATAGAGACACAAGGGTGCAGAAAAACCAGATGCCAGTCTCATTATGGGTGGCATAGGAGGAGTCAAGAGGATCTGAATTCAAATGTGACCTCAGACATTCACTAGCTGTGTGACCCTGGGCAAGTCACTTAACCTGTTGTAAGGTGAATTTTAGTGTGTAGAAAATAGATTTTGTTATTAATTCTTAAAGTTCAGTTTCCCAGGATCCATAGCCATAACAATCCCCTGTTTCCAGGTATTAGATATGAATTCCCACAGTTATGGTTCATAACATCTCCACCACACTTGCGCATCATTACATAATGATAAATAATATAAACATCCACTATGACTGTACAGTGAGATACAGGGATGGGGTGATGTAAACTTATGAGGCTATTGCTGGCAATATGTGTTCTTTGTTGCCCCTATAAAGTAAGTGGTCAGTGGTCAGTGAACAGGGAACTTCAGGGTTGAATGCAGAAATGCTGTGTGTGCCTCAACTGGCCCCATTGAGGCTTAGGGTTGAATGCACAAGCTGGAATGCTGTGTGCCATGATCAGCCTCCATCAAGGCTTGGAGGGAATCTGTGTTTGCCTCAACTGGC
Organism: Gymnobelideus leadbeateri; assembly: GCA_011680675.1. Lineage (NCBI taxonomy): Eukaryota > Metazoa > Chordata > Mammalia > Diprotodontia > Petauridae > Gymnobelideus > Gymnobelideus leadbeateri. The sequence goes on along the minus strand of WOXC01009417.1, from coordinate 363,550 downwards.
CAACATTGAGGCTTAAGGAGATTTAAGGGTATGCACAAGTTGTGCCTGTCTCGACTGACCCCATCTAGACTTAGGGGTAGTTTCCCTCCCTTCTTTCCGGGCCCTGTGAGAAGGGTGATTAGAGAATGCTGTAGGAGTTTGTCTTCCCATTATCAGCAATGCTCTTCTGAGAAACTAGCCTAGAATAAAGTAAGATTATTAACCCCCTCTTAGTATCTTTCCTGTGTGACCAGATCAAGAGTGAACCTGTGCTAGCAGCCCTTCTGTGTGCTGTGTTTATTTATCTTATACCTGTTTGCCGCAGTTTCCTCCTCTGTAAAATGAGCTGGAGAAGGAAGTGGCAAACCAATCCAATATATTTGCCAAGAAACCCCCAAAAGGGGTCACAATGAGTCAGACATGATTGAAAAGCAACTTAACAACAATATATCTATGGAGTACTCTGGAATAACACTTCCCATACATAGAGCATACCTATGGTCAGACTGGCCTCTAATACTGCTGTCCCCCATGTCTTCAGCCTAGCCCTGCTGATTTTTCCCATTTAAAAATATTCCTAGTGTTAACTGACTTTTCAACTTTACAAGGGTTGAAAGGTGGGATAGGAGACAAGCCATGCAAAAGGTGGTGAGATCCCTAGGGACAGTGGCCTAGGCCTAATTGTGCAATATAACTGCATGGGCTGTGAGAGCGTGGAGAGGTGAGTAAAGGGAAAAACAGTGACCATACAAAAACAGTGACCATACTGAAAAACAGAGGAACCTCCCTCCCACTTCGCCACCATGGAGGGGTGTAGGGAATTTGAGGAAAAATGTTTACTGTGCTCATCTTCCTCCCACAGAAACCCTGCACTCTGCTCTTGGTTCACCTGTCCCTGACAGATAATATTTTTCCCTAGGGCCCAGACCTTCAAGTAACTCCTCATTGTGACCCATCCCTCACTGTTATGAGTTATCTTCGTCCATTAGAATATTTACTCCTCAGGGACAGGGTCTATCTTGTCTGCTTATATTCCCAACACTTAGCAAAGTGCCCAGCACATAGAGTAAGCATTTAATAAATGCTTTATCTATCTGCCTATATTAGTTACAGCTCTGGAGATATATAGGAATAGACACAAATGCACACAGGTGGGGGTGAAATGGGAAAAATGAATAAATCATTCAGACCTTGGTACTCACTACATTCAGTTTATATATTTCACATGAATTCCTAGAACGTAATTTTGATTATTACTTTCATGTCCCTTCCCTTTACCCCCTCACTAGAAACTTCAGTTTTGGGGCGGCTAGGTGGCGCAGTGAATAGAGCGCCGGCCCTGGAATCAGAAGGACCTGAGTTCGGAGCCGGCCTCCGACACTTAATCCACACAAACAAAAACCTAGCCCTGTAACCTTGGGCAAGTTACTTAACCCCAATTGCCCTAAAGGGGCGGCTAGGTGGCGCAGTGAGTAAGAGCGTTGGCCTCGGAGTTGGGATGACCCGAGATCAGATCCGGCCTCAGAAAATGAGCACCCACGCATAAATAATGACTAGCCATGTAACCTTGAGCAAGTTACTTAACCCCAATTGCTTTAAAAAAAAAAAAAAAAAGAAACTTCAGTTTTTTCTCCTTAATTTATTCCTATCTCCCCCTTCAATGTAACATCCTGCTCTAAGCCAATGTTTTGTCAGAATGGTGTTGAGGCAAGAAAGGGGCCCTCTTTCATTGAGAGATAACTTTATGGTGGATTGTATTATCAAAGAAACTCATATGCTATCTGCTTTGCTAAAGGACTGCCGTCTTGTAAAGGCAGAGGTCCCAGTTCTATAAGAGTTCATGTTCTCTAATTTCCAAATTTCTAGCTACTTCTGCTAGTCTGTTTTTCCTCTGGGACTGACTCCACGGAGGATTCAATCACATCTCTGAAGGTATGTCCCCACCTCAGATAGAGAAATTCCTATTTTGAGAATGTTAAAGAGTTTGACATGCTGCCTTCAGGTTATTTTGAGCTATGAGGACTTAAGAATTTTTTTTTTAAAACCAGAGAACAGGGCAAGTTATAAAAAAAAAAAAAAACCTGCCAGGTCCGTCAGCTGCAACTGTTCATAGTAAGCATGCACTCCATAGTTTAATGCTATAGCCCTGATTAAAAATAGATTTTAATTCGCTATTGGGCTAAACTAAGACTATGCACCTGTGTTTTCCCATTTCCTTTGGTGAACCCTGTCACCCGGCTGCCAATGTGCTCTTCAGTTAACTTAATGTCTCTACCTATGCTCCTCTGTATCTATCAGCACAGGCTTTGAGAAGGATTTCAGGGAGCAATGTCTATGAAGAACAATTTTGTGGTCACTAGAAGGCATCTTGGCATGAATCTTCAAGTGGATTGTTAAAAGCATTTTATTGGGGAAAAATGAATTTTTTGTTGTAAAGACCGGGTTCCAGAGGAATAGATGGCAGAATTACCATTTTTTTCTTTTTTCTTTAAACTTTGGCAGGGGGAAGCCTCAGTGGTGCTCCAGCTAATGAGGAGAGGCATTCCAACCCCACCCAGTACTCAAACACTGGATTCTTTATGCTAAAATTAGAATACAGCACTGGCATTTCTGTCCATTTTCCCCTCGTGCTCCAGTTCTCTCCTTTAGATCCTGGGTGTGTCTCTATAAACAGCCTAACTCTAGTAACATGTGACTGGCTTTGTTGGCATAGTCTATGAGACTTAGGAGAAGGGTTTCAGATGTAGTTCATTACACATTTAGTTTTCTCCAAACTCCTCTCCTAGACTGTAAGCTTCTAGAGGGCAAGGACTACTCTTTTTTTGACTTTGTGCCCTTTAACTGTTTCTGAGATGACCAAGTTAGTGGAAGCTTCAGGAACTGGGGGGGGGGAGCACAGAAGGAGGGGTGTATAGCAAGATGGAGATGAAGCAGGTTAACAGCTGGTCCTGGAAGGGTACTGTAAGAGTGAAGAGAAAAGGTCAACAAGCACAGCCAAGGACCTTCAGTGCATGACATGCAAGGATTGGTTGATGATGGGTGGATGTAGAAAGGAGACCAGCTTGATCCTGACCATTACAGTTGCCCATTATATGTTCTCCAGAGGTGGCAATTCCCCCTCCTGGGGAGATTTGGAATGGGGATCGGATGACCTGTATTATAGCACGGATTGCCCTTTATGTAAATGCTAGACTAGAATAACACCCTACTACTCCCTTGGAGCTTTCATAGTCCAGGATTCTGTGGTGCGGAGACAATTCTATGTACATGGTAAATATTTAATAAATGTTGCTTGGATGAATGAATGAATAAATTGCAAGTCAGAGAGATTGCACTCATGAAAACCTGAGTAGCAATCAGATAAGTTATCTTTGTTTTGTTTTGTCCCCCTTGACTCCATGGTGCCATCACCCTTCCCCCATATTTCCTTTGGGTTCAGATTGTGAACTCCCAGATATCCTTCTAGACAAAGCCCCCTGACTGTTGCTGAGAAGAACAAGTTTCGAGGGCCTCAGGGAGGGAGCATATGGGAAGAAGGAGATGGTGAAAGTGAACAGCTGGTGCTGGGGGAATAAGGAAAAGCAGGAGGCTCATATGCATATAATCAGCAGATAAAGGGAGAATTAGACCTACCTGCTGGTAAAGAACAGCCTCAGCCATCCACCCCAACTTCCTTCCTTCCTTCCTTCTTTTGCTTCTGTCATGTTATGGCACCTCATTTTGAAAATTTCTTCCCCTTTCAGGCTGCTCTTAATACTCACTGTTAGACTCCACCCATATACATTCAATGGGAGAAAGAATGTCAGAGAGAGCCCCACTCTGATTTAACCCAGTCTCAGTCCTGAACCCACCTAAGGATAGCCTTGCTGTCTTGTTGCCTTGCTCCTAAGACTATACCATCAGTTTAGCTGTCACTCCCTTTGTTACTGAGAATGACAGTTACTAGGTAGGATAGGTAGGTGGGTAAGTCAAGAGGAAGAAGCCTCTCTCTCTCTACTGTGTGGTCAAGAAATAGATATTCAGTGATATTGAATTCCATCATATGTTGTCTTCCTAGATATTTGGACTCCCTGAGAACAGATGGCATATATTTTGAATGACTTTCTTTCCATTTTATAACACATCATCCCTTGCACATCAGTCAGAATAATAATTAACAGGCACCCACTATGTGTATGACTCACATCCAATATATACATTTTAAAGAATCAGTATCCTATTCATTTTCAGTCATCTAACTTCTTCGTGGAATAATCTTGAAAAATTAATGTGCTTTCTCTATGTAACCACTTAATGAATAAAATGAACATAGAAATAACTCACATAATAAGAATAAGGAATATAAATTAGTTGCTTTTAAAATATTTATAATCAAAGTTAAGAGCTGCCAAACCATAATACTCTGGACAAAAAACAACAACAACACAAAGCACTGCCTCCCCCCAACTAATAATAATCAAAGCTCCTTCAATAAAATTGGTCTATATAAACCAAGAGAGGATCCTAAAGAGAAATCAATGGGATCTTTTCACCACTAAATAGGAGAATTTTTGTGTTTACGGGGAAAAATAATCAATGGAATAACCCTTAGGTCTGGAAAAGCACCACTTCCTGAAAGAATGATTTTAAATGTATAATGTTGTTTAGTTGTAAAGATAATAGCAGCAAATGTATAGCATGTTATAGATGAGTACTTTCACATACATCATCCCATTTGGTCTTCCAAGAAAGCCTGAGAGTATGACAGATGGGGAAACTAAGTTGTTATTTTTTTTTTTAAACAAAAGGTGTCTCAGGCTTCTAACTTTGAGACTAGTGGTTTTTGCATTATACATACTTCCTTTTGCTTTTTCATCAGTAGAGGCACCATGGTAGAGTGCAAAGAACAATGGCTCTGGATTCAGAGAACCAGGGTTTGATTCCTGTCTCTGACATTATCAATGTGAACATTGGGAAAGTCGTTTGAATTTTCTAGGCCTCAGTTTCCTCATCTGTAAAATAAGATGGTTAGATTACAGAGCCTCTGAGATAGTAGTAGTGGTGATAAATTTGACTCAGTAATGCTCACCCTTACCTTGTTGCCTGTCTCCCTACCCCCACAGCTGCATGTATTTCCAGGATGACCTCTCCAAGGTTAAAGGAACAGTCTGTGTCCAGGGAATAGAGCCCATAAACAGTGAGCCAAGAAATACCTGGAGGTGTACTTAAGCCCTAAGCCTCATGTTGTCAACAAGCTCCTCTTGAACTGAAATGACTTTAAATCAGGGCTCCACTCAGCAGCTCCACATTACAATTTCTCAAAATTGCCTGCTGAGGATCACCTGAGAAAGATCCAAACTACCTAGGCATCAGGAGCTAGTAAGGTCTCCCCTGCTTGTTCACTAGCTATTGTTTGGATTCTAAATAAAGACTGGAAACTAGATAATTGCCTCCTTGGTGTGTTTCCTCTTCATCTCTTCCAAATGCCCTAGATAAGGAGATTGTGCACATAGTCCCCAGGAGTACCCTTGTTGTGGAGGAAAAAAGAGGGGTCCCTGGCATACCACACATCCAAAGTCCCACTCATATCCTCAGCTCTGCATGAGGAAGTCTTCAGGAAAAGACTAGCTTTTCCAAGTGTGGTCCTGACATTGCTTAGGCCTGGGAAACTCCAGAGGATGCTTAAATATCAAGGAGGAGGGGGATAAGGAAGGGTTAGGAGGGAAGGAGAGAGAGAAAGGGAAGAAGGAAGGAAAGAAGGAAGAAAGAAAGAAAGAAAAAGAAAGAAAGAAAGAAAGAAAGAAAGAAAGAAAGAAAGAAAGAAAGAAAGAAAGGGAGGGAGGTAAAAAGGAAGGGAAAGGGAAGACTGGGAAAAAAGGAAAGGAGAGAGAAAGAGAAAGGTAGGGAGGAAAGGGAGGAAAAGGGAGACAAGCAGAAAGGCAAAAATAAAGGAGAGAGGAAAGTGGGGGTGGGGAATGACTAACAGCAGCACTGCTGTCAAAAATCTCAAAGTAAAGGAAAAGAGAGAATAAACAAGACCCTGAAAAGCCTTGTTTCATATAATACCATACTAACAAGCTGAAAGCCAGCGTTTTGAAGATCACTCATCTAAATACCTCCCAGGATGTCTTCTCTGATTAAGGATTTGTGAGGGTTATTGAGTTTTGAATTAAATGCACTTTAATAAAACAGTGGAATGTTCTTATCTGATTGCACCTGTATTGATTGTGTTAAAGAGGTCTATCCTCAGATTGGGGTCAATGATTTTACATAAACTAACCAGCAGTGAAGGACTGAGTGTTCACCCATAGAAACCTTGTAGGCTGTCCAGCTTGTTAGATGATGTGATTTAGGAGCCTCAAAAGCAAGCTTCTCCTCAGAATTTGCTCCTTCTATTCGCTGAAACTTCCTGATCAGACGCTCAGCTGTGTTGCTTTGAAATTAATAATAATTACAACACTTTTTATTGTTTCTATGTTTATTATTACTACTGCTACCTTAAAGAATAACATCATTCTCATTGTGTGAAGTTCTCATGTTAATATTCCTAGGGCCATGCCCAGGGAACTGTGAAGTACATAAATACATTTCTGAATGCTGTGGAATGTTCAAGGTGGGGCTCAGCTCTTGCCTGGAAAGCCAAGTAATGGAATTATAAATATTCATTCAGAATTTGCTTCAGAGTTTTTCCATTAGTTTTCTTGTTTCTGAGATTACAGTGAGAACATCCACACCCACAATTAACTCTGTCGTCAACTCATTGGAGTAACAGAGGACAACATAATTTCAGCTCAGAGAAATTTGATCTTCATTTCTATAAGCAGGCAATTATTCATCAAGTTATTTTTCAGAAACTTGAAAATTACCTCCTATTAACCAGGCTATTTAGTATGTAAATCTGAAGATATTAGTGAATTAACTCCTTAGCAGGCATATTTCCAGCTTTGTTGTTTTTTTTGTTTTGTTTTGTTTTTGTTTTTGTTTTTTTATTAACTAAGAAATTAAAGAGATAAGCTTTAAGCAGTTATTTAGGTTTTTTTTCCCCTAGATATATAGAAATCAGGAAAACCAGTCTCCAAGACTTCAAACAGCCAGCAACAAAAATCTCCTAGGCAGAACAAATGAACCATAGCTCCTGTCCTTGAGAAGAAACACAACAAACAGAGCATGTTTAGATCAGTGCCTGAAACATTTTTCAGATTTGAAAACAGAGAACAATTTCAGGGGGAAAAAGAGATAAATATTCTATCAACATCTTACATAGTCTTCTTAGCAAGAAGAGCTGCCAGTCAAAGATGGGAGAGTCACCCTGTCATCATTTCCTTCACAACTCTTAGGGGAAGTTCCTCAAGGTCCAGATCAGAGCCTATCATGATCAAACTATGCATCTTGTACTGTAGCCAGTGCCTTATGTCTTTCCTGCTGATAAGAAAAGACCTTCAGATTACATGTTGTATTTGCTGCGAAAGGGTCAGAGTTATCCCAATTAGAAGGCAACCTATATGAATGTGGTGCCCAGGGATGGTGCCAAGAAAGAAGTCATTCAGAATAGCTCATATTTCTATAAGGGAGAAGATTTAAGAAATGAAGGGCATCCCAAAAGACATAGTGCAATAGTACAGTCTACTGAACTAAGAATTTTGGGATACCCTATATTTACCTCACAACAGCTCTATTAGGTAAGACAGCTAGGTGGCACAGTGGATAGTGTTCTGGGCCTAGAGTCAAGAAGACTCAACTTCCTGGGTTTGAATTTAGCCTCAGATACTTATGAGCTACGTGACCCTGGGCAAGTCACGTAACCCTGTTTGCCTCAGTTTCTTCATCTGTCAAATGAACTGGAGAAGGAAATAGCAAATGATTCTAGTATCTTTTTGCCAAGAAAACCCCAAAATGGGTCATGAACAGTCAGACACAACTGAAAAAATGACTAAACTGTATCAGGTATGTTACATACAAACATACACACACACACACACACACACACACATATACATACACATTGATATCCCTATTTTACAGAATTTTACAAATTCAATGTTCAAATTGGGAAAATGACTTTTCTAACTTCAGCTAATAATGACTGGGACCTGGACCTGTGATTTCTTTGGAATAATGTACTCCTAAATGAGAAACTCCCTCTACCCATGGAGATAGACACCTTCTCTTCTATTTATAATCCTAGAGTGTTGCCTAGGGAACCAAGAGGTAAAGTGAGGACTTAAAGTCACACATATATCAGAGGTCTTCCCACTTCTGAGGTCAGTTCTCTACCCGTTACTCTATTACCTCTAACACAATTATCATTATCACTATTGTTGTATTTATTAGGAATAATTTTAACACATTTATACAGCATTTTGAGGTTTGCAAAGTGTTTTATATACCATATCTTCTTTGAACTTCACAATAACTCAAAATAGCCAAAAGCGATAGAGTTAGGATTCAAACTTATGTCTATGATTCAAAATTCCCTATTCTAGTGCTATACCATGCTTCTATTAAATTATATATGTATATATATACACATATACACAAATATATACATATATACACACATGTGTGTACAAATGCATGTGTATATATACATACGTACCTATATATTCATATATTTATTTTAAATCTTTAAGATCCAGTGATTTCAGAGGGCTATTCCATTATCAAAATCTCTAACTCAGAGGTGGCTAGGTGGCACAGTGAGTAGAGTGCTGGCCCTGAAGTCAGAAGGACCTGAGTTCAGATCCGACCTCAGACACTTAACACACACAAACAAAAACCTAGCTGTGTAACCTTGGGCAAGTTACTTAACCCCATTGCCCTCCAAAAAAAAAGCAAAAAAAAATCTCTAACTCAGTGGTTCTCAGGTCATGGGTTAGATGGAAATGGTAGAGATGAGAGGGTAATTATTGTAAATGATTTGTAAATATATAAATAAGCAAATACATATTCTATAGACTAAATACCTCATATATACCTACACAATTTTTTTCAAACATATATAAAATCTATAGAGATTAATCAAGTAAGCTGATGTGAAAACATTATTAACTTCCTGGGAACTTTTCTCTTTGTCATTCATTATGTTTTCTTAATCAACAGATGATAATTTTATAACTACTCTTATGTAGGGGTTAGTGTTTTTGTTGTTGTTGTTTTTAATGTTAAAAAGGACTTGTCAGTAAGATGTTGGAAACTGCTGATTTTTAGAAAGGATAAAAAAGAAACTGGCCTCTCTGTAACTTCAGCCCATGGCCCCTGATTAGGCCTCTGCTTAGGGATAGGCTGAGGTATACAGGGATAACTGTTTTGGTCATGTGTGTGTGACATCCATATTTGACAGGTAATGTTTTTCCTCTTTCTACAAGGTGCCAGATATTTTGCTTTCCATTTTATCACAAGAATCATGCTAGATTCGGGCAGCCCATATAAGTGGTTTGAACATAATGATAACAGTAGTGTTTCCAGGTCTGTTGCCATAAGGGATAACAGCTAGGGATGACTCCAACCTGGAGATCCAATCCAGAAGTAGTTGCTACTGTAGGCCATGATAAAACAACAATAATAGCTCCCATTTCTATACTAATTTATGCTTTTTAAGACTCTTTCTTCGTAATTACCCTAAGTGCTAAAACTTAGTGTCTTGATTTTATAGGTAAGGAAACTGTGAATAAGAGAAATTCAATGATCTGTACCAAGTCACATAGTGAGTGAGTATCAATTCTGGGAAGTCCAGCACTATATGTGTGTGAAAGGAGGATGGTATGTACTAAATACATTGACAAGGAGATACATTGATCCAAACAAAGTGCTGTACACATACATACACACACACACACATACACACACATCTATATCTGAACAAATATGGTACATATGGTAATTGCTTCAATTTGATCAAATTAAACAAGCATTTATTAAATGCATATTGCAGGCATGGCATTTCGTGAAACCCTGAAGCAAATACAAACGTTAAATTAGATATGATCCCTGCCTTCATGGAGTTTACAATCTCTAAGAAAATAGCATGCTTATGCAAAAAACTAAATAAGGAAGAGGGTGATAAGTGCATAGAACAGAGGCATGAAAATCTATGAGCTTGAACCTTGGTTTACTCTGTGACTGAAAAAGTCACCTAACTTTTCTTGGTCTTATTTTACTCTTATGAAAATAGAGGAGGAGAGATGAGGTTAGAAGGTCCCTTCCTCACTTGAATCCTTTGGTCCATGATTCCATGAAACTACTTAGAACTGGAGAACAGAGAATGCTTCATCATGGACATGCATTTGAAGTGGCACTCAAAGGAAGAGAAGGATTTGATAAATTACTGCCTAAATATTTGTTGATTAAGTGGTTTGATTCTATGGCTTCTGCACATTATGCCTGCTTCAAAGATTCATAGCTTAACAAACCTGTGAGTTAAGCATATTTCAAAGAATCTACTTGCTCGGTGTATTTTCCTGCTCATCAACCCCAAACAACAATGACCAAAAAAAAGTCAATTATGTCATTCAAATTAAAGGACAGAAAAACAATGTCATTGGTCAGAGATTTAATCTAGCTATAAATGCCTCTCATAGATACATTTGCCCCTCATTTTTGCTACTTTCACACTGTATCTACTCACAGAAAAGTGTATTCTATGAACAGGAGGCCAATAGAAGCCAATACCAGTTAAGCCTAACAAATCACAAATGGTAACCTGCCATTTTTCCCCCAGAAAATAGGAGGACTATGTGCTGGCCTGAAATGAATGAGTTCCTCAAGTTACCTTAAAAGTCCTTTTGAAAAATCCAAATGTAATTTTCCCACATCGTAGAACTTCTAACCTCTACACCAGAGGTATCAAACTTATAGCTTGGGCAGTGTTCAGTCTCAGTAGATTAAACTATATTTGGGAAATGTTTAAGAAAACAAGTAAAAATACAATAAAGCATGGATAATATATTTAGTCCTTTTAGTCACAACTCTCAAAGCCCCAGATTCACAAAAAGAATAATGAAAATTGATATGTAATTTCTAAAACTCATAAAGAATTAAGAAAATGCTAAAAAAAAATGAACAAGACAAAAAGAATCCATTTTTTCCAAAGGGGAACAAGTGAATGTTTCCATTTGCAGATTTGTGTCACGCTCCAAAATCACATCCAGATGGCAACAACAACAACAAAAAATTGCAACAATGAACCTGCTGGGGAAAGTCAGTCCCAAGAGCTGGTGCCATTCTTGGTGCCAACTGTACATTGGGGAGCTAACGTAGGAAGATTGCACAGTACAGCAGAGATTTAACACTGACTTGGAATTTACAGATGAGGGTTTGGGGAGCCATTGCCCAGTGACTATCTCCCTGATTTTTCCTGCATCAGCTCTAAGACCCACTGCCAACTGTAAGCCACAGTGGGAAAGAAGAACTCTCATCATTCCTGAGACAGTCAGTATATAACTTTCCCTTTCTTAATTTTCTTTCAACATGGATTGACAAACTTAGGGAACTGGAGGAGGAGAAAGACTTCCTTATCTGGGAGGAAGAGCAGGTCTTTGGTCCTTAGCTATGAAATGGTTATTCTCGAGAGTCTGGGTAGGTGAACAGCCAGTTTCATTCTCCCCTATGGCAGGCCCCGAATTCAGACCCCTGAAGTTCCCTGTTTTCTGACAGCTTTTCTGGATAGATGCTCCCTAGAGAAGCAAAAGGAAAGGCTGTAGAGGGCACTCTTTGCTTACTTTAATTAGGAGAGTTCTGACCTGGGTGTTGCTGAGTTCCAAACAACGCCCAGGAACATGGAATAGAATTTTTATGAAGCACCTAAAAGAATATGAGAATAAGTGCATAACCTGACCCCTCTTTCCTCTCTTATTCCTGATTCACCATAGGGGTACTTATTAAAAAGGGTAGGGGAAGAGGAAGACTTCAAGGGCTTCTCCAAATCATACCACAGGAACCAACAACTCGAATTAGAATTAAGACCAAGGTCAGGGTCACTTTGAAATATCCTTAACCCATTTGTTTCTTCTATAATTTAAATATTTCTAGGAAGAGGAAAAAAATAAGACATAGCAGAACAGTTTAGGAGGTGTGTTTTGTTGGATATCTCAGAGAAGTGGGGCATTAATGGTGTGATTTATGATAAATGTGACATAAACACTTTATTGCAAAAAAAAAAAATCTTGTGAGGACTTGGCTTTATTGTTCAACTCTTCATTCTAGCTGTTCCTCAAGTATAGAGATAACATGGTGTTACTAGGGAGGATGTGAACTTGGATCCAGAAAATCTTTTTCATTTAACTTCTCTGGGCATCATTTTCCTCATATTTAAAAATGAGAGGGTCAGACTGGATGACTGCTGAGATCCCTTTTAAATCTCAGTCAATGATCCTTGTCCTGAAATATCTACTCCCTTCATTTTTTAGAACATTTCTGCATTATCCCCTGAAAATGCAGTCATCTTTTCTATTACCCAGCTCCCATGCTGATGCCTTTAATTTCACAACTATTTATATCCCATTAGATGCTTTTTCCTTTTTAATTAGGCAGATATGCTGATAAATGTTTAACAACTGACTCTCTGGGGGAAAGAAAATGGACCCAGGACAGACTTTTAAGTTTAATCTGCATTTTCTTCTTCATTCTAAGTCTAGACAAGCTACAAAACAATAAATCAAGTCCTGATTTGTAGTGTTTTCAAATTCTGAGGTGTAACTACACTGAAATTTTAACAATAGGCTATATGGGGAACTAGTTAGAACTGGCTGTAGCACAACCCTGAAATTACGCCTTTCCTGGGCAAAAATTCATACCAGTTATCAATTAAGGAACTCCTTGGTTCTTTCTTCTTCCCATGAGCTCATTAGCTGGTCCTTTCTCTTGGTTATGAAGTCTCAAGGAAGAAGGCAGCGTGGCATAGTGGATAGATACTTGACTGGGGAGTCAGGAAATCTTTGGATCAAAACTGTCTCAGATACTACAAATTGTGTGACTCTGGGCAAGTCACTCAACCTAAAATCCATTTTCTTAATCTGTGAGAATAGAGATAATACCTGAAAGACCTATATCATAGGGCTTTAATGGAGTTCAAATGAAATGATCTATGTAAAACCCTTTTCAAAGGTTAAAGTGCTATAAAAATGTAAATTATTAGTATAGTTGCAGGCAGTATTTGCCCATTGGGAAAATAAGTGAAGGGATTACTCCATAATTGGAGATGATAACTTCCACTGATCTCATAGGAGTGTTAGATCATTTGACAAATTAACAATTTGCTTCTGTGTGCAAATAGCCATGTATGTGAAATAGATGTATCTTGCTCCAAGTTTTATAATTATACATTCTATCTTTACGTATTTTTATAGTGGAGAGACAGACAACAGGCTAACCACACCCCTGTTATGCTCTATAAACCAACTTGAGCTAGACAGGAGAGCAGCAGAAAGCTTATGGAATGAGGTCATCACAAGACTAAATTCCTAGTGACTGGAGGCTAATAATACCAATACAGATGCTGGTGGTGATGATGATGGTGATAATTGGCATCTATTTAGTGCTTTAAGGTTTGCACATTGTTTTAGATACATTATCTCATTTGGGCTCTTACATAATATTCCAGTGTGTTGGGGGCAAATCACTTATGTAATCTTTCAGTGCCCCCAGGCAACATTCAAACTATGAGTTACAGGGCCTGGTACATTGTAATAGGCGGTTTTGTTTTTGTTGGTTTTTTTTTGATTGAGTGAATTGCTGACCTTCAAGAATGGAGAGAGTTTCCATATTATAACAGTTTTCTCCACCCCTCATCTCTCTCTCTCTCTTTCTCTCTCTCCCACATATATATTTATACATGTACATATAGACATATTTACATATATCTACATATACACACCCAAAAGTTTTAATGTATATCTTAAAAGAGCCTCCATCATAACTTATTCCATGTCCCATACTATATAATTCCTTAAAAAATTATTTCATGATAAACTACCACAATGAGAGGTGGTCAGCTGCTGTGTCATCTTCTAAATCCTCTTCTAATTCTCTTTCCAAATCTATCTCGCTTAAATTTAACCTAGAAATACCTTTTCTCAAACAGTTTGTGTTTCAGAAACAACACAGAAAAAAAAGCAATTAGGCTGGATGGGCACTATTTCAGGAATGAAAAACAAACGTTAAGGTGTTGTCTTGATTGAAATTTTTTAATGAACAAATGAAAAAAGCATTCTCAACATTCATTGTTCACTGAATATTGACAAAATAGAGTAAGTGCTGAATTGTGGTCCATTTACAGATTAATTTGCCAGTCAATGTGTAATCTCTCTTGAGTCTTTTCCAAACCGGACTCAGTTTTCAATTAATTTCATTACAACTTGAAAAGAGAAGATTTTTTAAAAGAGAAATAAATGATATTTGAAATCAGTATTTCTTTAATTTCCCCCCCCCATGGCTAATCTGCAAATCAGAGAGTATCAATTTTTATCCTGCTCCCAAATCAAATAATTCCAGAGATTCCATACTTGCTGGGTTTACAGCACAAATCCCCAGTGGTCTGAGACTCACAGCTGTAGTTCTACTCACTCCCTTCTCAACTCTGCAGCAGCTTCATTAACTGGGACTTAGATTTCAGCTTCAGCTCCCATGGAAGGGAGTGGGGGGTGGGGGGGTGGAAGAGGGGAGGAGAGGAGAAAAATCCTTGGCAGGATCCTAAAGGCCTTGAAGAGTTAGACCTAAATACATCAGCATTTCTTTTTTCAAAAGATACAATAGAAACTTGTGAAAATTCTCTTTTTTATTGGTCATTTAATTTTCCTCTTTAAGAACTTTTTTTTTGCAATGTGGCCCTCTTAGCATCTTAAGTATCTCACAGTCCTTTACAATGATTCCATTCATGGCCTTACAGAGCAAAAGTACTATGATATCACAAGCACAGGAACTGGGAAGCAACGACATGTTCCCAAGGAAGGACTATACACCCACAGAGAGTTGGCAGAGGGTATCCACTGCTTTGAAGATAGAATAAGACATGAATACATTTGAAACAAAGGGAGGAGAGAAGCTGAGCTTTTCACAGGGTGGAGAGAGGAGACAACTCTTCTATCAACCATACTAACTAGAATTAGAATAATTTCTTTTCTCGTTCACTCTTCCCTCTCTTTTCCCTTCATCAATACTGCTGAATAAGCAATCTCACTATAAACATTCTCTATCATGCAGAACTGTGCCATTGCTGGGCGATATTTCAGGACCAGGCATGTTTCAAAATTGGTCACAGTTTATGACTCTTTTTTCCCCTATGTTTTTATTTTTAACAAGGAAGCCTGGGCTAATATGTATGTGATCTTTGAGGAAAAATAAAAGCAGAGACTAATTAGCAGATAAAGTATTCTTGATATCCAGACATTTTGAATTATTGAAAGACAGACAATGAGGTTTGCTACAGAGGCCTATGTGAACCTGAGCAAAAAGAAAAGAAACAAATTAAATCATCAAGAGAAAAAAATTAGATGAATGAAGTTGATTATAATCCCACCTCAGACATGTAAAAACTCTGTAGCCTTGAACAAGTAACTTAATCTCTCTTTAGTTTCTTCATCTGTAAACTAAGGAGGCTGGATTCCAGCCTTTAGGATTCTTTCAGTGTCTATGATACTATAAGGCATGACTATAGAAAGAAGAGAAAGAGAGAGAGAGAGAAATAGAAGATAGATAGATATACATATATATTTGATATAATATAATATACATGAGATTGTCTTCATAAAATAGTATTAGTAAGATTAGAAATGGATACAGGATTCTTCATTTCTTCCCTGTCTTGACTGTTAATTTTCTACATATTATAAAAGAAGTCATTTAAATGACTTATTTAAGTACAGCATATCCACAACTCCATAATCTTATGGAAATGAGTATTGCTTCTACTTGGACAGAACGATTTTTCTGTATATTTATATTCCTTAGCTTTATATTTATGACACATGGTGAGAGATACAGAGACAAAGATAGAGAGATCAAGAGAGAGAGAAGAGGGGGAGAAAAAGAGATGAGAGAGAGAGAGAGAGAGAGAGAGAGAGAGAGAGAGAGAGAGAGAGAACTTATTATAATGTAAGTTCACTATGAATAATGGTTGTTTCATTCTTTGTACTTATATCACCAGTGCCTAGCATAGAGTCCAATGCATAGTAGGTGCTTAATAAATATTAGGTTGATTTATTGATTGCAACCCATCAATACTTCTCATTTAAATTTAAGGGCAATTGCCTACCAAGAGGACATAACGTTTTCCCCCTTAATTTCTTAATGGCATTGTTTAGAACCTTAAGGCCCTGTGGCCCACTCATACAAAACATAATTAACTAAAAATGGGTACATTCTGTGGCATCAGGTCTAAAAAGCCTCATTAGCATCTTTGTACATTATGGAAGAAACTGTAGTAACCCTATTTTCTTCTAAATCAATTTCTTAAAAGAGCTGGTCCTTTTGAGAATCCCAATTAATTAGAAACAGTGAAAAGTGGTGTACATTTCCAAAATTTGCTGAAAGCCAGTAAGTATGTAATAATTGGATGGGACATTGGGCCTGTGGGCTGTAAGCACAAAGCTTAGGGCCCTGAAATTAAATACACACAAGCCTCCTGTCCGCCCATTTAAGGAAACACTGCAGATAAACAAACTTGTAATATTCCTCTGAGTTTTCCTTCTCTTACGACTACTGCATCTTTAATTCAGAGTTAGCTCCACATTATCATCCTTCCAGAAAAGATGTTTGAGTTAGCAATGATTCCAAAATTATTCCCCAGGTAGCTGGTTCAAAGTAGAAACTTTGGCACAGTGTTATCCACAACTTTTACATGAAAGCAAAATCAATCACATTTTATATCTAATACAAATAATTTCTTCTGGGAAACCTAGAATTCCAGGAGAGCCCTAGACTTGCTGGTTTCTTCTTTGCTTCATAAAGTGCTTTGAGGCCATGTCCATCACCCTATTGCATTCTGTTTCAATAGCAGACACTTTTGAGTCGGTATTTACTAAACATTTACTATGGAATTTGAGGGGAAAAAATAAGTTTAGATTGGGACCAAGTACCAAAGTTTGCAGACTCACGGAATCTAAGAGCTGTCCTGGAGATAGCAAGGTACAATGGAGAGAATGCTGTATTTGAAGGCAAAGAACTTGGATTCAAGTCCTGACCCAGCTACTTATGTTTTAACTTGTCTAAATATGGATAAGTCTGTTAACCTTTCTGAGTCTCAGGTTGCTCATTTGTTAAATGAGAGATTGGATTAGATGGCTTCTATGATCCTTTTAGCTATAATTTTACAATCTTACAGCATTATGTAAGAAGTACAACACTAGAGTCGTTTGAAATTAAAGTTGCTATGACTACTATTTCCAGATTGATAAATGGTCAAAAGATATGAACAGATGGTTGTCAGAAGAAGAAATCAATGCTATCAAAAGTCACATAAAAATGCTCTAAATCCCAACTGATTAAAGAAATGCAAAGTAAGACAACTATGAGGTAACTCACACCAATCAGATTGGCCAACATGGCAGAAAAGGAAAATGACAACTGCTGGAGGGGATGTGGAAAAATAGGGACACTAATGCATTGTTTATGGAGTTGTAAACTAGGAAAAATAGGGACATTAATGCATTGTTTATGGAGTTGTAAACTAGCCCAACTATGCTGGAGAACAATTTGGAACTACACCGAAGGACTATAAAACTGTGCATACCCTTTGACCAATAATACCACTACTAGGTCTATATCCCAAAGAGATCAAATAAAAAGGGAAAGGACCTATTTGTACAAAAAAAATATTTATAGTAACTCATTCTGTGGTGACAAAGAATTGGACATTGAGAGGATGCCTGAAGAAGTAGGGTTATGTGATTGTGATGGAATACTATTATGCTATAAAAAATGATGAACAGGATGGTTTCAGAAAAACCTGAGAATTTTTATATGAACTGATACAAAGTGAAATAAGCAGAACCAGGACAACATTGTACACATTAAAAGCAATAGACTTAGCTACTCTGATCAAGATAATGATCCAAGACAATTCCAAAGGACTTATGATGAAAAATGTTCTCTACCTCCAGAGAGAGAACTGATAAACTCTGGGTGCATATTGAAGCATGCTCTTCTCACTTTCTTCATTTTTAATAAATTTTATGTATTTTCTTTTGCAATGTTATCAATATAGAAATATATTTTACATGGCTTCACATAAATAATCTCTCTATTACCTGGCCTTCTCTAAGGAGTGATGGTTGGACAGGATGGAGGAAAAGAATTTAATATTCAGAATCTTGAAAAATAAATGTTACTTTTTTTTGCATTTTTGAGGGCAATTGGGATTAAGTAACTTGCCCAAGGTCACATGGCTAGGTTTTTGTTTGTATATGTTAAGTGTCTGATGTCGGATCCGAACTCAGGTCCTTCTGACTCCAGGGCCGACGCTCTACTCACTGCGCCACCTAGCCTCCCCAATAAATGTTATTTTTTAATGTAATTAAGAAATACTTAAATAAATATTTTTAAAAAGAAAATTATATAAGCAAAGTAATTCAGTAAATTAGCTCTCCAGAAAAATAACAAAGACTCTAGGAACGAATCTTGAGAGTAAAAATCTTAAGACAGCAAAATCTAAGATCCTTGAAAAGCAGCTATAATGGAGACATTAAAAATGTCATAAACCGATTTAATTTTTATAGAAACATAAAATTTCAGAGTTAAGAGGGAGTTTAGAGGCATTCTAGCCCCACTCCTAACAGGTAGACCTGCTTCCGATTCTATACCATTGTCTTCTGTTTTACATTAACACTGTAAAAAGGGACACAAAAGTTAGCATAATTATTGTTGACTCAGATTTTCCACCAGTCAGTTAGCAAACATTTACTAATTACTTTCTATGTGTCAGACACTGTGGAATGCAAAGAAAGGCAAAAATGGTGTCCTTGCACTCAGAAAGCTCCTAATCTCACAGAAGAAACAACATGTAAAAAAACTATGGATATACAAGCTATGTATGGCATAATTGGGATTTGGCATAATTGGCAAAGTGGGGTTTGAGACTGAGAAAGTTCTCTTGCAGAAGGTAAGATTTAAGCTAAGTCTTGAAGGAAGCCAGGAGTTTAAGGTGAGGAGGAAGAGCTCTCTGAAGAGAGCCAACTAAAAGGAGATAGTAGGTGGAGTATTATATGACAGGGACAGCAAGTAGTCTAGTGTGGTTGGATCATTGAGTAGAGAGAGGGTTGTTAAGTGTAAGACTGAAAAGGTGAGACAAGGACAGGTTCTAAAAAGCTTTAAATACTAAAAATTTTATGTTTGATTCTGGATATAATAGGCGCTGTCAGAGATTACTGAATTGGGTGGGGGAAGAAAAGAAGAGGACAGAGATGTGGTCAAGACACAGTCATACCTATGCTTTAGGAAAACCACTTTTGCATCTGAGTGATAAATTAATTGAAGTAGAGAGATACTTCAGTAAGGGAGATTAACCAAAAGGCTATTGCAATAGTTTAGGCCTGACTATGATCATGAGAGCTTATACCAAGATGGTAGCCATGTAACTAGAAAGAAGGGGTATACAAAGTATAATTGAAAGCAGCAGTTAGGAGACTTAGCAACAATACATTAGATATGCAGGGTAAGTACAGGAGGGGAGTCAAAGAAGACATGAAAGTTGAGAGCCTGGTTGAGTTGTGAATCCCCTCATGAGCTCCTATAAACATGCAGAGAAAAGTCATCTATGGGTTTGTACCAAAAACCATCCACATTCCACACTAAAGGTAGCTAATTTAACATTTACATAGCATTTCAAGATTTGCAAAGCACTTGGCATGTGTGATCTCATTATATACTCATTAGATACTCAAACTACCTTTGCCTATATATTTCCATAATCATTAGGAATTTTAAAAGATGGCTCTCAAATGCTTCTAATGCCTGATCGCATGATTGTATCAGGCAGGCAATATTAAAAGAGAACTCTGGTCTCTGTCTTCTAAGGGTTTATAATCACAGGTCACATAGCAGAATAAAACCTATGAAAAGTAAAAATAATAAATAAATACATAAAATAAAAAAATAAAACCTATGTACTCCAAGTTATATGAATTACAGACAGGCCAAAAGGAAATAGACTTTAGGGTAGAGAGCAAAGGAATTTATATAGCTGAGGAGATTAGTCAAGTAAGCTGCATGTCTAGGCTGAAAGAGGCAAAGAGAAATAATTATCTGTTCCTGATTCATCTAGACAGGTCCCACGGGGTTTGGGAAATATGCTGAGCTTTGTAATTTCTGGGGAAAGGTTGTGGACAAAGATAGTGGTAGGGCCAAAAATAACCTCACTTTAGACCTCCTAGTTAAGTCAAAGGGAAGATGCAGTACCCATTTCCAAAGCTACTAGTGTCAGTGGTTGAATTGGAACTAGGTGTGAGCCAAAATCAGGAAAAGTATCTAGCAGAAGTGGGCTAAGAGGATTTTCTTTCCTTCACTTCTGCAAACCTATACACTGTTGAACCTTCTGAAGCATAAATTTGAGGGATTTTACATCCCAGGCCTAGAATTTAAAGCAGAATGGAGAGAATCACTCATAAGAGGCCACACCCTTAGCATTTCCAAAGGCTCCTCTTCAAACCCTTCCTTATAAAGTTCACAGCAAATAATGAGTCATTTACTTGACATTTCCAGGCTGTGACTGTTTCCAACTAAAGAAGGGTCTGCCTGAGCAAGGGAAATTTGGACCTTTCCAACTGATAAAGAAGTTTTGTGGCCTTCCAAAATGTCCAAGATCTGGAGACAACTCCCTCTGGATGTTAGTGCCCTTTGTTATTTGTAGGAATTGCCCAATATGGATACCACTCCCTCCCCTCCCCACACAGACACACACACACACACACACACACACACACACACACACACACAGACACACACACACACACAGACACACACACACACACACACACACACACTCCATTACCCTCTGAGTCCTTTAAATATATGTTTCACTTGAGCAGGTTTTTAGATATTTGTGCTTTTGTAAAACCAGACATAAACAGTATAGGCAATACCCAATGAGATAAGTCTGTCTACCAATTCAAAACAGTACTTTCTCTGAAATTTAATACTGAGAGGTTAAGTAACTTCTCCAGAATTAGAATAGAGATTTGACTGCAAGGCAGTTTTCTTTCTGCTATGGGATACTGCCTCCAGTTAAAAGAGCCTCTTTGCCTCAAATTGATGTCTGTGAAAGTTATCCCTATTGGTTTCACCCATAGTGTCATCTCCTTCTGCCAAGGATCCACTATATCTTTCACTGCCAAAAACCTATCCTGTACCTTGAACTTGACCAGCCTGAAATATAAGCCACATACAAAATATTCTTGTTGTTTTCTTATTTTCCATCTTGATTATTAATTAACTCCCACTAAACAGAATATCTGGGCAGCTAGGTGGTACATTGGATAGAGCATTGGGCTTAGAATCAGGAAGACTCATCCTCACAAGCCTCAGACACTTGTAGCTGTGTGACACTGGGCAAATCATTTAACTATGTTTGCCTCAGTTTCTACACAGGAAAATAAGCTGGAGAAGGAAATGGCAAAACACTCCAGTATCTTTGACAAGAAAACCTCAAAATGAGGTTAAAGAGAGTTGAACACAACCGAAATGACTGAACAATAACAACAAATTAATCATCTGACTTCACCTTTCTTGGCTTTGGTTTCTTCAAATAAAAAATGGGTAGGCTGGACTCGATGGCTTCTATAGTCCTCTTCAACTCCCAGTCTATGATCCTATGACTTCTGCCAGTAATTACAACCTAGAATATCTCTATCTGGATAACTGCATCAACTGATGCCCAACTATTCTTGAACATCCTGCTGTCTAATCTAATACTACTGACCTAATTAGAAGCAAAGTAACAAGCCCTTTATCAGTGGCATGGCAAGGAATCCATCTGGGTAGGAGGGGCGAGGATCACTTTCAATCAAATATTTGTTCAAATGATAATCATTCTAATAAATCTGTGGTATTGGCATTACCATGGGAGGTCTCTCCATTGATTTTTCAATAAATTCATTTAACCTTTGATGCCTACCTCAGCATTCCCCAAGTGATAATGTCTGGGGGAAATTAATTTGATGTATAGAGGCTGTCGTTGCTGTTAGTCTTGGACATGCCTGGCATCATCTCTGTACCGGGGGATGAATGACCATAAGTAGAGATGGAAGATAAGAGTGAGATCAGCAAGTACTTCCAATATTCTCGATAACATTAAGAAATACTTGGGGAGTGGCTAGGTGGAGCAGTGAGTGGCTCCAGAGCACTGGCCCTGGAGTCAGGAGGACCTGAGTTCAAATCCTGCCTCAGACACTTAATACTTACTAGCCATGGGACCTTGGGTGAGTCACTTAACCCCAATTGTTCCTCCAAAAAGCAAAATATGTTTTTAAAAATTTTTAAATTAAAAAAATATGAATAGAAACAGCACATCCAAGACACTCTCCCCCCAGATCACCTCCAAACTATGTAAAAGGGGACTCTGAACAACTTCTGGGGCCCCAGCACCCACAGAATGACACAGAGAAGCTAACCTCCCACTGAGGACAGCACAGCGCACAGCACACAGAGAGTAGAGCCCAGGTCTGCCTGAGCTGCGGTTTTAGCCCTAGGGCGGCCGGGTCAGCAGCCAGCAAGAGGGACCCCAGAACACCAGCAGCTGTGGCAATGCCAGAATTATCAACATAGACATGCCTAGGACAAAGTGAGAGGTTAGTGCCCTATGGACTTTGGGACCAGTATTTGGGGAACGCTTCGGCTTCCTCCCCTGGGGGCTAGAAGCCACTGAGGAGACACGCCATTTTGTAGTTTTCAGAGGCAGCTCCAGCTCCTGGCCTGTGAACTGTAGGGAGATCAAGTGATCAGTCTTGGGGGGTAATCGCTCTTGCTTTAGCCTCCCTGGATCAGGATTGTGATCTGGGGGGGATGTCTGGGGTGGGTATCTAGCTTGACAGAAAGCTGTTAAGACCCCAACATTCAGAAGGAAAGCTCTCCTGTCTGGTGGCATAGTCCTACTGTGGCAACAAGCCCAAAAGTCAAGTAATTAAGTGGCAACATGCCAAGGCAAAGGAAACAAAATAAACAGAAAAACGCAACACTAGACTCTTATTTTGGGGGCAAAGAGGATCGAAGCATAGGACAGGAAGAGGACTGTGAGGTCAGAAATTCCCCTCCAAAAGCCCCAAAGGAAAATATGATCGGGTTGAAGGCCATAGAGGACCTTAAAAAGGACTTTAAAAATAAGAGAAGTGGAGGAAAATTTGGGAAGAGAAATGAGAAGGATTCAGGAAAAGTATGAAATGAGGGTCAACACTGAGTGAGGAAAACAACACCTTAAAAAATAGACTAACTCAAATGGCAAAGGAGGCCAGAAAGGGCAATGAGGAGAAGAATGCCTTAAAAAGTCAAATTTGCCAGATGGAAAAAGAATCTCAAAAGTTCACTGAGGAGATTCATTTCTTCAGAATTAGACTGGAGCAAATGGAAGCTAATGACTTTATGAGAAATCAAGATGCCGTTAAGTAGATCCAAACAAATGAAAGAATAGAAGTCAATGTGAAATATCTCATGGGAAAAACCACTGACCTGGAAAATAGATCCAGGAGAGACAATTTAAAAAATTATTGGACTACCTGAAAGCCATGATCAAAGAAAGAACCTAGAAATCACCCTTCAAGAAATTCTCAAGGAAAATTGCCCTGATGTTTTAGATCCAGAGGGCAAAATAGAGGTTGAAAGAATCCACCGATCACCTCCTGAAAAAGATCCCAAAAAGAAAACTCCCAGGAATATTATAGCCAGGTTCCAGAATCCCCAGATCAAGGAGAAAATACTACAAGCAGCCAGGAAGAAACAATTTCAATATTGTGGAAACACAATCAGAGTAGCACAGGACCTGGCAGCTTCTACACTGAGGGATCAAGGGCATGGAATATGATATTCCAGAGGGCAAAAGAGCTGAGAATGAACCCAAGGGTCACCTACCCAGCAAAACCGAGTATTTTGTTTCAGGGGAAAATATGGTCATTCAGTGGAATAGAGGACTTTCAAGCATTCTTGAGGAAAAAACCAGAGTTGAATAGAAAATTTGACATCCAGACACAAGAAGCAAGAGATGCCTGAGAAGGTAGTCAGGGAAAAGAAATCAAAGGAACTTATCAAAGTTGAACTATTTACATTCCTATATGGAAAAACAATAACTGTGACTGATAAAATCTTTCTCACTATGAAAATAATGGAGGAAGGGTGTGTGGTCATATGAATACATATGTGAATGTGTGTATATGGTTATAGTTATATATGGATAGAGGGCATAGGTTGAATTTGTTGGGAAGGGAGGATACTCAAGGGATGAAATTATGAGGTGAGAGAGGAAAGTGGCAAGAGGAGATGGGGAGAGACAGGGTAGGGTAAACTATCTCATGTAGAAGAAGCAAGGGGAAGTGGTTGCAAGGGAGGGGAAGAATAGGAAGGCAAAAAGGCAAAACCACATTCTCATTGAATTTGGTTCAGGGAGAGAATGACATACATACTAAATGGGATATCTCAACCTGCAGCAGAACAGGGGGAGGAGGATGAGAGGAGGGATGATGGATGGAAGGGAATCCTTGGGGGGAGGGGAGGTTGGAAGTACCCACTATAGAAGAGGGACAGGATCAAATAGGGAATGGATCAGGTGGAGGGTGGGATGGGTGGGAGGGAATTATAAGTAGCCTTGTCCAATATATCTACTATGGTAATATTTTGCATAGCTATACATGTACAACACATACTGAATGACTTATCTTCCCAGAGGTAATGGGTGGCAAAGGAGGAAGGGAATGGATCTGAAATTTGAGGTCTTAAAATTAAATGTTTCAAATATATATAAATACTATTATCAATACTCTTTTGCATGTAATTGGGAGATAAGATGTTCAGGCATTGGGGCACAGAGATTCACCTTGCTCTAATCGAAAAGTTGAAGGGGGTATGGGAGAAGATATGGGAGAGAGCAGATTGGAGGAAGGGATATCTTGTGGGACTGCTATTCTGGGATGGTGGGTAGGGGAAAAACGGGGAAAAAAATTGTAACTCAAAATCTGGCAGAAATGAATGATGTAAAACAGAAGTTAATAAAGCATTTGTTTAATAAAAAAAAATCTAAGAAATTACATTTCAAACTATTAAAAAAAAATTCTTAGCTGGCAAGCTGTACAAAAAAATAAATAAATAAAGATAGGAAGAAAGGAAAAAAATTAAAAATAAATACTTGGGGTGGCTAGGTGATACAGTGAATAGAGCACCAGCCCTGCAGTCAGGAGAACCTGAGTTCAAATCTGGCCTCAGACACTTGACACTAGTTGTGTGACCTTCAGCAAGTCACTTAACCCCAATTGCCTTGCATTCCCCCTCCAAAAAAAACATTAAGAAATACAAAGTCATTGAATGTCCCCCAAAGAATCAGCTTTCCCTCCAAACAATACACTCATCCATCCCATGCCTGTGCAATTATTCCAGGAAATGTTTCTTCAATAAGAACTATAGAAGACTATTCAAAAGTCACTCAGCATAATACTACCTCAAGTACATGACTGTTAAGGAAGTTCCAGCATTCATTTGGTCATGCCACTCAGATTCAGGCAAGCCATGTCATTATTCTCATTTGACACAGTTTTTACTTTATCACAATCTAGTAATGGGAGATGTTAGAAGGGTTGCCTGAAGTATAATCTACTTCACTTTACGTTATAGATTTCCTCTTTTTGAGAGCCTTTCTCATTTCAATTGGCATGAGAACACCAGATGAGGAATTTCCTCTAATTCAGATTAGCATCTTCTCTGCAATTTACAGCCTTAAAAAGTTGCCTAGTTGAATAACTTGTCCAGTAAGTGAAAGGGAGGAATTGAACCCAGTTCCTTCTGACTCTATGGCTAGTCCTCTATCTACTATGCCATGTTGCCTCTTTATATAATAGATGTGTGCTTTAATATCGGGTATAAATCGCTGAAAAATAATTCAAATGCTAAAATGGGTCTGTGATCTCATCCATTTGGGGGCTCCCTCCAATGATGTAGATAGCAGTCTGATCATGCCTATGGTCCATCCCATGAAATTCTCATCCATGACCTCTCAAAAGGTCACAGAGAGGCTCTACCCAAGGTTTGCGAGGCTTCCCTCAATTTCTCATGGCCTTCTAAGTGTACCAGTTGAGACAACAATCAAGACAGTCCACCCATCAATCCTGACTCTTGCCACATGACTAGCCCATCTTCTTTTTCTATCACAGAATTTCTTGATGAGACATTTTACAAATAAATCAAATGATATTCTCAATGTTCTGAGGAAATTTCATATTTGAAGAAATTCTATCATGAATAATTTTGTAAAGATAAAAATTCTTTTGTCATCTGAATAATTTATATCCTTTCAAAACAGATTTTCATACATACTACTTAAACTGAGGCACATTAGCATAAAGAAGAGCTATATCACAGGAGTCTGACATAGATGGTACTTCCAACTTCAAGAGCATTTTTCTCATCTATGAGTGCATAGGTCAGCATCACTCTCACAGTTTTCCTTGAACACAACAAGCTGAGCAGTATAGAAAGATCAGACTGCTAAGAAGTATGAAAAAGAGGTTCTGGTCTCATATCTGTCAGGAACTTGCTCTTCCCAATGAGTGAGAGGCTCTAATCAAATCCTCCTAAAATATTATGAGCCTCTACTATAGGCAAGGCATCATACCATCCATTAAAGATACAAAGATTTGTTGCAGTTGAATTGATTTTTTTAATTTTAAAACCCAATTCATATTATATAACATTCCATTAACTCATTTTCCAGCCCATCCAAGTTGTCCATTTTGAGATTCCTCTTTGTGTGGGTGCATGCATTTTTTGTATATTTGAAGATAATACCACCAAAGGAACTATTAAGTCTACAAGTCAAATCAACAACTACAATTTGGGTGCTTATTACATTAAAGACCCTCTGAAGAATTCAAGAGAATTTATGTCAAGTTCGTTGGCTTCAATAAGCTTTCAGTCTAGTTGAGGAGGTAAGACCTGAATCCATAAAAAAGAAGCATGGTATGGGAGATACAGTTCTAGACTTGGAATCAAGAAAACATGGGTTGTAATCTCACTTCCATGACAAGGCTAGATCTGATGGCTTCTTAAGGTCCCTTTGAGTTCCTAAATCTATGAACTTATTAGCTGACAATTTAAATGACAAAATTTCTAAATGAGATTTCAAGATAACCACAGAAGAGTTGTCACAAAGTATTACCTTTTCATTGACCTCATAAGTTGTCCTATCAGTAATTGGTACAAGAATGTAGAGAAAGATCACTTGAGTTTTGTAACAGCTTTATAGGGAAAGTTACAGTTGAGCTGGATTTTAAGGGCTTCTATCTTTGAGGAGGAAAGGAAAAGAAGATAATACATAGAAATGGCAGGGAATGAGACAAAAAAAAACAAAGAGGCAGCTAGGTGGCACAGTGAATAGAGCACAGGCCCTGGAGTCAGGAGGACCTGAGTTCAAATCTGGCCTCAGACACTTGACACACTTACTAGCCGTGTGACCTTGGGTAAGTCACTTAACCCCAATTGCCCTGCTTTCCCCCTACAGAAAGCAAAAAAAAAAAAAAAAGCAAAGAGTATGTTTGGAGGACAATGAGCAACCCAATTTGGTGACACATAGGATTCGTGGAAGAAGATATAGGGATATTAGGCTGGAAAGATAAGTTAAGGCCATATTATAGAAGACTTCAAATTTCAAGTTAATTCATTTGGACTTTACTTTTATAGTCAATGAGAAAACTTGGAAGGAGCAAGGGACTGGCATGAAACAGTTTGAAATACTAGAAAGTCAACCAGTCAACAAGCATTTACTAAATACTTAACTATGAGCCAGAGTCCTAAAGTTGAGTTTAGAAGATCTGGGCTTATTCTATCAACCAAGTGACTGGCCAAGTCATTCTTCCTCTCTGAAATATTAACCAATTTCCCTTTTTTTCTGCCCTCTGTGACCAGTCAAATGAGTATGTTATCTCTCCTACATGATCACCATTCAAATAATTGAAGGCTACTCTTATGTTGCCTCTAAGTCTACTCTTTTGAGGATCCATGTTAATGTACTGTCTTATAGAATGATTGCACATTACCTCTCAAGCTTGGTGATAATACACGAGTTCTATTTTCCCCCCAGGGGGGAAGGCAGGGCAATTGGGGTTAAGTGACTTGCCCAAGGTTACATGGCTAGTAAGTGTAAAGTGTCTCAGGACAGATTTGAACTCAGGTCCTCCTGACTCCAAGGTCTGTGCCCTATTTACTGCACCACCTAGCCACCCCTATACACAAGTTCTTTAATGACTTTTCTAGAAGGTAGCATCCTAGTTTGGCATGGTGGTACCAACCTGTAATTTTTGCTTCCATAGAGACTGAGACTAGTGGATCTCCTGAACTCTGGAATTCTGTGCTGCAATAGGACTAAGAGAATTAGGACTTAAATAGGGCTATTGATTTTCCATATTCTCTAACACCAATATGTTGGGAGAGAGGGGTGGAGAACATGTTAGAGGAGGCATTAGGTTGCCTAAGGAGGCTCAGATCAAAAACAGAAAAGGTCAAAGCTCCCATACTGATCAATACTTTCAAACTTGCAAATATTATTCTCTTAAAATCAGGAGATGTGATCACATCCATTGATCAATATCCATGAGTTACTTACTTGCTGTGTTCATATAAATGGTGGTATTGGCCCTGTGAGAGGTTGCCATACTTCCAACCTGAATGAGATGGGATATCTAGTGTTAGAGTACTTTTATATAATTAGCAGTTCTATGGTAGCTTCCTTTTCTTTTCCAGAACTACAGTTTTGCTTCTCCAAGTAGATGATTAGCTCCTTGAAGATAGGAACTATAGCTATATTTTGCTCCTGTGCCCTACAGAACTTAACATAGTGTTGAACAGCTAGCAGACCCCCAAGAAGTACAAACTAAGAACTGATTGACCGATAATTAAGGCCTCATATTCTGCAGATCATGTCACATAGAACAATCATTATCTCACCCATAAAATATTGCTAACTATTAATGTCAGAGGTCCAAACCTGGGCCAAAAGTTGAAAGGCCTATATGTATTTTACATTCACCAGATTATGATGCTATAATTAAATGTTCCCAGTCTATATTTCAGTACTAGATATCAATGGATCAAGACACAATTAACAATGAGAAAAAGATACTGATATCAGACATAGACAACAATATTCCAAAGCTCTATTTACAGCAAAAGAAAAACCTAAAAAGCTACAGAAAAATCAACAGGAGTTTATTTCAACAATAGTTTAAAATGTTGAACATTAAACACAACTCTTTCAAAAACAAAGGATGGTGTAAACCTAAACTTACAAATATCACTCCCTTAAAATCAGGAAGTGGACCATCCTCATTCACTGATATCCATGTATCACTTACTTATTGTATATACACTATATATTAATTTTAATGACCTACAAAATAATTTCAAAGAGTAGGAAGAACAATTTAGCTATTTCCTGGAAGAACCACTGGGAGTTTTATAAACATTGCACCACAATAACACTTCTAAAGAATACACATTCTTTGACGCAACTAATGTATTTGACTTTTGAAGAGATTGGAGACAGGCCAGCTAAGACCTCTTATGCACTTGTTATAAATATTCTATATTCCTGATTCAGGCACAGAAATATACAAATCCATTATAATTAGGAACATTCTATACCACTGCACAGTACTTTTTGCTGTAAGGACTCTGAATTTGGTATCTCTATAACACAATCATAGGTTTAGTTTTGGACCAGAGATCAGAGGAAGAAAGAAACCAAGCATTTAATAAATGCCTACTATGTGCAAGATACTGTGCTAAGCACTTTACAAAAACTATCTCATTTGACCTTTACAATAATCCTGGGAAGTGACTGACAATATGATTCTCACTTTACATATGAGGGAAGTAGAGGGTAAGTGACTTTGCCTAGGGTCACATGGCTAGTAACCATTTGAAGCTGAATTTGAATTCACATCTTCCTGACTCCAGGCCTGATACCTCGTAACTCCTACCTGCCTCATACAACATATATGAGATCATCTCATACAACCTCTTCATTTTTACAGTTGAGAAAACTGAGGCCTAAAGGGATTATGTAACATGATTATGTAACTTGTATAAGGCTTAAGGTCATAAGAGTCCCTAAGTTTCCAAGTCAATATTTAATCATACCTTTTAACTATAAATCTAGTGCTCTTTCTAATGTACCATGTTAGCCCCTAATATGGATTTAAATGCAGTTAATTGTCCCTAAATTTTATTATAGGGAATGACCCTGGAGGTAGGGAGTGAGGGGAAAAATCCTAGAATCTCAATGCCTCCAAATGCCTCCAAATCAACTGTCATAGTCAGAGGTATGAAATACACAGTTGACAATTGTCCCAGAGCATTGTCCTATCCCTCTCTATAGCAGAAAATTGGGGTCTACTTCTTGGACGAAGACATTCAGGATAGTAATCCCAGTCTTCACATGTAAATAGCGTTGTTACTGAAAAGCACACCATTCACTTTTTGTAAACTCAAATCAAATCCTCTCTTTTTTAAGAGACCTTTTTCCACCCTTCTCCCTCCCCAAATGCTTTCCTCTGAAAGTACTTTTCCTTTACATCATATATATTTTATATGTACATAGAGATTTGTGCATTCTTTCATTAGAATGTGAGCTCCTTCAGTTTACAGTTTAGTTAGATGATAGATAGATAGATAGATAGATAGATAGATAGATAGATAGATAGATAGATTTTTCCCCCTTACTTTACATCCCCAGCCATTCTGGAACAGAATAAGCAATTAATGAATGCAGATTCATTGATTGATAAGGTGGACGTTGATTAGAAAATGGCTAAACAAACTATCATACATAAATATAATTGAAAATTATAGCACTCTCTAAAATAATGAATATGAAGAATTCAGAGAAGACTGGTATTAAATAAAGTAAGGAAGATGAGGAAAACAGTATACAATAATAACTAAAGACATGTAGTGGAAAAATCAAAACTGAATGTTGTGTAATTACAATGACTGAGTTTGGTCCCAAAAGAAATATGAGAAGATGAGCCTCCTTCTTTTCACTTTAGAGGAGGGGGATTTAAGGCATGGAGCACTGAATATGTGATTCAATTTGGTTGATATGTTGACTAGTTTTGCTGAACTGATTTTCTCCTTTCTTTTCACTTTCTGTTACCCGGGGACATATAAGGGATATATTCTGAAATGAAAAGGATATAAAAATTAATCATTTTAAAAGAAAAGAAAAAGAGGCTGCCACAGAACTCCTAATTACACAAAAGGACCCCCAAATACAGGATCTCCTTGCTTTCTAATTAATCGTGAAAACAAGGAACATTTAAACAGTCTTAAAAACCACAGAGGGGTTTTCATAATTTAGTGGAAAATATGCATAGTTAGTATTCTGATCATTCAAAAACTGCAAACTGGATTGTCTTTCTACTTATTCAGTCCCTGGCCATATAAAAACAATTTTATAAAAATTAAAGAAATGAAAGTCTAGCCCCAAAAGACTTTTTTCAAAAGGACCTAAGCTCTTGGGAAGACAGTTATGTTAGAAATTCTTTTTCTGACTTTGCCCAGCTCTGAACTAGAGCAAACACATTTGTTTAGCCTCTCTTCCTTTCTACCCTTTTCTTTTAGGTTACCAGAACTAAGAACCACCCAGAAAGCCTGACAGGTCTGAAACAACACTAAGAAAGACATTGTCCCATTGACGCCACTTGCTAAGATTCCCATAGGTATTTTTTGCTCTTCTTGTTAACTTTTAACATACCACTTCTAGGCATATCACAAGTCTATATACAGATGCTAGAAAGCCTATTGGCCTCAGTTTGTCTTCCCTCAAGCCATTTCTGTTTGATGAATGTTTAAATCTCTATGACCACCATCATGGCAGCTTCAAGGCAAGCATCTTGTTTACAAAGCACTGAGTTCCTCTTGCTTCTAAGAATCCTTCCATTTTTGCACATAGGCTTGTATTTCTTCTCTAGTATCCTTCATGTAAAATATACATATGTGACTTCATCCTGAAGGTCATTCAAAGAACTCCTTTGGCCTCATGTACAAATGACTGGCTGCATATCAAAGCATCAGTCTGCCTCCAGCTTTTGAACATCCAAAGTTTGTCTTTAAGCTAATGTTCAGGAAGTGGGGCAGGGAGGGAAGGAAGAGAATTGCTATAGGCAATGCTGAGCTGAAAACAGTAAAAATGTTATCTAACAGAAATCCAGTCATCTGGCCATCCAGTATTAATGAGCGCCTTCTGCATGTTTCCTCAGATAAAGCTGTGATTCATCTAACAGATGCACCATAAAAGCTCAAAGGTCAAAAAGATGGCAAGGGAAATTTCTAAAAAATCATAATAATGATAATAATCATACTCAGCTAAACTTTCCCCAAACTTCATCATACTCCCACCTTCTCCCTGCCCTCTTCACCAGCCTCCCTTCCTGCCCCTGTTCCTCTAGATATTTGCATATTAAGAAATAAACACTTTACATTTTCTGACCTAAGCGGTTCCATTTGAAAAGGCAGCCAGACGGGATGTTTTAAAATGTTACCAAATGATTAAACACAAATCCTTAAATGAAGAGAGCTGGTTTTTATTAAATATCCCAGAGCAGCTCTGGCTGCCCACACTCATGCCCATGTCTGGCTGCTGGCTGATAAACGTTTTGGCTTTAAGATATTACTTATTAGCATGCCTGTATATTTCTACCTCACACAGTAACCCAAGGGTGATTGCTATCTGTTAATTGAATTCCGTGCCAGCAACTGTGTCTTTGTGTGCCTGCCATTATAATTCTGAAAAATGTAACTTCATTTCCTATTTACAAATAGCAGCAAAAAAATGAGTGTATATGATTACGCATTCACATATATGGGTATGTGAATATATTTAGAAGCAGCCCCACTTAAAGCCACATTATATGAAACAAGGCCACATTTTAATCAGCCACACAGAACATTTGTCTACAGAAGGCTATGTATACAGCCATTTGGTATTTCTCTGGAAGGGAAGAGAACAGGACAAGTTTGTGAAATGGAAGCAGGCACTTTTATTTTCTGCCCAACAAACAGAGCTGACATGGTGGAAAGAATCATCAGCCACAGGGTTATAAAACTGTCTGGAGGGCTGCGTAGGAGAATCAGCTGTCGTGCTTTGGTTAGCCCTCTTCTGATTTTAAAAAGCCTAGGTCTGAAGTCAGGCAAAGCATTTTATGATCATCCCATGAAGAGCTAACCTACAAACCAAGCTGGGATGGCATCTTATCGGACATACCATTAGACAAAAACTATTTCTGATTAAAAGTTGAGTAGGATGGGGGTTGGGAAAAGTTTAGGAAGGGGATTCCTTTAGCCATCATTTTTATTTTTTGCATTTTCGTTGTATCCTTATCACTTAGCAAATAGTAAATGCTTGATAAATACTTACTTGATTGATTGATTAGCGTTCAACTGTCCAACTTCTCTCTTCCCTATATGACATGCAGCAGTTGTCAGAAGCTTTTTATTCCTTGCTTTGAAAGATCATAGTAATAATGAATATTTATATAGCATCTTAAAGTTGACAAGGACTTTACAACCACACTGTCATTTGAATTTCTCAACAACCCTCTGAAGTAGTTCTGTACAGGTATTATCTCCACTTTACAGATAAGGAAACCCAGACTCAGAGGAGATAAGTAACTTACCCTTTTATTAGTGTCAGAGGTTGGTTTAATACTCAGAAAGACCATGGGAGGTAGATGCTATTGTTATCCTCACTTGATAGATGAAAAAAACTGAGGCAAACAGAAATGGTGATTTGCACAGGATCACCAATGCAAATCCACAGTCCAAAGCTGAATCTGACTACAACTTCATTACTTTACCCACAGTGCCATGCTGCCTCACTGGCACAGAGTCATAGGATTTGAGTTCAGATTCTGACTATGTCAGGTGCTAGCTGTGTAACCTTAGACAAATCTCTCAGCCTCTCTGTACATGAGTCTCCTCACCTGTCAAATGACAGAGTTGTTCTAGATCAGGACTTCTTAAATTGTTTCTACTTGTGGCCCCTTTTTACCATTCAGAGCTTTTTTTTGGTATTGTGTGACTTAAGGACATGTGTGGTGCAAAGTACACATGGTTTGTGTTCAGAACCAAGGCTGTAGTGAAGTTGTGTGATGTGACATGGGCAAGAGCTGACAGAAATACCTCGGAATCCTTATGCGTTTTATTTTTAATTAATGTTTGGTTGTTGTATATTTAGAAACCTTTTATTCTTGCCCAATTTTTCTTGACTCCATATGGTGTCATGACCCACAACTTAAGGAGCACTGGTGTGGATGACCTCTAAGGTCCTTTGCAGCTCTCATTACAAAATGTTAGAGCTTAAAGTGACCTTACAGATAGACCATCTTGTCCAGGAGTTCTTTACCCTTTTTGTTCCATGGACCCCTTTAACATTCTGGTGAAACCTGTGGATGCATTATTAGAATAAGGATTTTAGATGCATGAAATAAAATACATTGAATGACAAAGGAAAACAATTATGTTGAAAGACAATGATCAAAATAGAGTAAAACAAAAGTTTATGGACTCCAGATAAAGAATGTCTGATAGTACAACCCCCTTCATTTTACAAATTAGAAAACCATGAGAGATAAAGTAACTTGAACCCAATGAAAGTAAATTGTAGAAGCAAGTCTAATGCCCCAGTGTTCAATCTCCCAAGACAATGCAGTCTGTACTCAACCAATCTGCTTTTCCCTCTTTACAATATGAAGTAATCTATAAGATAGAGCTGACTCTGTCATGCTGAAAGTTCTCTGCTAGCTCAGAAACATGTTGTATATTGAGGCTGGTCACTGATAAAGCAAACTTGTGAAGTATTGATCTCACTAGTCTGGAAGAACCTTTGCAAACACTGACATGTGGATTTCATTGAAGTATACCAGTGATATTTCATTTACAAGACATAAGTAATGGCCTAGGGTCTAGGTAACCTCCCAGTTCCCAGCTGCATAGGTCCAAAAAGAAGCGAGACCTTTAGAACTCATCATCTCATGAGGCTAGATGTTTTTACAAGGTTTCTAGGACATCATGGTTTTCGTTACAGGAATTAAATCTAATGGTAAGTAGCTCCTCTCTGTCTCTAAAAAGGGGAGTCATAAAGAAAAGTATTGTTGTTTGTGAGAGGATTTTTTGTTTTGTTTTGTTCTATTATAAAAAAAAAAGTCAGGAGACCTATATTCAAACATTGTCTCTAAGGCTTACTACCTGTGTGAGGTTATTTGCAAGGCATTTCATCCTTCTAGACCTAGGTTTCCTTTGTATAAAAATGGAGATAAGAACACTTGTATTACCTATTTTATGAGTTGTTAAAGGAAAGCACTTTGTAAATCCCAAAACTCTTCAATTTCAATAAAATTCAGTTCAGTTCAACAAGCATTAATTTACACTCTCTTCCTCCCAAGATGACCAGAAAAAAAGCACATTGAAGAATCACTTAACTCCTAATTCAACTTGATGTCTGAGGCCCTGGTGCTAGATGAGGTCCTGGGAGTTAGAGACCTGATATCCAATGCTTTGGTCCTTGGGTATGTTCTTGGTGACAAGAGACCTGGCATCTAGGCACTTGATAGTAGTAGAAGGCTAAGGCATTATTGTCAATCTTAGATGGTTTAGTTAATTAAAATAAGGTAGGTAATGATTCCTCATGTGGCAGTAGGTTCTGGAATGAGGAGGTCTTTGAATACAATAAATCCCTAAGTACTCCATGGTGACAGAAGGTAGTACTTTTGTTTTCTCTGGTGGTTTTAGAGCAGTAATAACATATCAACTCGTTCTGATAATATAGGACAATGTTGCATACCTGTAATCCCCCATCTCTGAAAAGAAAGGAAGGAGGTACATTTTCAACACTTTTATTTTGAGTTAAGTTCAATTATTAAAATATTCCAAAGAAATTCAGTTCCAGCTTTGATATTATTTCCTCCTAATAAACCAGCTGAACTACTGATTTTGACCATATGCTTGGTTTTCGATGCCTCTTAGAAAGCAACCTCTAGGAACTTTCCCTTAATTGAATGATAAAATTTGGTTTGGAAAATGGAAGCCAGAATGATACCATGTTGATAACCTGCATTTCTGTTGGTTTTCTGTTTGACTCACCATTATGACTAACGTAATAGCTAACTTACTCCAAAGAGTTTTTTCACTTATTGATGTGGGTATTCCCTCCATTGAGGTAGATTGCAATCAAAGGGTTCCTTTTTATCTCATGTGACTCTTAACCATGTTCTTCTATAGATCCTCTCAGAATATATGCCTAATATGCAAAAGATCTTTCCTCTGTGTATTCTTTACATCTCATGGGAAATAGAGCAGGAGGTGGTTTACTTACCTGCTGCCCCTCACTTACACTATTATAGCTGCTCCATCTCTTCTGATTATGCTTTTCCTCTATGATCTCCCTCATTACCTATGTTTAGTGTACATCACTGTTGGAAATAACTGTGATTTATTTATAAAAAAACATGCATTTTTTAACCATTTGGGTCACCCACAACTTGGAGTCTTTAGATTATAATGTTTCAATATTTACAACCACACAACATCGCCTAAAAAAGTGAGGTAATAAATCAAGGGTCTGTTATTATCTTCATACACGAAAACTTTTCCCGACCCCCCCCCCCATAACTGCTAGTATCCTCTACCTTTAAGGACCTTATATTTAGTTACTTTGTACTCGTTTGTATTTTTCTGTATATACCCAAATATGTACTTGGTTACTACTCCAATAAAAAGGTCTTCATGAGTAAAGATTATTCCAGTTTTGATTTGTGTGTCCATGGTTCAAAGCACAGTATACTGAGTGCATCATAGGAACTACATAAGTGGTTGTTTATTGATGATTTGTTGATTGACATGGAAAGTCCCTCCACTAAAAGATATGTGCAGCACATGGAAAATTTGGTGAATAACTCTCAGAGAGGTGCCTGGAGTTCAGAGAAATTAAGTGACTTGACTATAGTGGCACAGCTACGTAAGCACCAAAGGCAGGTTCTCAGCTAGGTCTCCCTTATTCTAAGAACACCATTCTATACATGACACTGGGATGGTTTTCCCACCCACCCACATGAGTAGAAAGAAGATTGTGTGTGTGTGTGTGTGTGTGTGTGTGTGTAAGAAAGCACTGTGAGGTTATTTAAATTCTTTACAATTTCATGAATGCTAATTAGGCTTTCTTTCTTCCTTCTCAGTTCTGCTCCCTACTGATTGACTATCCTGACTGTCCTAGATATGTGTACTGATGTACTAACTCAATATCAATCAACTATATATCCTAGATAGGGAGATTTCCATACACATATGTGTGCATATATGCACATATATACACATATGTATATATATGTACATGTGTATGAATTATATATGTACATACATATAGGTATTTAAACATACCTATCTATATCTAAGTTCTTTTAAGGAAACATGGATCTCACTTGCAATATCCTGAGAATACAGTGTCACCTGCAAAAAAAAAAAGTCAGAGCCAAGATGGCGGAGTAGAAACAGCTCCACCAAGCCTCTCTGCCCCCAGATTCTCCACAAACTATGTAAAAAAGGACTCTGAAAAACTTCTGGAGCCCCAGCACCCACAGAACGACACAGAGAAGCTAACCTCCCGCTGAGGACAGCCCAGCACCCTGCAGGAAGGACCAGCGCAGAGGTCTGGGAGCTGGCAGCGCGCAGAGCGCAGGAGCCGAGCCGAGCCCAGGTCCACGTGAGCCGAGGTTTTAGCCCCAGGGCGGCAGGGCCAGCAGCCGGCTGGAGGAACCCCAGAACACCAGGAACTGTGGCGACCCCAGAATTATCAACATAGACTTGCCTAGGACAAAGTAAGAGGTTAGTGTCCTATGGACTTTGGGACCTGTATTTGGGGAATGCGTCAGCTCCCTCCCCTGGGGGCTAGAAGCCGCTGAGGAGACACGCCATTTTGTAGTTTTCATAGGCATTTCCGGCTCCCAGCCTACAAATCATGGGGAGATCCAGCGATCAGTCTTGGGGGGTAATCGCTCTTGCTTTAACCTCCCTGGATCTGGATTGTGATCTAGGGTGGAAGTTGTGGGTGGGTTTATAGCTTGCCAGAAACGGAAGTTGCCCCCCACACGTTCGGGACGAAAATTCCTCTATCTGGCCTTAAAGCCATAGTGTGGCAACAAGCCCAAAAGTCAAGTAATTAAGTGGCAACATGCCAAGGCAAAGGAAACAGAAAAATGCAACCTAGACTCCTATTTTGGGGGCATAGAGCGGGAAAAGGACTGTGAGGTCAGAAGTCCTGCTCCAAAAGCCCCAGGGGAAAACATGAGTGGGTTGCAGGCCATAGAGGACCTTAAGAAGGACTTTAAAAATCAAATAAGAGAAGTGGAGGAAAAATTAGAAAGAGAAACGAGAAGGATGCAGGAAAAGTATGAAATGAGGGTCAACAGCCTGACTGAGGAAAACAACACCTTAAAAAATAGACTAGCTCAAATGGCAAAGGAGGCCCAAAAGGGCAATGAGGAGAAGAATGCCTTAAAAAGTCGAATTTGCCAGATGGAAAAAGAATCTCAAAAGTTCACTGAGGAGATTCATTCCTTCAGAGTTAGACTGGAGCAAATGGAAGCTAATGACTTTATGAGAAATCAAGATGCTGTTAAGCAGATCCAAACAAACGAAAGATTAGAAGGCAATGTGAAATATCTCATGGGAAAAACCACTGACCTGGAAAATAGATCCAGGAGAGACAATTTAAAAATTATTGGACTACCTGAAAGCCATGATCAGGAAAGAACCTAGAAATCACCCTTCAAGAAATTCTCAAGGAAAACTGCCCTGATGTTTTAGATCCAGAGGGCAAAATAGAGGTTGAAAGAATCCACCGATCACCTCCTGAAAAAGATCCCAAAAAGAAAACTCCCAGAAATATTATAGCCAGGTTCCAGAATCCCCAGATCAAGGAGAAAATACTACAAGCAGCCAGGAAGAAACAATTTCAATATTGTGGAAACACAATCAGAATAGCCCAGGACCTGGCAGCTTCTACACTGAGGGATTGAAGGGCATGCAATATGATATTCCAGAGGGCAAAAGAACTGGGAATGAACCCAAGGGTCACCTACCCAGCAAACTGAGTATTTTGTTTCAGGGGAAAATATGGTCATTCAGTGGAATAGAGGACTTTCAAGCATTCTTGAGGAAAAAACCAGAGTTGAATAGAAAATTTGACATCCAGACACAAGAAGCAAGAGATGCCTGAGAAGGTAATCAGGGAAAAGAAATCAAAGGAACTTATCAAAGTTGAACTATTTACATTCCTATATGGAAAAGCAATATCTGTGACTGATGATATCTTTCTCACTATGAAAATAATGGAAGAAGGGGTGTGGTCATATGAATACATATGTGAATGTGTGTGTATATGGTTACAGTTATATATGGATAGAGGGCATAGGTTGAATTTGTTGGGAAGGGAGAATACTCAAGGGATGAAATTATGAGGTGAGAGAGGAAAGTGGCAAGAGGAGATGGGGAGAGACATGGTAGGGTAAACTATCTCATGTAGGGAAGTGGGTGCAAAGGAGGGGGAGAATAAGGAAGGCTAAAAAGGCAAAACCACATTCACATTGAATTTGGTTCAGGGAGAAAATGACATACATACTAAATGGGATATCTCAACCTGCAGCAGGATAGGGGGAAGGGGGATGAGAGGAGGGATGATGGATGGGAGGGCATCCTTGGGGTGAGGGGAGGTTGGAAGTACCCACTATAGAAGAGGGACAGGATCATGTAGGGAATGGACCAGGTGGGGTGTGGGATGAGTGGGAGGGAATTATAAGCAGCCTTGTACAATATATCTACTATGATAATGTTTTGCATAGCTAGACATGTACAACATATACTGAATTACTTATCTCCCCAGAGGGAATGGGTGACAAGGGAGGAAGGAAATGGATCTGAAATTCGAGGTCTTAAGATTAAATGTTTCAAATATATATATAAATACTATTATTAATACTCTTTTGCTTGTAATAGGGAGATAAGATGTGCAGGCATTGGGACACAAGATTCATCTTCCTCCAATGGAAAAGTCGAAGGGGGTATGGGAGAAGGTATGGGAGAGAGCAGATTGGAGGAAGCGATATCTTGTGGGACTGCTATTCTGGGAGGTTGGGTAGGGGAATAATGGGGGGAAAATGATTGTAACTCAAAACCTGGCGGAAATGAATGATGTAAAACAGAAGTTAATAAAGTATTTGTTTATAAAAAAAAGTCAATTTTCTAATAGCATAGAATTAAAGCAGGGATGAGAGGGTGACAGAAAGGGAAGACAGGTAACAAGCAATTATTAAGCAACTACGATTTGCCAGGCACTGTGCTATGCACTTTACAAACTTTATCTCACAAACATCAGAGCTGGAAGGGATCTTGCAATAATCTAGTCGAATATCTCTCTATTCTTTTCCAGATGGATATACTGAAGGCAAAACAACTAGCTGCAGAGCTGGTACTAGAACACAGATATCCTGGCTCATAGGCTGGTGCTTTAAACAATGTATCACAGGATTCCAGAATTTAAGACGTGGAA
The DNA here is from genome assembly GCA_011680675.1 of Gymnobelideus leadbeateri. NCBI lineage: Eukaryota > Metazoa > Chordata > Mammalia > Diprotodontia > Petauridae > Gymnobelideus > Gymnobelideus leadbeateri. Next base: position 322,821 of record WOXC01009417.1, on the reverse strand, counting down.
AAATCTTTATTTATCCTCAACAATTCTTAAATTCATTTGGCTCTTTACATGTCCAAATCATGGCTTATTTTGAGTCTGATGCCTGGACTCCCCAGGTATTAATGTAATTCTGCTAAAAAAAAAAAAAACTATGTGGCTCAAAGATCCTAGATGAAACTTTAAATTCCTAAGTGATTGAATGGCCAAATTACCTAAGCCCCCATCACTAGTCTACTCAAAGGACACCTCTTTCTAACCTTTTAATTCCTAACCATCCTTTAAAACCCAATTCAACATCATGGTCCTCCTCTTCAAGAATGAAAGACAGACAGCAAGCAAACATCACCTCCACCAGGAAGCTTTCTTATTTGCCCTTCCCCCCCAATTCCCTTCAACTACCTCATACATAGAGTTATGAATTAAATTTCTTCTGTCTGACTTCAGAAAAGATTGAATTTATATTCCTTCTATGTATTTACCATGTATGATTTTATGCTATAATTATCTATGTATGCAGCATATCACTGGCTCCCTACTTTGATATCAAATCCTTACATCACCAATACCTAATATAACTACTTTGTGCATACTAAGCTTTTCATAAAAGTTTGTTGAATGGATTTGAATGGACTAGGAATGATACAGAGATTATTTTGACCAACGAGCATCATTCTTGACATAAGAGTCTCCTATTGCAACAATCTAAAGATGAACCCAGCATCAGAATCACAGAATTGCAAGGTGGCCACAGATATATGCCACATCAGTCAGCCAATCTCCAGCAGCTCAAGAGCAGAATACCAGATTTTTTTTAGCTAACTATATGTGGAGAAAATGAAGTGAATTCTGTTTTCCAGAGAATGGGTTACTACTAGGAAGCTCAAAGTTGAGAAGGGTCTGATCATTGAAATATGTGCACTTTCTTTACTTTTTCAAAAATCAAGCATAAAGTTTATAGCATTGAATATGGATTTTAATCATTTGATACTCTTAAGAAATGATTCTAGGTTGCTTTAGCTATCATTTTCTTCTACTGATTGAATAGAAGGTGCTGTAAAAATAAATATCCAAGTATTTCCTAAATATTTACATAATGAGCTATTTAAATGCAAGAGATTCCAACATATGTAAACACTTACAAATAGCATATTGTGAAAATCTAAAACAGATGCAAAAACGTCCATATTTCCATGCAATGTGTGATTCATAATTTAGGGAAAATGGTCATTTTTAAAGTTGAATATAGTAAAACATAAAATGAGAGGCATCGTGACATAATGATTAGAGGATAGGCTATAAAATTAGAAAGTCTTGGGTTCAACTCTGGACTCTGAAACATGCCATGTGACTTGGACAAGTCACTTAAAGTCTCCGTGCTGCAGGCAAGTCTCTAAGATCATAAATCACAGAGCTGGTGTCAAATGCAACACTAGTGGAGGGAGTTTCTGCACCCCATACACACAGTCAGATAATTTAACCTACAGTTTTTTCTTTTAAATGCAGTAAAGCACCACATAACATAGCCTTAAACATAGCATGTTTATCGGTGGAATTATAAATCATTTCTTCAGTAAGCTGAATGAGTTAAAATACAGCAACAGAGCACAAAAAAATTATTAATAAAAACTCAATTATAATGAAATTCTTCTTGAATTATGCAGTGCATGGCATCTAAGGAATACAAAAAGGATTCAACAAGATCAATAGCATTAAAGTTAAACCCAGAGGAAGTAATTTCCCACTTCTCACGAAGTGCTGCCAAAGTATGTAACATGTAGTTTTTGTATTGAGTTTTCCAAGGCTGGCTTCCTCTATTCTCACTCTTGTGGAATTAGCCTGCTAGTCTCAATGGGCATTTTCAAAATCTGACTGAAAAACTAGGCCAGCAGAATCTGGTCATTAATGCACTTGAAATAGAATTATCTCATTCTTCAATTTGTTCCAGTTGTGGTTCTTTTTTTTTTTTCCAGGAGTGAACGTTGAAATAAGAATAAAAGAGTTAATTTGGGGAAAAGATATGAAAGCATTCATTTTTTATCTTTTTAAACAGCTAGAACTTACCCACAAGGAGGCAAACAGAATAAACTATCTTTAGGATATCCTCCTTACTAATTACTGTCCAAAGAAAACTGGCTATTTCCACACAAATAGCTAAGATTGGTTCACACACAGTTAATGGGTATTCCTGTTGCTCTTACAGATGGCAGAGATGTCGAACATGTTTGGGCAGACAAAAATAACTGTTATCTCTTGCTAGACTATTTCCCTTCCTGAATTTTCTCATTCTAGATGACCTTAAAAGCTAACCCACAATAGAGAATGTCGTATGATGGCTCTTTCCATCTGCTTAAGCTTCCATAATGCAATGCTTCAAGTGACAAAAACAAGTTAAAAATAAAATTGCCCTTGTCATTCATTTCATTTCTTCCCGACATGCCTCTTACTCAAGTGTACGAGTTTTGGAGGCTGCCTTCTATAAAGAACTTGCCAGTCATCATGGTGTCTTTGGACAAATCAGAAAAGGGGCCTGACATCATCGGCTCAGCAGTCCTGAATATTTCACAGCCCATAGGTGCCAAGTTAGGAAAAGAAAGAACTTTTCATGTGAAGTGGCAGGACCTGGAAAAACGGTTATGTTACATGGGGAGAGGAAACCAGGTGGCAAGGGTTCAATAAAGCACAATTTATTTTCCCATGATGAAAAAAACAAACATGGGAAATTATGAAAACCAAACATTTATAAAGCAGAAAAAAAGTAGAGACCTAGATAATATGGGTTGGCTACCTGTAGTTCTGAGATGAAGATTTAAATTGAGATGGTATACTTCTCTCATATGCTATGCAAGTGAAGTTTATATTCAGTGAAAAGAGGGATACTTTGATGAGAGTTCTGGGAGGAAAACCAAAATGTACATTATGATCAATTTATCAATTTAATGGATTTTTAATGTTCCATCGATAAATTTAATTAATTGAAACAGATTGGCAAGGGGAGGGGGAGTGGAAATGCACAAAAACACACTTGTTGACAACAAACATTGACTTTCTGTTGTGAAGTGAAGTAACAGTAGGATATACTCACTGGAGTTTGTTCCAAATAAAATTAATAGTAACAACAATGATAAAATATTTAGGTAAGGAGTAAAAATCCATGACAACTTCTTAAAAGGCTTTTGGAAAAAAAGCATATTGATTGTAAATGGAAAACATGAACTGGCTCTTAAAATCCTAAAGAAGTACACAACATTTCCACTAGCTTATTTTTAAAATTGTGCTTCCTAAAGTCCCATTTTTACTAATGTATGTCAAAAAAAAAAAGTCATTTGTCACATCTGAGTGTCCATGTTTTGTTTAGGCCTATAAACCTCAGGCAAAGTTCACTTTCTTTCTCATTGAAGTTCTTACTCACTGGATTTTTCTTTTCTCCAATGTAATTTTGTGCTTCTGTTCATGTTGGCATTAATACATTAAAAGTTAAATTGATGTCAACATCCGCAGATCTACTATCAGACACTGCTATTAATACTGACATCAAAAACATTAGGAAATTTCCATCGTGTAAATTAATTATCAGAATTGTATTGGCATGAATACATAATGATATTATTCATGCAAATAATTAAAGAATATGCCTGGTGAAAACAAATTTTAATAATAGAATGAAATGTCATTATTCTGGCTTCCTGACAATTCATTAGGATTGGGTTTAGGCATTTTAAACTTTAAGAGGAATAAAAGTGTGCCCCAAGATCTGCTATTTGTGCATGAATAGAGAAATCTATAAGGATATGTACAATGAATGATATTGTGATGCTTCCCAAAACAGCCTTCTTATAACACATCTTTGTAGTGCAATTACCTATACAGTTGTTGTCCAAAAGAAGAGGTGTTATTTTCTTATTGCGAATTTCAGGTCCTCAAAGGACCTCTCATATTATGGGGGAGGGGAGTTGCTGTTATTAAAACCCTAGTGTTATGAAACACAGTGGGAAAAAAAACAATTAACCCAAGTTCCCATAGGTTATCTCTTGCTATCCTACAAAAAGCAATTACTACCCATCAGTGAGCATGGATGGGAGCTTGAACATAGAGTTGGGTCAGGGATAGAAACTCTTCCAATATGAGATGGGCACTGTAGTGATTTAATTTGGGGTCATCTGTGGAAAGAATAGCTTGAACAATTGAATTAGCCTGGCTAACGACTTAGTAATACACAGCTCTTACCACTGTGTTGGTTCTCATTAACTAATAATATTTTTAAGCAATAACAATGTTGGCTTTGCAACTGACTGAGCATTAAGCAAAAGAAATTGGTGCAGAATATAAAAGGCAGCAGAATCTATTTCTGCTTTTCTTAGTAATAGATAAGATTTATATAGGGACTTTATGGTTCTATGATCTCATTTAATCCTCACAACCACACTGTGAAGAAGATACTGCAAATATTTCTATCCCTATTCTACTGATGAAGTTCAGAGGTTAAGTAATTTGTTCAAAGGCATGCAACTGGTAAAAAGCAAAGGTATAGCTCAGGCCTTGGCTTCAAGTCTTTTGTTTTCAAAGTAGATAAGCTCCAAATATAAAGATTTTTGAGTCAGCTAATTTCTAATAGATGAAACATTATGTAGAGATGAAAAAAAACAGACTCCTTTAGGCATTGAGCCATAAAAATTATAAATAAATATAAAATAAAACATAAAGCACTATAATCCTTAAAATGGCTCTTAATGATATTATAATTGGGAAATATTATGATTTAGTACTAGGGTCATATTTCTTTTGCCCCAGATAAAAATCCTCTTCATTATAATATGCTTCTTCCCATAAGAAAAATTTTCTAGAAAAAAAGTTTTTACTAGGGAAAGATTATATCTTTATTTATTTTTAATATTCTTTTTTATTTTTAGATTCAAATTCTTTCTCCCTCCAGCCCCTGCCCCCACCACTGAGAAGGCAAGAAACGTAATACCTGGTATAGATGTGAAGTCACATAAAGCATTTTACTAGGGAAAGATTATCCATATTCATATCCATCTCTGCTTCTACATTGAAGGCCAGTTTAGGAAACATGTATAAAGACTTCCCACTAACAAAAAAGCACTAAATGGACACTTAAGTTTATAATATTTTAATAAATACTCAGTGGACTTCATAGGGTTAAAATTGGAAGGAACCTTAGATAAGATCTAATCACCCCATCCTCTTTTTTTCTTAATTTGGCAGATGAGAAAACTGAGGATTAAAGAAGAAGAGTATTTGTTTTAGGTCACACAATTAGTAAAATACAGACTCCTAACTCAAATGGGGGTCTCCGACCACAAATCAAAATGTCTCGTCGTTATATAGCAAGATCCCTCCAGCTCTATAATACACAGTTCTAGAAATGCCATTGTTATCATTGTAGTGCTTTCTAATTTTTAATGGGGTAAAAAAGTGATATCTAATTGGAAAATTTATTTCTGCTCTTCCAGGAAAATAAAATAGTGGAAGTGAAAACCGTTTGCTTAATGAGGCCCCAAGCATTCCTCTACTGTTTAATAATCCAAACCTTGCTGTTAATCCATCATCAGATAGGTCAAATTGGTATCCATTACTTAACAGTATATTAATAGGATCTATGTCATGCCTCACAGCATCTTATTGATAACAAGTAATGTATTATAAGTATCATATATTTGCAGTGCTACCATTCTTACATTGTACACAGGAGGTATTAGGACTCGAAAGCATGCCTTTGCTATGAAAAGCCTTTAAATAAATATCCTGGCACAACCCTACTTTCAAAAGGGAGGTCTATAAATTCACAGCTGGGATTTACTATGTAAAGCAAGCCCAAATTATCACAAGACTAAAGGCTGGCCTTCAGGGAAGGAAAATACACACTGAACTCTGATTCAGTTTCTAGACTAGAACTAACCAAATCTATACAAAATAAAGGAAATCTTCTAGCAGAGTCCTTTTGGTAGAAAGGTTCCTAAAACTAAGAAGGTTTTTTAATTTCCTAATATCTAACAGAGATAAAATGGGAATCATATTCAGAACTGGGGGAGAAAATTGTTTTCTTTGAAAAGTAAAAATGAGGTTTTGAAATAAATAGCTATTACTTATAATGATATTATGATTTTAGAATAGTGGCCTTTTCTCCCTAACATGTCACCTTTGCAGTATCCAAAAATTCAAATACACCAAAATTACTCTGAAATCTTTTATATTTTAGAGATATCTCTCAGATGGCAGCAGAAAATCTTTTATTTTTTTTACCTCCTACCCAAAGTAATGCTGATCCTAGGTTTATAAGTAAAAACAATAATAACCAATTTATTGTCACACCAACTGGAGAAGCATTTTAAAAAATGACACTTCTCTACATCCCACTCCATGTAAACATTAAATGCTGTCTGTGTTAGAAAACTAAATGGGTTGCTATTATTATAAGATGGGAAGAAACCCCAGTTCATTTTATAGGCCCTTCATTATTGTGTGACTTTCAGAGGTGAAGAGTACATCATCAGTCAGCTTCTCCTCCCTGAAGAAAGATAGCCTGTGTTCTTTCACCAGCTGCATTCTTTGCTATCAACAATATTGAAGTATGATGAAGGCTGTGTTGTTTATTTTTATTTCACAGGTTTGCATTTGTAAGGCAAGCTCTATAGATACTATTTAATTCTGAGTAACCTCCATGCCTGATACTTGGATCCCTTTTACCAGGAGTCTAGATCTGGCAAGGTGTGTGTTAGGTCCAGAAAAAAGACTTTAGGTGGGAAAATTGAGAAACACAAGAATAGTACAAAATCATACTTATGTTTTTATAAATCCATATTTGGAATTATGATTTGTCTATGACAATTTAATCATTAAAACAGTAAATGTGCACATATTTGTAATTTCTTGGTATAACAGAGATAGTATCAAAAACAAAATTAAAAGAAATTCAAATACTTCGATACATGTTATGTACCTTTCTTCCCAAAAGTCATCCATCTTTGTTTTTGTTCTAACACTGGCCCTTTCTAGGTGAAAGAGAATATTCTAAATTATGCTCTGGGTTTTTAACTCCCCACAGATTCCTCATGGACATTTCTCTGCCTAATTTTTAAGGATGGGCATTTTGAGGCTTTGGAAACTATGAAAGGACATAGTGTATTTATGGGCATTATGTTTCTAACACTCCTATTTCTCCCAAAGGCATTCTTATTTCAACTTCCTTTCTCTTTTTTCACAGATAAAAACTTTTTTTTCTCCAAAGTTGTTTGACTTTATCAAGTCCTCCTTCCAATCTCCCCCATGCCAGAATAGGAAAAGAAAGGAAGGTCACAGGGCTACTCCTTGAGCCTCAATCAAATGTCCTTTCAAGCAGGAAAACGTTCCCATGACAACACATTTAAGCTCATCCACCCCCTTCTTCTCTGTACCTCTCAACAGGTACAGATCCTAGCGTGCAAAGAAAAGAGAATCTTTGCTCATCTTTGTAGCTTTAGATTGCTATAGCCTGCTCCATAGGACCAGAGAATTACAGCTGAAAGGGACCATTGAGTCCAACATCCTCATTTTACAAAGGATGAAAATGAGTTACAAAGAGCAATCTGTCCAAGGTCACACATTAATGAGTGTCAGGAAGCAGGTTTTCTTGACTCCAAAAACAATGCCCTGTCATCAACTACTAGTAGAAGAGGTAGTAGCAGGAGCAGCAGCAACAGTAGTAGTAGCAAAAAAAAGTAATAGTAGTAGTAGTAGTAGTAACCATAATAACTAGCTTTTATATAGCACTTTTAGATTTGCAAAGCACCACAATATATTATCTCAATTCATCCTCATAAAAACCTAGAGTGCTCTTCTTATCTCTGTTTACAGATGAGGAAACTGAGATAAGCAATGGATAGGAAAGTTACTCAGAGTCACACTGGCAAGTGTCTAAGGCAGAATTTGAACTCAGGTCTTCCAAAATCCAGGTTCAATAGTAGAAAAAAAGAAATTTAATCTTGTCAGTAACTTCAAGTTAATTAGGCATCTTTCAGCCATCAAAATTTACCTTCCTTTGGAGAGGAGGAGGAGAGGGAGATGAAGAGGAGGAGGGAGGAGAGGATGAGCTAAGTAACCCAGCTGGCTAGGTCCCCGTTCAGACAACTCAGATTACTCACCTGTTGTGTTTGTCCTTCCTTCTTGAAGAGTACCATGGCATCTGGGAAATGATGACATGACTTTCAGTTGACTTTGAATTGAGTGAGTGAGGGCTGTGCAAGGTCACCAGCCTCACTTTCTCCTCCAGAGTTATCTGTGACCTGATATTCCAACTGGAAATGGCCTGGGATGCAATGGGAGACCCAGGCCCTTTTAGGCTAAGATTTTTTGAGGTCCCTCCCTTCCTTCCTTCCTTCTTCCTTTCTTTCACCAGACCTTAAACCCATTTCACTCTGGAGCTCATAGATAGGACGACTTTAGGTCCCTGCCCAAGCACCACTTAATGGCTATTTTTTGGGCCCTCCTGGCTCAGAGTGAATGCAAATAGTAACTGTTTGGCCAGCAACACTGAGGGTTTTCTCTTCCCAGTTTGATTTTTTTTTAACTTACTTCTTAAAGAGGCCTATTCACTGAGGCATTACCTTGTTCAAATCGAGAACCTAAAAAGACCTTAATCTAAAAGGGCCAGGGTCTCCCATTGCATCCTGGACCATCTCCAGTTATCCTGATGAATAGCTGGCCACTGGACCCAGATAGCTCTGGAAGAGAAAGTGAGGCTGGTGACCTTGCACAGCCCTCTCTCACTCAATTCAAAGTCAACTGCAAGTCATATCATCATCTCCCTGATGGCATGGTACTCTTCAAGAAGGACAAACACAACAACAAATAAATCTGCCCTTTTTTTAAACATTTAAAGGGATTTTATTCTTCTTTAAACACCTCTAAATATTTTAAAACATAATCATAAGTCAGAAAAGTCATATAATGAATTTCTAACAAGGGCTTGCTAACAATTCTTAAGGAGAAAATAAGGTGTATGAGATTCTAATACATCATTCACAGGTAGTCTATAAATGCACACAGATTTGCAGAATCACAAAATATTGGAGTTGGAAGGGGCCCAACCTACAATATAGGTCAACACATGCCTGAAAAAGAATCCCCACTATAATACACCCTACATCTTTTTTTTTTTTTGGCTCTTTGGAGGGCAATTGGGGTTAAGTAACTTGCCCAAGGTCACATGGCTAGTTTTTTTTTTGGGGGGGGTTGGTTTTGTTTTGTGTGTGTGTGTGTGTGTGTGTGTGTGTTTCTGTGTGTGTGTGCGTGCATTAAGTGTCTGAGGCCAGATCCGAACTCAGGTCCTTCTGACTCCAGGGCTGAGGCTCTACTCACTGCACCACCTAGCTGCCCCCACCCTACATCTTAGATGTATTCTAGAATATCTTGCTTGAAGACCTTTAATCAGGAGAACCAACCAGCTCTTTTGATTAGTCAATATGTTACATGACTCATCATCATCTTGGTTTCCTTCCTTCGAATGCTCCTCTGCTTATCTATGTCCATCCTAAATTGTGCCACCCCAGAGCTGAACTGGCCTCAGTGCTGCAGAATGCAGGGGGCCTCTCACTTCCTTGTTTCTGAAAACTTTGCTGTTCTAAATGTAGCCCAGAATCACATTAGCTTTCCTGGCTGCCATATTGAATCATTATCAGCCCGAGGTCTAGGTAAACTGCTTTTTAATCATGCCCCTCCTATCTTCTGCTTATGAAGGATATTTTTAACCCAATTTACTGAGTGCTTGATTCAATTTAATTTAAATGGAAAGCACTGAACTTGGGTGCAACCCTTTCCTATCTTTGTACATGTGAAGTCGATTTTTTGAACCCAAGTATAAGGCAAGAATTTTAATGAAAGTGCCTCAGCAATAGAATCTTTCTGTCCCTGAGGATATATGTAGTTCACCTGTTCCTGGTGTCCTGAATTCATCAAGGGCAGCTGGGTGATCTCTTACTATCTCCTTACTTATCTCGGGTATCACCTTCCTATTAGCTGTTTTCATTCTGTCCCTTACAGGGCAAAGGTCATTCTCTTTGACAGAGAAAACAGGAGAAAAATAAGAATTGAACAGTTCTACTTTCTCTGTGTTGTCATTTATGATCATCTTATACACCTAGAATAATAGCCCTAGTTCTTTGCTCTTTCTCTTTTCCCCAATATGTTTTTTTTTTTTAAGAAAGGTTTGTAGTTCTGAGTTTTTCTTACAAGCCTCAGTTCACCCTGAACTTTAGGACTTCTGAAAATGTTCCTATTGAATGGTGATATGCTTCTGTATTAATCTTCTTCTACCTGCCCTTGACTTTATCTTTTATACATATCTCTCTTATATAAAGTTGTGAGTGAGTTCTGTGTATCCACATCAATCCCTTCAGGCTGCTCCCTATCAGAATTACCAATTTGTGTGCTCAGAATTTCATTCTTGATTGTCTTATCCCTCTGGGGCTGACTTCCTCTACATACTTTCTTTTTTGCTTTTTTTTGGAGGGGGGAAGGCAGGGCAATTGGGGTTGTAACTTGCCCAATGTCACACAGCTGGTAAATGTTAAGTGTCTGAGGCCAGATTTGAACTCAGGTCCTCCTGACTCCAGGGCCAGTGCTCACGTAGCTGCCCCCTCTGCATAATTTTAATAATAACTATTATTATTTAATTAATAAAACTATATTATCAATATTTATTTAATAATTAGTTATTTTCAAGTTAGTGATAATTTAATAACAATAATTTTAGTCCACAGTGCTCTATATATATATATTTCCTTTGAGTCCTTTGAAATCTACTCTCTCAAAATCTAGGGTACATGCCAACTATTTCAAACTTTCCTTTCCTCTAACACAAACTCTAAGGGGCAAGGTCTGCTTCTATCCACCCCTTCCAAGTTTCCCATCATTTCTACCCCATGCATAAATTGCTATTGGTGAGAATAAAATCCAGAACAGGATTTGTTTTCCTTGGCTTTTTCAGATATCTGGAGGCACTAGTGATAGAAAAACAAAACATGAAACAATCCCAGCCCTCATAGATTTTATATTTATTTGGGGGAGGTAAGATGTACATTTATAAGTAAGTACAGTATGTCAGTGCTAAGTTGTATTCCACCTAGTTTTAGCACTACGTATGAGTTAAATTGACTATTGTTGTTAAGCTCATTGCCTCCTCTTACTTGCTAACCAAACTCTTGATTTATGTATAGATGGTGGAGCCTATGAATTTTACTACTGGACCCTGTCCTAGATTATTTTTTTTCAATCAATGTCGTTCTCTCAACTGTGTGGTAGCTTAGTATATATGTAAGCAATTTTCTCACTACTTCCATCATTTTTAATTTATCAGTCATTCAATAAATATTTATTAATTGCAAACTACATGTCAAGTACTATACCATGAGCCAGGGATATAAAGACAAAAAATGGGAAAGATAATATGTGTCATATATAAGCGTATAAAAATAAATATAGGACAGTTAGGAAGGAAGGACACTAACAGGAAAGGTTTCATGGAGAAGGTGGTTCTTGAACTGAATCTTGGAGAAAATGATGGATTCTAAAAGGCAAGAAGAGTGTATTTCAGACTTGGAGGATGGCCAATGACAAGATGGGAGACAGAGTGTTATACCTGAGGAGCAGAAAGTAAGACAGTTTAACTAGATCATAGAGTGTGGGATGGGGAATGACCTGTAATGAAGATGGAAAGATAATTTGGAGGCAGGCTTAGAAGGGTTGTAAAAGACAAAAAAAAAAGTTAAATTTGATCCATAATATAGATATTTATTATCTCCATATACATATGTATTATCAGTATTATCTACATATGTATTTCTCTCAGTCTGTAGGTGGCACTCTATAGGGGCAGCTAGGTGGCACAGTATAAAGAACGTTGGGCCTGGAGTCAGGAAGACTCATCTTCCTGAGTTCAGATCTGGTCTCAGACACCAGTTATGTGATCATGGGCAAGTCACTTAACCCCATTTACCTTAAATGTAAAATGAGCTGGAGAAGGAAATGGCAAATCACTCCAGTATCTCAGCCAAGAAAATCCAAAATGGAGTCATGGAGAGTCAGACACAAGTAAAATGACTGAACAGCAACAACAAATCTACAACTAATATAAAGACAGATGGATGGATGGATAGAGAGACAGACAGACATATAGACAGACAGACCAACAGACAGACAAATAGATTCATAGATAGATAAGCAGGTCTTCCCAGACCAATGATTTTCATTGTTATGGGTAACTCCCCCTACCAATGCCCATAGGCTTCTAATCTGCAATTTATAACCTTTGATAGTTGTCTAGTAAAAATGAAATTTTAAGTAATATGCTCAGGGGTCACATAGCCTGTATATATCAGAAGACTAGAACCTTGTTATTCCTGACTCTAAGGCTAGCACTCTATCCATTCTATCTCAGCTTATATGATTATATTATTAAAAGTAAGTATTATGACAACATTCTTGGTTTCATGCAAAAGAAGCTTGGTGCCTGCCACCAGAATTTATGAAATAAGAATTTATAACCTAAGGGTGTTAATTGAAGCAAATATTTAGTAAAGAGGATGGGAAAGATAATCCCCTGATACTTTTAATGAGGTGCTGAGGAATACTTAGAAGAAGAAAAAACTGGTAGAATAATTAAGGATCTAAGAGCAGGATCTATCATTTCTACTTATTTCTCTCAATTTCAACCAAATAACTAATTCAAATGTAGTCATACTATGTTTTAAGTACTTTTTTATCTTCTCTCTTCTATACTCTCTGACTCCTTCCTTTCTATCTTTATATTGAAATACTTTAAGGAGTAACAATTTTGTTGGCATGGGAACTCCCTCCAGTGAAGCAAACAACTATTCCTACATGCTTTAGTAAAAAGTATTCATGAGTTGTTGTGACCAAAGAAATTCATCACCTAGTGTTTGAGCCTTTGGGGTTGAATCTTTGTGAATTTAACTAAATTGATCTTTGGATGATAGTCAAATAATTTGGTGTTAGATTATATTCAAGGAATTTCCAATTTGGTAGGACCTTTCAGAACTTATGTTCTGCTGGACTATCCTGCAGGAACCCAAAGTCACATCATCATGAAACATCAGTCAAGCATTAGTGGCAAGTTGGTCTAGAATGTTGCTGCTTCATTTTCATCACTCACCCTGATCATTATAGGGTGCACATGCTTCAGATGGCTGGCCTAGCCCATATAGAACACAGCTTGACTCATCCATTTTATACATATTTTCCCTTTACTTCAACCAAAATAATTTTAAAAGCATCTTCCACTGTTGAAGGGACGTCTACTTTAGCACCTACCAACCACTTCTAAAACAGTGGTTTCCAAATGTTTTCATCCTGAAATGTCAACATATTATTTATTAATTCTATTCAAAACTAAAATATGACTAGAGTCATAGGAAAAAAAATTGACCCCAGAGTCCAAAGATCTGGATCAGAGTTTCAGTTCTGCCACTTACTGGCTATGTGACCTTAAACTCCTCCTCATTTGTACAATGGACGAATCAGACTAAATGACCTCCAAGGATTCCTTCCAAAGCTAAGATTCTGTGATTTTGTAGTTGATTTCTTGAGTGTTTTAGTAAATCAACCATATTCAAGTTGTTTCACAAAAGCAATGACCAAGTTCTCATCTAGGTCCCATTCACCCTCAGACTGCCATTAGTTAATGGAATGATAGGAACAAATGGGCAGAGATTAGTTCAGTATTCCATACAATCATTTATTTATTTTACAAAAATTTATGGAATATAATTTATTTTCTAAAAAGGCATTGAGCTACATCCTACAGACAAGGAAGATGGCTACGTTTACGCTGTAATACTACCTTTATGCTGTAATACAGGAGCCTATCCAAAGATCAAAGCCTTGGATACCAGGTCTCTAATTCTCAGGACCTCATCTAGGACCAAAGTCTCAGACATCAAGACTAATTAGGGGCTTTCTTGAATGTGCATCTTTCTCTAGTCATCTTGGAAGGTAGAGAGTATAAGTTCAGTCAAGCCCCCAAGAGACTTGATCACCAGGTCTTTGGCTTCTGATGTGATCAATTTGCTTCTTTTGTGTTTGAGAGAGTATAGTCTAGTGCTCCATCATCAAAGGGGCCTTAATAATGACAGCATCAGTTAACTGATATTTCCTCCATGCAACTGGACTGCAATTTATAGACTTAGAGAATTGTCTGGGACACATGCCTTACCAACATCTGTCTTTTTCTTATTCTTTCTCCAGTCTCTCTACCACATAAACATCTTCTTTTCTGAGACGGAAGTAAAATACTTCAATTCTTATTTTTTGATGTGAATTCTAAAGAATGCCTTATAATTGAATCTCTGTAAATGAAAAGCTGTATCTGTAGAATAGGCCTGGTTGCAATAAAAGCTTAAAATTTTTGAATTATGGTATAAGGACTAGACTTATGATTTTACTGGCACAATCAATCAACAAATATTTGTTAAGCACTAACTATATGCCATATATTTTGCTAGGCACTGGGAATACAAGTACAAGGAATGAAACAATCCTTATTAGCAAGGACTTTTTATTCTAAGGAGGGCAACAAGTACATAGTATAGAGAGTATAAATATAAATGTATACAAAGTAGTTAAATACTAGGTAATTTGTGAGAGGGCATTAGCATTTAGGGAGATCAATTAAGGCTTCATGCAAAAGATGGGGCTTCAACTACAAGAAAGAGAAGGACAATATAAGGAACCATTGGGATAATACTAGGGATTTGGAGTCAAAGTCCTTGGAGATGAAAACTCATCTTTCTCTGATACCACTGCCCCTTCTCCCATCACAATCTACCTCATCCCTTCCCGGCTTAAGTTCCTATCCTCCTAAATCCTTCACCCTTTCATTTTGTCCTCTACAATCAGTCCTAGCATTAACAAAATGCCCTTCATTCTAGACTTTTTGCTGTCACATCCTGGATATCTTCTCACTTTTATGGAAACCCGACTCCTTCTGGAAGACACTATATTCCTGGCTACCCTCTCCAATTCATAATAGGTACTTGAGCTTGCAAGAAATCAAATAGAGGGAAGTAAGTAGGACCAGAAAAACATTTTCTACACTAACTACAACATTGTAAACACAATCAGCTTGACCAATGATGGAGAATGCTATTTACTTCCTGACAGAAAGAGGATGAACTCAAGACACAGGATGAGACATCCATTTTTAGCCAGGACCAATGTATGAATTCATTTTGCTTGACTATGCATTTTTGTTACAAGGGTTTTCTTTTTCTTCTTTCCATTGAAAAAATGAGGATGTGAGAGTAAGGAAAAGAATGCTTTTTATTAGAAAATTTAAAAAAACAGACACTTCATAAATGTTTGTTTAATTGACTGAAAAACAATTTATTTCTATCCTCCAGAGCTTAACCCAGTTGTCACCTCTTCTACAAGGCCTTTGCTGATCACTTTAAATCCTATTTTTCTCTTTCTCTGAACTCCTATAGTAATCAATTATTATAGCCTTCATTTTAGATTTTACTGTATGCTGCCTTGCATCATTACTTCATTGTGTAATCCATATATGTTTCTTCCTGTCTTCTCCCCACACCCATTAGCTAGATTACAAACTCCTAGAGGTCAGAGATTATGAGAAACTGCTTTGTATCTCTCTTTTTCTTTACTAGAACATACATTATGTACATAATGAGTGCTTGTTAAGTACTTTAACACTAATCATCTCCTATTTGTGTAGGATTATAAAGCTTGAAATTATTTTCTCATGACAACTTTGTGAGCTAGTGAAAATGTTACTATCCCCACTTTATTGAGGAGGAAAATTGAGGTCCAGGGAATGCAAGTGGCTTATTCAGAACTATAGAACTAGTCAGGTTTTGGGATTAGTATTTGAATTCAGATCTTCAGACTCCAAATTCAATGCTCAATCTACTATATTTACTTGAATAAACATTCTCAAGAATCAAGGAAGCAGAAAATATTCATTTTAGTAGAAGAGAACCTGAGTATACTTAAAAACTAAGCATACCTGATCATCTTAGAAGGACAGGGACCATAAATAGTAAGACAGATAAAGTATATTTCAATTTGTTTTTATTTGGCATTTTCTATTTAGAACATTACCAAACATTTTCTAAAAAAGCATTAGTCATGGCAGAGAAAGATGACTCAATGAAATATTTCAGTCACATTTTACAATGGAGGTGAGACTCCCTTGATATGACATTTTTACTAGGCTGAAACCCAACAAATGATCAGCAGGCACAGAAATCACTGGTGCGGGAAATTCACGGAATAAAACAGGCCTTCGAGCTTAACCAGACAACACGATCAGTGCAAAACAGAAAGGAGCTCCTTGTAACCCAGTGTCCCAGCAACTTTAAAGGATGATAACATGAAATTTCAAGAAGATTCAGCAAGATCCATGCCGCCTCGCCTATCACTCCTCACCTTGATGAATGCCTTATTTCTGGTGGGCCAGCAAATTGAAATTGATTTACATTGCATGGGCATTGTTCTGCAAGGAGACGAAGAGGCAGATTCATTTTGGATGAATCCCAACATGGACAATACCTACACATGCCACTAACACAAAAAAATATTTAAAATGAGTTCATTTGGGAGGCATAAAGCTTGAAATACTTTCATTAGGGCTATAAAAGAAAGAGCTATTATTCAGCTCTGAGTTTCTACAGGATAGAAGAAGCCACAAAGAGATTTTTTTTTTTAAACCACCAATAAAACCCAAAATTCTCACTGGAAGAATTAGCTGGCTACATCACTAAAAGCATGAGGGGAAAAAAAGAATGATAAAAGCGAAGAACTTTCCTAACTAAATATTTGTATTCAACAGGAGTGGGATTTATGCATGAGATGCAAATTACGATGTGTTATTTACACATCTGAGGAAAAACAAATCTTGAATGTAAATGTTTAGAGGGCATATTATTTTTAAATATGAAAGTGGTGAAATTATTACAGTGTTTACTACTCCCACTCTGTTAAAAAGACATTAAAATGGATTTTAAAGGAACTTTTATCAAAATTATAGAATTCATAGCAAACAAGATGTCAGAAAATAAGCATAAAATGTCTGACCATTTCCAGTTCTGATAATCCTTTGGAAAAATTAGTTCCCCTTTTAACTGATTTCAGATTCCCTCTCTCAACCCATCCCCCTCACACACACACACACACACACAACTTGCTACTATCCAAATAAAAAACAACACAAATGTCAATACATTTCCATTTTACTCCATTCAGATCTTCCATTATTCCTTTTCAATCTCAATTACTGAGGTATTATACTAATTAACTTTTCCTTAGGCTGCTCTCTTTTAGAGATCTGTTTGTTTTTTGGGGAAGTGGGGGGAATGGGGATAGGAAGCTAGAAAATATAGCCAGTTCGGAAAATTACACATGATGGCCCTGTTCTCTAAATTGCGTATTATTTTTTCTAGGAATCAATAGAATAACTAATATAATAATAGCTAACAATATAAGGGGTATACTACTAAATGTTTAACAACCAGGTCCCTGAAAAAAAAAAGGTACTTGTGATATACTTTTAAGTTTAATCTGCATTATTGACATTTTCCCCATCACTTTCTAAAGTCTGTAGTAGACCATCAACAAAACAGAAAATAAAGCCCTGAATTATAACCTCGAATGATTTCTGAGGTATATATGAGGCTCACATTGAAAATCTAACAATCTCCAGAGCTGGTTTGAGCTGGCTCTAGCACAATGTATAATAGTTTAAGGTTTGGAAAGGACCGTATATATGTTAACTCATTTGATCATATGATGACTTGATTTCATATAATGTACTTATTCCGTTAATCAAGCTAAAAACTAAGCCAAAACCAAGTATATAACAGTCCTTACTTGTAGATAGAAAAGGATCACATAAATGATGTGATTTCAATGATCAAAGATGTAGACAAAAGTTCTATTAGCCTCCAAATTATCTCCTCCACTAACTTGTCACCAGTGTCTAAAATTGTCACCATTAAAAATGCATTCTTCTGGAACAAAAAGGCACTTAGGTACCAGGAGTCCTTATGTAAAATAGCATGCCCTCTGAGACTTCCACAAGTCATTGATATCATGGCATGAATTTGTTCATCAAAGATAAGCAATAGAGATACAAGGCATATAACTTTGATTGAGAATAGGAGGGAAATACACCTCTGAAGTATGGAATGTATCATAGTCTAGTAGCAAAAAGAAAAAAACTGCTTTAGCATTTGTATTGTGCTTTACAGTTTCTAAAATATATACATGTACATACCCTATAAAAACATTATCCCTGTTTTACAGATGAGAAACTGAGGGTCAGATGGCTGAATAACTTGACCAATGTCACACAAACCAATGCCCAGGTTTTTACTGACTCTTAGTCTCATGCTTTTGCTTTCCCACTAGAGAAGTCTCTTGGTTTCCATGGCTGGGGTGGGAAGGGAAAGAAAGGGCAGGACAGGGAAGGGCAGGATAGGCCAGTGTAGGGCAGTGTTGGGCAGGGTAGGGCAGGGAAGGGAAGGGCAGGGAAGGACAGGGAAAGGAAGGGAAGGGAAGGGAAGGATTGCTAAGGAGAGTAAAGGATTTCACTCAATGTCAAGATCAAGTTATAACACTTTAAGAATCCTATAAATAACCTACAAGTTTCTAGACAAAATTATTCCTGGAGGCAGGAAAATGGAATTTATTATTTTTAAAGGTTTCCCTCCAGACCTATGATTCACATGTAGAGGGGTGTTTCTCACGCTACCCTCCACCTCTTTTAAAGAAATGAAAGAATGAATCAAGTAGCTTGACTTTTACAGCAAAAATTAGTCTATATATTTAATTCTCAGGATTTAGCCTAACTGTCTCTCTCTTTAGTGTTTGTTTTTCAACACTGAAGAATAAAAAAAAAAAACTCAATGCTGGTCACTTTGGTTAGGTTTGTATGATGGCAGATAAACCAAAATTGAGACCAAAGTGTTCAATGAGACCAGTGCAATAGGGACTGAAAATACCAATAGAATCACATTGTCTGGTCTCCATAGTACAGTCTTAAAGTGGACTGTGGAGAAATGACTATTTCACTTCCATTGCCTAAGCTATGCTCAAATTGTCAGTTTCTACCATAAAATTTTCTCTCTCATGTTCCTTTCAACTCCAACCCTATACATCTACTTATGTGTTTCTCTCTTAGGTCCTATGCTTCCCATAGTTTGAAGTAGGATTTTGTCCTTGTAAATAATAAGCTTCTTGGACAAGATAGAAGTAGCTTATTATTAAACTCTCCTTATTACTTTCGGCTTCTCTATGTTTGCTTGTCTGGGTGCCTGACTGCCATTAGTAAGTAGACAGGACGATATATGGTCTGAGTTAGGTACCTCCCTTCCATTAGTCTAAAAGTTGTCAATGTGAATCAGGAGTGATCAACTGCAGGGTAACCCAGGCCACCAGTTTTGGAGTCCCCCACCAGTAATTATGCCTCTGTGGACCAATTATAATCAATATACAAAAAGCCACACCTACAGTACACTAGTCCTTAGACTGTTAAATCAGTTGTATTGGTTCTACTAAGAAAACGATGCAGAGGACATCATTGTCGTCTTATTTAGGAATGGCAACCTGGTCCATATTCAAGGACTTATGCTACAGAAGAAAGAGGGTTGGATTTGTAGTTAGAAGGTCTGCTTTCTAATCACCTCTCTGCCACATATTATCTAAGGTAACATTTGACAAGCCACTTAACTCTCAGACCTCAGCTTCCTCATTTGAAAAATGAGGAATTTGAACTACATGAACTCTAAGATCCCTTTCAATTCTAAATTTGGCATCTTCTAAGTCTGTATTTGTAACTACAACTCACAGCAATATCAAATTCTGTGACTTTATTACCCCTTGCATGAGTCACATGTTTCTCTTTGAGTTCTATCCATGGGACTGGAATTAGAGGGTATATGTATATATGTGTGTGCATATGTGCACATATATATACACACACATATTGTGTGCATATACATACATATAAATGCATGTACATATACACGTGTGTATATGTATGTGCATATATACATGTGTGTGTACGGAGGGAGAAATTTAAACCATAAAATCTTGTATACAAAGAGAAAGGGAGACTTTGGGGAAACACCAGATTTGTCAGCCTCAGAATTGCTGGAATAGATAGAGTGGTAAGACTGAGTTGCATGCAGTAATTACAGAAGCTACTTATAGGATCACTCCCAGACTTAACTTAATTAGAATTTACCTGATGAGATTCTTCTGGTGATGTTCCCTCCTTAAAGGTTAAAGTACAATAGTGGAAAGAAAGGGAACCTGACATCTGCCTCACTTGTTCCTTCACACGTGAGGCTTCTGTCGTGGTACCCCATTAGGTTTTACTTACTTTGCCAGCATTTTGTATCTAGTATATGTGTGCACATTGCCTCCCCATTAGAATGTGGATGGGGGGAGGATGGATGTTTCATTTTTGTCTTTCCATACTTTCCAAAGTAGATACTTAACAAATCTTCACAGATTGACTAATTGATTATGCACCTCCTGGTGTTTGGCAGCTATCTAAAGTATTAGCTCTGTGCCCCTTGATGCTTGCAACCTTCCTGACTCAGGCTTTTTTGATCACTGTCACAACAGAAAACAAAACAAAAAAACAACCCAGAATCTGAGATAGAAGAAATTTTAGAAGTAATCTTGTAGAAGTTAGGTCTGAACAAGAATCTAATCAATGATTTACCCAGTAAATTGAATATCCATTCCCTTCTAAAAGACCTACAGTGAAAAGGAAATATGACCTTCAATGGCAACCTTGTCCACTTCTGAATAGCTCTTGCAGGAAATGTGTCCTTTCATCATGCTTTTATCTGCCTCTCTTCTACTTCCACCCACTACTCCTAGAGTCTTCTTTAAAGCCAAGCAGAACAAATCCAATTCTTCTTCCATATGGCCGCATTTCAAATAAGCATTATTTTTTTCTAATCTCCAGGCTAAACATTTCCAGTTCTTTCAACAGATCTTTATCAGACATGATCTTGAGATCATTCACCATTCTGGTTAATCTCCCCTAGACACACTCCAACTTACGAATGCCTTTCTTTAAAATGTGGCACGGACTGACCATTGTATCCAAAATGTGGCCTAACCTAGAAAGAGTACCATGGCAAGATCATCACTATGCTTCTCTTAATGCAGGAAAATGTTACCTTTGGTGATTGTGTTAAAACAAAGAAAAATAAAGAATGTTTAAAAAAAAGAATGCTTCCATCTGCATTCAGACTCCATCAGCTCTTTCCCTGGAGGTGGATGGCATTTTTTGTCACAAGTCCTTCAGAATTGTCTTGGCTCATCATATTGCTAAGTCATTTACAGTTAATTTTCATATAGTAATACTGTTACTGTGTACAAAGCATGCAACCTATTCTTTTTTATCTTTTATTTATTTATTTTTAGTTTTCAACATTCATTTCCACAAGATTGAGTTATAAATTTTCCTCCCATCTTTCCCCTACCTACCACCACCAAGATAGCAAGACTACTGAATACCCCTTTCTAAAGCCACTCACAAGCAGTTTCCCAGAGGATGGCTGTTGTAAACAGCTTTCAAAGTTCTGATTATATAGTATAGCAAACTCTATATTTATTCAATAACAAAGTAGAGTAAAACGTTCACAGAAAATCAAAGTACAGCATTCACAATATTACAACTTATCACAGAAAAGCAAAATACAGCATTCATAATGACATAATAACTCAACAACATCACTAAAATGGCCATACAGTTTTCACCAAAGCAGTCACATAGTTTTGAACAAAGTATAATCATTTAGTCAATCAATAACATAGTAACTCAATCATTCAATCATAAAATACAAAAGGTCAAAGTCCTCCACCCATGGGGCACACTAAGTTACAAATCAGTCACTATTTATCAGTCACTACTCAGTCATCAATCAGTACTCTCTTAAGGAGTAGTGGGAAATACACAAGCCATCCACCCCTAAGTCACTAGTAAATTACAATTTCAATCACTACTCAGTACCCATGGAGGGGTCTTTTCATCTTGACTCAGGGCAGGCTTTCAGCTTTCATGGCTCCTCTTCCATGGTCCCAGCTTCCACCCAAATATAACCAACTGCCACCTGAGTTCAAAGGCAGACAGCTCCCAGTTCATTGTCCAGCCCTCCTTGCAGTTCCTGCTCTACATTGGAGCTCACAGTGTCCAGACCATCTCAAATCCTTCGTTAGTCTCTGTTCCTGGGAAGACAAGGCTTAACGAAGCCACAAGAACATTCATACCCATTAACAAAACCACAACAACATTCATGCACATAAACAAAGCCACAACAATATTTGTACAGAACATCAACACCACAGTCATGCTTCCTCAGTCTTTGGCAGCTCGCCCTCAGAAGTCTTCAGCAGCTTTGTTCTCAAAATCAAAATAACTTCCTCCACAGAAGTTCCAGTCCAGCAGCAGCCTAGCCTTCAGGTGCTCATCTCAAAAAGTTATGACTTTCATAGCTTGTGCTCTTCCTTATATATGGTATAGCTCCTCCCTGTTCCGCCCCTTCCTCTCATGTCAGCAATAGGGTTTCATACCTTCTGTTTCTTTAACAGAGGCTTAATTTGAAACTAGGTGCTAAGTACCTGTCAGCTTTCCAATACAAAGGTATCTTCAAATTTCATTACCATTACACCCTTCTCCCAATCTGCTCTTTCTTATATCCTCCCCCTTTTCCCCCTAACTTTCTAGTAGGACAAGATAGATTTCTACACCCCAGTGCCTATATATTTTATTTCCCAGTTGCATATGAAAATTATTTTTAACATTTGTTTTGAAAACTTTGATTTCCAGAATCTTTCCCTTTTCTCTCCTTACCCACCCCTACTAGGAAGACAAGCAATTCACTATGTTGTACATGTGTAGTTACACAAAACATTTCCACAGTAGGTATATTGTGAAAGACTAGCTATATTTCCCTCCACCCTATCCCACCCCCCCCCCCACTTATTCTATTTTCTACTTTGACCCTGTCCCTTTTCTCTCTCTCTCTCTCTCTCTTTTTTTTTTTTGCTTTTTGGAATTAATTGGGGTTAAGTGACATGCCCAAAGTCACATGGCTAGTAAGTGTGTCAAGTGTCTGAGGCAGGATTTGAACTCTGGTCCTCCTGACTCCATGGCCAGTACTCTATTCCCTGTGCCACCTAGCTGCCTCTACCCTGTCGATTTTCAGAAGTGTTTGCTTCTAACTACCCTCTCCCACAATCTGCCCTCCCTTCTACCCCTCATCTTATGCCTTTATCCCCTGCTTTCCTATAGGGTAAGATACCCAATTGGTTGTGTATGTTATTCCCTCCTTAAACCAAATTTAATGAGAGTAAGGTTGATACATTCCATTTCACCTTCCTCCTCTTCCCCTCCATCGTAACAGTTTTCTCTTGACTCTTTTATATGAGGCAATTTACCCTATTCTATCTCTCCCTTTCTCCCCCCAATATATTCCTCTCTTACCTGTTAATTTTATTTTTCAGATGTAATCCCTTCATATTTAACTGATCCTGTCTCTATGTATACTTGTACATACATATGCACACTCACATATGGATATATATATATATATATATATATATATATATATATACACACACACACACACACACCATCCTACATATGCATATATACATATACGTGTACACACACACACACACACACATATATATATATATTCCCTTCAACTATCCTCATACTGAGAAAAGTCTCATGAGTTAACAATTATCATTTTTCCATGTAGGAATATAAATAGTTCAACTTTAATAAGTTCCTTATTATTTCTTTTTCCTGTTTTTTTCCTCAAGAATGCTTGAAAGTCCTCTATTCCACTGAATGACCATATTTTCCCCTGAAACATGATACTCAGTTTTGCTGGGTAGGTGATTCTTGGTTTTAATCCCAGGTCCTTTGCCCTGTGGAATATCACTTTCCATGCCCTTCGATCCCTCAGTGTAGAAGCTGCCATATCCTGTGCTATCCTGATTCTGTTTCCACAATATTGAAATTGTTTCTTCCTGGCTGCTTGTAATATTCTTTCCTTTATCAGGGAATTCTGGAAACTGACTACAATATTCCTAGGAGTTTTCTTTTGGGGATCTTTTTCAGGAGGTGATCTCTGGTTTCTTTCAACCTCTATTTGCCCTCTGGTTCTAAAACATCAGGGCAATTTTTCCTTGAGAATTTCTTGAAGGATGATTTCTAGATTCTTTCTTTGATCACGGTTTTCAGATAGTCCAATAATTTTTAGATTATCTCTCCTGGATCTATTTTCCAGGTCAGTGGTTTTTCCCATGAGATGATTCACATTGCCTTCTATTCTTTCATTTGTTTGGATCTGCTTGACAGCATCTTGATTTCTCATAAAGTCATTAGCTTCCATTTGCTCCAGTCTAATTCTGAAGGAATGATTCTCCTCAGTGAGCTTTTGAGATTCTTTTTCCATCTGGCAAATTCGACTGTTTAAGGCATTCTTCTCCTCATTGCCTTTCTGAGCCTCTTTTGCCATTTGAGTTAGTCTATTTTTAAGGTGTTATTTTCCTCAGTCAGGCTGTTGACTCTCATTTCATCCTTTTGCATCTTTATCATTTCTCTTCCCAAGTTTTCCCCCACTTCTCTTATCTGCTTCTTAAGGTCCTTTATGGCCTGTAACAAGTTCATATTTTTATTTGGGGCTTTTGGTACAGGATTTCTGACCTCACAGTCCTCCTCCTGTTCCATGCTTTGATCCTCTTTGCCCCCAAAATAGGAGTCTAATGTTGCATTTTCTGTTTATTTTGTTTCCTTTGCCTAGGCATGTTGCCACTCAATTACTTGACTTCAGTAGGACTCTGCCACCAGCCAGGGGAACTTCTGTCCCAAATGCTGGGGTTTTCCCAACTGCCAGAGGTATTAGTTGGATGGCCTCTCTGAAGCCTCCACATGCTCTGGCAAGCTGGTCACACACCCCAAGACCTCCACCCCAGACTGCTATCCAGATCCAAGAAGGGTAAAGCAAGATCAATTACCCGCCAGACTGAGAGCCGGGTCCCCCTAGATTTCACAGGCCAGGAGCTGAAGCTGCAACATGGCAATGTGGCAGAAGCTGTGCTGGCTCCTCAGAGGCTTCTCGCCCCCAGGGAAAAGAGGCCAGGGCTTCTCCCAACCAGTCCCAAGTCCATAGGGCACTGACCTCTCACTTTGTCCTAGGCATCTATGTGTTGATAATTGTGGATACACCGCAGCTGCTGGTGTTCTGGGGTCCCTCCAGCTGGCTGCTGGTCTGGCCACCCTGGGGCTAAAACCTCTGACTTACATGGGCCTTCGCTCAGCTCCCAGAGCACTGCACTGGCTGCTCCCTGCTGGGCTGCTGGGCTGTCCTCAGTGGGAGGTTAGCTTCTCTGTGTCATTTTGTGGGTTCTGGAGCTCCAGAGGCCATTCAGAGTCCCCCTTTTACATAATTTTGAAGTAGTGTGGGCAAGAGCTCTGCGGAAGTGCTGTTTCTACTCCACCATCTCAACTCTGCATTGTAAACTATTCTTAATGAAGTCCACTTACTTTAAAAAAAAAACAATTTCTTTTTTTACCTACACACTTGTCTTTCATTTAATAATGTGTTCTAGAGCTTTTTAAGTATAATTCAGCTCACTGAACTTCAAAGAGTCTACCCTCTTCCCATTCTCCATGATCTTCCAAAGATCATGATAGTGGTTTAGCAAACACATTCATTTGTTCTATAATTATGCTGAAAAGTAATTTTCTATCATCAACTATCAATAATTAATCAACAAACATTTACTAAGTGACTGTCAGGCGTGTGCTAAGTGATTGGGATACAAAAAGAAGAAAAACAAAGTCTCTGCTTTCAATTAGCTCACAATCTAACAGGAGGAACAACCAACAAATATGTATAAACTATATAGAGGATATCTAGGAAATAATTAAAATTGAGAAAGCAAAAAATTTTCTTTTTTAAGGACAGATAAGTTGGTGTCTCACTACACTTCAACAGGGAGACTGCAACCACTAATACTCATGTTCCTTTTAGTTTTACTGGATGATCCCTTCTCTGATAGCACCTCTGGGTCCTCATCATTCTTCCTTGGAAGAAAAACAGATGCTTCCTCCTCAGAGGTTCTAACTTCTTCACACACACACACACACACACACACACACACACACACACCCTTCATATTTCTCAACTCCTGGTGGTCAATGGTCCTTCCTTGCCCCCCCTTTGTTACTTTCTTCCTCCTCCTCACTTCATAATATATGTTAGCTTTGCCTCTTCAGATCCCTTTTTCATCCTTTCTTTTTACATTGAAAGCCTTCTTGCATATTTGAAAGGGCATTTTATTCCCCTGATAATCTATAGTGGGCCATTGTTTGTGTCCTTTTCTTTCTTTTAAGTAGGAAATCTGCAGAAATAAGAATTATTTGGCCATGGCAGCAAGATAAGAATATCTCATATTCTGCTAAGATCACTTCAAAATTCTTCTTTCTTTCCATATTTTCTGATCGTAAGTATGTCTTCATAATCAACTCCCCTGAAAACTGCTGTGGCAAATGTCTGTATTAGTCATCCTCAGTGGAGACATCACTCTCTTTTACCTTGTTAGTATTTTGACTAGTGTACCCAACTCCCTCTTCCATAGCTTATCAACTCCTCTTCCTTCTTTTCCTTCTCCTAAAGCTTTTCTCTTCATTATCCTTTCCAAGGTCTTCCCTACCTTCTACCAAAATTTCTACCAAGGTCTTCCCTACCCTACCAAATTTCCCCCACTCAA
This sequence comes from Gymnobelideus leadbeateri, assembly GCA_011680675.1. NCBI lineage: Eukaryota > Metazoa > Chordata > Mammalia > Diprotodontia > Petauridae > Gymnobelideus > Gymnobelideus leadbeateri. The sequence continues at coordinate 296,007 of WOXC01009417.1, read as the reverse complement.
ATCTTTATCACTGGGTTTTCCCAATTCCAAAACCTTCCAACTCTCCTTTTCCATGATTTCTTCTTTCTTCCTTAATTCAGGTCCTTCTCCTCCAAGATCCTCTAAACTTCTTCATTCAAGTCTAGAAATGAAGTAATGGGACCCCATTACCTTTCCCTCTTGTATGTAGGTATTCCTAGTTCTTATCTGTTTACTGAGTTTCCAAGTCACTGATTGTCCTGACCTCTATTACTCCAGTCTGTTATGACTTCTTATCTTATTATTAGTCTACAAACCTCTTAGTCTAGACTTCTGGTCTAGTACTTCTGGTACCATTCAGTAGCAACTTCCAATTTTATCTCTGATCTCAGCACCCTTACATCTATAGGAAACTTTTGTGATTATCAGATGATATCATGGTTACAAATGTAATAGGAGATTAACTACTAAAAAAACCTTCATGTTCTTAAAATATCAATCTATGATTAGGGTTACTTTATGCATAGTGTTTTCTAAAAAGAGAAGAATAGAAGCTGATTAGGAAGAGAAGTAATAAGAACATTGATCAATGAATGAATTAAATAAGGTTTAGAAATTTTAAAAGGGATAGCATTCAAAGTTAACATATTAGACTGATCTCTCAGAATACAACGTGTTCCCATTCCATTAATGGGAAAACAAGAGAACTGATGCGCCTTAGGAATATAATTCATTGCATTATTTCTAATCATAGATATATATGATAACTGGAAAGGATATTTTGATTCAGTAGATTTATCTCTAGATCAGGCGTTCCTTCCTACATACAGTTTCTAGGCAGTAGAAGGCTATTAAGCAATCTATAAAATCCCTACTCCGTGCGATAGTACATTCAAATTACTTTATTTTCCAAGATGACTAGAATACTCTGATCCCACCAAAGAACTCCTGTCACAGCTGCAGATACCCCTCAACACCCCTCCACTGGCCCTCCAAGCCCACATCTGATCCACTCTGACCCTTGTGACACAGCCTGGTGGTTTTATTGAATGGCCTGGGGTATATTGCAGCAAGGCAAACACTCAGGGGCCTCTATTTCTGAGGAAACTTTTCTCCCCTTTGAGCTGGAATGCAGAATACAAACAGTCTCCTGTCTCTCTCAGCTAATGAGGATTCCTGGAATGTGTGATCTATGGTAACATGCTTCCAAGGAGTATGCTTTGTGAATGCCCACACAATTAAATTCATTCAAAGATCATTTTAAAGACCAGAATTAAAATGCTGCCTTCAAAGAGAACAAGAAAATAAAATAATGGAAAAAAGGTTTAAATGGCTATGAAATGCATTTTTTCAAGCCATAAGGTATTTAAAACATGAGGTAAATGCTTAGTTATGTAGAAGAACCTAAGGCCTTTCAAATTTTTCAATACAAAACAATTCAGTCCAGCATTGCTCCTTTAGGAAGAAATCATTGGAATAGACTTATTTTGGAATTATAAGGATGTAGCTGAAATTGTGAGATATATGTGTGTGTATGTTTGTTTTAACCTATACACAGACATGTATAGAAGCTAAATAATGTATATTTAGCACACTGGTTTTAAAAAGTCATTCCATTTCTAGGTGCAGTGTGTGAAAATACCCCTCTGTAACCCTATCTATCTCCACCAAACTAGATACCTACCATAAAAAGCAGCTATAATGAAAATATAGGAGGACAACATAGAAAAATCTAGAAAGGCATAGGGGACAAAATCCAGTAATAACATACATATTTGACTTTTTAAAAAGCCAAAAATGTAATTTACTTTGATACATTTTCTAGGTGTCTCCAACCCTCCCACCCTCCAAACCCCTGCCAAACAGAATAAGACTCGTTAAGTTCCCCCCTTCCTCTCCCCATGTCCCATAAAGGGTTATAGTTCTGTAGTTGTGCTTGGTTTTGGCACCCTCACAGAGGGAGCATATACATGGGAGGGAAGGGAGAAAGGGAAAAGGAGTAGGATGGTGGGGTAGATCATTTTAGGGGAGAAGGATGGAGGAAGTAAGCACTGGGAGAGAAGACAGACAGACTTATTGCCCTCAAGTGGCAAAAAACACACCTCCCCCCTTTCCCTAAGACCTCCCTGTCCCCAAATACCCTTTAATGCTTAGAAACAAATTTGACTTTATAAGTATCACTGAGACTTAGGGGAGACTCCATGGTTCTAAACGGACATACTATAATTGGGAGGAACATAATAGGTAAAAGTAGAGTGGAAATATGTATAGAATCATCATATATGAATAGAATATCACAACACACTATAACATCAATATTATAAGAATGAATGATTCTGAAAGACTTAAGAACTCGGATCAACAAAATGATCAACCATGATTCTGGAGGACTAATGCAGAAAAATCCATCTCATGACAGAGAGATGATAAACATAACATAGAAGTTTGTTTTGTTTGACTATGTTTATAAGGTCTCTATTTCTTTCTTACTTTTTCTCTTTTTCTCTTTTTTTTTCAGCAGGCAGAAGAGAGAAAAGACAAAGTGGAAGGAGAAAAAATAAATGACTTATTTTAATGAATTGAATTCAAATACAAAGTAAATTTAATTTTTTTAAAAGAAAATCAGAAGCTAAAGTGGGGGAGTACAGTGGAGAGTATTTGGGTGAAGATCAATAAAAACAGCATCAGGAGTGATATTTTCTTTGGAGTATTCTGTAGCCCACCAGACAAGGAAGAGGAAATAGATGAATACAAGAAACAGATTAGAAGTCAAGGCTGGAGGTACAATATAGGAATGATAAAGAATTTCAATATAACTCATTTCAATTTCCATGCTGACCATCTCTACAGAAGTCAGACAGAAATGTGCAATGAAAAACAAAATGAAGACTACACAGGTGCTCATCACAGTGACTTATACTTAGTAGATACTTAAAAAGTAGTCATTGAATTAAATATACTAAGATTATGTTTCAGAACTGGTCCACCAGAGTAAAAAAAAAATCAGAGTTTTAGAAAGATGTCCTGGTTCTATTTTAGGATGAAGTCAGTCAACATTTTGGTGTCACCCATTATATGTAGGGCTTTAAATAACCTAAAAGTTACTTCAAAAGCTAATGGGATATATAGCAAAAGTTGTGAAAGGATTTTTTTCCTAAAGTAGATTCTAGTTTAATAAGTGTTTTTGTGTATGAGAGGAAATTGCATTTAATGATCTCCAAGTTCCTTCCCTTCTCTAGACGGGTATATTTCTATCTACTAACATACTTTTTGATTAAATTAATCCACTGGTCATTTTGAAATCCACCAGTTAGTCATTGTTAGTAAACTGTAAGGTCCTTGAGGGCAGGTGGTTTATCTTATTCATCTTTGTGATTCTGTCTTGCATAGGACTTCCTACATTGCAGCTGCTCAATGAATTTTTGAATGAATGAATGGTTTATAGTAATGAATGAAATACATGGTAAAAATTAATAAATAAAAACAACTAATACAAAATAATCTACTGGGTGGATTCAACTACTTAATTTTAAGTAATACAAAATAATCTACTGGGTGGATTCAACTACTTAATTTTATTAAACCTATTATAAAATAACTTTCAACTAATTTTTATTCTTCTACTATAATCTCTGAATTTCTTAGAAACCAAAGTTCTAAAAAGTCTCTCAAAACAAGATCTTTATTTTACTCTTTGGCAAAACATAGCTAACTTCCCCACCATCATTATTTCTACTTTCTTTCACTGCACTCTCCCTAATAAAATGGTCTAGTCTATACAGCCCAAAGCAAAGTGAACAGCTGAAGATATCCAGGTAACTCCGGATAGTTTGTTGGAGTTCTGACCAGATTACCCCCACGTAATTGCCTTCTTCTTATACTATATCCTGGTTCTGGTGAGTGAAACCAAGCACATCAAGAGGTAACACAGAAAATCAATTTTTCCATTTGCTTTCCATGAAACATTCCAGACAAATGTGAAAGTGTCCGTGTAAACTATCACCACTACCACAATTCAATTGTGAACTATAGGTTAAAACACAGGGTATTCAACCAGTCCCTCTCAACACAGTGGTAAACTAAACTGCTGTTTATAAAAGCCAGTGCCTTTCCCTGTTAAACTCAATACCTGTCACATGATTAATGTGTTTGTGTCTTATTAACTGCTCTGTTACAGAAGCTGTCCAATTCCCCACCACCCTTGCTGCATAGCCCCTTTTGTAAAAACCTAGTTGAAATCATGCTGTTCTGACTGCAGGCTACTGCACTTTCCTCCAAAACATCATAAAGAGCAAAGAATTACTGTTTCCCAGTAATCCAGTCCATAAATCAACCCTTGTATTTTACCCCAAGGATAACAGAAAGATTCCACAAGAACTCTGCATTCATATTCAAAACCTGTCTGTATAAAAATGTCTTTTAAGAAGAAGGTGTGTGTTTGGAGGAAGGAGTAACAGACCAAAAAATATCAGCAATAGCTGAATCCTTCCAATGTCTGGGAACTATCCCCCCCCCCACTCCCCCTTGCTGAAACAATCACTTGCAACTACTGACAATTGACACCTTATCTAATTGGCGGTCTTACCCACCACTACCTTATCAGGTCCCAGCTGTTTGAGAAAAAGAGAATGTGAAATGACCTTAGTATCTCCGGGGCTGACCTTAATATCTAATCAGTACAAAGTCTCTGAGAAACCATCTGAAGATGTCACAGGCCCCCTCTGGCATCAACTCATTCAAAAGATGTTTGCTTCACACTTGTGTGAGCCAAGTCAGCATGTGAAGGATAAATCCAGTTTACTACAGTTGTGCCCTGGAGTGCTGCTAAAGTTAAATTCATATTTTAAAGTTTTGGTTGCCAGTTATAGATGCAGTACTGTAGGGTAGGGGGTGAGGTCAGGCTACATTGGATAGGTCTAGCTCAGTTATTTTTTTTTAATTCTCAGCCTACATGGGGATTCTGTGGAAAAATCTCTGGATTAATTTTCCAATTAAATATATTTTGAGTATGAAAAGACACAAATCATTACTCTGACCATAGCTGTAGAATTTTAAAGTCATGCCATTAATAAATGAATATACTAATATTAATAAATAAATATACTAATATATATTTACAACTTTAGGGCAATTCTTTGTCCCTGAACAGTAACCAAAACATGTTTTTTTGCAAAGATAGCCAACATTCTAGATTATGACATTATGATATATATATGTATATAAATATAAATACACACATATATGAAGTCAGAAATTTGATACTGCCATTAGATTATAAGTGATGGGAAGAGAGTGAACTTACTCTCTCTCAGTGACTTTGGGATCAAATTTGTTTAGTTACAAGGCAATGAGTTTCCTGCCAGCCTAGCAGGTCTCCTGGAATCTGGAAATCAAGCTGTTCTTGTTCTAACTCTGACATTGTCACCAAGAATAAATATTCTGCAATCATAACTCTGCCGACATCTCAAATCTTAGACATATGGCAAGAAATAGCACTGGCAGTTCTTTCTCCCTATTAATATTAGCATCGTTTTATACTGTCTTGCTATAAATTATATGGAACGCTTTTAGAGTATTTTTTAAACAATCTCAACCTCAAAAGGAAGAGGGGACCAGCTTTCAAAATTTTGTTCTAAGAATCATAGATCATATTCTAAAACCTTAAATAGACTATCATTTTGTCTCTCTCATCTGTCCATTCCAAGCAGGAAAGTAGCAATATCTGTAGACTTCCCTTTGGGGTTTTCCATTGCCCCTGCTCATACAGGCTTGTACCCAAGAGCAAATTGAGATTTTTAGATAACTTGACTGTTCTATTCTGAATTTGCTTTGTCTTGTTTTATTTTTTAACACTTTTACCTTTAGATACTATAAAGTTCTTTTATTAAGTCCCAACTTAGTTTGGAATCAATTAGGGGATCATAGAGGTATGTAATTTTCTTAGTCAGGAGGATGTGGAAGGGAATTTGGAATCCTAAGACATCAAGCAAACTGGGAGGCAGATTTATGGAGAAAAAGAACTGAAGAGTTCTGGGGTGTAAACCCACTAGAGTGTAAACCCACTAGAGATCAGACTAAGAATAACCTAGATTGGTGGGGAGAGGGCGGCTAGGTGGTGCAGTGAGTAAAGCATCAGCCCCGGAGTCAGGAGGACCTGACCTCAGACACTTAACACACACACACACACACACACACACACACACACACACACACACAACTGGCTGTGTAACCTTGGGCAACTTAACCCCAATCACCCTCCAAAAGCCAAAAAAAAACAAAAACCAAAAAAACAAACAAACAAACAAAAAAAAAAAACCTAGATGGAACTAAGTCAGATGAGACATGAAAATTGGCTCCTGCCTGGGCTAAAAGCTCCCAGGTGGTGCAGTAGATGGATTCGAGGCCTGAAGTCAAAAAGACCCAAATTCAATTCTGAGCTCAGACACTGAATAGCATTGTCTTTGCCTCAGTTTCTTCATTTGTAAGACAAAGATAATGATAGCACCTTCATTCCAGGGTTGCTATAAGGATCAAATGAGATAACAAATTTTAAGTGCTTAGCACAGTGACATGAAATAAGTGCTATATAAAGGCTAGCTATTATTATTACATATTAGACTCTACTCTCACTTCCAGGCATAAAATAGTGCCAGCTAAGGAAAAGGACTTCCATCTAGAAGCTGGTATTAAGATATATGACTATTCACTCCTGCTCCTGCTACCCAATTCTAATTGGGGAAGGAAGAATAGAAGCCCTCAATTCTAGAAGGAGTCAGTTATTTGAAATTTTAAAAATGGTCTCTAGATGCCTTTTGCTGCTGAGTTATTTTCCTTTGTCTACACCCCTCCTATATCGATCCATTCCCTTCCAAATCCTAGGACCTGGATTAACACAATCCAGACCTTCTCATGCCCTCAAAACAAACAATACTTGACCTAGCCATGAGGAAAACGGTTATGCCCTTTTCCCAACAATACCTACATTAGATTACGTGCGCACCCACGCACGCGCGCACACATACAGCATATAGACATATCTTTTTATATGTGTATATCCACTCATTGAGGCATGTTTTCCCTGGGAATAAAATATATACAGCTCACGAGAAATTAAGGCACTTAGGGAAGGTTATATTGACTCTTTCAGACCCTTAGGGTACCATTTATTCAATTACTGTTGCTAGGACCACAAAGTACTGACTCTGTTTAGTCAATTATAGCCTCAAGGCTCTAAATGTTGGACTAACAGTTCCCAAAAAGTGAATGTACTTTTAATAAGTCCCTAATTTAGTCTCTTAGTTTGTGTGCATATATATATATATGTATATATATACACATACACATACATACACATAACTTTATTAGATATAGATGTAGATCTACCTCAACATAAGCAAATTTCAAAGCAAAACCAAAAATTGACCTAAACATTAGAAAGTACTGCTACTTTGCTTAGTCTGTACCCTTGTATTTAATGTTATTTTTAATAATTTTAATGTTATTAATTTTTATAATTTTTAAAATAACATTAATTTAATTAATTTTTATTTTAATTTAAAATTTAATCTAAATTTTTAAAATTATTTTTAAATTAATTTTAAATAACATTAATTTATAATGTTATTAATTATCCATCTTTTAATTGAAAAGAACTAGACTCTATGAATTCCTCCATCCACTATTATAACATGAATGCAACCCCTAGGTGCTTCGAGACATGTGTATTCTTTGTATTTTGGGCTGAACTCTCACTTCCGTCATATGGAGGAGAGCAGGTTATCTAAGTGCTTCCATCTGTTTGCTATGATTGTTGAAAAGATTTTCTATAAATGCAGTTTGCCCACTGGGAGGACCAAAGGTTCTTGTTTAACTCTGAATAACTGTCCTTTCCTCTAAAGTCCTCATGTCCCCTTCTTAAACAAATATTACCTCTAAATGTGTTAGAGGAAAAAAATTAAAAAGGAGGATTGTTTACATATCCAGCACCTACCAGCCCCTAGTAGGTGCAAATTTTTGTTTAAGTGAACTAAACTGAATTGATTTGAATATTTTATTTATTGGTAAAGAAAGTGTTGTGAATAGTCTTCAAAAGTAGAGCTTCCAAAATTCTCCAAAGCCAGTGACTCTGTAGAGTCAACTAAGTCAACATTCAGGCACCATCTCTACACCCCCAGTTGATTTCTCTCTCTCCTCCAATTATATTTCCAGGCACACAGGCTTACACTTGTACACAGTGGCCTGAGTGCCTCACACAACATTCCTGCCTTTGTCAAGTCCTTCTATTGAGTTTCAGTCTAAATAAGGCTTCAGAAGAATTGATAAAGAAGCAAGCACCCTTCAACTTATACAGATGCACACACATACCATGTCTCCTTATCTAGGGTGGAGATAATAAACACCAGAGTGCAGCCAAGTGAGTCTTCACTGATTGACAGTACAGAGCAGGTCGCCCAGCACCCTCTTGTAGAGAAATAGAACATACAATTAAATGAGACTTATTATTAAACACAAAACTCCCTGAAAATAGATGTCAAACCCCAATGAGACAAATGCAGCATTTCAGGTGGAAAATTGAATGGACCAATGGGAGTAAATAGGAGCTCTTGCTCCCACTCTAGTGTATAGAGATAGCATAAATATTGCTTGCTGCAGATGCTAAAGCAATGATGAATGTATCAAAATATTAGCATCAAAAGCCTGCTGGAATATATTTGCAATGCCATGTAAACTGCTAACAGAGTTGCTGTCCTGCTGTGACTTTATATTAATCTCTGGGTTGTGGCTGGTCACGGGGTGTCGCATGCACTATAATTAGACTTTGGAAATATGTGCAGGGAAGAGGAAATGGAGTAATTAAGGTAACCTATTAGATGTCCATCCTCATCCTTTTGAAATAAGACAGAAATACACACCACACTGGGTTCATCAGACTGCCCTTCAAGTGGAAAAGGTGTCACACGCTGTAATTGGTAGAATCTGAAAGCAGCCACTGTGGTACTCCTCTTTTTTTAGGAAACCTATTTTCCATACCAAAATCAATCTGGCAAGGTTGTTATCTCTTAATGCACACCTAGAGAGTGTTAAGGGTATAGAGGAGCATTGCCCTTAACAGCCTTGCCTTTGCATTGTGGGATACCGAGGCTCGTCTTCAAAATTTCATAGCTGATAGGAAGTTTATGTCAACAGGAAAATACATTTTTGAAACATTAAGGGTTGGGCTCTTCCTTAAAAATATTTAAATCAACGGATGATAAACAGAAGGTGTTTACCCTTCTGCCTCTGCCATACTACTTTACATGAAGAACAATATTCTTTACCCTTTGGGTACCTCCCACCTAAGGATTTGCTCAATATTTCAAAGAGCTCACTTTTGAATTCCATTTCTGAGAGAAAGTGAAATGGGGCAGCAGAGATGTTGAACCAAGATGCCTAAAGTCAAACTCGTCTAAAGCAAATCTGTGAGCTCTGATTTTAAGTATGTGGTTTAAGTCACTATTCTGTACCCACCTGTCTGTAGGAGACAAGATGGATAGTTTTGCCTGTAAGGCAGTTTTTTCTGCACTTTTTATAGACAAACAAATATTACAAATATAAAGCATAGTATGTATGTTTAAATTTTTTAAACTGCCACGATGACAGCACATTTTCTAAATTTCTAAATGTCATGACTGATGAAATAGTGGTTGAAAAATGGTCCTCAATTTTATACTGTTTGATAAAGCAAAGTCAGAATGAGAAATAACAGATTCCAGCTGAGATGATGATAGGTAGACCTATTACATCACTTCTCCCATATGCCATCTCCATGGCTAGCCAAGTCACCTGTTGCTATCGAAGATGAAGAACATTAATTGAAACATTTTAAAAATATTCCTCCAGAGATCTATAAATCCTCCTACGATATCTTGATCTATTTATTAATTAATCAGGTTCTTCAGGACATAAAGTGATTCTCAAAAGTGATAAAAAGGAGCACCATCAGCCTTGAATACATTTTTGGAGGAATGGAAAGGTGATTCAATAGAAACTTCTCTGGCTAATTAAGCAATGGCATTTGAAAGGACAATAAAGAGATATTGTTTAATTCCATTTTTAGTGATTAATAGTATGGAAGAAATCTACTTTCTATGGGAAACATTTTTAAAGTCAGATTATTTATATGACATTTGGTATTTAGAAAGACAAATTAGACAAAGTTCTCTTATGTATCCATGATTCTATAGCTTTCTCCACCACAGAAAGTGTGTATGTAACAGAGAACCAATGAGAGGTTCAGTAAATAAGGCATATAAAGAGGTCCTGAAAGCTGGGGAAAAAGAAGTAGTTGGTGTATAATATCAAATGTACATGTTTCTTCACCAATGAAAGAAAAAATCAGAAATAGTAGTTGAGAATCTGAACCCCTCCTATTTCAATCCCTTTCAGTAACTGAAATTTCTAGAAATATAAATTTCCTAAAAATGAACAGTCTGACAATAAGTAGATTTAAAATAACCAGGGCAGGGGCGGCTAGGTGGCGCAGTGAATAGAGCGCCGGCCCTGGAATCAGAAGGACCTGAGTTCGGAGCCGGCCTCCGACACTTAATCCGCACAAACAAAAACCTAGCCATGTAACCTTGAGCAAGTTACTTAACCCCAATTGCTTTAAAAAAAATAAATAACCAGGGCAATATTTAGTTTAAAAGCATTAATTGTTCAGGTAATAAAATAAACATTAAAAAACCATAGTGCTATTTTTCTCTTTATTGCAGATATTAATAGTAATATCTACAACTTTTTTGTGAGAAGGGTTGTTGACCTTGTTAGTTCAGCCAGGCAGATTATCAAGACAATATGTTGACTCTGCAAATCCTATTACTGATTATACATATCCTCATTTATTTAATGAACACTTATTGAAACCTATTATGAGTATAGCACTTTGCCAAGTGCTGAAGGAGTGCAAAAAACACTCCATAGAATTGTGTTTTTAAAGATTTTTGTAGCCTAAGTAGCCAAGCAAAAGGGTAGAGGGGAAGCCGGGTAAAAGTCAAAGCTTTTCGGATGGAATAATAGGTGTGACACATTTGAGGGACTCTGGAAAAACCTTATGTATGAAGCAGAGACTTGGTGTGGGTGATTTATGGAAGATAAGATTAGATAAGCAGAAGGGTGCCTGAGACTGAAGAATCTTTTAATGGCAGACCAAGGAGTTTGACCTTTAACCTGTACCTCATGAGGAGTTTTTGGAAGCATAAACCAGCTTTTTGGGGGACTTCCAATTACCCAAGAGATGCTAGCACCCTCGGTCCTTCTCTTGTGATTGGTGAGTCCTTGGAGAGACTTCCGTTTCAAGAGGTGTCCAGGCCATGGTCACATCACTCCTTGCTCCAGACTTTTCCACTACTTCCTCAGAAGCCTTTCTCCAATGTGGGTATCTTCTTTCCTCTCCCCTCGCACCTTCCAGCTCCCTCTTCTTTGTTGTCTATCTCCACTAGAATGAAATTTCTTTAAGGGTAAGCATTTTCTTTTTTTGTTTTTATTTGTATTCCTAGTGCCTACATAGTAGGTGCTTAGTGAAGGCTCTATCACCTATCTGTTTCCCAGAAATATATTCTAGTCTGAGTATAATAGGTCCATTCAGCATCAGATTTAAAAAGTCTGAAGTTGACTTTTCTGATTGTGATTAGATGAGAGTAGTTAAGTAAATGTTGTCAATTAAACTGGGAAAGTCAATGTTCACTTGCAAAATTAAGTGAATAGCTAGCACTCATCTGAAGATTTATCAAATGAATTTATGCATAGGTAAATGAGAGAACGAAAAACCTGGAAGGGAACATCTGTTCCAATCTCCCGCCCCCACCTACTTATTTCACAAATGAGTCAACTGAGGCTTAGGGAAGTTAATCAACTGGCCCAAGGCCACACAGGTACTAAGTATCAAATGAAATCTGTTGGTTGGTTGTTGTTTTTTTTATTTGTTTTTTCACATTGTACCACATATGAGAAGGGCAAAAAAGCTGATGTGGTCTCAATTAATTTTTATAATGTTCCAAACACTGGTTAATCCCATATAATAAAGTGAGATTTAAAAAGGAGAGGCAAGGAAGTAATTATCCATTTTGGTTGATATCCATGTTAAGAGTCTATTCAAGTATGAATATGCATTCAGTTAAATGTTAAACTAGTCTTGAATCTGGTACCTTTCAGTTACCTGAAATAGTCAGTAAATGAGTCGCTTTACTGTTTACATATTTCAAATCCTGAATATCAGATCTGAAGTTATGACTCCATCAAGGCACTGGAGCCTGGTTGCCATGGGTCAATGGGGAACAGCTAGGGATTGGCAATGATTCCATGGATCAGGGTGATAAGTTATACTTTCATGAAGAACAAAATAAGGGGTAACTATAAAGGACATTTTGTAGAAGAAAATTAAGTTTTTTTTAATTTTTTTTAAACAAATGCTTTATTAACTTCTGTTTTACATAATTCATTTCCACCAGATTTTGAGTTACAATTACTCCCCCCCCTGTTTTTCCCCTACCCACCCTCCCAGAATAGCAGTCCCACAAGATATCGCTTCCTCCAATCTGCTCTCTCCCATAACTTCTCCCATACCCCCTTTGACTTTTCCATTAGAGGAAGGTGAATCTTTGTGTCCCAATGCCTGCACATCTTATCTCCCAATTATAAGCAAAAGAGTAATAATAATAGTATTTATATATATTTGAAACATTTAATCTTAAGAACTTGAATTTCAGATCCATTTCCTTCCTCTCTTGTCACCCATTCCCTCTGGGAAGATAAGTCATTCAGTATATGTTGTACATGTCTAGCTATGCAAAACATTACCATAATAGATATATTGTACAAGGCTGCTTATAATTCCCTCCCACCCATCCCACCCCCCCACCTGGTCCATTCCCTACTTGATCTGTCCCTCTTCTATAGTGGGTACTTCCAACCTCCCCTCCCCCCAAGAATGCCCTCCCATCCGTCATCCCTCCTCTCATCTCCCTTCCCCCTATTCTGCTGCAGGTTGAGATAGCCCATTTAGTATGTATGTCATTCTCTCCCAGAACCAAATTCAATGAGAATGTGGTTTTGCCTTTTTGCCTTCCTATTCTTCCCCTCCCTTGCAACCACTTCACCTTGCTTCTTCAACATGAGATAGTTTACTCTACACTGTCTCTCCCCATCTCCTCTTGCCACTTTCCTCTCTCACCTCATAATTTCACCCCTTAAGTATCCTCCCTTCCCAACAAATTCAACCTATGCCCTCTATCCATGTATAACTGTAAACATATATACACACATTCACGTATGTATTCATATGACCATACACCCTTCTTCCATTATTTTCATACTGAGAAACATTTCCTCAGTCACTGTTATTGTTTTTCCATATAGGAATATAAATAGTTCAACTTTGATAAGCTCCTTTTGATTTCTTTTGCCTGATTACCTTCTCAGGCATCTCTTGGCTTCTTGTGTCTGGATGTCAAATTTTCTATTCAACTCTGGTTTTTTCCTCAAGAATGCTTGAAAGTCCTCTATTCCACTGAATGACCATATTTTCCCCTGAAACAAAATACTCAGTTTTGCTGGATAGGTGACCCTTGGGTTCATTCCCAGCTCTTTTGCCCTCTGGAATATCATATTCCATGCCCTTCTATCCCTCAGTGTAGAAGCTGCCAGGTCCTGGGCTAATCTGATTGTGTTTCCACAATATTGAAATTGTTTCTTCCTGGCAGCTTGTAATATTTCCTCCTTGATCTGGGGATTCTGGAACCTGGCTATAATATTCCTGGGAGTTTTCTTTTTGGGATCTTTTTCAGGAGGTAATCGGTGGATTCTTTCAACTTTTATTTGCCCTCTGGATCTAAAACATCAGGGCAATTTTCCTTGAGAATTTCTTGAAGGGTGGTTTCTAGGTTCTTTCTTTGATCATGGCTTTCAGGTAGTCCAATAATTTTTAAAGTGTCTCTCCTGGATCTATTTTCCAGGTCAGTGGTTTTTCCCATGAGATATTTCACATTGCCTTCTAATCTTTCATTTGTTTGGATCTGCTTAACAGCATCTTGATTTCTCATAAAGTCATTAGCTTCCATTTGCTCCAGTCTAACTCTGAAGGAATGAATCTCCTCAGTGAGCTTTTGAGATTCTTTTTCCATCTGGCAAAGTCAGCTTTTTAAGGCATTCTTCTCCTCATTGCCCTTTTGGGCCTCCTTTGCCATTTGAGTTAGTCTATTTTTTAAGGTGTTGTTTTCCTCAGTCAGGCTGTTGACCCTCATTTCATACTTTTCCTGCATCCTTCTCATTTCTCTTTCCAATTTTTCCTCCACTTCTCTTATTTGATTTTTAAAGTCCTTCTTAAGGTCCTCTATGGCCTGCAACCCGCTCATGTTTTCCCCTGGGGCTTTTGGAGCAGGACTTCTGACCTCCTCTCTCTCTATGCTTTAATCCTCTTTGTCCCCAAAGTAGGAGTCTAAGGTTGCATTTTTCTGTTTGTTTCCTTTGCCTTGGCATGTTGCCACTTAATTACTTGACTTTTGGGCTTGTTGCCACAGAATGGCCTGGTGCCAGATGGGGACTTTCATCCCGAACATGTGCAGGGGCCAACTTCCACTTCTGGCAAGCTGGAAACCCACCCACGACCTCCACCCCAGATCACAATCCAGATCCAGGGAGGTTAAAGCAAGATCGATTACCCCCCAAGACTGATCACTGGATCTCCCTACAGTTCACAGGCCAGGAGCTGTAGCTGCCTCTGAAAACTACAAAATGGCGTGTCTCTTCAGTGGCTTCTAGCCCCCAAGGGAGGAAACCGGAGCGTTCCCCAGATACTGGTCCCAAAGTCCATAGGGCATTAACTTCTCACTTTTTCCTAGGCATGTCTGTGTTGATAATTCTGGAATCGCCACAGCTGCTGGTGTTCTGGGGTCCCTCCAGCCAGCTGCTGGCCCTGCCTCCCTAGGGCTAAAACCACGACTCAGGCGGACCTGTGCTTGGCTCCCCACACACTGTGTGCTGCCAGCTACCAGAGCTCTGCACTGATCCTTCCTGCAGGGCTGTTGGGCTGTCCTCAGTGGGAGGATAGCTTCTCTGTGTTGTTCTGTGGGTGCTGGAGCTCCAGATGTTGTTCAGAGTCCCCTTTAACATAGTTTGGAGGTAGTCTGGAGGGAGAGTGGCTTGAACGTGCTATTTCTACTCCGCCATCTTGGCTCCCAGAAAATTAAGTTAAATACAACATTGCCTTCATTTACAAAGTGTGCAACCTCCTCAAAAAATGAACGACCTTTTCAAAGGAATAAAGAGGGCTCACAATTCTCAGGAACCCTGAGGCAAATGCTTATAAAATGAAAGTGAATTTTTTTCCTGCAATTATAATCTCTTCTATGGGCTTAGATTTTCATATTTGTGTTTTGTTTAAGGAGAGCTAAACCTGAAAATGAAAAAAATTAAAAGACAAGAATTCACAATTCTATGAAGAATTTTTAAGGCTTTCAATTGACTTTATACTCACTTCAGCTAAAGTAAGGCACATACTATTGTTATTATTCCCATCTTTTTTGTTGTTATTCATTAGTATCCAACTCTTCTTGACCTTTTGAACCACAATGTCCATGCAATTTTTCCTTACAAACATACTGGAGTGCTTTGTCATTTCCTTCTCCGATGGATTAGGACAAACAGAGGCCAAATGACTTGCCTAAGGTCACACAGCCAGCAAATATCTAAGGCTGGAATTTGAACTCAGGCCTTTCTGACTCCAGGCCCAGAACTCTATTCACAGTGTCATCTAGCTGCCTCTATTTCCCATCTTAAAGATGAGAAAACTGAGGTTTAGAAAATTTGTGTGACTTTAAAAGAATCATATTGTGTCAAAGAGAGGATTGAAACCCAGGTCTTTCTGATTCTAAGGTTAATGGTGTTCCAGCTATTATCCCACACTGCCTGTTGAATAAGGACTTCAAATGAGTAACTAGAGGAGATGGTAGATTTGAAAGAAATGATTTAGATGGAATTTTCCAGGGCACAAGAAGACAGATTGGATTTTTCCATATAATCTCTCATCTTGTGATTTTTTTTTATAAATAATCACAACATTTTTCTTCCTTTGATGGGAACTCTGGATGCTTCTCAGTCCAAAGGGCAAAGCAGATTCATGTGCTACAGGTGGTAAGGGTGCTGGATTTGGAGTTAGTGGGCCTGAGTTCCAATTCCAGGTCTATCACTTATTATCTGAATGACCTGTGCATTTCTGGGCCTTCATTTGTTCAACTATCCAAAGATAGAGTTGGATTAAATGACTTCAAAAGTCCCTTCCATCTATAAATCTACAATCAACAAAACTAAGTTTATATTTAAATTCAGAATTTTCTACTCTTCCAAAATGAAGTCAGCTTTTCTTCTGAGGCTGAGAAGCTTGGCTGAGATAATAATATACCAAGCAGAAATAATTGAGCATAGAAATTCTGCCGATTTTTGTAGTGCATTTTACAGAAGCCTAAATTAAACAGAATAAAATGAGTATGACTGAAGCCACAGAAAAGAAAGCCAAACCTGGGGGAATTAAATAACTGCTTCTTTTTTCTTTGTGGTGGTGGGAGACTCAAGTACCAAGTATCTGAAAAGCCCTCACTTGATAACCAGAGGCTTCTTTTCAGAATAATAGTCCCTCTAGTAGGTTCTAGAAAGACTTCAAAGAAGTTAGAAGGAGAAGATGGTTAAGAAAACTTGTTTATCAAAACCTAATATAAAACAATCTAAACTTTCATTGTACTTTAAACCAGGCTTGGAATCTTGCAAGATTCAAGATTTCTCATGAGATCATGAGTACGCTTCTAATAAATAGCCTCATGGAGTAGTGGCTCTCACAGAATGATGGGACATCTGTTTCTAGTCCCTGGGGGCATTCACAAAGATTTTTTTTAAATCAGAAAATCTAAGAAGAAAGGAGAAAACAGCATTTTTTTTAACATAAGAAGATTCCATTTGAGGCTTTTGTCTTTATTTGGAAGAAATACTTGGTTCCTTCTTGTGGAAACTAGTTCACTATTTTTCTAAGTGGAATCCAAAGCTCACTTGCTTATATATGTGTAGAATACTCAAGTCTCAAGACATGAATGTAATGCAAATAATTTTCTTAAAGGTGGGGTAAGGAAGGGAAACTACAACAAAAGCCATAGTTCATATAAGTTATTCCTAAACCTCTTCTTAGGAAATATACATTTTGTACTGTAACTCATATTAAACATGAGAGGAGGGGTTTAGGAAAACAGATATTGTTGAGGTGCTGACCATTGTACTCATATTTAAAAATAACTAGCAGAAATATTCAATAATATCTTCGATTGAAAGTTAGAATTTTCCAAATGAGAGGAGGCAAGATAATAACAAAAATTAACATCTCTCTAACCATTTACATGGGTTCTCTCATTTGAACCTCAAAATAGCATTATGAATTGGGTATTACCCATGGTTATAGAATTAGTGTCAGAAGTAAGAATTTAACCCAAGTCTCTCTTGATTTCAGGTCCCATGCTCTTTCCAATGTCTCCTAATTAAGAAAATGGGATTTATGGTATTAGGGCAACCCAACCTTAAACGTGCAAAGAGATCATTGGATCATGGGATTTAAAGACTTAAGGAAGCTGTAAGGTCATGCAGTTCAAGATCTCATTTTACAGATTAGAAAACTGAGGTTCTGAAGGTAATTTATTTTAAATATCCTGTCTCCAAATAGACAAATATAAAGGGAGTTGTGTCCAAACAGAAAGAGTTTGAAGTAATCCATATTGAATCCTGCCAGTTAAAAGGATATCTGTCATTCATTTCATGGTAGGTTTGGTTTCATTTCCAGCCTCCCAGGCACAAAACCAGGACTTGAAGTTATGGGTAAAGAGGCACTTTTAATTCTAATAGGAATCTCTGTTCCCAAAATCACCAGCAGGGGGCTCTGGCTGATAGCATTGAATATGCAAGCCTTCACAATTTCACACACGCTAAAGAAAGCAGTTTAAAAAAATTTAAATTGAGTTCAGGGATATTATAATGTTCCCCCCAAAATGTGTTTAAATCCACTTTAATATGGTTTCCTTGTGTGTATATTTCTATATGTCTATGTGTGTATATAGTTGTGTTCTGTGTGTATACACATATATATTCCCATTAGACTAGCAAATATATATGTACACATACATATATGTGCATATGTTCCAATATAATTTGAAAATCAAAGAAATTTTATTTTAAAACATTTAAGTTATGTTTAAAGTACAGAGAAAGGTTCAACATTTAAGTAAATATAAAGGTTTCAATATAATTTCCCTACATGGTTGATAACTCCAGTAAAGCAGTATTATAATATGTCCAGTGAATCAGAAGCAAAAGGTGAAAATAACTTCCAGAAAGGGAGCAGATTGCTTTAATTGACTGATCTGGGTGACAAATTCAGTTTTTTAAAAGCAGCACAAAAGCTTATTATATTTCCAAAAGTTATATTCAAGTAAGTTCCCACTAGTTTACATTGGATTTTTTCTTTAAACAAAAAAGTGCTTTTTTATGTTTTTTAACTGACTAGATTCTAAAGAAAGAAAAATGCCAGGTTTCCATATGAATGCAACACCATTTCAGATAGAACAGTTGGGAAAGATGACAAATAAAAAAGTAGCCAGACAAGATCAAAGAAAGCAGGAAAGGCTTAATTGACACACATGCAACTTTTCTCTGTCTCTTCGTTACAGGAGAGGATGCCTGCTTGAAGGGATATGTTTTCCCACTGGGAGAGAAATGTGCAACATGACAGGTGCAAGTGGCTAATAACTTATGGCATTTGCAGGAGAGTGGAACAATTTATTCCCTCCCAAGCCTTAAGAGATTTTATTTATAATGCACAAGAAAAAGCACATCTCACAATAATAGAAAGTCGAACTTCTTTTTTTCTTAAGTGTTTTTTTTGTTGTTGACTCTTTTAAATACTCTTAGTAGAAGGGATTTTGTAAGCAAAACAAAAAAATTAATGGAAGCCATACATTTCAGTCAGCATATGGAAATCAAAGCTCTAGGAATGGGATGAGAATGGATTAAATTTATCCTGCTTTCTCTTCTTGTTAAAATCTATGTTATATGAAAGGATTATCAGGTGAATCTGCTGGGCCTATTGGGGTGGAGGGGTCATAAAAAAGCAGACTTGAAATACATATAAACTTAAACTATACTATGATTATAGAAGTATTATTTCTATTGTATCAATTCTTCCCTCTATCATATATAACACACTATAGTTTGCATGCCAGGGTTCTTTGTCACAAAGAATATATGAAGTCAATAAATAATGATTTTTCTTTTCTTCTAAAGAGAATTTTAGTATAGATTGGGGTTTATCCATTCCTTTACAATAGGAAAGATGACTTTTGGGGGAGTAGGAGGAAATGAAGTTTTCCCTCCTCTGGGTTTATACAGCAAAAAAGGGAAGGAGTCTGCTGGTCATATGATGTCTGTTCAGAGCAGCAACTGGTTAGTGTGTGTGTGAACAAAAATAGAATCCTAACTTCAGGGGCAAGGAGAGTGGCAGGATCCCATGACCAAAATGCACAAACCTGGCCTCTGTGTCATAGTGTTGGCATCAGCCTAAAAGAACTAAGATCATTCACAGTGTCCCAGAGTTGGAGGGTGGGGATTGGAGAGGAGGAAAGGAGGGATTTATAGCTAGAATGAAAATTGTTACATGGAATCATACACTCAGTTTTCAGGTAGGATTAGTCTTGTCCATCCAGTGAGAAGTCATCTGGTTTAATATTTCCTTTTATAAATTTGTCACCTGAAGGAATCTGTCCAAGAGTCACACAAAAAGTTAGTTTTACAGCAAAGACTATGACCCAGCTGTCCTTATTCCTAGTCCAGCATATTTTCAACTATGCAGCCCCATGAAAGGCTGGCAGAATGGTGATGGATGTAGAGTCAGGAAAATATGAGTGTGAATCCCTCCTCAGAAACTTATCAGCTGTGTGAGTCACAACCACTCAGCCTCTGTTTCCACATTTGCAAAACTGAAAAAATTATGGCACCTACCTCTCATGGCAAGTAAGCCTTAAAGGACTTTATGAAAGTTAGTTATTATAACGAATTACAAAAATAACTATTCTTAGAGATCTTCCATCCTAGTCTTTTAGGCGTTCTTTAACAAATGGAATTTAAAGTGTATTGCTAATTCTGCTCCAGATGTTTGTTTTTCCCATCTTACCTTACTTTTTGGTAGCTTTAGAAGCATTGCCTGTTTCTATATTCATCACTCTGAGTCTAAACATCTAGGAGCCTCTACCAGAGTTTTCCTGAAAATTCTACTCATTTGTATGATATTATTAGGAAGCCTAGATTATGTATATACAGATGACTGGTACCTAATTCTCCTGTAAGAAATGTCTATTTGGGGTGGCTAGGAGGATCACTGAATAGAGCACCAGTCCTGGAATCAGGAGGACTTGAGTTCAAATCTAGCCTCCAACACTTAAAACTTACTAGCCGTGTGACCTTGGGCAAGTCACTTAACCCCAATTATCTTGCCTTCCCCCCTCCAAAAAAAGCAAAAAAAAAGCAAAGAAATGTCTATTTCCAGACAAGTTTCAAGTTACCATTTATTATGACATCACAGACTAGTAAGGAGGTACTAATTCTTGCCCCTCTATTTTTATTATGATCCTCACAATAAGTAGATATCAAAGGAAGAAGAAACACTCAGAGCTAAGGGCTTATTGTTTTTGTTGTTGTTCATCCTTTCTCAAAGAAGACCATGACATCAGGGAGGTGATGCCTTGACATGCAAGTACATTGGATTTATATGAGGCCTGTACAAAATCACCAGTCTCACTTTCTCCTCTGGAGCCATCTGGGTCCAATGGACAGACATAGATCAGGACACCCAGAGATGGCCCAGGATCCAGTGAGGAGCCCTGACCTTTTCAAGCTAAGGTCTTTAACAGGTCTCAGGATGACTGAGGCAAAGTCCATTCAGTAATTAAGGCTTACTAACAAATGAGGCAGAGAATGGCCTGTAACTAGTCAAAATAAGAAATTAGTCTGGGAGGGAAGACCCTCAGGGTTTCTGGGCAAAACAGAAATCATGATCCCTACCATAAACAGATAACAAAGGAAGAGGAAATATCTAGAACTAAGCGAAGGCAGGAGAAAAAGCAAAAGTCACTGGGAATTTTCACCACCCTTTAGTACTGAAGAGAATTCTGAGTTGTTCTCCTGCATAGAACAGAGTATTCCCTCATCTTCCAACAGGCTTCTTTTATTTCTTCTCTTCCCATAAAACAAACCAGACATTTCTCCTTATGACCAAGTTCCATTACAACTATTTTTTTTCAACACCACCTAATCCTATGTGTAGATAGTGGAATTGAGAGACTTTATATAATCAGTGTGTTTTAATGAGCAACTCAAAGAAAATGGCCAATCAGTAGAAACAAGGTTGTTTTTTAAACCCTTTAAGAAATCATAACCTGGAGTAAATAACAAAGAAGACAATAAGGGAGTTCAGGAGAAATTTCCTTTCACTGAAGGTAATTATGTGTCTAAAACGTTTCCCAAGCTAGAAAGGAAACAAACCACAAACATATAAAAATTAGACAGGCATGTACAGAGTACAGAGCAAAAAACCATTACAAAGCATGACCTCTAGACAATTATGGAGATAGATTTAATTGGAAAATATCAGGGTCCTGTTCTATGGCTTATTTTAACTGAAACTGATAATAAAATTGAAAATACAAATTTAACTCCCAGGTCATAGTTTCTGGTAGACTCATACACTGACAATTAGTGAATTAGAAATCAGGCCTAAAACAAGTTAAGTCTAACTACTAACTTCGTAGTTAAATCTTTTTTCCAGCGTTTATGAAAACATAAAGGAGAAAAGAAAACATAAGTAAGGGGTAAAATCTGTAGTTCTTCACCTCAAAGTAGTTTGATTAAAAAAACCTTTAGAGGGAAGAAGAGTGTGTAAGATAAACCTTCTTGGGGCAGAATTCTAAGACCAGCACTCCTCTTGGTATTGAGACCATAAAAAATAAAACCACTGCAAAAACTTTGGTCAATGCCTTTTTAAAAAAAATATGTAAAGTAAATTGCACAACCTAAAAGACACATTAGGAACTAAGACATCTCAACAAATGGACTATCACCGACCACATGTGTTGACAAGGCAGAAAAATGATGCTTTCTTTGTGTTCAATGTAGCTGAAGACCTGACAATTTTATGCAAATGTAATTTGTTAATTGCAGTTTTAGAAAGGGGGAGGAGGAATGGAACATTGTTGTTGGTTTTTTTTTTTTTCTGATTGATGAATGAAGATTTCCTTTTAATTACAAACCAGGAACTGAAAATTCAATGGACGATTTAAAGGTAAGCAATAATTGGTGACCCATTGGAGTTATATTGGCAAAACCACAGCAAAGAGGCATGGGGCCATAAACTTTGTTTAGTCCAGGTTTTTTCCAAACTTTGGGAGTTCACTTCCTCCACAAGGGGAAGAATAGAAGCCTCTCTTGGGGTTTGGAGACAACATAAAGCAATGGTCAAAGTTATTTAGACATTATCAAGTTCAAGTCTCACAGAAATATATCCTTTTTTTTTTTTTTTTTGCTTTTTGGAGGGAGGAAAGCAGGGCAATTGGGGTTAAGTGACTTGCCCAAGGTCACACAGCTAGTAAATGTTAAGTGTCTGAGGTCGGATTTGAACTCAGGTCTTCCTGACTCCAGGGCCAGTGCTCTATTCACTGGGCCATCTAGCTGTCCCCACTTTTTCTTTTTTTAAACAAAAACAACATTCAAATCGAAGTCCACAAAAGCAAGACAAACAGAACAAATTTGCTCAGAAAGTAAATGATTTGATGACAAGATCATGAATCATACATTTAGATTTTATAGGGCATCAAGTTGAATATTCTCATTTTACAGTTGAAGAAACTAAGGCTGACAAAAGCCAGGGATCACACAGCTGGTAAATATCACAGGAGAAATCTGAACTCAGGTCTTCCTGATTTCAAGATTTCCCCACTGAGGAGTATAGCTGCCTCTAAATAATACTCATTGTCATTATTTAACAAGCTATGACAAACTCTTTGCAAAGTTGTCTGACAATAGACAAGCAGAAACATGGGATCACTTATATGTTGTTGTGAAACAGATTGGTTTTCTTTTTCTAAAATATTTTGAATGATAGTTGAGCTTAAAAAAAAGAAATTCCATTTTTTCCTTAGTTACTTCACAATAATATAGAGCAAATCCATTTGAAAACTGACTTATCTTCCAGAAGCTTGTATACCCAGTGGACATTTTGCTAAAATGTGTTTTAAATAAATCATTACAAGACTATCAGATTTATACTGTGATCCAGAAACATAAATTGAATGTATTTATGGAAAGGAACTGTGAATTTTAAATTTATATTTGTTTTCCAATTAAAAACACCAACCTTGTAAATGAAATAAAGATCTATTTATTAATAACTTGACTAATGTATGAAAGTAATTCTCGTTTTATCAAAAAGACATAGATATTGCTAAATATAAATAATAGAAATTTTATTTTTCATGGATAAATATTATACATTTGATCCAACTCCTTCTGAACCAGAACAGTTAATAGATATGTCTTTGAAATAGTATGTTGGATTTGAAACTGAACATCCTATTGTGTTTTGGCTACCATTAATAACATTTTGCTATTTGAAATTAGGCTTGTTGCAGCTATTTTAAAATATTTATCTTGATTAGTGGTTTGAAAAAAGAATTATAAACAGTAATATCACCAATTACATGGTAGAAATTTTGGACTGAAAAACAAGACCCCCCCCCTTATATTTATGATATTACTATTAATCATGAGTTATAAGCATTATATTATAAATGATTTATTAGTGAATATCAATTTGTGATATATTTCATTTTCTTTAAATTTTTGCTATAAAATATAATAAATTTTCATTTTTGTTGAATCAAATAGAAACTAAGAGAATTAGGTAAACAAATTGTTTTATGAAAAGTATGTGGGTCTGATAATTTTTGATAAAAAAAAAATGGGTATCTACATAGAGTTTAGAAACCCTGGGTTATCTTATTTTATGATAAATTGCCTTTTCTTCCTTTTTTGTTGTTTTTTGTTAAAGGAAATGCTATTTACTCATCTGGACAAGGTTCAAGCCTAGAGAAGACTGACCCCCAAAAAAGAAGATTCAGGCTTTTTCTCACACTCTCTGGATTATTCCCCACCGAGTTCCAGAGGATATTTCTTAAATGGAGCTTAGTTGTGGTTCATGTCTAGGTCTTTTCCATATGGATCAACAAATGTTTCTTCTCAAAAAGTTACTATAATAGTTGTACATATAGGTCCAGAGTAGCTATTTATTTCTGCTACTACAAAAGCAATATTTGTTTCTTTCCCCTTCTCAACTCTTTGGTTTCTTCTGTATAGTTTTAATGCTTTATTTATTCTCTTTTCTTTTTTTTTTCTCCAAATGACTATACAAAAATTTACTCCCATGTCCAAAAGGAAGCCCTTTCTCGTGGGCGTAGTTTCTCCCAAAATAGCAAATAACAGCATCAGGAATATAACTTGACTCCTCCTAAATAGGTCATCAAAAATGAAGAAAATAGCAAGGAGAATGATTTATAAAATGACAACAATATTAAAAGGAAAAGAACTCTGAAAGATTTAACAACTCTGATCAATGAAATGATCAACTAGACTGAAAGAGATAGATATTTTCAGACACGGAGAATGTATGGATTTGCTCACAAACAAGGACTTCTTTGAGGGTAGGGGCTGGCATGAAAAGTTATAGAGATGGGAGGTACATAGTCATAGTGATGTTTAAAAAAGGAAGAAAAAAGGAAAGAAAAAAATTATTTTTTAAATATACAAAGGAGAGTGGAAGGAAATTCAGAGGGAGGCAGAAAGGAAGAGCAGCTTTGGAGCTGCCATGCTAAATTTGTTATGTGCTTTTAAAAAGCTGTATATAACAGAGATACATGGTTTCATTTGTGATGATCTCTTTCTACATGTATTTATATGTGGGAGTAGAAAAGTTTTTTGATGTTTTATTGAGTACAAGAGAGAAAGTAAAAATAAGTGTATCTGTAAACATTTATATTCCAATATACCCTTTAAGGCACAACAATTCCATGTTTCAAGCTGGGCACCCCCAGACTCTTAACAATAGTTTGGAGTTATATTGTGGGGAGTTTGAAAACTCAGATCAGTAGTCTGTACTTTACTTTTGGTTAATGGGTAGTCACTAAGGATTTTTGAATAGAGTTGATCAGGGTGATGCATTAGGAAAATTACTGGAGAAAAGTGGGTTAGACTGAGAAAGAGAATGGTGATAGGGAGTTCAAAACCACAGACTCACAAAATCAGAGTTAGAATTGATCTCAGCAAACATCTAGTCCAACCCATATATAAATGGAATCTCCAGTATAGAACATCCAACTAATAGTTGCCCAGATTCCTCTTGAAGACCAACAAGGAGGGGGAATTTCAAATTAACACTAAGATTTTGTGTCTATGTGTACTGGAAAGTTGATGGCACCATTATAAGAAAATGAAGAATTAAGGATTGGTAAATATTGGATGTTAAAGTGATGAGTTTGTTGGCACAATAACTCTGACCTCATACATAAAACTCTAGTCAGAAATCATGAGTACTTTCTACTTTCTCCAAATTCCTTTAAAATAGGAGAAAAACTTGGCAAAGTTGTATGTTGAATGTGACAACCTTCAGTGCATTTGGATCTTTCTAAGAAATGTTTCTTAATTTACACTTAGACTTTCTGTGTGTTAAGAAAAACAATTTGCATGTCATCAACAGATACATGATAATTCCAAGCTGTGTTAGAATCCCATTATGAACATAAACATTTGCTGTGCCAAATTTTATCCCTAAGTATCTAAAGTACAGTAGCTTACTCAATGATGTTGAATCTATAATGTCATCTCTGTCAAGATGCAAGAGGAAATAGAGCTTTCATTAAAAGACAGGAAAAGAAATGGAAAACAAATTTTGAAGGGGATTGCTAAATTAGAAAATCATGGAAAACACTGCACAAAAAAACCTTGCTTACATGAAAGATAACTTTTGAAAATGGCCTAAGGATATGTGACTTGAAAAATCAGGAAACATATTAGAATGAGATGAAAGACAGAGAGACAGAGAGAGAGAGAGAGACAGAGAGAGAGAGAGGTGCAGTGTAGACAAGCGTAAGCAGCATTTAAATATCTCTCAAATTAGAAACTCTAAGACATTAGCACATTTTTCTGACTTTTCAATGAAGGTTTTGTTTACCAAATTATGTATGTGTGTTTTTTTTTCCTGAGAGAACATGAGAGAAATCTACTGAAACTGACAGCTTAAAAAAAAATAAACCTACACCCCTATTACCTGCCTCTCCCTGTTTCCTTTCAACAATTTTCTGAGGGTCATCATTCCATCCCTAATCCATCCCCAACTTGGCCATAACAACAAACTCCCAGCCCACTCTGGAGGTGAGGTCATTAGAAACAAGCCTATCACTGCAATAATGGTGGCAGGGCAGGACACCATAGCATGTCCTACCTAAACATTCATTTCCTTGCCTTTTCTCTATTCTTTCTCTCCTTGATCTTTCTCCCCTTCTTTTCTCTCTTCACCATTTTTCTTCTACTTCTCTCTTAAATGTATAAAATTTATTTCTATTCCTGTCTTGTCTTTCTCCTCTTTTGCTCTTTCTACTTCTTTTTCTTCCTCTCTCTATCTACATTCTCTCCACTCTCTGCTCTATATCTTTTATTCCTCTCACTATCTTCTTTTCCCCTTAAGTTTACTTTCTTTTCCTCTCCCTTCTTCTCCCTTCAAAGTTGTTTTTGTTCAATCATTTCAGTAATAACTGATTTTTGTGACCCTATTTGGGGATTTCTTGGCAAAGATACTGGAGTGGTTTGCCATTTCCTTCTCTAGTTTATTTTATAGATGAGGAAACTGAGACAAACAAGGTTCAGAGTAAGCATCTAAGGCTGGATTTGAACTTAAGTCTTCCTGCTACAGACCTAGAGCTCGCTCCACAGCATTACCTAGTTGCCCTCTTTCCTTTCAATATACCATCCTATATTTCTCTTCCCTTTCACTGCTTAGCTTTTAGAAAGAGTTGTATGTGTTCCCTGACTCTACTTATCAGTTATTTTCTACTTATCAGTTATTTTTATCCCAATTTTACAGATGAGGAAACAGAAATGAAGTAATCTGCTCAGTCACCAAGCTAGAAAGTGTCTGAGGCTGAATTAGAACCATGGGTCTTCCTGACTTCAGTTCTAGTGCTCTACTATGCAGACTACCTACCTTATATAGCATCCTAATTGCTATTCCTTCCTCCAATTCTCTCATTTCTCCAATATATCCTTTAAGGAATTTCAAATATAATCTTCCTAATGCACAAGACTGACTATGTGACTACCTTACCCAAAAATCTTTAATGATTTTTTATTGTCTATAGGCTAAAATACAAACTCCTTAACTGGTCATATGAGGCTTTCCATAATCTGGCTCCTGGTTATCTTTCCAGAATGATTTCATACTGTTCTTCCATGTAGTCTGAATTCTGGCTAAACTAGACTACAAATGTTAAGACAGTAGTCTTCAAATTCTATCCACTCTGTCCCACCTCAGCACAATCACAATATCTCCTCAGTCTGGGAATGAACTCTTTCTTTATCTCTACCCATCAAATTCACTTCTCCTAGCCTCAGCCCACAGGTCACCTTTCCTGTACAATCTTTCTTGATCTCCTGAGGTAAAAGTATGGGTCCCTTCTTCATATTTTTGGCTATGTTGTATGGATCTTTTCTTTGTCCCATCACATACTACCTAGCATTGTATTTATCTGTATATTGGTATTTACCCTCTTTGTAGACTTTCAACTCCTTGAGGGCAGGAAATGTCTTACTTTTCATCATTGTATCCCCAGTGTCTATTATATAGACAAAGCTTTAATGAAATATGTTGAGCTAAATTGAATTCTGACTTAGGTCAGTGAGAATAGGGGGTTAAGAGCTTTAAAAAAGCCAATGGTCTTCAACATCTAAAGTCTTCTCATCCCTTGGGGTATAAATTTCATCACACTTCCCAAAGCAAATTTGAAACCAAATGAAACATATCTATTCTGCCTGACCTGTGGCATAGTAAATGAAATTGTTATAGTCATGCACATACTCCTCAGAGACCTATACCTATACTCATTTAATCCTAATCTATTTTCTATCACATATTAGCCATCTGTAACCTTAATCATATCCTAACCAATTCTCTCAAATTTTCTCATCTTAATACTACATGCTATTTTCTCCATAGAAACATTTTGCAAATACAACTTTCAATGAAATGTTGTTTCCAGA
Organism: Gymnobelideus leadbeateri; assembly: GCA_011680675.1. Lineage (NCBI taxonomy): Eukaryota > Metazoa > Chordata > Mammalia > Diprotodontia > Petauridae > Gymnobelideus > Gymnobelideus leadbeateri. The sequence continues at coordinate 267,636 of WOXC01009417.1, read as the reverse complement.
GTGTGAGAAGAGATGAAAGAAGGGATTACTGGACAGGCCTTAGGGTGGGGAAAGAAGAAAAATAAATTAGGGAAACTGGTCTAAGAGGGGAAAAAAGTGAGGTGGGGGAGGGGGCAGAGAAGTAGCCCAGAGTATTTTTGATAGAGATGGCAACTGGAGTTTCTAAATTCTGCCCACCCTGCTTCCTGTTTACCAACTGGAATTTTCAAGGCTCAAATCACTGACAAAGATAGCTGAATAGACTCATAGGAATGAAAAGTCTTTGCATCAGTTAACAAACAAACCTATTACATACATTCACAGAAGTCTGATTGGTTAAGGCCACAGAAACCCCAGAAGAAAAATGCTAAATCGTTCTCTGTGCTACAATTACATGGCATTGGATAAGTACTTTCATAGGAAGGTGACTGTGGAATCAGAAAGAATAATGTGTGAGGTTACGGGGGGTGGGGGGCAATGAGGAAAGGGAGTGATGACTCAGTTATGAGTCAGGATTTCATATCCCCAGCTCTCCTGGGTTCTATATCACATTCCTAACTTTCAAGGCTAAAGTAGTACTTTTTATTTTCTGCTTATTATTAGTATTTGACAAGGTTAAAAGCACCACATGCACTTTTGAATTGGATAATGTACAAAGAAAGTGTGTGTGATATTACTGTTGAAAAGAATCCGAAATGAGGATTTGGAGCTGCTGAATATGAGAAAATGTCTTGATAGGTGCGTAATTCAAAACCTTCGAATGAAAGAACGAGGCATTCACTAAATCAGTACCCATGTGAATATGTGTCTGCTGGAGAAAACAGTTGCAACTTCAGAAACTTGGCTTATGAAAAAAGACAGTGTGGTTTTTCCCTCTTCAAACTTTCAATTCTCCTGGCTCCTCTAGTTGCCATAAAATAATATTAATTAACTAATTCCCCTGGGAACACTACAACAGCAGAGCAGCAGTCAGAAAAAATGCTACAGAATGAGACTAAAATAGATTTAACCATTTACACCAATCTAAGAAAGACTTTAAAAAATTCAAATATTAACAAGAGGTATGTGACACTAGGGTAGAAGCTAGCCTGGAGTGCATGTGGCAGCAACACTAGCTACAGGCCTTAGAGGCAGCAGGGACACTGACAGCTGTAATATTTGGGAGGTGTCAGCCCAGAGAGTGTAAGGGGATTGGACAACTATTCAGAAGGAGATTACAGGGGACTCTGGTGCTAGCAGTATTCTCAGGACTGGATGCCATTTTGGCACTCTATTGCCCATACCTATTTCTGGATAATAGTTTCAGCATAGAGAACAGCCCTTGTGGTCATGAGGGAGGAGAGGACTATGAGAAACAGTAGCACTTGTGGCCACAATGGATCAGGGGCTCTTACTCTGTAAGGACCAGAGTGTAGAGCAATGACCACACATCTTTCTAGATCATACTACCTTAAAAGCACTGAAGTCTTATAAACTCCCAGAACCTGTTCTGCAAAAAAAGCCTAAAATTTGGCTTAATGCCATCCCCCACCCTCATAGGTAATTAGAGTCTATTTTTAACATAAAGTACAAAATGAAAAAATAGACTATAAAAGTGAGCAAACAACAATAAAAAAGAACCTGACTATAAAAAGCTATGGTGGTGACAGGGAAGATCAAGACACAAACTCAAAGGACAATGATATAAAAACAGCTCTTAAACAAAGCCTCAAAAAATGCAGGTTTAACACAAGCCCAACAAGATTTCCTGAAAGAGCTAAAGAAAGGGAGGGATGGGGATATGGTTTTAGAAAATCAGTAAAGAATGGTAGAAGAAAAATTGGGAAAAGAAAACAATGAAAGGAAATTATGAAAAATAAATACCAAGGTAAAAGAGGCACAAAAAATACTGAAGAAAGCAACACCTTAAAAAATTAGAATTGTCCAAATGGTAAAAGAAGTAGAAAACTTCACTGCTTATAATAACGTCTTAAAAATTAAAATTGAGCAAATGGAAGCTAATGACTGAAAAAGGCATAAAGAAATAATAAAGCAAAGACAAAAGACTAAAAAGAAAAGAAGAAAATGTGAAATATCTCATTGATAACACCATTGATCTGGAAAATTAGATCAAGGAGAGATAATGTAAGAATTACTGACCTGCCTGAAAGTCATGAATGAAAAAAATATTTAGACATCATATTTCAAAAAAGTATAAAGAATATTGCCCAGATATCTTTGAACAAGAAGGTAAAATAAAAACTGGAAAAATCCACCAATCACCTCTTAAAAGAGATGTCAAAATAAAAACTCTCAGGGAGCCGGCTGGAGGAACCTCAGAACACCAGTAGCTGTGGTGACTCCAGAATTATCAACATAGACATGCTTAGGACAAAGTAAGAGGTTAGTGTCCTATGGACTTTGGGACCTGTATTTGGGGAATGCGTCAGCTTCCTTCCCTGGGGGCTAGAAGCCGCTGAGGAGACACGCCATTTTGTAGTTTTCAGACGCAGCTCCTGCTCCTGGCCTGCAGAACCGTAGGGAGATCCAGTGATCTGTCTTGGGGGGTAATCACTCTTGCTTTAACCTCCCTGGATCTGGATTGTGATGTAGGGTGGAAGTCGTGGGTGGGTTTACAGCTTGCCAGAAATGGAAGTTGCCCCCAACACGTTCGGGACGAAAATTCCTCTATCTGGCCTTAAAGCCATAGTGTGGAAACAAGCCCAAAAGTCAAGTAATTAAGTGGCAACATGGCAAGGCAAAGGAAACAGAGAAATGCAACCCTAGACTCCTATTTTGGGGGCATAGAGCGGGAAAAGGACTGTGAGGTCAGAAGTCCTGCTCCAAAAGGCCCAGGGGAAAACATGAGCGGGTTGCAGGCCATAGAGGACCTTAACAAGGACTTTAAAAATCAAATAAGAGAAGTGGAGGAAAAATTGGGAAGAGAAATGAGGAGGATGCAGGAAAAGTATGAAATGAGGGTCAACAGCCTGACTGAGGAAAACAACACCTTAAAAAATAGACTAACTCAAATGGCAAAGGAAGCCCAAAAGGGCAATGAGGAGAAGAATGCCTTAAAAAGTCGAATTTGCCAGATGGAAAAAGAATCTCAAAAGCTCACTGAGGAGATTCATTCCTTCAGAGTTAGACTGGAGCAAATGGAAGCTAATGACTTTATGAGAAATCAAGATGCTGTTAAGCAGATCCAAACAAATGAAAGATTAGAAGGCAATGTGAAATATCTCATGGGAAAAACCACTGACCTGGAAAATAGATCCAGGAGAGACACTTTAAAAATTATTGGACTACCTGAAAGCCATGATCAAGGAAAGAACCTAGAAATCACCCTTCAAGAAATTCTCAAGGAAAACTGCCCTGATGTTTTAGATCCAGAGGGCAAAATAGAGGTTGAAAGAATCCACCGATCACCTCCTGAAAAAGATCCCAAAAAGAAAACTCCCAGGAATATTATAGCCAGGTTCCAGAATCCCCAGATCAAGGAGAAAACACTACAAGCAGCCAGGAAGAAACAATTTCAATATTGTGGAAACACAATCAGAATAGCCCAGGACCTGGCAGCTTCTACACTGAGGGATCAAAGGGCATGGAATATGATATTCCAGAGGGCAAAAGAGCTGGGAATGAACCCAAGGGTCACCTACCCAGCAAAACTGAGTATTTTGTTTCAGGGGAAAATATGGTCATTCAGTGGAATAGAGGACTTTCAAGCATTCCTGAGGAAAAAACCAGAATTGAATTGAAAATTTCACTTCCAGACGCAAGAAGCAAGAGATGCCTGAGAAGGTAATCAGGGAAAAGAAATCAAAAGGAACTTATCAAAGTTGAACTATTTACATTCCTATATGGAAAAGCAATAACGGTGACTGATGATATCTTTCTCACTATGAAAATAATGGAAGAAGGGTGTGTGGTCATATGAGTACATATGTGAATGTGTGTGTAGATGGTTACAGTTATATATGGATAGAGGGCATAGGTTGAATTTGTTGGGAAGGGAGAATACTCAAGGGATGAAATTATGAGGTGAGAGAGGAAAGTGGCAAGAGGAGATGGGGAGAAACAGGATAAGGTAAACTATTTTATGTAGAAGAAGCAAGGGGAAGTGGTTGTAAGGGGGGGGGGAAGAATAGGAAGGCAAAAAGGCAAAACCACATTCTCATTTAATTTGGTTCAGGGAGAGAATGACATACATGCTAAATGGGATATCTCAACCTGCAGCAGAATAGGGGGAAGGGGGATGAGAGGAGGGAAGATGGATGGGAGGGCATCCTTGGGGGGAGGGGTGGTTGGAAGTACCCACTATAGAAGAGGGACAGGATCATGTGGGGAATGGACCAGGTGGGGGGTGGGATGAGTGGGAGGGAATTGTAAGCAGCCTTGTACAATATATCTACTATGACAATGTTTTGCATAGCTAGACATGTACAACATATACTAAATTACTTATCTCCCCAGAGGGAATGGGTAACAACGGAAGAAGGAAATGGATCTGAAAGTCGAGGTCTTAACATTAAATGTTTCAAATATATATAAATACTATTATTAATACTCTTTTGCTTATAATTCGGTGATAAGATGTGCAGACATTGGGACAAAGATTCACCTTCCTCTAATGGAAAAGTCGAAGGGGGTATGGGAGAAGGTATGGGAGAGAGCAGATTGGAGGAAGCGATATTTTGTGGGACTGCTATTCTGGGAGGTTGGGTAGGGGAATAACGGGGGGTTAATGATTGTAACTTAAAATCTGGTGGAAATGAATGATTTAAAACAGAAGTTAATAAAGCATTTGTTTAATAAAAAAAAACTCTCAGGAATATTATAGCCAAATTTCAGAGCTCCCATGTCAAAGAGTAAATACAATAAATAGCCAGGGGGGAAATCTGCTTAAAGACTATGGAGGATCTCCCAAGATTTAGCCTCTACCGTAATAAAAGAGGGGAGGGATTGGAATATATTCCTGAAGGCAAAAGAGTTAAGATTATAGCCAAGAATAGCTACCCAACAAATCTGAGTAACAATCCTTTAGGGGAAAAAATGGATATTTAATGAAATAGAAAACTTTCAAGCATTCCTGATGAAAAGACCAGAACTGAATAGAAAATTTAACTTTCAAATATAAGCCTCAAGAGGAGCATAAAAAGGTAAACATTAAAAATAAAAACATTAGGGACTCAATAAGGTTAAACCACTTACATTTCTATCTGGGAAGATGATACATGTAACTCCTAAGAATTTTCTCTTTACTGAGGCAGTTAGGAGTCTACATAGGCACAGAGCTTGGGTGAGTTGATTATGTTGGGATGGGGATTTTGGGTTTTCTGTGTATGTTTTAATGTAGGTGAGAAAAAAGAATGTCCTGGGACAAGGAGGAAGGGAGAAAAATATTGGGGAAAATTATCACACATAAAAGAGGCATGCAAGGAAAAATTTTTACAGTAGAAGAGAAAATGGAGGAGGGGGAGCAAACAATGATTAAGCCTCACTTTCATTTCAATTGATTTAAAGATGGAAGAATACATATACATACTCAATTAGGTATATAAATCTATCTTACCCAACTAGGAAGTAGGAGGGGAGGAGGAAGGAAGAATAGGGATGAGGATGATAGGAGGAAAGGCAAATTAAGGGAGACAATAGTCAGAAGCAAAACAGAATTTTGAGGACAAGCAGGGAAAAAGATAAACAGAAGAAAATAGGATTGAGGGAAATGCATATTGAGTAATTATAACTGTGAATGTGAATGGGATGAACTCACCCATGAAATGGAAGCAGATAGCAGACTAGATTAGAAACCAGAATACAACATGTTCTTTTGAAGATACACACCTGAAATAGAAATACACAGAGTTAAAATAAAGAGTTGGAACAGAATTTGTTACACTTCTGCTAAAGTAAAAAGGGCAATCAGAGGTAATAATCATGATCTCAGACAAAGCAAAAACAAAAATATACCTAATTAAAAGAGATGTTCAAGGAAGCAAACTTTTGTTTAAAAAAAGAACCAAAGACAATTAATTAAATATCAATATTAAACACATACTCAGCAAGTGGTGTAACATCCAAATTCTTAAAGGAAAAATTAAATGAGTTATAGGAAGAAATAGACAGTAAAACTATACTGGTGGGGAACCTCAACTTTCCCCTCTCAAAGCTAAATGAATGTAACCATAAAATGAATAATAAAGAAATTTAAGAGATGAATGGAATTTTAGAAAAGTTAGATTTAATAGACCTCTAGAGAAAACTGAATTAGAATAGAAAGGAGTATATATTTTTCTCAGCTGTACATGATGCCTTCACAAAACTGACCAAGAATTAGATCATAATTAATTTTAATAGTTAGGGCATATATTAGGTCATATTGTCATATTAGGACATAACAACTTCATATACTCTCACAATCAAGTGCAGAAAAGGAGAAATATTAAGTGTACATTTTTCAGGATCATAATACAATAAAAATTATATTCATTAAAGAGCTATGGGAGCATAGATAAAAATAATTAGATATTAAATATTATATTCCTAAAGAATAAGTGGGTCAAAAAACAAATCAAAAAACAATAATTTCATTAAAGAGAATGACAACAATGAAACAACATGCCAGACTTCTTGGGAAGCAGCTAAAGTAATGCTTAAAAGAAAATTTATATCTCTAAATGTGTACATTGATTTTTTAAAAAGGAAATAAAGGAACAGATCAATGAATTGGCTATGCAACTAAAAAACTAGAAAAATTAATTTAAAATATCAATTCAGTCACCAAAATGGAAATCCTGAAAAATCAAAGATAAAATTAATGAAATTTAAAAAAAACCCTAAATTAATAAATGAAACTTGCAACTGGTTTTATGGGAGGAAAAAAACAAAAATAGATAAACCATTCATTAATTTGATTTTTTTTTTTAAATAAGGAAGAAGGTTGTCTGATTTGGGTGACCATGTACCCTGACAGTCCTGCGATGTTCCACGGTAATAAAATCCACGTTTTAAATTTAATCTTGGGGAATCTTCTGTCTTGCTTTTGTTAAGGTACAACATTTGGAGGCCCCAGTGAGATTTGGGGTGTTCCATGTCACCCCAAAGATCCCCAAATAAGAAGAGCTCTCAGCCTCCAGAGGTAGGCATCTGCTAGCCCAGAACCCGAAGGGGGCTAGCCCCTGATGACATTCCAGGGCCCCAGGTCTCGAGGAGGGAAGATTGCGCCTGCCTCCTGACTCTGACTTGCTCCTCATTCAGCTTTCCATGGATCCAGGACCTCCAGTTTGGGGGTTCCTTCAGGGTCTGCAGGCGATTCAGAAAAAAGCTGCTTCCCTCAAGCTCTCCTGATCCTGATCCCGAGTTCTGCTTCAGCTTACCTGTTTCAACCTGGGGATTCTGTGCTGGTAAAAAGAAATTCACGGTCTGGAGCCAAGGTGGAAGGGATCACACGTCATGATCCCCACTATACCTACTGCTGTCAAAGTGGACTCTATTCCCATGTGACTTCATCGCACCAGAGTGAAGCCTGCTGTCACCTCAGAATGGAAAACAGAAGTCCACGAGCACCCCCTAAAGCTAAGACTATCCAATCCTCTCCCTGATTCTCCTTTTACCTCCTTGCGTGGGAAATTCAAATGTATACTGACCAATCATTGGAGTTTCAGCTTACATCACTGTAATTTCAGCTTATGTAACCTGGCTATGGAACCTCTATAAAACCGGCACACTGTCTGTGCCAAAGTGCTATCTGATTTGGGTGACCATGTACCCCGACAGTCCCGTGGTATTCCGAGGTAATAAAATCCACCTTTCAAATTTAAAAAAAAAGGAAGAAAAACAAATGTCCAAGATCCAAAATGAAAAGAGCAAATACACAACTAATGAAAATGTAATTGCAATTATTAGGAGCTATTTAACTAATATATTCCAGTAAAATTGACAATGTAAGAAAAATTGATGTATATTTACAAAAATATAAATTCCCCTTTTTAATGGAATGGGAAATAGAATACTTAAATACCCCTACATTAGTGGGGAAAATTGAACAAACCATGAATGCACTCCCTAAGAAAAAATTTCCAGGAGCAGATGACTTTACAGGCAAATCCTATTAATTTCAATATTATATAAGCCATTTGAAAATATAGTTAAGGAGTTCTATCAAATTCCTTTTGTGACACAAATATTTTTGATATCTAAACCAGACAAAGAAAACAACAGATCAATTTCCCTAATAAATATTAATACAGATTTTTTTTAAAATAAAGTACTAGTAAGGAGATTACAACAATAGTTCACTAAGACCATACACTCTGACCAAGTAGGACTTATACCAGGAATGCAGGACTGGTTCAATATTAGGAAAACTATAAGCATAATGGACCATATCAATAACAAAAAATACAAAAACATGTGGTTATATTAATGGAGGTAGGAAAAGCTTCTGAAAAAATGCAACACCAATTCCTATTAGAATGTTTGGAAACAAAGCCAAAAAATGGAGTCTTGCTTAAAATTATAAATAGTATCTGCCTAAAACCAAGAACAATCATTATCTGCAATGGGACTACAGTAGAAGTCTTCCCAGTAAAGTTAAGGGTAAAGTGAGGATGTCCATTATCACCACTATTGTTCAATACTGTATTAGAAATCCTAACTATAACAATAAGACAAGAAAATAATTGAAACAATAAGAATAGACAATAAGGAAACAAAACCATCCATTTTTGTAGATTATATGATAGCATATTTAGAGAACCCTGGAGCATCAACTAAAAATAGCCACAGTAATTAATAACTTTAATAAAGTTACAGTATATAAAACAATCTCATACAAATTATCAGCATGTCTATATATTATCAACAAAGCTCAATAGGAAAAGAAATTCCATTCAAAATAATTGCAAACAATATAAAATACTCAGCATTCTACCTGCCAAGACAAATCTAGGAACTAAGTGGACACAATAACAAAACATTTTACTCACAAATATAGATGTAAACAACTGAAGAAATATTAATTGCTCATAGGTTGTAATGGTAAGTAAAGAAGTACTTAGCACCTTGTTTCAGCTATATAATTATTTAGCATCTTGTTTCAGTTCAAGTTTCTTTTCAGCCTTGCCTATGATTATATCAAGTCTTTGTTAAGAAACAGAACTTGTGAAACCCACAGTGGGAGGAACTTGCTGATGCAAAAGGATGGGGTGAAACAGGGAGGAGTTAATGACCATATATAAAGAGAAGCCCAAGCTGGGAGAGAGCGGAATTAAGAAGGGAGCACTTATAGTGGTGGCACTCTGTCTCTCCTGTCTGTTGATTTTTGTTTGTAATACTTTGTACAGTAGCCCTGGGACCCTACTGGAAGCCCTGAAAGAGGATTTTCTTATTTTCTGTTTACAGAAATCCTGTAGGAGGGTTTCAGAAGCCCTGGGACTATACTGATGATTTGTATTGAGTTCTCAGACCTAGTTTGTGGGTCTGTATTGAGTTCTCAGACATTGTTTGCAGGTCCATAGTGGTTTCACATGCAGATAGTGAATTAATGATGGTGCCAGCAATGTGTATAAATGTTATTGTGGCTCTGTTATGCTTTGTCTTCCCAGGAACAGAAACTGCTAAGGACTTGAGGTGGACTGGACACTGTGGGCTTCAATATGGAACTAGATGAGGAACTGGACAAGGAAGTGAATAAGGAGCTGGACAAGGAGCTGAGAGCTGCCTACCTGTGAATCCAGGTAATGATTGGGTACATTCAGTCAAGAGCTGGACCCATAGAAGAGGAACCATGGAATCTGAGAGCTCATCTCAAGTCAAGATGAAAAGATCTCTCCTTGGGTAGTTAATGCTAACTGAGAAGAGCATGATTTACTGTGGCCTAGGGGTGGGAGAACTTTGTACTCTGTACCTTGTATCTGTTAAGGATGACTGAGTTAAGGATGATTACAAACTAATCTCCAATCAAGAAGAAAGAAGACTTTTTGACTGAGAGATTAAGACAATGTGACCTAGCAGTGGAGAATTTTTACCTTTGTACTTTGTACTTTGCTCTTTAAGGACAATTGAATTAAGGACTTACTGGATGATATCTTTTGTTTAAAACCATGTGGCCACTTTGGTGAAAACTATGTGGCCACTTTAGTGATAATTTGTTATAACACTGTGAGTGTTGTACTTTGGTTTCTATGAATGCTTTGTTTTAATTTACTGCTAAATAAATAGCTCACTAAACTATGTGATCAGAACCTTAGAGCTATCCACAGCTGCAGTCCTCTGGAAAGCTGCCTGTGCTTAGCTTTACATAGGTATGCCAAGCCAATATAAAAAAACCAAATTCTACCTAAATTAATTTTTTTATTCAGTGCCATACCAATCAGACTACCATATAATTATTTTCTAGAGTAACAAAAATAATCTAAAATTTTATCTGAAAGTCAAGAATATCAAGAAAATCAATGAAAAAATGTGAAAGTAGTCCAGTAGTACAAGATTTTAAACTATATTATAGAATAGCAATCATCAAAATAATCTGATACAGTCTAAGAAATAGAGTGGGGATCAATGAAATAGATTCAATATATAAGTAATAAATAATAACAATAATCTAGTCTTTGATAAATGCAAAGATACAAGCTTTGAGAGAAATAACAACAATTTAACAAAAAATTCTGGGGAAAAACTAGAACACAATTCAACAGAAATTAGGCATGGACCAACTTTTCATACTGTATTCCAAGATAATGTCAAAATGAGTATATGATTTAGACATAAAAGGTGATACTGGTAAGCAAATTAGTGGAGCATAGAAAATTTTACCTGTCAGATCTATGGATAAGGGAGGAGTTTATGACCAAACCAGGAATAGAAAAGATCATGACAAGTAAAATGGATAATTTTGATTACATGAAATTAAAAAGGTTTTGCACAAACAAAATGAATGCAGTCAAAATTAGGAGGAAAGAAAGAAATTGAGGTGGGGGGAGGGACATATAACAAGTTTCTCTGATCAATGCTTCATTTCTCAAATACATAAGGAACTGAGCCAAATTTATAAAAAGAAAAGCCATTCTCCAATTGACAAATGACCAAGAAAAATGAGCAAATCATTTTTAGTATAAGAAATCAAAGTTATCAATATTCACATAAAAAATTCTCTAAATCACTATTGACTAGAGAAATGGAAATAAACACAATGCTGAGATACTACCTCACACCTATCTAAATGACAGAAAAGGAAAAGGACAGGTCCTGTAAGGAAAAATAGGTACACTAACATACTGTTGGTAGAGTTGTGAACTGATCCATCTGTTCTGAAAAGTAATTTGGAACTATGCACAAAGATCTATAAAAATAGACATACCCCTTGACTCAGCAATACCAACACTGGGTCTGTATCCCAAAGAGATCAAAAAACAAGGAAAAAGACCTATTTGTATAAAAATATAGTAGTTCTTTTTTGGTGGCAAAGAATTGGAAATTGAAGGAGTACCCAATAAACTGAGGAATGGCTGGACAAGTTGTGGTATATATTGTGCTATAGGAAATGCCAAAACACAAAGCATCATTTTATTTACCTTACTTTTATTGTAATCTCTTTTGGGACAGAAGGGAAGCAGAAATGGTCTTTGGTAATGATAGCTATGTATAATCTCAGTATTTAAAAAAGTTAATAGGGAAAAAGGACTAATAATTCTAATGTAGCAATTTTCATGGGAATCTTGTGCTTTTGCCTAGATAAGGTCCATGTACCAGTGACTTTTTCTAGGTTTCTCTTTCCCCATAGAGCTTTTCCATGCACACAGACATAAAGAAGGCTATAACAATACCAAAAGATTTGTTCTAAATTTTCTTCTAGTGAAGGCAAAAATATTTTAACAAGCAAAAGAAGGAAAGAAGGGGAGAGCAGGGAAGGGAAGGGGGAGAAAGGGAAAGAAGTTGGAGAAGGAAAGCAGGGAATGTGGGAGGAAGGGAAGGAGGGACAAGAAAGGGAAAGGGGGAAAGAAATAAAAGAGAAAGGGAAAGAAGGAGAAAAAGAGGTAGGAAGGAGGGAAGAAAGGTAAGGAGAGAAGAGAGAAGGGGAGGAATAAAGGAGGGAAGGAGGAAGGGAGGAGAGAAAGAAGAAAGTGAGAAAAGAAAAGGAAAGGGAGAGAGAAAAAGGAAAGAAGGAATGGAGAAATAAGGAAGGCATGAAGGGAAAGAGGGAGGAAGGGAGGGAGAAAGAAAAGGAGGAAGGGAAGGAAGACAAAAGGAAGGGAGAGAGGGTAGAAAAGAGAAAAGGAGAAAGGGAGGGAGGAAGGGAGGAAGAAAGGAAGGGAGGGTGGAAGAAAAGGAGGAAGGGAGGGAAGATGAAAGGGAGGGGGAAGAAAGGAGAAAGGAAGGGAGGGAAGAAGGAGGAAGGGAAGGAGGAAGGGAGGAAGGAACAAAGGAAGGGAGGAAAAGAGAGAAAGAGAAAGGGAGGGAGAGAGGAAGGGTGGGAGGAAGAAAAGGAGGAAGGAAGGAAGGAAGGAAGGAAGGAAGGAAGGAAGGAAGGAAGGAAGGAAGGAAGGAAGGAAAGAAGGAAGGGTGGAAGGAACAGTAGAAGGAAGGGAGGGAGGGAGGGGTGTTTTGGTTGCTACTTTCTTAGTTCACAAAGTATTAGATAAATGTTTCATGAAGTGGAACTGCTTCTTGAAAGAAGGAACCTGTGTGTGCTAACTGAGATGACCCAAGAAAACAAGAAATATATGATTCTGGGGGGCTTCCTTTTTTCTGCAGAAATCTTTGTGGAATATGGACCTCACCTCCCCCTACTTTCCCTACCCTTGTCCTTGGAGGCCAGTCCCAGGGTAGCATTTCTTTTTAAATTAACCTGCCAACTTCAATCTACTCAGCTCTATGGCCTGTTGGTACAGGGCCTGAAGAGGTTCCAGATCTTGGGTCCAGGGAGTTCTAGCCAGATTTCAAACCCTCCTGGAATATATGTCATTGGCCTGCTCACAAGCTGCTGGGGGGAAGGGGGGAGGGAGAGAGGAGGGTAAGGAGCTCTTTCTTCTTCTTCACCAGTCTCTTCAGTGAAACAAAAACAACAACAAAACAAAGGGTCTCCAAGGGAGATTAAAAAAAGAAAGAGGAAGGGGGCTTGGGAGAATCAGGCCACTTATTCAGTTCTAAACTTGTTTCTATGGGAACAAGTACTCCTTTATGGAACAAGAGTGAGACCCCATTCTGCCTCTCTCCTGATAGCTCCCTCCCCTCTTCCCCAGTATACTGGTACCACTGTCTCCAATATAACATTGTATTTGTGTGGTCAACTTTGCTTAGTTTTCTGGCAGTCTCCCTGTCCCCTGTCTGTCTTCAGCAAGGAGTTCCATTGCCACCAAAGCAAAAAGGGAACAAAATTGCCCAGCATCTTGCCAGACTTAGCTCACCAAGCACAAAAGTATCCAGGCAACTTGAAGCCAGTGTTTTGCCCCAAAGTTTGCTCCTTTTGCTACCTCATTTTTTTGTCCCTTCCTTCAAGGTCTTTATTATTATTTTGTCTTAAGTCTGCTCTTGCATAATATAGTAACATAATTTTGAATCTGTTCATACTTAAAATTAAGGGTTATTTGCATGAGAAAGATGATATAAACTTCTTGATAACTACAAAGAAAATGTAAGGGGAAAAAGTAACCTAAATGGTGAATAAAAGATCAAGGATGAATGAAATATATGTGACCAGCATTTTAGAGTACATTCATATGGCTTTAAACAGATGTCCACCATAAATATAACTATTCAAACATTAATTTACTCTTCTTTAGGCTGCTAGCACCGAATGGATGGAAACAGATTAAGAAATGTAGTTCCAGCCTTTAATATCATTTGTTAGATGTGTATCTCTGTACATCTTTGGGCTTCAATTTCCTAAGAGAATTGGATATAATGATTTTAAACATTCTTCTCAGAGTTGGTGAAAATGTTGGAACAAAAGAAGGCATTCTGGTCAAGATGACTTGCTTAGTCAAATAATTATAAATCATTTATTAAGTGCTTTCTGTGCCAAATATTTGTCTAGGTGCTGGGGATACAAAGACAAAAATGTAATAGTCCCTGATCTCAAGAAGCTTACACTCATTTGGAAAGATAATCTGTTACAAAATAAATACCAATGTAGTACCTTGACTCTGGATGTAATCACTTACCTCAAATATACATTGACAAACTGACCCTTATTGTGCAAGAGATGGGGAGAAAGAGAGAAATAATATCACTCTCAGGATTCTAAGGATAACCCTAAGGTAGGGGTGGAGAGCCAGTGGCCTCAAGACCACATGTGGCCCTCTACTCAAGTGAGACCTTTTGGCTGAATTCAAACTTCACAGAATAAATCCCCTCAAAAGGATTTGTTCTGTAAAACTTGAACTTAGTCAAAGGTTGCACCCAAGGACCTAGAAAGTCACATGTGGCCTCAAGGCCTCAGGTCCCCCACCCAGGTTAAGGGATCGGAATTATATAAAGGTCATACATGAGCTCCCACTAATGTGCTTCCCATTAACATTAATCAGCTAGACTAAGAATTCTTTTTTTAGATGATGGTATTTACTAAAATAGTATAATAAAAAAAGATATTTACCAAGACAGTATTGTAATGATGATAAATCCCAAAAGAAAATAAGCCTTCAAGAGTCTAGGCTACAGTACTATTCATTGGAAAGACTGAGCAAAATCTCAGTGAGGTACACAAATAATACACATATATGTGAAAAGAATAACTCACAACTCCTTGTTGCTGGGAATCCCTTCTTGAGACCTTGACTAGCATTTTACATTGGTGCAAAGGATTAAACTCCTTGAAGCTATTTCCTACCTTGTCTGACTATCTTTCTGCATCTATGTTTGTCTCTATTTTTCCTCAATGTGACTTTGGTGTTTCATTATTCTCCTAGCTGGATGTATTGTCTCCTACTGGTTTAGTTTCTCCAAAAATATGGTCAGTGGGTGGTGAACAGGAGAGAAAAAGGAGGAAAGAGAGAGAAAAAAAACCTCTTTTTTCCATCTTACCCACAAGTGATTCCTTTCAGGGGCTTGGATGCAACTTGAAAATATTGAAGATAAAATATGTTGAAAAGTTTAAAAACATGGTTCCTTGTCAGTCTTCTTTAGAAAAAAGAAAAATAATTTTTCTGTCCATTATTACATAAACATTTCTCTAGTGGTTTCTTTATAGAACCTCAAATTTGACAGGATTTTAAGTTATCTAAATTAATTCTCAGCGAAGGACATAACTCAATTGACAACAGTTTCATCAGCATATATAATAGATTCTTATTAACTCTTGTTTCTTGAAGGGCATTGAATATTTTTATTATTGAATGGCAGTCATTTTTGTTGTCCAACAGGGATTGTCATTAGATTTATTGGTTAGCCAATCATAGCACTCCTTTTTTTGCCCCAATAAAAGAGGAGTCAGAACCCAGTAAAGGGATGATAAGGAATTGATAATCTTGTTTATACATTTTCTAAAAGTTTAATAATGGTAACTGATTGACTGGGAGAGGTTGTCTAACTCCTTCCCTTATACTAGGTAGTGTAGGGAGGAAGGGTACTTGTATGTGGGGAATGGGAATAGAAATCTGATGTTTCACATAGAAGATGGTGCTTGAGCTAAGCTTTGAAAGAACCTAGAAATCCTGTGAGGCAGAGGTGAGGAAGGAATGCTTTCCATGCATGGACAATGGCCAGTGCAGAGTGGCAGAGATAGTAGAAATAAGAGGTACATCTGAGGAATCCAAGAGGTAAGGTGGTAAAGGAAAAAAGCCAAACAAGGGAGTTTATATTTTATCCTAGAGGCAATAGGGAGCTACTATTCCAATGGGTAGTTAAGTGGGTTGAGAGTTGAGGTCAGATAAGAAATAGACATCTGACTTCATGTATAAGAGTAGATTTCTTTCATTCACCACTCTAATTCCAGTGCACTTTGACTTTTAAATTTAAAAAAGGAAATGTTTATGAATCCATTACTCAGAAGCTGCCATGCAAAACATTTTAACACATAAATCCTCATCATTTTATTATGTGTCAGGACTTTTTTTATTAAAGAAATAAAGAAAAGGCATATTTCTTACTCTGTTCATAAATCATCACTAAAATATTTAGTGCTACAAGTTCCTTGGCTTTCAAAGGCCCTCTTTTTTCCTTTAAAAGCTTTATAGAATGCTTCAAAGTCTACCATTGGCAATGTACCAAACTCATTCACAGATGAGCTTTCAGAGTCAAAGACTTTTGCATTTTGTTTGTCTGTCCATGTTTATTTAGGAGATCTGCAATTCATTTTCTTTCTGCAAGATGAAAATGTCAATTTTTCCCCATTTAAATTCAAGCTTGTATCTGAAACGTTTAACCTATTCTTATGCAACTCATTTATAATCTTACAGTTTTGAAAGGTATCTTGGGATGTATGGGATGAAAGGAGTTATTAAATATTGAAAGCTATTTCAAGCCTTTGTGAATGAGAACTATGATTTTCTCACACAAGTAAGAGGTTGTCTTTACATCTACCTCTCTCCCCTACTTGCCATGTTAATGTTCTTAAAGACCTCCTTTTTACTACAACAATAAGATATTGGCATTCATGCTGTTTTTTGCATTCACATCCCTTGTTTATTCCATATTTGACCCCAGAATTGTGTAAGGTTAACTTGTACCATTAAACTAATCATCATTTCAGTTTCTTCATTTATAAATCAAGAGGGTACTACACAATGATATAATCATAGTTTTAGAGATGGAAGGAACCTTGAAGGCCACTGAAAGCAATACTTTCAATTTACAATTGCAAAAAAAAAAAAATACAACCTGTAAGTGATCAAAGCAAAATTTGAACCTGGGGTTTCTTAAATACCAAATCCAATGTCCTTATTCTGCTCCATGTTGCTTTTGGTTCTAAAAATTATTTGAGTGTTTGATGTTCACAAATACAGGAGACACAGAGCTCCAAGCACAACTGATTATCAACAGGGAGATCACCATTAGTTAACAAAAGTTGGGTTTTTCTGAATCACATCCACTATATGTTCAGAAATGCCTTCATTAGCACTGCACCCTCAAATAGATTTCATCCACTTTATTTTTCCCCTAAAATTTCAAGTTCTTCATTTATGCTTTAATTTTTCTTGTATTACTGCTACTTTTCAATGATTTCTGACACATAATAGAATCCTCCCTTATAACAAAAAGTATGCCTTATTCTACATATATTGTGCACTTCCTCTTTTTTAGATCTGTGTTCTCCCGAGAAATGTTGGCCCAATCAATCAACAAAAATTGACTAAGAGCATACTATGTGCCTACTAACTACTAAGAACCTGCTTAGAAATACAAAGCCAAAAGTGAAAGATACCCTGCCCTCAAAGAGCTTATGTTCTATCAGGAGAAAACAGCAGGTAAACAAAGAAGTATGTATAAAGTAAATACAAGCCATTTATTCCCTTTCTCCTCATCATTTTCAACCATATCTTATTTGTAGTCAAATATGTAGAGGTCTCCTCCATCGTGGGGAGAAAAATAAAAAAACCTTTACTTGATACTGATGTCTCTTTGTCTTCTTTTCTGTCAATCAACAAGCATTTATTAATCACCTACTGTGAGCCAGGTATCAACTACACACTGGGGCTAGAAAGACAAAAATGAAACAGTTCCTATCTTCAAGGGTCTTACATTAATTGCCTAACTCCCTTTATATGTGGTTGATACCTATTGTCCCTATTTCCTACCCATTCCCATCTTAACTTTCTGTAATCTGGTTTTCACCATCAATACTATAAAACAACTTCTCTCCTGAGAGTCACCAGTGACCTCTTTCTTGCCAAATTCAATGTTGTTTTTTCTTTAGCAATCATTTTTCTTAGACACTCTGAGGAACCTGACACAATTGACCACCTCTTCATTGAACTGAATTTAAATTAAACAGAGATTTATTAAGTATTTAAAATGTACAAAATACTTTGTTCTAAGTCAGAGTTTTGCAGACTTTTTCTGCAAAGGGTCATATAATAAATATAATCTTTGTGTGCCAAGAAGTAAAATAAAAAAATATTACATAGGGTTAACATGAGAGAAAATACATGAGACAAAATACATAACATGCATAACATGAGAGAAAATACATCTTTACAAATTTGTTATTTATGGAGTTCAAAAATTGATAATAATTTAGTACAATTTTGTAATATACCTCTACTAATTAGAAGAATGGAATTAATTTTTTTCCTGTAAAACATTTCACTTAATTGGGGTACAGAGTAAGTCACCAGAATCTATTGCAAATTTTAATCTGTTAAAATACTGATATTTAATGAGATTTTATGTATTTCATCTTTCAAAATGTCTTTTCACACAGATAGGTTCTGCCAAGTACTGATATCAATCCACATGTATATTATTTTAATTTAGCATATTCATTGCTTGGAAGGCATTTTTAGAATTCTTTTAAATTCTTCTCTTGATATTTGTTTTAATGTTGCATTACACTGAAGATTAATCATTTCCAATTGAAGGTTGGGTAGAAGTTCATTAATTATATAGTTAAGTGGGTTTTGAAATATGGACATTTCTTTTGCACTTACACTGAGGTACAAAATATGCTGCTGGAACTGTAGTTTGAGTTCAGAAAATTTATCCACTACAAATTTGTGCAAGAATAGAAATTTCACCTTTTATTTTAACTTTTGACAGTACAGGAGTATATAAAGCAGCTTGACATTATTTGCGATTCAAATAACATTGTTGTAGAATTCATTTTACTCCAGTATACATTTTGCATATAAGTGCTGTTTCGCCTCATAATTTTAGGTTGAATTCATTAAGAAACATTATTGTCTTCAGCAAAAGTTAATTTCCAAAGTCATTTAGTGTTCAGTAGTGGTTAAGGATTGTTTTTCTTATTAAAAAATTTTTCAATCTTGACTCTGAACTCAAGAAATCAGAATAAAACTTTTTTTCTCTCTTCTTGTTTTTATTTGATGGACACGCACTGGTAATAAAATAAAATGTTGCAGTACAGTGATAAACACAGCACTTGAAATGTTATTGAGTCATATCGATATCACTGAAATTTGTAGTTTGCCAAGCAGCAGAGAGAAGCCATGAGAGTGCCACATACTACACAGTGATGGCCCAAAAGCAGCCATATAAGGTCAGGACTCCAAGTATACAGAGAAAGCCCACTTGTGCTGAGGTGGAACAGTGTATAGTATAAATGATATTGGCATGTGATCTAAGGGCAGCAGAATAGACATCTCTAGCCTCTTCTCTCCCCCACCCCCACTTTCTCCAAGAGTCTTAAATATCTGCTAGGAGAACAACAGAAAGTTGGGACTATAGGCCCCTCTGCTCTTCTCAGAGTGAGGGATATTAGGATAATGTCCATCTGCTCCATTAAATATTATTCATCTAGGGGATATGATCAGGTTCACACTAGCTTCTGATTTTGGGTCATTATTACTGGGGAGAAGGGGAACCCCATTCTCTGTATTCCAAGGATTGACTCCTCTTCCACCAAATACCAGCTCCACAATGGACACACAATGGACACATAGCACCTTGCCAGGAAAACCCATTTATCCAAATTTTAGCAAAACAGAAATCAGAGAAGGTATACATGGGAGAATATATACCTGACAACACAGAATGAAGGAGCTCTTCCACTGGATGTGAGGTAACTCAACTCAACCAAGACAGTTCATAACCTCACCCAAGTAAACTCTCTGTAGTCTACAAGCTTGGAATGAGACATAATGGACACTGCCAACTCCCCCCATGTCTTCTGAGTCTTTCCCTTCAGCAATCTGAAATGAGGTTGGCCTCTTCCTTCTTTTCTCTCAAAATTCGAAGCCCAAAGTGTCCAAAGCAACTTGAAGCTTGAGAAGCTTGAAGAGTCCAGAGGGAATTAAAGAAAACTAGACCTCTTCCACTTTCTTGCCAACTCTCATCTCCACTAATGAGGGGAGAGTGCTATACCAATAGACTTTGGGACAGGTTTACAACAGTAAACAATTAAATGTGGCTGTGTTCCAATAAAACTTTATTTTAAAATGTAAAAAACATTCTTAGCTCAAGGACCACACAAAATCAGAACATGAGCTGTGTTTGGCCTATGAAGCAGAAGTTTGCCAATCTCTTTTCTAGCTACTAAGGAGTAGGGTGCTTGCTAACTGATTGACGAAAAGGTGTAAAACAATCAATTGCCTGTCCTTAATGAATTTACAGTCTAATAAGGGAAATTTTCTTTTTGGTATGGGTAAATAACTTCATTACTTTATGGAGCTCCCTTTAAGAAATTCTTGCAATTTAATCTTAGGGAATTTCCTGGTACAACAAGAGGTTAAGGACTTGCCCAAGGTCAAGCAACCAATATCTATCAGAAACCAAACTTGAAGCCAGTTGTTCACATCGAGATTGATCTTGGCATGGCTAGAAGTATGCATAAACTCATGTTTCCTCCCCCATTTCATTTAATATATTTAGTAATGTTTTGACAATGTGCATGAAAGTACAAGACTGTTCTTTTTGTATTCTTACCCTCACATGACGTGTTGCTTCTCACCTATACAATATTTCTGATTTAAAAAGAAAAAAAAGAAAACTATAATGATCTCTTACCCCCTCACCAACAACCATAAGATATTCTGGAGGTATTATATATTTTTCTCTCACTTGAACTTCATCAAAATTCTGTGAGGTATATAGGACTCATATTAATATCCCCATTTTATAGATTAGAAAACTGATACTTACAGAGTTAAAGTGATTTTGGCCATAGTCATTCTACAAATAAGTTCTTGAACTAACATTCAATGTTATTCTTGAGGCAAGAAAGATATTATTATCTCTCTTACAGACAAGGAGATTGAGACATAGACAAATTCAATTCATTTCAATTTAACAATTATTTGTTGGTTAGTGTGTGCATAACATTGTACTAGTTGCTAGAAATACAAAGGTGCAAAACAACACTGCATGCCCACAAGCAGCTTAGGATATACTGAAGAGATTATAAGTCCACGGGTAAAAATAGCACACAAGTCAACATAATGAGACAAAAAAAGAGGTGGAGGCAAGATGCTCTAAGAAAATTTAAAGAGAATACTTTCCATTGTGGAAAGCAGGTAAGGCTATATATGGTGTTGAATCAATTGTTGCAAAGTCAGATTTTGTTAGTGGTCAAGCTAGGACCAGGACTTTGGTTAGCTGACTCACAGTCCAATAATGTTTACATGAATTATCTATGTACATAACCGAACGTTTTTTCCACCAGTATATCCCAGGTCCTAACAACAAAGAAAATTGTGTATAGGAAATCCAACCAGGTTGTGTTCCCAGACCTCCTGTAGATAGATGGAGAATAAAAGAGGTCAAATAAGAACAAAAACCACATACCTCTA
This sequence comes from Gymnobelideus leadbeateri, assembly GCA_011680675.1. NCBI lineage: Eukaryota > Metazoa > Chordata > Mammalia > Diprotodontia > Petauridae > Gymnobelideus > Gymnobelideus leadbeateri. The sequence continues at coordinate 246,274 of WOXC01009417.1, read as the reverse complement.
CTGGAGAAATGTTTTTTATATAGTACATTGAAAGTATACATCGTATAATCTGAACTATTCCCAAAATTTTATAAAATAAAGACAAAGGAAATTCTGCACATTGATTTTCATGATCTTGTGATGAATCTTTATTTTTCTGAATAAATGAAAGAAGATACTGAAAAGAGTATTGCAAAAACAACAAACTCTCAAAAATAAATCTGGTCCTGGTAGGACATCTATCAGCACTAATATGCTTTAGTGGTTCTTCCCCCAAATATTTCCTAGTTTACAACAGATGTCATCAATTTCTCATTCAAAATGCAATTTAAAAATCTATTTTTAATCTTTTCCAAAATAGGGAAGATCTTTCAAACACTAGGAAATTATAGACCCCGGGGATTAATTTAATATATTAATCAGTATGTTGGGCTTTGGGCCTCCTTCAATTCCATGGGTTCCCATAGTCAAGGAATTTATCTCTAGGTAATCTATTGGGTATTAAAATTTATCTATCTTTCAATGTTATGTTGATCCTCAAATATTAGACATAGTGTGTCCATGGAACCATCCTTGAAGCCTTTCTAGCTCTATTGACCTGAAAAGCATTTGTACCACTATGATTCAGACTTCAATAATCTACTTTATCCAGCAAAGCTTGAGGTGTACAGAAATAGCAGCCAAGAGCACAATGATTTAAAATATGAAATTGCTTGCAAAATGTTACATAAGAGGATGGTGAAAGATTGTGGTCTTGCCAGTCTTCATTGTAAATGTCATAAATGTGACTGAAAATTAATTGAATGGGTCTATCATTTCATCAACATGGGTAATACCTTTAAAGATGCAGAGATAATTCATCCAAATTTTCTTGTTTGGTGTGAATCTCATACATTCCTCCTGCAAAAATAATCCACCCAGTGTGCTTACAGTCTTTTCCCAGCTCTCTGTGTCATTACAAAGGCTCTGATGTATCTTGCTAGCTATCCATCTGTTATCTAACTCTAACTAAATGATTTTGGACAAAATAAGCCTGCTCTCTTCCTCACATTTAATTTAGTGGCCAAATTAATTGTCTACTTTTAGTGTCTGCTCATGATCCAAGCAGTGATAGACTATCCACACAACTATATATCTGAAGTAGGAAGTCTTCAAACCACTTGTTTTTATTTTTTTTGTTGTTTTGTTTTGGCTTTTTTTTTCTATTCAGAAAATTAAGCCAAATTCTTTTAAGAGCTTGTGAATCTCCTTTAGGAGATTGTGCTATGATTTGAAGCAACCAGCACTATGTCAGCCGCAAACAGGAATATCTGGAGGTTCTTAGTGTCTATATAGCAATTCCCTCTTCTACTTAAATTCTATACTAGGCACCCTTCATGAGTATGCCTGGCACATAGTAGGCAGTTTAGTTAGTTGATTGATAAGCCAACACCTTATGCCTTACTTTATATCAATAATCTGAGGATGATCTAACAAAGTTAAATATTTTGTGTCTATCAAAAGAATCTTTTACTTTAACATTTGCATTGGACAATAAGCCTTTTAGATAGCACTTCTCCCTATTGAATAAAGTTCTATTTGTTAATCAACATATAATAGGTAGCATGGGATATGGAAATCCTAAGATCTCTGGATGGACTTCTTTCACAGTATCACAAAATCTTAGCATTGGAAGGGATTGGGTTGCCCACAACATACCTGACAATATTTATTAAACACCTACCATGTGCCAGGTGTAGCAGCAAGCACCCCAACATCCCCAGGGTGGCTGCCAACACAGGTTCTTAGATCTGCTTTTCCAAAGGAAAGCAACTCAAAATCGGTTAATGAGCTCACTTTAATCAATCAAACATATATTACCTAGTTCAGGGGGAAAAGGTCAGCACCCCAAACTTCAGAGTATACCAACAGATCAAACAGGCTTCCAAACTGTCCAACCATTATCAATACCAAAATCACAGTTACCAGAGAGGGAAGCATCAACATCTAGGTTTTCAAAGCCAGGGAAGAGGGGGGTGGGGGTGGGGGGGAGGCTCTCAACGGCTACCCAGTCTCATCTGGTCAAGTCACACAACACTTCTCAAAGTGAGCCCCAAAGCAAAGCTTCACATCAGGAAATATATAGCCTTCTCAGAGAATGTAACCACCCTCTGGACTCACTGCCCAATCACACAGCATCAAGGTGTGGGCATTCCTGAAGACCAAGCCTCCTGCTATAGGCTCCATGTGACCACATTCAGCCTATTAGGAGGCAGAGTATATTTTCAAATCAAGGAAGGTTCTTGGAGTCTCTTAAGCCAATCAAAGGGCCTAGGGGCAGGGAAGATCTTTAAATCTGCATTTCCATTACACCAGGTGCTATGCTAAGAGTTGGTTACACAAAGGAAGGCATAAGAAAGTCCCTCTTCTAAGGGGGTTCACAATCTATGGGGGAAGACAATACATAGAAAGAAGCAAATTCTCAGAAAGCCCTAATACAAAATGAAAGATCAGGAAGGAAATCTCCAGTGTCCACCCTCTACCCTATCAATTTTAAGGGAGTGAGGGACCCTAGGGGTAGGGTATGCTGAGGGAGCTTGAGTTTCAGACTTGATTTCATCTTGCAGAATGAGGAGTATCTAGAGATCATAAAATCTAGAAAAGTAGCCCAGATGGGAATCGTTAGCAAGGATGTGTGTGTGTGTGTGTGTGTGTGTGTGTGTGTGTGTATGTGTGTGTGTGTGTGTGTGTGTGTGTGTGTGTGTGTGTCTGAAATTAGCCTCAATTTTCTTCTTTACAACTTCCACCCACTACTTCTGGTTCTGGCATATGGAACCAAACAGAGTAAGTCTAATCCCTCTTACACAAATAATTGCATAAAACCACTATAATCACCCCTAAAGCTTCTAGGGAAAACATACCTACCCACTTTTTCAATGGATCTTCACTTGCTTAACAAGGATCTTAAGGCCCATATCTATCGTGGATACCTTCCTCTCAATACTCTCCAGTTTTTCCATTTTTTTCCTAAACTACAATGCCTAGAACTTAACATAGGGCTGCAGAAGTTATCTGGCCAGAGCAGAATACCATTGGGATAATTCCTAGATACTACGCCTCTCTTCAAATAGTCCAAATAGTCCAAGATCTTATTAGTGGTTTGTTTGTTTTTGTTTTGTTTTGTTTTTTGTCTAGAGATTACCATTCACAGAATCACATACTTAAGACCAAAAGGAACTTTGAAGGACATCTAGTCCAACACCTTCATTTTACAAAAAAGGAACCAGAGTCACAGGCAGTTAACTGACTTATCCAAGGTCACACAGATAGTTGGTGACAGGGAAGATGTGAGTCCAAGTCTTTTTTTCCTACAAAGTCAGTTAGGTCAAGCAATGGATAGAGTGTTAGGCCTGGATGCAAGAACCCTGGAGTTCAAATCTGATCTTGGATGCTTACTCTGGACAAGTTGCCTCACTTCTGTTTGCCTCAGTTTTCTCATAAAATGAGAATAATAATAGCACCTTCTTGTAGGCTTATTGTGAGGACCAGATGAGATATTTGCTAAAAAAAAAAAAAAAAAAAAAAAAACAGGGGCAGCTAGGTGGCACAGTAAGTAGAGCATTTGGCCCTGGAGTCAGGAGGATCTGAGCTCAAATCCAGCCTCAGATACTTGACACACTTACTAGCTGTGTGGCCTTGGACAAGTCACTTAACCCCAATTGCCCTGCCTTCCCCCCTCCAAAAAAAAACAAAACAAAACAAAACAGCAAAACACTTTGCATAGTGTGTGGTACATATAATACAAATGCTTGTTTATTCCCTCCTTTCTTCCTCTTATTCCAATAACCTGTGCTCCTGTCTTTATACTGAGTGTTTATATACTGAGTACTCAAATGATCCAGATTTTTTTTTTCAAGCAAACCTCTGCATAAGTCTATACCTCCCCCATCTTTATTTATGTGAAGTTAATTTTTGAACCCTTGTCCAAGACTTTAGATGTTATCAAATTCAATTCAATCCAGTGCTCTAGCCCATCAAGGATTTTAATATCTTAAGCATCATTCATTGTGCTAATTACCCCTCCCAGCTTTTTTCATCTACGATTTCCTTAGCATGCAGCTTATGGCTGTATTCAAATCAATGACAAAATGTTAAAAATCCCAAAGCTAGTCATATACCCATAAGGTCTGTAACTTTCATTCAGCTGTGTGACTATACAAAAGTATAATATTGTCTGTATAAGCCTATCTGTACTTTTTGCATATTTTCATCAAGAATACCATATATCATCTAGAAATTGTATTCATAAGCATTTTATAGAGAAATAAAAGTAAAAGTAGGGATCCATATTTATTGTTATGTCATCAATCACCTTTCTTCAGAAGTTATTTCCTAATTTTTCATCATATTCCCATAATTCAAATAGCTTGAGAGTTGATTTCTCAATACCCTCAAAATTATGGCACTTCATGCTAAGAACTCTTCTTTGCACACTGAGTCTGATCTGTCTTCTCTTCCTATTATTTTCTTTAGTGTGCTTTCAATTTTCTCAAGTAGTCTAACAGAGACTATGAATTTAGAGTCCAAATATGGATACCAACACTATCACTGATGAAAAATAAATGAGACCGGTGAACATAACATTTATTAATTACTCACTATATATCAAGCATTGTATTAAGCACCTGAATATAAATATAAGTAAGCATATAGTCCCTGCTTTCAAGTTTACACATAATGTAGGAAGGCAATGCATAGAGGTGTGTGAGCAAGGTGGGGGTGGGGTTAGAAAGAGAAGATACTTAAGGACATGGTGATACCATGGTCAGGAAGTAGCAACAGATCCCTGTACTTAACAAAATATGACAAAAAGCTTCCCAATAAGGGTTGGGGAATCCTCAGGCAAAGACCAGAGTTAGAAGGGATAAAGATGGCATGATAAGTAGATAATTGTTAAAGACCTCCAAAGAATTTATTTTTCATTTTTATCTGTTGTTTTTTTAGCCTCATCTTTAAATTTGCTTGTAAGGATTTGGCTCAATGAGGACTCATTCCAACTTTTAATAAACTCATTTTATCCTCTATTATTTCTATTTTATGCAACTGTGATATTTATAATCTTCCATGATCCTTCTCAACATGATTTTGTAAATGATTTTATATTCTGAACTAGTTACCCATGTCTCTCCAATGGCAGGAAGAGTAAACAATTGCTAGATGGTATACTTTATAGGATCTTTTGACCTCTTCATTGTGGCAATTGATTTACATTGGTCAGAGTTCCATAGGTAAAGGCAGTGTGATAATCAGTGTGCCATTTATTTTCTTTTGTGAAATTCCTAATGTTTTGACCATTGATAGATTATATAAATAGGTCATGTTGTAGTTGTTATAACTATATGCCAATTTTTTTCCTTATTTTCATTCTTTCTCCTAATTTGGTATTGATATTTATATTTAATTTAATAAGTCAGTAGTATGGCTATATATGCAGCTAATTCCCACATGGGCAACTAGTCATTTTTGACAATTAACAATGTAGTTGGGGCGGCTAGGTGGCGCAGTGAGTAAGAGCGATGGCCTCGGAGTTGGGATGACCCGAGATCAGATCCGGCCTCAGAAAATGAGCACCCACACATAAATAATGACTAGCCATGTAACCTTGAGCAAGTTACTTAACCTCAATTGCTTAAAAAAAAAAAAAACAATGTAGTTAATCTCATTACTTGCAATGTTGTTCAATGCTTACCATGTCTAGAACTCCTAACTTTCTCCTTGAAAAAATATTTGTGCTAGATAACTATTTAAATATGGTAGGGAAAGTAGAGGGAAAAATCAAGAAAGACTCTGAGTTTGAAAGCTGGATTGATTGGAAGGATGATGGTACCCTTAACAAAATCAGAAAAGTTAAAAAAGAAGAGTAGATTTTAGAGAGATGATATTAAGTTCTGTTTCAGATATGCTTTTGCCAAGAATGAAAATGTAAGGGAGCTAGCTGGCCCAGGGAATAGTGTACCTGCCCTGGAATCAGGAGGACCTGAGTTCAAATCCGACCTCAGACACTTAACACAAAAACTAGCCATGTGACTGTAATGGAAATGCAAATTTAAAGATCTTCACTGCACCTAGGCCCTTTGATTGGCTTAAGGGACTCTGAGAACCTTCCTTGATTTGAAAATATACTCTGCCCCCTAATAGGCTGAATGTGGTAACATGGAGCCTGTGGCAGGAGGCTTGGTTTTCAGGAATAACCACACCTAGATGCTGTGTGATTGGGAGTTACATTCTCTGAGCCAGGAGAAGGCTATATAATCCCTGATGTGAGGCTTTGCTTTGGGGCTCACTTTGGGAAGAGTTGTGTGATTTGACCAGATGAGACTCTAGGCAGCTGTTGAGACCCTCCCCCCCACCCCCGGCTTTGAAAACCCAGATGTTGATGCTTCCCTCTCTGGTAACTGTGATTTGGTATGGATGTAATGGTTGGACAGTTTGGAAGCCTGTCTGCTTGATCTGTTTCTCTGTCTTGTAACTTCTTTCTGTATACTCTAAAGTTTGGGGTGCTGACCTTTTTTCCCCTGAACTAGGTAAACAATATATGTTTGATTGATTAAAGTAAGCTTGTTAACCCATTTTGAGTTGCTTTCCTTTGGAAAAGCAGATCTAAGAACCAGAGTTGGCAGCCACCCTGGGGATGTTGGGGGTGCTTGCTGCTGCAGTGACCTTGGGCAAGTCACTTAACCCCAATTGCCCTCCAAAAAGCGAAAAAAAAAATGAAAATGTGTTTTGATTTAAGCAAGAAGAATATGGAGGATTCTTTGTAGAATTTCTTTACCTTCTTATCCTCAACAACAGATATTGGGGGGAAAAAGCTATGATGATCTTCTGCATATGTGAAAAATAATCTTATCAATCAATAAATACTTATTAAGTACATACTATGTGCCAGGAACTATGCTAAGTCCTGAGGATTTTTTAAAAAGACATAAAAAAAAAATCCCTGATCTCAAGGACTTGCAAACAAATATATACAAGCAAGTTATGTGCTAAATAATAGGAAATAATTGAGAGAGGGAAGGGATTGGAATTAAGTGGTGCAGGGGAAGGATTCATCTAGAAGAAGCCACAAGGCATCACAAATAGAATGGGTTGGCATTGGAATTAGAAAGATCTGAGTTCAAGTCCTAGCTGTCACATGTTAGCCATGTGATCACAGGTAAGTCAGTTAGCCTTCCAATACCCCCAAACAACTCTGAAAAACTGTTATGTTACAAAAGAGTTATTGATCAATGGATGGAATTTTTTCACTGGGACATATTTATGCAAATTAAGTGATAGGTACAAACAAAGGAACACATATATACAAAACAACTATTGAGAGTATTGTAGGATTTTTTTCTGATTATGTTCTTTGTATTAAGACTGTCATTTTTTTTTCTCCATATAGGTCAACTTTTCTCCCAATGAACCTTTATTTCTTCATGGATTTCCCTTTCTAGAAATATGCTCTATCTCTTAATGTCTTGTTTACCTATCCTTATTTGTGTTTTACCCCAGTTCATCTTTTCTTTTCCTTTGTTGGCTTTTGTAGTTTCTGGTTGAAAACAACTTGCATTTCTGTAGTGATTTTTTTTTCAGACTTGCACATCCCATTTAATTACACACTCATAGAAAAGTGACTATATGACAAATGTGTCCCTTGGGTGTTCCAAAAAGAAGGGGGGAAACCTTCCAGAGGCAATCCATATACACTACAGCTTGTTACAAATGAGCTCTCTGCCAAATTCTACCTGGGACACTTGATAAAAGACTAATTCCTTGTGGAAATCAAACTACTACGTAAGGGGAATACACATCTCAGGCTGTTACTGCTAGGCATTGGCACAGGGAATGGGTATTTCTGACACTTCTGGAAATAGCTAACACAGGTTTTCACTTGAAAAGTCCCAGAGAAGCAAAGAAGCTTTAGGGGGAGAGAATCCCAAGTGCCTATGAAATACATCTCCCAGCCACCTTCACCACTGCCACTACCTCCTGTTATGGATTTTGTACTGCTCTGCATGTAAATAACCTTTATTCTCTCAAATGGAGGATAAATGAGGCAAATGGTCACCATCTGGAATGTACCGAGGTTTTATTCCAGTGGATGCCAAGCCAAGTCATGCTGTCACCCAACAGGGCTATCTCTGGTCTTTTTTTTTTCCACTAGTTTTCCAGTACTTCATTTAGTGGCCTGTGGCTAAGCTGTCCTACAAAAGGCAGATGCCATTAGAAATAAGTAACTTGCCAAGGGCAAGAATTAACAAAGAGCCAAACTTTAAAGGCCATTTTCACATAGTAGCCAATGGTAACCAAATGAGCCTAGATAATATTGAGGAGGCAAAGTAAATGAGCCCAAAGTGACTTGCTCTTCACTGTGTATGTTAGTACCATACCCAAGGAAATTCAGCCTTCTAAGAATCACAGGACCTCAGTGTTGGAGGGACTTCACTGCCCAACTTGTATTTGAATATGAATGCTTTCTATGACATAACCAGTAAGTGGTCATCTAGGTTTTTCTTGAAGACCTCTGTAGAGGGAAAAATCACAGAATCTCAAAGTTGGAAGGTTCCCCAGTAGCCATCTAGCCCAATCCATACACAGAGGTCATCCCTGTGATAACATATACATACCAAATAGTCTTATAGCTCTCTGCTTGAAAAATTCCAGGTAAGAGGAACTTGCCACTTCAATAGGTATTGCATTCTATTTTTAATAGCTCTAATTGTTAGGAAGATTTTTCCCTTTAACTTTGACTTCCTAAATTTGTCGCTCTCCAGCTTCTACCCATTGTTCCTAGTACTGCCCTCTAGACTCAAATAAATAAAGTCTAGTCTCTCCTCCCTGAAAGCCCTTCAAATATGTAAAGGGGACAAATCTGCCCTCAGATACTAAACTATCTTGTGTAACTGAACAAGTCATTTAATTTTTACTTATCTCAGTTTCCTCATAGGTAAAAATGGAAATAAGATTAGCATCATATCCTGGGGAAATTGTAAGGATAAAATGAGATGATATATATGAACCAGTTGACAAAATTTAAAGTACTGTATAAATGCCATCATTCCTCCCCTACTATCTACTCCTCTCCCAAGTTCTAAACATGCTCAGTTCCATTGACTCATTGCACATGGTCTCAAGGCTTTTCACCATTCTTATCTGGAAGTTTTTTGGGGTTTTTTTTGGAGGGCAGAAGGCAGGGAAAGTGGAGTAAAGTGACTTGCCCAAGGTCACATGGCTGCTAAGTGTTCAGTGTCTGAGGCCAGATTTGAAATCAGGTCCTCCTGACTTCAGGATCAGTGCTCTATTCACTGTGCCACCTAGCTGCCCCCAGAAATGGTCCATATTGTCAACATCCTTCTTAAAATATGACACTAAGAATTAAGCTCAATATTCTAGAAGAGGTATGACAAAGGCATTGGGACTACCACCTCTCTCCTGAAGTAGTACATTTTATTGTGTAACAATTCTAATAATGAGGAAGATCTTTTTTTTTCAAGATCAGAAGGAAAACAAAACATTGAGAAAAAATTTATAGACAGATTATCAGATAAAGATATCATATCTAAAATATGCAAAGAACTTTGTCAAATCTACAAGAATACGAGTTATTCCCCAATTAACAAATGGTCAAAGAATACGAACAGTTTTACAATGAAGAAATCAAAACAATTTCTAGTCGTATGAAAAAAAAATGTTCTAAATAATTATGGATTAGGAAAATGCAGATTCAAACAACCTTAAGATATCATTTTATACCTACCAGATTGACCAAAATGATAGAAAGTGAAAGTGACAAATGTTAGAGAGGATGTGGAAAATTGGGGTACATTTTTTGTTTGTGGAATTGTGAATTGATCTAACCATTTTTTTAAACAAATACTTTATTAACTTCTGTTTTACCTCATTCATTTCCACCAAATTTTGAGTTACAATCATTTCCCCCCCCTGTTTTTACCCTACCCACCCTCCCAGAATAGCAGTCCCACAAGATATCGCTTCCTCCAATCTGCTCTCTCCCATACCTTCTCCCATACCCCCTTCGACTTTTCCATTAGAGGAAGGTGAATCTTTGTGTCCCAATGCCTGCACATCTTATCTCCCAATTACAAGCAAAAGAGTATTAATAATAGTATTTATATATATTTGAAACATTTAATGTTAAGACCTTGAATTTCAGATCCATTTCCTTCCTCCCTTGTCACCCATTCCCTCTGGGGAGATAAGTAATTCAGTATATGTTGTACATGTCTAGCTATGCAAAACATTATCATAGTAGATATATTGTACAAGGCTGCTTATAATTCCCTCCCACTCATCCCACCCCCCACCTGGTCCATTCCCTACATGATCCTGTCCCTCTTCTATAGTGGGTACTTCCAACCTCCCCTCCCCCCAAGGATGCCCTCCCATCCATCATCCCTCCTCTCATCCCCCTTCCCCCTATTCTGCTGCAGGTTGAGATATCCCATTTAGTATGTATGTCATTCTCTCCCAGAACCAAATTCAATGAGAATGTGGTTTTGCCTTTTTTGCCTTCCTATTCTCCCCCTCCCTTGCAACCACTTCCCCTTGCTTCTTCTACATGAGATAGTTTACCCTACCCTGTCTCTCCCCATCTCCTCTTGCCACTTTCCTCTCTCACCTCATAATTTCATCCCATGAGTATCCTCCCTTCCCAACAAATTCTGGCTCCCAGAGCGCTGCGCTGGTCCTTCCTGCAGGGCTGGGCTGTCCTCAGTGGGAGGTTAGCTTCTCTGTGTCGTTCTGTGGGTGCTGGGGCTCCAGAAGTTGTTCAGAGTCCCTTTTTACGTAGTTTGGAGAGAATCTGGGGGCAGAGTGGCTTGGATGAGCTGTTTCTACTCCGCCTCTTGGCTCCGCCCCGATCTAACCATTTTGAAGAACAATCTGGAAATATGCCCAAAGATTTAAACATGACTCCTTGTAACCCAGTGTTCCTAGTTCTTCCATCTATGGTCAATCAAAACAGGGCTAACACCACTTCCATATGGTTCTCCTTCAAATACTTGAAGATACATTTCATATCTTCCATAATTCTTTTCTGTGCGAAACTTAACCATTTCCTTTAACTGTTTTCACATGCCTTAAACTTGAGACTGATCATCATTCTGGTTGCCCTCCTCTGAATACTCCCTGAATTATCAGCTTTTCTCCTAAAACAGGATAGTTAGGATGGAACTCAATACTTTAGATGTGGTCTAACAATGACATAAAGGCTAGGATGCTAGACTTCAAGCGATCAAATCTTCACTCACATACTTCCTAGCTATGTGACCCTGGACAAGTCATTTAAACTGTTTTTAGTTTCCATTTCTTCCACTGTAGTGTGATGGATTTGGACTCAATTGCCTCTAAGATTCCTTACAGCTCTAAATTAATGGTCCTATGACTAGAGCAGAACTATTACTTTCCTGTTCCTGGACAGTATGCCTCTCTTCTTCATTAATTCTACAACATTGCCTGAGCTGATAAATGATTGCTAGTTTTCAGTGATACTCAATATTAATTTTTTTATTCAGCACTCCCTCCCTATAGCCCTCTTTGCCCTCACCACCCAAAACTTAGAGCAATTTTAGTCATTCCTCATTTTTCCCTCTTCAAATTATGCTCATCATAAGAGGATTCTCCATTTGACTACTCCTTCTATTCACTAGTTTTACCCAGAAGTGAATCAATCTCCTTTAAAAAACAATTTTAATACATCAATATATCTCTTTTATGACTACATCATATCCCCTTATTTGCAAAAAGATAATCTCCTCTTTATAGTGTTTTAGCATTATCTAATGTTCAAATATATGAGTCACAAATATTATTCAAAAAACATTTCTGAGAAGCTTAATAATCATGGTAGATAGAAATAGTGGTTGCAAAGTTAAGCCGTGCTTTTGAAAGTGCAAAGAGAGTATTGAATTCCATTAGTGGGATATTCAATGAGTAAAGCAATCAGTGTTTTTATTCAAGGGAAGCCACATCTTTACCAAAGACAATCAGGTGAGTAAGGAGGGGGAAAGAGGGCCAAAACAGGAAGGATATTAGGGCCTCACACGGAAGTTGACACCTTCAAAATGGAACAGGAGAGAGCAGAGGAGGGTCATCTCAAGCAGGTGTAGCAGCAGATAACTCCAGACAAGGTACCTTTCAGGCTAAAACTGGAGGAAATTCATAATAATCTGTTGGGGTTCTCTCGGGCTGCAGTTCGGACTGGCCGACCTTACCTTTAACCAGGTCTTTGGACGTCTTTAGACACCTCTGGCCCCGTAGCAAAATGCACAACAGAACGCCAGGACTCAGGATCAGGCTCAACAGGTTTATTCAATGGCTGCTACATGACTCCTCCGCTACCTGAATCCTCTCTGACTCCTTGATGACTCTTTGAAGATGATTCTCCACTTCTGGGAGTCTGCTCTATATATACCTCTGGCTGGAGGGGGAGGAGACAACTTCCGTTGGATGAGGCACTCTCAATGCACAGCAAAAGTTAATTTTTGAGTTTGCAGAAAGCACCTCCGGGTATCTCGGGCCTTCAAGGCCCTTGCACTCCCTCACGCCAAATCCAGGGCCCACACCTTAGTAATTAGTACCTAACAATAATCTTACAGGAGGCTGCTCCCAGGACTCAGCACATTGTTAAATCAAGATTTTGTCGAAATCCTGGGTTGATTGTCACACCATGCAGAAGTATAGCTCAGGGTTCAGGGAAACCCATGTATTTTATAGGGAAGTATAGGCTCTCATTTAAGTAGACCTGATTATATTCCCTGAGGTCACAGGTGTAATGGGAATTTGAAGATCTTCCCTGCCCCTTGGCCACTTGATAGACTTAAGTGAATTTGAGGACCTTCCCTGATTTGAAAATATACTTCTATAAGTATATTTTGCCCCCTAATAGGCTGAATGTGGTCACATGGAGACTGTGGTGGAAGACTTGTTTTTCAGGAATGCCCACACCTTATTGCTTTGTGATTAGGCAGTGGTTCACAAGGGTGATGATGTTCTCTGACCTTGGAGAAGGCTATATATATATATATATCTCCTGATATGAGGTTTTGCTTTGGGGCTCACTTTTGGAAGAGTTGGGTGATTTGGCCAGATGAGACTCTGGGTAGCCATTGAGCCCCCCAGCTTTGAAAACCCAGATGTTGGTGCTTCTCTATTTGGTAACTAACATTGTATGTATGTAATCGTCAGAGAGCTGGAAGCCCTGTCTGTTGAACTGTGTTATTTTCTGTGTCTGTATTTTTTGTCTGCCTGTAACTTCTGTTTGTATCCTCTGAAGTTCAAGGTGCTGACTCTTTCCCTTGAACTAAGTAAATAATACATGTTTGATTAAAGTAAGATTGTTAACCCATTTTGTGTTTCTTTCCTTTAGAAAAGCAGATCAAAGAACCTATGCTAGCAGCCATCCTGGGTATGCTAGGGTGCTTGCTACTACAACAGGTTAAAATGTGCTAATCAGCTAGGAAACTGGAAGTTTCTAGTTCTGAAGGTTCAAGGCATAGAAGATTCAAGATAGGAAGGATGAAAGATTCCAGAAAAGAGGCAGGTCAGAAGGGAGGGGCTTCTGGGAAAGAAAAGGGGATGTGACTAGGTCAGGAGTGGGAAACCTGTGGCCTTTAGGCCACATATACCCTTCTAGGTCCTTGGGTGCGGCCTTTTGACCTAGTCCAAGTTTAACAGAACAAATGGATTTGTTCTGTGAAGTTTGAATTTAATGAAAAGGCCACACTTGCAGACATAGAGGTCCAGGCTGCAGCTTCTCCACCCCTGAGCTGGGTCATAGATAGTTTGTTGGAATAAAGACTAGACTCAAAAAATGTTCCTATACTAAAACAGGTGGAATTTTTATTTTTCACAATTTCACTTAATTCGCCTCCCTTTTTACATTTGGAATCTTATATGCCTCAGTGACCTCAAAGGTGGGAAAATAATGAGATCTGCCTAAAAAGGCTCCTATCCTTCCTCATAAAACATCTGGGCTACCTGGATTCCTTCTGCTGCCTTTATGCAAGATGTAAGAAGGTCCCAGGAATTCCAACAACAGTGTAACAATACTCCAATTGCACATTATTATACCCTTTCAGATGGGCTATCTTAGTATGCTTCTGCAATATGAAAGTGGCAATATGTTTTTTTTGGGGGGGTTGCCTTTTTTTGGAGGGCAATTGAGGTTAAGTAACATGCCCAAGGTTACACGGCTGGGCTTTTTGTTTGTGTGTGTTAAGTGTCTGAGGCAGGATCCGAACTCAGGTCCTTCTGACTCCAGGACCAGAGCTCTACTCACTGCGCCACCTAGCCACCCCATAAGTGGCAATATGTTTTGCCTATGATTCTGAAACAAAATGTATTCCAGATATCTGAATATATCTCTGTCTTTAATCTATTTATTTTGCACCTTCTTGAAAAAGGAAAAAAATTTAAAATGGCATCAAAAATGAGGAAATGAGAATGATTTCTGGGGTAAAGGATAGAATTTAACAATATCACCTTTCAGAATTGGTCACTAAACTTATTGCACCAATGAATCATGAAATTCCATGTTTACTAGATACAAAGCTGAAAGGGGCTTTAAAGATCACATCACCAATGGCTTTTTAACCTGTTTTGTGCCATGGACCCCTTTCGCAGTCTAGTGAAGCCTATAGTCCCCTTCTCAGAATAATGCTTCTTTCAAAAATATATGTAATAAAATAGAATTACAAAAGAAACCAGTTGTATTGAAATACAGTTATTGCATTAAAAAAGAAGTTCATAGATTCCAGGTTAAGAACTTCTGAGAGTACAATCTCCACTCTTTAATTTTTTTGGTCATTTTTAATATATTCCTCTAAATACGTGTAAAAACAATTTTAACATTTGTTGGCATTTTTAAAGTTTTAAGTTCCAAATTCTATGCCTCCCTCCCCTCCCCCTTCCCTGAGACAGTAAGTAATCTGATATATGTTAAACAAGTTGTTAAGGAATGTTAAGGGGTCCCCTGAACTTGTCTTTTTGAATTACCATATTTTCCAGAAACACTGAACCCAGAGCATGCAAGAGGCCCTGAGTGCATAAAAAAAGAAACTCTCCCACCCCCACCCCTGAGCTAACATAGTGTGTTATTTGCATCCCAGATTGAATTTCCTCTGTGTCTTTGAGAGTCAAGACAGGTGCCAATCGGTCTGCACTAGGCTGAGAAACTGCTTTGCATCTGGGACCCTTATAGATAAGCAGACTGTCATATCTTCATGTCCTAGCTCAGTTCCCAAGGGAAAAGAATAAGGCTTTTGCCATCATCTTGCTCTTCAACTTCAGGAGGGGTTTTGTCCTATTATCACCCCTACTACACCTTTTGCCTCCCATACCATGCTCCTTCAGGTGGAGATTTATGTTTCTTCCTCCTTCCTTTGTTGTACTGTCAAAATATGCAAATTTCTATATGGATTGTGAACCCTTCGGATTCTAAATGCATGTTCATTTCTCTTTTAATAAAGCTAGTAGTCAGTAAGTTTCATGAAGTTGTGATTGTCTGTTGACAATGTGCAATCATGTAAAACATTTCCATATTGGGGCCTTTATGGAAGAAGAAAGAGAGGGAGAGAGAGAAATAGGAGGAGGAGGAGGAAGGAGAAAGGAAGGAAGGAAGGAAGGAAGGAAGGAAGGAAGGAAGGAAGGAAGGAAGGAAGGAAGGAAAAGAAAGAAGAGAAAGAAAGAGAAAAATAGTATGCTTTGGGATGAATTCAGATATCATCAGTTCTTTGTTAGGAAACAGATGACATTTTTCATCTTGCATCCTTTGGGCTGATCCCTCTCTTTACAGAAAGAAAATTGAGGACACAAGAAGCCAACTTCAGTTCAATTTAACAAGCTTTCATTCAGTACCTACTATGTGCCAGCCATTATGTTAGGTGCTGGAGACCCAAAGATTAAAATACACACACACACACACACACACACACACACACACACACACACACACACACACACACACAGCCCCTGCCCCTCGAGGAGTTTACTTGCTGTGGGGAAAGTTATTTACCAAAATTCACACAGAAGATAAGTGTCAGCTGGAAGACTAGCCCATGACTCCTAAGTCTAGACTCCTCCACTGAGCTCCTTTCTCTGTCTCTCTCCCCTCCTTTTTCTTGCTCTGTCATCTCGGCTCTGTTATATATGAGGGTGACTGAAAGTGCCAAATATCAGATTCCAGAGCAGAAGAAAATCCAACCAAAGGCAACTAAGACTTTCTACTGTGTTCAAGGGGAAAAAAAGCAAGGAGCTCTTTCTCCTACCTTTTTCTCATGCTGTCAGGTTTTTTTTTCCTCCTAGAAGGTTTTTGTTTTTTTTTTGTTTTGTTTTGTTTTTAGAAAGGAAAGAAACATGGCTAAGTCAAAAGGTAGGAGAAAGCCACCAGGAGGAATCCAGAGATGACCTAAACAGTGTTGAAATCCAAGACTCCTTGGGGAAATGCAAGGGCTTTAACTGCTACATAAATACACAATAAATCACAACAGTGGGATACACATGTCACAGGCAGCACACAAAGAGCCTCTACCATAAGTGCATAATAAATACTCAGTTGCTCAAGCATAAGAGTCATTCAGGCTGAGTTAAAGAATGGGTGAAAGGGAGGGGGTTGTTCACAAGAGATGTCAAGCGTCTTGCCATCACACACTTGATAGCATTATTTTTTATTTAAAAAAAAGACATTACAGGTACAGCTCCCAAAGCAGTCAATTGTCTGGCAATAAAATGTGATGGGGCATGGAGTGATTATGTAACAGCTGCATAGACACATCTGATATCAGTTAGCATCTTCAACCACCCTCATATATAACTGAGCTGAGATGAGAAAGCAACAAGAGGGAGGGGAGAGAGAGACAGAGAAAGAGATTAAAAAGACAGAGAGAGACAGAGATGGAGAAAGGAGAAACAAATAGAGGACAGAAAGAGACATGAGAAATGGAGGAAGACAAACAGAGAGAAGGATGGAGAGACAGAGTCACATTGAGAGAGACAGAGAACTAGAGGGAGGGAAGAGAATGAGAGACTGAGAAAGAGCAAGACAGAGAGAGACCGTGACACAGAGAGATGGCATTGTGAATTAAGAATTGGCCTGGGAGCCTGAAAGTCCTGGATTCAAGTTTAACCTGCTTATGTGACCTTTGAAAAGTCACTTAATCTCTTATGCTCCAGGCATCTAAGACTATAAGTTGTGATAATATGCTTAATATGCTGATGTGCCTTGAGAGAGGAAGTTTATTCAGCCAGTTCCCTATATCAATGAAACCACAGGTCCAGCATGTATACGTGTGTATGTGTGTGTGTGTGTGTGTATGTATGTGTGTGTACATACACATGCCTCAGGGAGCAACATCAGAACAGGTGAGGTTCAAAGTCCTCACAAATACATGCCACTTAGAATTTCTGTAATTATGCAGCTGGTGAACAATGAAGGCATCATAAAACATGATCCTACTGACAACCCACTACAAATACAAAACAGATCTCCTTGCTGTTAGCCCGAAGTGAGTCCTCACAGCTGCCATGTGCTCAAACTAGGGCACAAAAATGTGGGGATTCCCTTTGCAAACAACCCTGCTGGGTATGTTGGACCCACACACCACTTTTCCTCTATGCTCAGCTTCCCACACTTAACTCTCATCTTTTTCCCAATTCAGCTTCCACATTTTTCTGCCTCTGATTAATTTGACCCCACTTGGAAGTGTTTTAGCTAACTATGATTCTCTCTTTTCTTTATGTTTCCCAGATAAATGAGCAGCTCTTCATTTCCATTTTATGCCTCCCCTAGTCTTCTTTCTTTCTTTCTTTCCTTCATTTCCCTTGTGGTAATCACACCTCCCTCTCCCCCAACCACCATTAAAGACAGACTCAGGACAGACCTCCTCTTTTATCTCAGCTATCTGGCTGCTTTTTTCCTCAGATTTTTTGTGATCAAGGCTTGAAGCCAAAATGTTGCATCTAATGTACAAGGTGATATTTTATAGGCTTTTACTCATACAGAGAAAATCAATGCGGCACAAAAATTGCTCTGCTAAATGAATGCAAGGCAGGCTCTACCTGGCTTCTTCTCACTTAAACTATGAAAAAAGAGGAGAGAGAAATTGTATTTTCCAACTATCCTCAATGCTTACTTAATGTTTTCATGGATTCTTAAATAGCCACTGAAGTCTTTGGTTTTGGTTTTTTCTCATCAATTTTTAAGATCATTTGGATAAATTACAAGGTGTCAGGAGGAGATTGCTTCTGTGGCCCTAAGAACCTCTAAAGAATGCTTTACTTTCCCAGAAAAAAAATGTAAATGTTTCAATTAGTCTGGAAATCTCAGGCTACCTCTCTTATTAACCATTAGGCCTCTAACCTCTCACCCCATTCACATCCAAATCAACAGACAATGCAAAAGCCCAGGAATAAGAGACTCAGCATATTTATTATGCAAAGTAAGTAGGAAATGATCCCTCTCATAAAAAATCAGCTAGATACAGTTTTGTATTTGTTATTGTTGTTGTTGTTTAAAGGAAATTATGATTTACATCCAAAATAGTGCATCCATATGAACAAGAGGTCTGGTGAATATAAGGGTACAGAATAGAATGAAAATTCAGTAATGCACTTGAAATGAAGGTGAAAGAGTCATGTGGAGATACTAGGACAAATATTCTGAATCAAAACACTCTGTGCTTCATAACAAACCTGTCAATAAAGGAAGTTTCTTGCAAGTGCTCTATTAGAACCAGGTCAGTCTAAAGCCTCCTAAATGTTGATTGGAATTGGTTTTGCATACAAGTAGAATGTTGCTAATCCCACTTAGTAAATCTTGCAATAATTTTTTGGGAATGTTCATTCATTCATTCATTCATTCATTCATTCATTTATTTCAGAGAAAAAAAAACTCTCAGTTTAGAATTCTACCTGGTTGTTGTAGCAAAGCCAATTAAAATTGTATGGTTAGTATTAGGTAAGATCAAAGAGATCAGTTGAAAGAATAATTGCTATCATGCCCTTTATAGGCAGCCACAACATTATCACCTGTGGGGGGAAATAGCCATTCCAGATGGATGGAGGAACACACTTCCCAAATAAATAACGTTAATACCTACCATGACAAGGTAGAGATATTTGGTGTCCTCAGGAGCAGAGGTGGCCTTTGGTTAGAAGACTGTCTATGTAGTGCAATTACAAGGGCCTCCAAATGCTCACACTCAGTCTAGAAAAATATTTTCATTATTATTCCATTGACATCATCTTAGGAACTGCACTCCTTTAGCCTATAACCTTGATCCCAGTTAAAATGTAAATTCTCCTGGAAGGAAGAGGACTTGAAGCTACTGATCATATATACATAAGTGTGGGTGAATCTTTGATACTTTCCAGGAAGTACCACTTGATAACAGGAAAGCAGGAGGATACTTGATTTAGAAGAAATCTTGAGAAAGGGTGCAGAAATCAGAGCCTTGGAACAGTTAAAGATAAACTTCTGTTTCTCAGTGAGAATTGGCTTATCCAGTTAATAAGCAACTCTTCCTATAATTTGTGCTAACTGCAAATACATACAGTTGTTCCTGCACCAATCTCATATAACATGTAAAACCTCTATTGGGGAGAGGAAAGAGAGGAGAAAGAGGGATAGAATTTAGAACTCAAAACTTTTTTTAATGTTAAAATTGCTTTTACATTTAATTGAGGAGAAAATAAAAAATCATTTTAAAAAAGAAAGAAATGCTATCCCCATGTGCACAATGAGTAGTATGTTCTAAAAAATTTTATACACAAGCAAGCCTATGTTCTCTTCCTGATCAATTAAGTGGCAAGAGCTTCTAGCAAATCAAGAAGGCTTCACAGACAGGGAGACCTAAGGCACACCTTAGTAATTTATATTTAAGTGTGATTGAGTCTTACTAACTTACTACATTCTGTCCTCTTAAAAAGAGTCAGTATGGGGGCGGAGCCAAGATGGTGGAGTAGAAACAGCTCTTCCAAGCCTCTCTGCCCCCAGATTCCCCCCAAACTATGTAAAAGGGGACTCTGAATAACTTCTGGAGCCCCAGCACCCACAGAACAACACAGAGAAGCTAACCTCCCACTGAGGACAGCCCAGCAGCACTGCAGGAAGGACCAGCGCAGCGGTCTGGGACCTGGCAGCATGCAGAGCGCAGAGCGCAGGAGCCGAGCTGAGCCAAGCCCAGGTCTGCTTGAGCTGAGGTTTTAGCCCCAGGGCGGCAGGGCCAGCAGCCAGCTGGAGGAACCCCAGAACACCAGGAGCTGTGGCTACTCCAGAATTATCAACATAGACATGCCTAGGACAAAGTAAGAGGTTAGTGTCCTATGGACTTTGGGGCCTGTATTTGGGGAATGCGTCAGCTCCCTCCCCTGGGGGCTAGAAGCCACTGAGGAGACACGCCATTTTGTAGTTTTCAGAGGCAGCTCTGGCTCCCAGCCTACAAATCGTGGGGAGATCCAGGGATCAGTCTTGGGGGGTAATCGCTCTTGCTTTAACCTCCCTGGATCTGGATTGTGATCTAGGGTGGAAGTCGTGGGTGGGTTTACAGCTTGCCAGAAACGGAAGTTGCCCCCACACGTTCGGGACGAAAATTCCTCTATCTGGCCTTAAAGCCATAGTGTGGCAACAAGCCCAAAAGTCAAGCAATTAAGTGGCAACATGCCAAGGCAAAGGAAACAGAAAAATGCAACCCTAGACTACTATTTTGGGGGCATAGAGCGGGAAAAGGACTGTGAGGTCAGAAGTCCTGCTCCAAAAGCCCCAGGGGAAAACATGAGTGGGTTGCAGGCCATAGAGGACCTTAAGAAGGACTTTAAAAATCAAATAAGAGAAGTGGAGGAAAAATTAGAAAGAGAAATGAGAAGGATGCAGGAAAAGTATGAAATGAGGGTCAACAGCCTGACTGAGGAAAACAACACCTTAAAAAATAGACTAACTCAAATGGCAAAGGAGGCCCAAAAGGGCAATGAGGAGAAGAATGCCTTAAAAAGTCGAATTTGCCAGATGGAAAAAGAATCTCAAAAGTTCACTGAGGAGATTCATTCCTTCAGAGTTAGACTGGAGCAAATGGAAGCTAATGACTTTATGAGAAATCAAGATGCTGTTAAGCAGATCCAAACAAATGAAAGATTAGAAGGCAATGTGAAATATCTCATGGGAAAAACCACTGACCTGGAAAATAGATCCAGGAGAGACAATTTAAAAATTATTGGACTACCTGAAAGCCATGATCAAGGAAAGAACCTAGAAATCACCCTTCAAGAAATTCTCAAGGAAAACTGCCCTGATATTTTAGATCCAGAGGGCAAAATAGAGTTAGAAAGAATCCATCGATAACCTCCTGAAAAAGATCCCAAAAAGAAAACTCCCAGAAATATTATAGCCAGGTTCCAGAATCCCCAGATCAAGGAGAAAATACTACAAGCAGCCAGGAAGAAACAATTTCAATATTGTGGAAACACAATCAGAATAGCCCAGGACCTGGCAGCTTCTACACTGAGGGATCAAAGGGCATGGAATATGATATTCCAAAGGGCAAAAGAACTGGGAATGAACCCAAGGGTCACCTACCCAGCAAAACTGAGTATTTTGTTTCAGGGGAAAATATGGTCATTCAGTGGAATAGAGGACTTTCAAGCATTCTTGAGGAAAAAACCAGAGTTGAATAGAAAATTTGACATCCAGACACAAGAAGCAAGAGATGCCTGAGAAGGTAATCAGGGAAAAGAAATCAAAAGGAACTTATCAAAGTTGAACTATTTACATTCCTATATGGAAAAGCAATATCTGTGACTGATGATATCTTTCTCACTATGAAAATAATGGAAGAAGGGGGTGTGGTCATATGAATACATATGTGAATGTGTGTGTATATGGTTACAGTTATATATGGATAGAGGGCATAGGTTGAATTTGTTGGGAAGGGAGAATACTCAAGGGATGAAATTATGAGGTGAGAGAGGAAAGTGGCAAGAGGAGATGGGGAGAGACAGGGTAGGGTAAACTATCCCATGTAGAAGAAGCAAGGGGAAGTGGTTGCAAAGGAGGGGGAGAATAAGGAAGGCTAAAAAGGCAAAACCACATTCACATTGAATTTGGTTCAGGGAGAAAATGACATACATACTAATTGGGATATCTCAACCTGCAGCAGGATAGGGGGAAGGCGGATGAGAGGAGGGATGATGGATGGGAGGGCATCCTTGGGGTGAGGGGAGGTTGGAAGTACCCACTATAGAAGAGGGACAGGATCATGTAGGGAATGGACCAGGTGGGGGGTGGGATGAGTGGGAGGGAATTATAAGCAGCCTTGTACAATATATCTACTATGATAATGTTTTGCATAGCTAGACATGTACAACATATACTGAATTACTTATCTCCCCAGAGGGAATGGGTGACAAGGGAGGAAGGAAATGGATCTGAAATTCGAGGTCTTAACATTAAATGTTTCAAATATATATAAATACTATTATTAATACTCTTTTGCTTGTAATAGGGAGATAAGATGTGCAGGCATTGGGACACAAAGATTCACCTTCCTCTAATGGAAAAGTCGATGGGGGTATGGGAGAAGGTAGGGGAGAGAGCAGATTGGAGGAAGCGATATCTCGTGAGACTACTATGCTGGGAGGTTGGGTAGGGGAATAATGGGGGAAAAATGATTGTAACTCAAAATCTGGTGGAAATGAATGATGTAAAACAGAAGTTAATAAAGCATTTGTTTAAAAAAAAATCAAAAAAAAAAAGAAAAAGAAAATATACTCTGCCCCCTAATAGGCTGAATGTGGTCACATGGAGCCTGTGCTAGGAGGCTTGGTTTTCAGGAATGACCATACCTTGATGCTGTGTGATTGGGCAGTGGGTCAAGAAGGTGGTAACATTCTCTGACCCAGGAAAAGGCTATATAATCCCTGATATGAGGCTTTGCTTTGGGGCTCACTTTGAGAAGTGTTGTGTGATTTGACCAGATGAGACTCTGGGCAGCCGTTGAGAGCCCCCCGGCTTTGAAAACCCAGATGTTGATGCTTCCCTCTCTGGTAACTGTGATTTGGTATTGATATAATGGTTGGACAGTTTGGAAGCCTTCTGCTTGATCTGTCTGTATACTCTGAAGTTCGGGGTGCTGACCTTTTCCCCTGAACTAGGTAATAGATGTTTGTTTGATTAAAGTAAGCTTGTTAACCCAAATAAATAAATAAATAAATAAATAAAAAGAGTCAGTATGATATAGTAGACATTGAGCTAGCCTTGAAAATTTTCATCTAGTAAATAGTATGTACAAACTGAACACACATTTGCATGTCTTTATGTGTGTAAGACCCGAGTTAGCTCCCTGCCTTTAATGGGTACTAGTTTCATGTAGAGTTAGGTAAGTCAATTAACTTTTTGATGCCCCAGGAAACTCTCAATGATTATGAATTGTGTAAGAGTTGTTGACCTGGACCTGCATCAGTAAAAAGAATATTTATATTCAGAGTGCCCTGAGTGCCCTGATGAAGACACAGTTCTGAACCCCACCCTAAAACAAAAAAATTAAAAAATCCAGGCCACCAGTTCAAGAGTCTACTATGTTACCCTTGAACATTGTATGATAAAAGGAGAAAGAAGAGAAATAAGCATTTGTATCACACTGTACTAGACACTTTTTAATTTTTTATTTTACAAATATTATCTCATTTTCTCCTCACAACAATCCTTAGTAGTAGGTGCTGTTATTAGTCCCATTTACAGTTAATGAAACTGAGGCAGATAGAACTTAAGTGACTTGCCTTAGCTAGTCACATAGCTAATAAATGTCTGAAGTCAATATGAACTCAGATATACCTTATTCCAGGCCCAGCACTCTATCCACTGTGTTATCAATTACATCTAAAACTCTTCCTTCTACCAACAAACCCTAGATTTGACTTGCTGTTGGCTCCTTGTGATAGCTAGGTGCCAGAATCTCCCCCTCTCCTCACCTAAGAACCCTAAATCCCAGTCTTGAGTTTAGTGAAGGACAGATGACTTCTTCATGATCCCTGTTCTCTACTGTTAAGACTCTTGGAAGAGACACTCTGGAAGCCTTTTTTTTTTTTGCCCTTCCTTATACTCCATTACAACTCTCCCCTTTAGAACAGGGAGCACTGACATGCTCAGGCCTCTTCCTTTTCTGGATTCTAAATTTCACACTAATTTAAAATAACCAAAACATGTTGAGCGCGCGCCCCACACACACACACACACACACACACACACACACACACACTTACCTCTCACTCCTAGGATAATCAAGTTGGGGTTATATCTCCATGTTTTAAGAAAATTATATTTGTGAAATTGTGGAATTAAAACAAAAATAAATAATAGAGTTAATGTTTATATTGCAAAATAATTCAGTCCTTTAGGATAACTAAATCAATCCAACCTACTCAGGATTTTTTTAGAACTCACCTATTACCCCTTTATTACTTTCTGGGAAAGACAAGATGAATCTAAATCCTCATTCTGAACACAACGACAAACCTAGATAAAGTATGAACCAAGTACCTGTTCTGATTGGCAGGCTCCCAGTTTCTGCTATGCTTCTTGAACATCTTCCCTTCCTTAAGGACCCTGACATTTGTAAGGCATATTGGAATTTCTTAGACTGCACAAGCTGCTAATAAATTGGACAAGGAAGTTCAGGGGGGCCTTTCATCATTGGTTCAGTACATGAGCTCTTATGCAGGTCACCACTGAGAATGTGACATAAGGGACTCACCTGGAAAATAGAGCTAATAATATGGACCCATCCCAAAGAGTCATTATGGACAATGCTTCATCTTCCAAGAATTAAATCCTTAATAAAGAAGATTACAAAATATTTGGCCACATGGATATTCCCACACAGAAGTGATACACTGTAAGCCACTTGAGGGCAGGGATCCTTTGTGATACTGCTTTTGCACACTGTAGCAGCTGATACAAGGCTAGGCATTGAATAAATATTTGATATATCATTTTTATTAATAAATCTCTCTTTAGAAAACATAAAAATTCTACATATTCTCTATATCCACCAAAATAAATAGGCATCAGTGACAGAAGGATTAAAATAGATGTAAAAAAAAACTTTTCTAATCCACCAATATTTATTGAGTACAACAACTAGTAAGACAGGGCAGGTAGGTGGTACAATGGATAGAGTGCTGGATCTGGAGTCAGGAAAACCTAAGTTCAAACCTGGCCTCACACACTTGCCAGCTGTGCGACCCTGACAAGTCACTTAACCTGTTTGCCTCAGTTTCTTCATCTGTAAAAATGAGCTGGAGAAGGAAATGGCAAGCCATTCTAGTATCTTTGTCAAGAAAATCCCAAATGGAGTCACAGAGAGTTGGGCATGGTTGAAACAACTCAACAACAATAGTAAGACACTGTGGTTGAAACTGTCAAATGTAATGGGTTATCATGGGAATCAATTTGGAAATATTTAAGAGAAATAGACTTTTTGAATTGTTCTGGGCTTTAGGTTAGAAGGATCACATACATGCTGTGTTTCTATAATCATAAAACATTAAATAGAGAGACACTATGGTATAGTTTATAGATTATAGATATAGATTATTAGTGTTTGTAAGAACTGAGTTCAGTCCCTTTCTCTAACTCATCCTAGGTGACAGTAAGAAAGTTATTTAGCCTCTTAATGCCCCAGGCAGTTTCCTAATGATACTCTCGACCTAAATCTGTGGGAGGCCTGTGATAAAGTCATGGGTCTCCCCATTAAAAATAACAATAATAATAAGCTAAAGAGTTATGACTTAAACCATAAATAATCCAGTTTGAGCTCTTCATTTTCCAAATAAGGAAAGTAAAGTCAGAGAGGTTAAATTATTTCCCCAAAACCACACAGCTGGCTGATGATAGATTCAGTTGTTTGAAAGGGCAGAAATTCATAGAGGTCCAAAACTGACTCCTACTCACTGTAATATCCAGTTTGTTCAGTTCATTTCTTTCCCCAGGAGAATATAAGTTCATTATAAATAGGGACCATTTCCCTTTTGTCTTCATCTCCCTAGCACCAAGAACACTATATTTCACAAAGTAGGGGCTTAATATATATTTGTAAAGGATAAAAGAATTGAATTTCCTGTTCATCCTTAAGGACAGAAACTACAAGTAGAGTCTCCATACTCAAATTGGAGTCATTATCCAATGTCCTAAAGTTCAAAGTCTCATGTGAATTTAGATTTTAGGATTTCTGTTTTTGGAAGAGTATATGGACACCATGCCTGTATGTTTCTGTCCTTGAGGCAGAATAAGAAATTCAATACAATTCAATTTCACATCCAAAAAATGTTCATGGAATTGAATTGAACTTTCTGCTGAAATTTAAGAATAGCAACATACAGGTGCAGGCTCCATATTATAATGTGAGTCTTCATTCATTGTTCCATATCCTGGAGGTAAGGGAATTTCACAAAGATTCATAGTCTCCAGGCTTCAGGAGGACAGTATGTATGTTTCTATCATTAAGGTAGAAGAGAAAATACAAGTAAATTTTATTCCATATAGTAGGTAATAAGTATTCCTGGAAATGAAGTAAACTGAATTTCCTACTCAATGTTTAGAATAGCAAAATCCAGCTACAACCTCCATACGGCCCTCCAAAAACCTCAAGAATATAAATCCTTGTAAAACTCTTTAAGCTGTAGAATACAGGCAATGAATGACTGTCCCTCATCTAAACAATCCAAGACATATTACAGTACTTTTCCAAATTACTTTGAAATATGAGCTGCACAGGCCAAAAGAGAAATTCAACCATGGTTTTGCTGCTCATAAGGGCTATGTACTTAAAAGATCCCCACTGCATCATTATTCTGTTAACAACAACAACAGCAAGAAAATAACAGCAGGTGTTAGAAGGAAGGAAGGAAATTGGTATATAAAATTAGGGGCATTACCTGTAATAAAGGAAGTTAAGAATTACAACAAGCCCACTGGGAGTCATTTTGGTAATCACTGTTTAATAGCAAGAAAAATAAACAAAGAAAAATGATAGCTGTTATCAAATAACAACAAAAGTCCTTGTCAAATTACCCATCTTTAGTCTCAGCATATGATTTGTCTGTAGCACTTCTTCCCCCTTTTCAATCCTCTGACTGGGGAAAAAAAAGTTTTACTGATAGGAGGTTACTCTTTATCTTCAAAAGTAAAGCAGAAGAAAACCTAGAGAGGAGGAGACTTGTGGGGGATTACAGGGGAGAGAAGGAAGGTGATCACTACCTTCAAATATCTGTAGGGTTTTCATGCAGATGAAGATGATTGTTCACTGCTGCAAGAGAGAATGTGGACTCAACCTAACTGAAGAAACTCCAACCAACTGGAGCTGTCCAACAGTAGAATGCATTACTTTTAAAAAGCAATAAGCACATTGACCCTGGAAAAATTTAAGTGGAGGTGGATGGCCTCTGTCAACAATTTTGCATGATAGATTTCTGAATTGAAAGGTTGTACTAGATGACCTCTGAGGGTACTCCCAATATCTTGTGATTCTATATTGGATAGGCAAGATATTCACCATTCTGTAGGTTCAAACATCTGTAACTCCGGGGAAAAGCTATTACTCCCTTAATTAGAATTACCTTATAAATCTACCTTTTCTTTGAAGGTAATTTAGTGCAAAAATGTTAAAGAATGCTTTTAGAAAGTACCCTTGGTGTATTCCAGTAAACATATTCACAATGTACATCTCATAAGCGAGAATGAAGGGACTGAAGCAGAGAGGACTGAACTGATTTCATCCATGAAGGAAATCCTCATTGGGGAAACTCCCACTACCAACATAGATTAGTACCCACTCTGCAAGATATACTCTTGAGAGTTGCCTAGGACATGGAGAAGTTAAATGATTTGCTCAGGGTTCACATAACCAGTATATGTAAGAGGTTGAACTCAAACTTAGGTTTTCCTGATTCCCAAGACCTGTTCTTTATCTATTATACCATGTCTACCTCTTATGCCCCACATAATTGTTAAAATAAACTAGCACTAACAAAGGCAAAAGGAAGAGAATGAGGATTTATATAGCACCTACTAGGTACTAGGAATTGTGCTGTTTTAAAAATATTATCTCATTTGATTCCCCACAATAACTCTGGGAGGAAGGTGCTGTTATTATATCTATTTTATAGTTGAGGAAACTGAGGCAAACAAAAGTAAGTGATTTTCCCAGGGTCACACAGGTAGTAAGGGTTTGAGGCCAGATTTTAACTCAGGTGTTCCTGACCCCAGTCTTAGCACTCTATCCACTGCACTACCTACTTGCCTCTAGGCACTAGATATTATATAATAATTGTTTGAACAACTGTTATATTTTGTTGTTTAGTGGTTTCAGTCCTATCTGACTCTTCATGACCCCATGTGGGCTTTTCCTAGAAAAGATACTGGAATAGTTTGTCATTTCCTTCTCCAGCATATTTTATAGATGAGGAAGTGACTTGATCAGGATCACACAGCCACTAAGTATCTGAGGCCAGATTCAAACTCAGGACCCCAGACCCAGCAATCTATCCATTGCACCACCTAGCTCCCCTACTGTTATTATACTGGGAAGTATTAATACAATTTTAAATCTAAATTTATTTCACAGACAACCTAACTAATGTAAAAATAGTTCAATTATTGAATATAAACAAAAATATATATATATATATGTATTTTTGTATACCATTCTTCATGGTACCACAGAAGAAAAAAATACTATATCTGAAGTCAGAGGCCCGAGGTGAAAATCCCAATTCTGTCACTCCCTGTAGAATCTTGGCCAAATCACTTAACTACTGTGTACCTGGCTTCCTCATGGGTAAAATGAAGGACTAGACTAGATAGCTTTTGTTGTCCCTTTCATCTCTAAATCTATGAGCCATTCATTTGAACTGCATAGTTGTTATGTACTCAAGGTTTATATCTTTCCAGAAGGTGGGGATCTCTTGAATAGTAGGGAATGTAGCTTCTGAGTTTTGTCATTCTCTACCTGCATTTGACAGCCCTTAGGACTATTTTCAAGGCATAATGGAAAAGGTCTTGTCAAAACTCAATATGTAGTTATTTAAAAGAGGCATAAGAAAGCATTAGTGTGAGTTGAACTAACATGGCAGAGAAGCCCGAGTTCGCAGCCTCAAAGTCAAGATCTGTCTAATACACAATGGTTACATGACCGTTACATGACTCTTCAAGGCCTCAGGCTACTTTTGATGGCTTATCATTGCAGAGTAGGTACCTCAGTAGGAGATCTCTATACTGATGAAATCATGGAAGAGGTTCAAAAATATTGAAATAAAAAATATTCATTTTGTTGACATTCAAGTGACATTTTTGAGGGCTTGTTACTTGCTTGACAAAGTAATCCTCCTATGTCACTGGTGTCAAACTAAAAAGAAATGACTGAAGGCTGTATATCAACTTAGAAAACCACAAATTAACATTATCTATGTTGTATTTTGGAGAAGGAAATGGGAAACTACTCCTGTATCTTTGCCAAGAAAATCCCAAATAAGTCACAAAGTCAGATACTACTGAAACAACTAAAGAAGAAGAAAATGTTGCACTGTATTTTCACTTGTTTTGTTAAACATAATATTAAATATATTTTCATCTGGTTCCAGATAATCAGACCAGAGTTGATACCTCTGGTCCTATATCTCATCCTTACCCACCTTTAGGTGTTCAGAAAGACCATTCCAGATTCTGTGTGATATCAACAATGGGTATATTCCTTCCACCAATGTAAACTGCAGTTCCTCATTGCCATACTAGATTATCTTTGTGAGTTTCAATGTTCAAAGAAATCTATCATCACCTGGTGACCAACATTCTTTCTGGGATAAATGTCTAACAGCTTATTTAGGTTGGTCTTCAAATGAGTTTGTCTCCTGATTTACACATAAATCCTTCCTAATTTGGTAAAACCTAGCAATCAATGAATTCATATTCATTAAAATACCTACTATATGGACCAGACATTGCAGTAGTCACTGAGAAGACCAATACAAAAATGAGTTAGTGTGTACCAGGTGTGGGTATGTGCCTCTAATTCCTACTACTAGAGATTTTGAATATTTTTCTATGGATCAGGACACTTAGGGAAATGAGAAAATGTCTTACTGTAGGAAGAAATATGTACAAACTGAATACACATCAGTAACGTCTAGTAATTCTTAGTCTTAAAAATTAGGAGACTTTGATTCAAATACAATGCATTTATTGATTTAGAGTAAATTCAGATCCTATTGGTTACCTACTACCTATGTGACCTAAGGCAAGTTAATTACCTTCTCTAGACTTTAGTTTTCTCATTTGTAAGATGGAGGGGGGCAGGGGGGAGCTACATTGCCTTTAGTGTCAATGATCCAATGATCTCATAATCATCCTAGGATTCAAAGAATGCTTATCTACCCAAAGAATAAATTTTCTTATGACTGTTACCCAGTATATTTTTGATGATTTTTGAGGCTCAATCAAGACATTCTTAAGAGTAGAATGACTTAAAAATAGCATCCTCAAAACCCCACTAGCTGAATGGGATAAAAAAATGTTTATGATTTAATTAATAACCATGACTTTTTAAAAATTTCTTATTTTGTTGCATTTTTCAAGTTTATAACTGGTGCCTACATGATAACTATAATTCTGTGATAGAAAAGTCGATTTATCTAAGGAAAGGCAAATACTTACCTATTGAATAGTGAATTGATTGAGGGAAGTATAATTTAAGCAAGAACATGTGCTATGAGGTTAAAAATTCAAAAACATACTGATCTGAAAATTTGGCTTAAAATTTTTTTTAAATCTTTACAATACAGTATATTCTTAAATCTGATTGGGTTTATATGTCTTTTTAAAATGTTATATGGAACAGATTGATAAAAAATAAAAGTAATGATCCCAACAAAAGAGACTAGAGGGTAAAAATACAGAAAGGGCCAGAAAAGTTCATCTTGAAAACAAGAAACTAGAGAGTCTGAAATGCTATAATGCTTAGAGTTACAAATGGGATTCATATAATTCTTCACTTATCATGCAGCCAAGAAGACAGATGTATTGGCATTGACAAATGAGCTGTCAACCTTATTTGCCATCTTTTATTTTTTAATTTTTAATTTTTCTCACAATTCCAAGGTCATTTCCCTTGTGACTCATATAATTAGACTCCAGAAGTCTGGGAAGGGAGTGGAGAATGGAGGCAACAGACACTCGGCAGCTAGCAGAGCCATTCAACTTGGGGGTCTGGATACTCAGCCAAATGTCTGGTTTGCTTGGAAAAGGAATTCTGTTCTGAGTTCTCAAGAAAAGATACTTTTAATGACAGTGAGATATTAACATTTCCCTAAAACTCAAGGTGAATTTTGTACTGAAAAAAGATCAGGATTCCTGACATTGTAAAACTCTTAGAGACCCTTGATATTCACCATGGGTATTTTATTTGAGTTGAGGATTTCATGGAGAGCCACAGAATTCTGAAAAAGAAAAGGTCCATAGAGCTCACTTATTATAAGGCCCTCATTTTAGTGTCTAGGAAAGTGAAGATCCCAGTATGCTCGAATCCTAGCTCAGGCTTGCAATTCCTCGGCCTTGTAGACATTGCCTGTTCCCACATTATACAAATATTTTCAAAATCTAAAATCTAATCTAGGGTAGGTGTTCTTAACCTAGGGGTCTATGACTTTTTAAATATATTTTGATATATTTTGATATAATTGGTTTCCTTTACAAATATTATCCCATTATATTTCTGTATAGGCATTACATATATAATTAGACATTTGTAAAGTGCTTAGCAGAATTCTTGGTGCATAGTAGGTACTATATAAATATTTATTCCCTTCATCCCTTCCTTGCTTTAAGCATGTAAAAAATTATTTGGAGAAAGGATGTATAAGTTTCACCAGACTGCAAAAACAGTCCGTGGCACAAAAAGGTTAGGGTCTTTACTTTAGGGCAATGTGGGCATGTTTTAAGGGAACCCAACTTCTCATTAAAGTAACTCTCAGTGGTAGGAGTATATAAAGAACAATTAAAATGTATTAGGCATAATTATACATTACCTAAATTTCTTCAGATCACTAGCAGCTGGAAGGGAAATTTCCTTAAGATTTCTTGAAACCCCAAGATTTTGCTGAGGATTCTTTGAAACTGAGCTCAAAGGAACCTTATACTGTATCATCCAACACTACTATTTAACAGATAAGGAAAGTAGGGCCCAGAAGAATTTGGAAACTTTCCCAAGATTCTATAGATTGTAAGTACTGAAATCCTAGAATACTAATTTCAAATGGATAATAAGATCTAACATTAAAAATTAACTTAGAGGAAATATTTTTTGACATTCCAATCAATGCAAAAATCCCTTCAACTACATCCATGACCAGAGAACATCTGGCCTCTTAAATATTTCCCACAACAGAAAATTCACTTTTTTTTGAGACATTATATTTTTATACAGCTCAATTTCTTAGAAAGTTCTTTCTTATTATGACCTTATATCTTCTTCCTTGTAATTTACACTAATTGGTCCTAGTTCTGCTGTGAATATTAAGGTTCTACCCTCCCTTAATAATCTAATAACAGAAAACTGGTTTCCAATAAATAAATCAACAACATAAACTAGATGTTAAGGAATTTTCCTACAACCCCATTGAAGGATAAACAAGAACAAAGTACAAATAAGGCATCATTCAATTTAAGATGATTGCACAGTTTCAGTCATTATATAAAGGCAAGTGCTATATTCACATAGGAAACTGTAACAGGCTGAAAGGATCAGACAAAATTCTGTGTCTGTGTATAAAAAGAATGGCCACACTAGCAGCGGTTAAGCTTAGTGGTGGAGGAATCCAATTTCAGAGGCTTTGGAATTGAAACCAGGCCTCTGAAAGTGAAACTCTTAGGGGAAAAGAGCTCTTCTTCCCTCTTCTCCTTACCTTTTTTTTTTCTTTCATGATGATGACCTAGATGACCCTTTATCAGCTAGATTGGACAAGGAGGAGATAATACATCTAGTAAGGAGGTAAATGACACACTGAGGAACAATGGAAAGTAGAACAGTCAGTAGGGAAGGGAAGCAGCTTCAAAGAGCATGACTCCTTGCAGCAGAGAAGAACTTTGGCTAGGGTCTGAGGAAGGACTTCCAATACATAACATAATAGGCGTTGTTTACCTTTTCATCATGAATACATTATACATCTCACTACTAGTTTTTGTAAATTTTAGCCAACTCTTGCTATGTGTATTTGTGAGGAGGCTGCTTCAAGCTTTTGAAGGGAATGTTTTATAGCAATTTTTCTTACCATTAATTAATTTTTAGTTGGAAGCACACTGGCGGGGGCTTGTAATAGAAACAAACCTCTTCAATGTCACTGCTAGAATCCTAAGAATAGTACTAGCTATCTGCTGGTGACCCCAACTTATGATAAGGAGTAGTCACACAGGGTATCACCCTGTTCTTTGGAGTACAACAGAATAAATATTCTCTTTCATCTAACTCATCATCTTCAAATACTTTAAAACAATTAATAAGCACTCTAACAAAGTTTTTTTTTCTAAGATAAACTAATCTAGTCCCTTCAATCATATCTGTGGCAAGAACAGTATTTAATATTTGCCCCATGCAAGTTAAACTAATTTTGTTGGTTTTTATTAAAAGGTATTCTCTTTTTTGCAATTTATTTGTTCATTTTTAGTTTTCAACATTCATTTCCATAAGATTTTGAGTTACAATTTTTTCTCCGTTTTTTCCCTACCCCACCCCAAAATACTGAGCCTACCGAATACCCCTTCCCCTAATCAGTTCTTTCTTTTTTTTTTCATTTTATTTTTTATTTGTTTGTTTATTTTTAGTTTACAAGATTCAATTCCACAGTTCCTTGAGTTTCAAATTTTCCTTCCCTCCCACCCACCACCCCCCACGATGGCATATAGTCCAGTATAGGATCTGCAAATACTTTCACATTAGACATTAGTCAGGTTATAAAGGCGTATTGTACTAGATGGAATGAAAAATGGTAAAAAGGAAATAAAACCAAAAAATGAAAAGAAAAAGATTATATAATTTGCTTCAATCAGGATTCAAACTCAGTTCTTTCTAGTTCTTTCTCTGGATGTAGGCATCTCTCTCCATCATGAGTCTTTTGGGATTGACTTATATCACTGCATTGCTGAGAAGAGTCCAGTCTGTCATAGTTGGTCATAACACATATGTTGTGCCTGTGATTGTATACAAATTTCTCCTGGTTCTACTCTTCTCACTCAGCATCAGTTTGTATAAGCCTCTCCAGGTAAATATGAAGTCCGTCTGCTCCTTGTTTCTTACAGCACAATAGTATTCCATTACATGCATATACCACAACTTGTTCAGCCATTCCCCAATTGATGGGCACCCCCTTAATTTCCAATTCTTTGCAACCACAAAAAGAGCTGCTATAAATATTTTTGTACATATGGGTCTTCTTCCCACTTCTATGATCTCTTTGGGATATAACCCTAGAAGTCGTATTGCTGAGTCAAAGGGTATGAAAATATTTTTAGCCCTTTGGGCATAATTCCATATTGCTCTCCAGAATGGCTGGATCAGTTCACAACTCCACCAGCAATGCGTTAGTGTTCCAATTTGCCCACATCCTCTCCAGCATTTGTCATTTAATCAGTTCTTTCCTATATCTTCCCCCACCCCCTCCCTAACTTTCTAGTAGGGGAATATGGATTTCTATACCCCAGTGCCTGTATATCTTATTTCTCAGTTGCATGTAAACAAAAAACAAAAAGAATTTTTTAAACATTTGTTTTTAAAAATTTGAGTTCCAGATTTTTTCTCTTCTTCCTTCCTTACCCACCCCCACTGGGAAGATAAGCAATTCAATATATGTTGTACATGTGTAGTTACACAAAATATTTTCATAATAGTTATATTGTGAAAGACTAACTATATTTCCCTCTATCCTATCCCACTCCCTACTTTTTCTATTTTCTCCTTTGACCCTGTCCCTTTTCAAAAGTGTTTGCTTCTAACTACCCTCTCCCACAATCTGTCCTCCCTTCCATCATCCCCCTTCTTATCCCATTCCCCTCCCCTATTTTCCTGTAGGGTAAGATACCCAATTGAGTGTGTATGTTATTCCCTCCTTAGGCCAGATTCAATGAGAATAAGGTTGAAACATTCACATTCCTGCTCTTCACCTCCATTTAACAGTTTTTTCTTGCCTCTTTAATATGAGATAATTTGCCTTATTCTCTCTCTCCCTTTCTCCTCCCAATATATTCCTCTCTCACCTCTTAATTTTATTTTTTAGGTATCGTTCCTTCATATTCAACTCATCCTATGCCTTGTCTATGTATTCATGTATATACATATGTACACATTCACATTTATATTTATACAAAGATACACCCTCCTATACATATATATGTATGTATACATATACATGCATATATATTCCCTTCGACTATCCTCATACTGAGAAAAAAAATGTCATTTTTCCATGTAGGCATGTAAATAGTTCAACTTTGATAAGTTCCTTATGATTTCTTTTTCCTGTTTACCTTCTCATGCTTCTCTTCCTTCTTGTATTTGAATGTCAAATTTCCTATTCAACTCCAGTTTTTTCATCAAGAAAACTTGAAAGTCCTCTATTTCATTGAATAGCCATATTTTTCCCTGAAACATTCTACTCATTTTTGCTAGGTAGGTGATTCTTGGTGTTAATCCCAGCTCCTTTGACCTCTGGAATATCATATTCCAAGCCCTTTGATCCTGAAATGGCAGTTAGGTTCCCATAGCGCTAGCTTCTACACAAGGCCTCTTACAAGGCCCCTCAGGGGGCTCCAGAAACCTAGCATAAAGGTATGACCATTGTGAAACCTCGCCCTGGACCTGCCTTGTAACTAAAATGAAGATCTGCCCTGTTAGCTTGCAGCCCCCCTTAGTTTACATCCCTATGTAGCAACAGTTGCCTTGCTGATCACTGTTTGTTTCAGGAAGTACTTTTTATTGTATAAAAGCTTCCTGGATAGACTGCTCAGGGCTGCCTTCCCTTTTGGGTGACAGTCGCCAGCTTAATAAAAGCACTCCCCAAAATGCTAATTGGCTATGTCATCCTGTATTTGCCTCAATTGTCCATTACAATCCCTCAATGTAGAAGCTGCCAGATCCTGTGTTATCTTGATTGTGTTTCCAACTATATTCAAATTGTTTCTTCTTGGCTGCTTGTAATATTTTCTCCTTGATCTGGGAACTCCAGAACCTGGCCATAATATTCCTAGGAGTTTTCTTTCGGGGATCTTTTTCAAAAAGTGATCAGCGAATTCTCTCAACCTCTATTTTGCCCTCTGGTTCTAAAACTTCAAGGCAATTTTCTTTGAGAATTTCCTGAAGGATGATTTCTAGGTTCTTTATAGTATGAAGCTAAAGTTGCCCAATAGCTTTCTTTGTTCCTTTTCTATGGTTCTGATTTCCAAGCTGTGAACCAGCATGTAGGAAACATTGTGTGTAGTAAAATATTAGCCAGGCTAATGATATGATCATCATGGTGATGAAAGCAATGGCTACAACAGACTGACCACTGATGAACTCTTGCACATGATATGTGCCAACTTCTATAGTCATTTTAACTGAAATTCTTCTTTGCACTGGCCCCAAAATTTCTATTCCTTTTGGATAGCTAACCATAATTACCACTGTATTTCCTGTACCCAGGTGTGACACGGAGTTAGTGCCGTTGCCGTAGTTCTCCTCATCATCGATGACCATGGGCCGAGGTGTTTCTGAGGGCGGTGTTGAGCACCTTATCATTGAAGGTGCAGTCCCCGAGGACACTCCCTGGCTGGGGCACAGAGTACTGCGTGTCAGGCATGCAGCCCTTCTGGTCAAGGCCCGGGGCACGGGGTATGCCCACCAGGCCCTGCAGGCTCTCCTTAGGCGAGTTGTCACTGTAATGGCCACTCTCAGTGGCTCAGCAGGTCCACGTACACTGTGCTCACCAAGGCCAAGTACCACTCGAGCACCCGGCCCTGGGCCCCACCAGCTAGCACAAGGCTAGGGCCAAGAGAACCATGGCACCTCTCTGCCATCACTTAGTCTTGCTGCACCACAGCCTTGCTGCGCCTGAGAGAGGAGGAGAAAGCTGAGGAGGTGGGGTCGGAAGAGGTGGAGGCCAGGCCGAGGGCACAACTGGGAGGGGGGTGCTTGGCCCACCTGGAAAGAGCTCACTGGCAAGTAGTCCAATAATTTTAAAAGTATCTCTCCTGTCTCTATTTTCCAGGTCAGTGCTTTTTCCAATGAGATATTTCACGTTGCCTTCTATTTTTTTCATTTGTTTGGATATGTTTTATAGTATCTTGATTTCCTATAAAATCATTAGCTTCCATTTTCTCCAATCTAATTTTGAAGGAATTATTCCCTTCAGTGAGTTTCTGAAATTCCTTTTCCATCTGGCAAATTTGGCTTTTTAAGGCATTCTTCTCTTCGTTGGCTTTTTGGTTTTCTTTTGCCATTTGAGTTAGTCTATTTTTAATGTGTTATTTTCTTCAGTCAGGCTGTTGACTACCTTTTCTTGATTTTCTTGCATCATTCTCATTTCTCTTGCCAATTTTTCCTCCACTTCTCTTACTTGATTTTCAAAATCCTCCTTGAGCTCCACCATGGCCTTTAACCAATTCATATTTTTCTTGGAAGCTTTTGATGCAGGAGTTCCAAGCTTTGATCCTTTTGGTCCCCCAAAAAGGAATCCATGGTAGGATTATGTTTCCTCTGTTTGGTCATATTGCCATTCAATTTCTTGGCTTTTGAGCTCTTTGCCATGGTAGAACTCTGCTTTCAGAATGGAGAGAGTTTTGTCTCAAATTGCTGGGGGTTTTGCAGCTGCTGGAGCTATTAAGAGGGCACCCTCTCTGCAGTCCCCACAAACTCTGGCATACTGGCCACACACCCCAGGACCACCACCCAAGACTGTGATCCAGATCCAAGCAGGTCACAGCAAGAGAGATTACCCTCTGAGTGGTGGTTTGGTCCCCCTTACAATCTGCAGGCCAGGAGCTCTGGAAGGAGCCACACAACAATAGATGCAACCACCACACCTCTGCCACTTCTTGCCCAGGGGCAGGGGCTGGATGGTGCTCTTCTGACTCCCTCTTCCAACAGAGTTCCTGACTGATCTTTTACTTTGTCTTTGGTGTTTATGGGTTGAGAAGTCTGGAAACTGCCACAACTGCTGGTGATTCACTCTCCTGAAGTCTGCTCTGGCTGCCCCTGTTCAGGGCTGCCCTGGGGCCAGAACCAAGGCTCATGGGGAATTGTGCTTGGCTCCCAGTCTGGTGTGAGAGACCCTTCCTGTCAACCTGCCAGGCTGCCTTCAGCAGGAGATTTGTTTCTCTCTATCACTTTGTGTGGGTTCTATAGCTCTAAAATTTGTTTAGAGTCATTTTTTATACGTATTGGAGGTGGTGGGAGCTGGAACCACAAAGAAGTCCTGCTTCTACTCTACCATCTTGGCTCCACCCCTTTAAAAGATAGTCTTGAAACTTAATTGGCTCTGGGGCTAAAATATCAGACTCTTGACATTATTTCCAGGTCACTTGAACACAAAGCAGCCCAGAGGAGTTCTAGGTGTTCTTTGATGCTCAGCTCACGGCTCATAATAGATAAGTAAATTTGGCTAAACCACCTCAATCCAAAGTGTCCTCTGTTCCTATCTTTCTTGAGTATCCTTCTCCTCCTACAGCTAAGTAAATCTCCTTTTCTTAACTGCTGAATGGCCTACAAATGGATCATTGTATTCCGATATCAAATTAGCAGACTGGGCTAAGTGAGGCCCAGGCCAGAAAAATATCTCATGATACAGTTTCCATCAAGATTATAGTCACTTTCTGCTAAATACATTCATCTTAGTTTGTTAATGTCTCTCTTAAAATATGGCACCTAGAACTAAATAGCATTTGGAAAAGATGTTGTAATCTTAATAGATGTCAGAGAGAAAGCAAATTTGGGAGATATGATATGTCTT
Source organism: Gymnobelideus leadbeateri (assembly GCA_011680675.1). Taxonomy (NCBI): domain Eukaryota; kingdom Metazoa; phylum Chordata; class Mammalia; order Diprotodontia; family Petauridae; genus Gymnobelideus; species Gymnobelideus leadbeateri. The sequence continues at coordinate 207,244 of WOXC01009417.1, read as the reverse complement.
CTAACACTCAAAGGATGGCAAAGAGGCTATAGAAAATTAGAGAATCTAGCAAGACAGAAGCTACTTGCATCTGTCCTGATTGGACTAGATGTAATAAACAGGGCTTAAAGAGGTTCTGAGGTTTCTGATTACTTTAAACCCTTCTTGACAGGCAATGCAATGTTCCTCTGGTGAAGAGAGAACTCAAACATAATTTCCTTTTCCATCCCTTTCTGCCTCTCTACTGATCTGATTTTCTACCTCTCTACTTAGTTAGTAGTAGTAGTAAACTACAAATCAAAACAAACCAGAAGTTTTACCACATTTCAGCAAATTGGCAAACAACAAAAATCAAGTAGTATTAGAGGTATTATGGAAAGACAGGAACACATACACTTTTAGTGGGTTTGTGAGTTGGTCTAACTATTCTAGAAAGCAATTTGGAATTATGCAAATAAAATAATAAAAATAGCCATGCCTTTTGACCCAAAGATTCTACAACACCAAAAGAAGTCAAAGACAGAACCAAGCTTATATATACAAAATTATACTAAAATACTCACAGCCATACTTTTTGAGGAGCAAAGAAATGGAAACAAAGGAGATACGCATTAAGTGGTGACTAGATTTTTAAAATTATGGTATGTGAACATAATAAAATATAATTGTGCTGTAAAAAGTAATAAACATGATACATACCGAGGGTCATAGAAAGATTTATATGAACTGATATGAAATAAAGTGACTAGAAAAATATACAAACATAGTGTCTCAGAAGTCTTTATTCAGTTTTAAGGTATAGCTATTAACTAAAACTTTTATGAAATATTGTCTTAATGATTAAAACAAAAATATTGAAAATGGAGAAAAAAACAATAGAAATTGAATCTTAAAAGCCATTTTAAAAAACTGCAAAGGTCTAGGTCCACAAGGGTGAAACACTAAATATAACATCATATTTTTAAATAAATTTTTGTCAATTTTGCTGATTTTCTATTTTTTAATTCTAAAAAAAAAAAGAATTGGGGCAGCTAGATGGAGCAGTAGATAGAGTACCAGTCCAGAGTCAAGAGGATCTGAGTTCAAATCCAACCTCAGACACTTGACACTTACTAGCTATGTAACCCTGGGCAAGTTACTTAACCCCAATTGCCTAAAAAAAATGGCACTCTGAAAAGAAGAAGGTGAGAAAAAGTGTTACAGGAGAAAATCTAGATGATATATCAACAATAAAAATCAATTTAAAAATTTAATTATAAGAAGTAGCAAATTTCATCCTATGAATCATATGTGTCCTCTATCTTTTAGGTTACTATTCTGAATTATATTTTCAATTTATAAAAATGTTTGTGTCTGTGTATAGATTTGCATATTTGTATTGAGCTAGAAATTTATCTGAAAGCTCATGTGCTTACTAGTCCTCATTAACTATCTATCCTCTCTAGAGAAAAAGTGATTCTCCTTAAGGGATACAGCCAGCCTATTATTCTAATGTCCATTGCCTAAAGATTCCTAGTTACTGCCTGGGAAAGAGAAGTGGTTACTTTCACATACACAACCTCAAAATCCCTTCTCAGAAGAGTATTCTTAAGCAAATCTGGCAGAGATTTTAGTCATAGAGTTTAAAAAGGAACAATGATCTTTCCAAATTAATAGTTCCCTTCATGTCTGTATTTCCTAAGTCTCATAATGAACTGTAGCCCTTTGTAGATCCCTTAGAAAAATCTATGTGCCAATTGCTGAGGCAAAATTCCAGTCATACTTTATAACGTACTTTGTACTCCATCACGCAACCAAACTTATTTTGTAGCCTTTTCTATAGATTCTGAAGGACCTCAAAGACTTTCCAAGCTATAGAGTCCTCCACAAACATCCATAGCATGGAGGGTTGGAATTATTCATGTGACAACTTGAAAACAGGAATTTCTTCATTATGGAATGTATGATGCCAATAGAAGTAATATGTATGTGACTTTCATTGATGTTTACTTTTTTACTCTAATTTATTATTTTTTATTAATATTCACATTAATTATGCTGATGCTTGTTTATTTTATTTATTTATTTTTAACATTCTTGCATTCTGCAAGCAGCAGGGAGCAGCTGGGTATGAGAAAGAAAGAAGTTAGAGCCAAGGTAAGAGGTAATTCCCACCCAGAGTAATTGGAATGCTGCCTGGGAGCTTGCTGGGAATGAAGAAAGGAACAGAGGATGATTGGTGGTTGTTGCCAAGCTCAATCACTGGGAACACCTGATTGCTATGTAATGAAGAAAAGTTAAGAAGCTGGAGCAAGCGTCTAGGTAAATCAACAGCCACAGGATTAAAACAGAAAGGAAAGAAGAAAACTTAAGTAACTCAATTCCTATTTGATTTGGGAATTTTTTTTTAATCCTGGAACACAGCTCCAAAATGTATGCTTTGAAAGTTTATTGGAAGCAGAATTTGATAAGTCAGAATAAGCTGTTTTGTTGTCATAAAGGAAACTCAATCTGACCCATTCCTGAAAAGAAATCCTTACTGCAATATAACTGACAAGAAGTCATCAGCTCTGCTGGAAGACCTCCAATGAAGTCTCCACCTCTCAAGACAAACCATTTCAAAAACCTCTAAACTGAAATACTTTATTTCTGTACTCAGTTCATCCCACATTCTCCAAAAAGTCTCCCGAAACTATTCTAGACCACACTGAATTCTGAGTGCAGCATGTATAGATTTTCACAGGTAATTTTTCATAGTTACATGCCATTATTTTAAAAAATTAGTCTTGTCTTTCCCATTGGATTTTATCCCTTGGAAATTAGGAATTTTGTCTTTTCTTGTTCTCATAACCTGTGGACCAGGGGGTCTCCTCTCACAAAGGGATCCTGTTCTGGAATCACCCTGACCCTAAAGGTAAATGGGAATTAAAGCTTCTCTGTCATTCTAATGCTTCATGACTATTACCCATAAAAGACTGCTGGAAAAAAATCTAAAACAACGCTTTGGAATGGATTGTGTCTAGGGTCTTCACAAAATGTGAATAGTTCCTTCTAGAAAGTGTACTCAACATACAAAATGATTGTAAGATATGAGACATCTCTAATTCTTCCACCACAGAATAAATGTTTAAAGCTAAAAAAAATACTAAAAATAATTAATACGGGGAGGCTAGGTGGCACAGTGAATAGAGCACTGGCCCTGGAGTCAGGAGGACCTGAGTTCAAATCCTGCCTCAGACACTTACCACAAAAACTAGCCATATGACCAAGTGACTAAGCAAATCACTTAACCCCAATTGCTCTCCAAAAAGCAAAAAAATAAAAAATAAAAATAATTAAAACATAAAACTCTAACCTATCACCATCATTATAGGTAAAGGCAAAGACACTTTTATAAGACTGTTGAATAGACATTTCACTTTCACCTTGGTCCTGCTCTGTCCAAGCAATTCACACAGTCTAGAACTTTTGACCAGCCAGGCACAGCTCTTTAGACTACTCAATTTTAGCATGACACCATGGGTGGTCACCATCTGAAAATACTATAGTTACAGGAATCATCTCCTGCTAGTCAACTTGACTCAGAGACCAAAGAACTTTCAAACTCATTAGGTAACCACAGAAGCTGTAAGCATCTATTGTTTGGGATCACTAGTTGCTGGTCACAGACCTTCCAGAGAAGGCACCTAGGGAATCAGACTCACCTAAGCAAGTACATGTAGATTGCTGCCATGTACTTTACTGGCAGGTTGCTACTGGAAATAGGTGGGGCGTAGGGGTATGAATCTTACCCTTCCTTGCTAGAAGACCAAACAGAGGTGCTGGTGAATGTGGTCCAAAAAGAGACTCAAAAGAGAAATGGAGCTTTTCTCCTTGTTCCCCATTTAGACCCCTGAGTGACTGACTTCTCTTTACTCTTTGATTCATCATCTTCAATATAATCTGAATAGCCAGAGGAAGCTAAGGTCCCACTCTTCCTAGTCTGGATCCTATTACACAAAGCTGGTATGCTGGTGTGCTTTATTTTTATTTTTATTTTTTTGAGGGGGGGATAAGATTAGCAAATATGCCAGGCTTTATGACACTTCTTGGATAACATTTATGCCACACAACATAAGGGCACAGCCAAAACTGGTCATGATATCTGTAGCAGTTGACAATGGTTTCCCCATCACCTAACACACCTTGTTACACAGCTGCTAGACCCCACTACTCCATTATAAGTAAATTTCATTAGAATGGAGATTACATTATTGCCCTTCCCCATGTTCATAATTTGATTAAGTAAAGACATTTGGACCTACAGATGTTCTAGACTGGATTTAACTTTCAGTCCTTCCTTGGGATAATGGGAGACAACTCTCATCAGCAGAGACTAGGGGCTTTGGCCAAGTTTCTGAAAAACATTGCCCCTCCTTCAAAGGTTCATCTCTAAGGGTTTGCTTGTAGAGTTTTAGGTGTAGAGTCCACCTCATTCTGGTTTGAATTGACTCTTCCCTAAATTTACTGATGGAAGCACAGTTATAGATCGACCTTTCCCATCCTGAGCAGACCTTCCAGAGAAGGCACCTAGGGAATCAGACTCAGCATTCTTGGTAAATCTTAGAGAAAACCATAATGCTACTTTTCCATGTTTCCTGGTTGAGTCACCCCAGCAGCAATGTGACAGGTGTTACAGAATGCCCTGAATCCATGACAGAGTTGTGAGTGTGCTGGGACACAAGACTCAAGATACTTGGACTTAGATCGTGCCTCAGTTGCCTATATGCCATGAGATTATGGACAAGTCACTAAACTCATCAGAAGGTTAGCTTTCTCATCTGCTATTATATTAGCAATAATAATACTTGTATTGCTTTATTTTATAGGGGTATTGTCAGTACAGCACTTTGATATTTTTGAAATATTATACAAATGTATATTGTTTTTATTTTGATTTTGTTGCCCAATTTTTTTCTAAAGAGTTTAGACAGAAACAGTTTTGAAATAAGTAACTGCCCTAATAGTATTCATATATATATATATATATATATATATATATCGCTATTCAGTAGACTATTGCACAGTTGAATAAATAATAGTTGAATAAAAGAATTCATTTGTAAGATCATTTTCTGTAGGCAAACTGAAAGTTCTCTCCTTCCCACAGGGGGATAGAGCCTTCTTTTTAAACCCAGACTGGCAGTAGTGACAGCCTTCAGCTTGAAAATAAAAGTATGTTCACTCTGAGAAGCCTACCACACATACCTGCTCATAATTTATTTCTAGAAGTAACTGAATCCAAAATTCCTATGCAAGGCTCATAGAGATCAGTAACATTTTCCTACTTTGTCCTAATATCTTCAAGCCCCCATATTAACTCATGCTAACCAACTTTCATTTCCAAAAAAATGGAAAAATTCTTCTCTCCCTACCCCTATTTTTATGCTTTAAGTAAAATATACACACAGTTTTTGATTTTTGATTTAAATTTTTGATGGCTATGAGGGTTTTATAGTAAGCAAATGAATCTAATTTTAAAGCAACAGATACAGAATAAAAATAATACATCTGAGTATTCATAAAAGGGGAAAGAAGTTTTGCTAGAAAGTGGAAGAAGTCCCCAGATCAATCTAGTGCATTAGGCTTGAATCCTTGTTATTCCCTTCCCAGTTCCTGCTGTATTTTAGCAGTTAGAGTTTCTGCTTATGTTTATCATAGTTTATCTCAGCACATCACTCACTCTCATGTCAGTGATGGTGTTTCTTCATCTGATGGCTTGACTCTCAAGACTCTTCCTTCTTGGGAGTAAAAAGGTCATTGCCTTCTCCAAGTCTCTCTGCCCCAAGGGCAGTTTTCATAGAAAATCAGGAAAATGTACTTGTACCATCTTACATGGTATGAGGAACAAAGGGGATAATGTATATAAAGAATTTTAAAACTGTAATATTCTAAATAAATGTCAGTTATTTATTATTTTATTATTATTATTAGAACATAATTCTTATCTTATTTGATGGAGTTCAGATAGAAACAACTCTAGTCAAAGTCATTTTATTATTATTTTTTATATTTGATAACCTATTAAAGGTTACACAGGTATATGAAATAACTACTTTTGTAGTTGACTAAAAAAGTATTAGGGTATGAGCTCCCCTACTATGGGATCACTGAAAGAACCATTAATACAACTCCAGAAGCAGACAGAATTATGGGATTGATATACACATCAAACTCTTCCTTATATGATTGTAATTTCTTCTCTAGATATTATTATTCTACCTCTGCCATATCTAATGAAACTTCTTGGCTTTCAATTGCTGTTCTTGTTTTTCATCTGTGAAATGAGAATACAGCCCACTATATCACACTTCATTCACTCAACAAGAATTTATTGTGCCCTTATTATATGTGAGGCATAATAATAGTTGCTACAAGGGACATGGGAAAGAATAAGACAAAATTCCTGCACACTGAGAGTTTATAATTTAGTTGAACAGATAATATTTATATGAATAATTAAAACAGAAAATTTTGCCTATAGTAAGTCTCATATAAGTAGCACAGATAATAAATGCTAGTAAGTAAGCCCTGAAGAGGAGGGAGATGTCACAAGATGACAAGAGGCACGATTTAATAGAGAAATGAGATTTGACCTTAGCCTCAAAGGATGGGAAGGTCTAGTCCTCAGAGATGGTCCAGGGAGCATTCAGGGCAGAGAACGTGGCAGAAGCCATGTTGTAGAAAGAAATAACTGAGAAAGAGATAACTGAGTAGGCTAATATGCCTGGATTGGTGGGTTAATGGAAACAAGCAACAAGTGATAAAGCTGGAAAGGTGAGTAAGAACCAGAAAGGCGTGAGATTTAAGTGTGAAGCTAAGGAATTTGAACTTTATCCTTTAGGCAACAGAAAGCCATTGAAGATCTTTGAGTAATGCTATATTTGTGGAAGAATAATCTTGGTTAGATTGAGGGATCCAAAGAGAAAGAGATTGGTAACAGGGAGACCCATTACATGACATCCAATAATCCAGGAGTCTGAACTAGAATATGGATTGAATATGGTTGCGTTGAATATGGATAAGAAAGGAGGGATGAGAAGGTATCTTGAAAAATGTAAAGTACTTTGCAAAATTGCTCCAAAATGCAATGATGATGACAATAATGCAAGAGATGGCAGGTAGTGTCCTAAGTTCCTATACTTCACAGTGGAGCATAAACCTAAATCATTTTAATGTGAGAAAACAGAATCTACACATTGATGATTTATTTAATCAACGCTGGAGGGCATGCGAAGTTTGCTCTCAGTGATGACAAATAACAATAGGTATTTCTTTGCTCTGACTCTTTTTTTCTTATCTTAAAATAAACTCTGATAGGCTAGCCACAGCTGCTCCCTTACAAAGAGCTAGCGTCTGTGACTTCAAAGGGAGGCAGTTGAGAGGAAGAAAACAAGCTAAATTGCAAGGTCTGAGATTTCATCAGCTGTAAGAATGATTCCAAAAAAAACATTTCTTACACTAAATTGTTTACATTCACATTTGAAAGCCCCCCAAGCCTGATGATTTTTCACATGGCAGTGTAAAGGGGAAGGCTGTGGGATGAAAAACATCTGCTTTCTTCTCCCTCCCCACATCCCCTTGCCTGGCGCTGCAGGTATGGACATCTTTCCTATGTCTGTTAAAGACGACATGAAGCAGAGAAGAAAATATGAAATAATTTGGCGGGATACCTAAGGATTTAGATACTTGCTAGTCACAAGCCCTAGACAGGTAGTCACCCTGTGCTGCTTGGCCAAAGGTCAACAGAGAGGAAATTCTCCAGCTAGCTAGCCTTCTTTCCTGGCTACAGAGTAATCCGAGGCTGCAGATGTCAATAAATTCTTGAGACACCGCTCTATGGAAGATGTAAGTTTTAATGTTATCTGATATTTGGCTTGTACAAACCCAAGCAAATTGCAGAAACTCTAATCCTGGGCCCTGAATCAGGGCTGCAGATCTAATAGGAGCAAGCTCTTCAGTCAGTCCGCCTGTGTTCTCTGAGTTACAGTGGGAGGGTGAGTTACAATTTAGAATTCACTGCTCTTTTCTGGCATACCCTGATCATTGAAGGCTGCACTAGCTCACTGGATAACAGGGAAGGCACATCTAATTATCCAGCTTCTCCACGCGCAGTCGAACAACCTTTATGTTATCCCTTAAAATATCCCAGGGTTCTATGATGTTAACCTCAAATCCAAAGGGTGTTAGAGAAAGCTTTGAAATATGAGTCAATACCTTTCCTAAGTTGGCACAGTTAGACTCCAGAGGGAAAAGCCCTGGCAAAAGCATAGATTCATTCCATTCTTACAGAAAAGAAACATGAAGGGACAGGATACTTTGGAGTGAAGGGACAGCACCTTGTTAAAGGCACCCTCTAGACAAGGGGTTTTCAATTTGTCTTGTATCATGGACACCTTTGGTAGTCTGGTAAAGCCTCTGGACACCTTCTCAGAATAATGCTGTTAAATACAAAAATAAAATAAAACAAAATATATGAGATTGCAAAAAGAAATCAATTATATTGCATATAAATCTGGAATTTAAGATTGATAAATCAAGGTAAGACAGATATGGTCAAACAGGAGAGGGAAAGACTAAACATCAACACATTGGGTGTCAGTGAATTTAAATGGAATGGAATAGGTGAATTTCATTCAGGTGATCATTACATTTACTACTGTGAGTAAAAGTCCCTTAGAAGAAATAGAATGACCCTCATAGTCAATAAAAGGATGATAAAAGCAGTACTGGGGTAAAATCTCAAAAATGGCAGAATGATATCTGTTCAAATCCATTGTAAATCATTCAGAAGAAAGCAAAATTGCTGCCTGATGAGGCTTCACAAAGAGCTGAAGAAAGAAGGAAAGGGAAAGGAGAAAGGGAAAAGACACAACAAAGAGAATAGCAAGGAAAGATGAGGTTTTCTTAAATGAGCCATGCAAAGAAATAGAAGAAAACAAGGGAGTGGGAAGGATAAGAGACCTCTTCTAGAAAACTAGAGATATCAAGGGAACATTTCATGCAAAAATGGGCATGATAAAAGACAAAAATGGTAGGGACTTAACAGAAGTAGAAGAGATTAAGAAGTGGTGACAAGAAGGCACAAAAGAACTGTACAAGAGGGGCAGCTAGGTGGCACAGTATGATAAAGCACTGGCCCTAAAGAGAAGTGAACCTGATTTCAAATCAAGCCTTAGTCACATACTAGCTGTGTGACCCTGGGCAAGTCACTTAACCCCAATTGCCTTAAAAATATACAAGAAAGATCTTAGCATCACCAATAACCACAATGGTGTGGTTATTGATCTAGAGCCAGACATCCTCGAGAATAAAGTGGGCTAAAAACAAGGCTCCTGGAGGTGATGGAATTCCAGCTATGCTATCTAAAATTCTAAAAAGATAATTCTGTTAAAGTGCTGTACTCAATAAGCCAGCAAATCTGGAAAACTCAACAGTGCCCACTGGATTGGAAAAGATCAGAACATGTCCCAGGCCTAAAGAAGGACAATGCCAAAGGGTGCTCAAATTACTGAACAAATGCACTCATGGCACACACTAGCAAGATTATACTTAAGATTCTGCAAGGTAGGGGCAGCTAGGTGGCACAGTGAATAGAGTACTGAGCCAGGAGTCAGGAGGACCTGAGTTCAAATCCTACCTCAGACACTTAACCCTTACTAGCCATGTGACTTTGGGCAAGTCACTTAACCCCAATTGCCCTGCCTTCCCCCCACAAAAAAAGCAAAAAAAAAGAAAGAAAGAAAGAAAGAAAGAAAGAAAGAAAGAAAGAAAGAAAGAAAGAAAGAAAGAAAGAAAGAAAGAAAGAAAGAAAGAAAGAAAGAAAAAGAAAGAGATTCTGCAAGGTAGGCTTCAACAATATGTGAACTGAGAATCACCAGAAGAGTAGGCTGGTTTTTAAAGGGGTACCTGAACCAGACACCCAATTGCCAGCGTTTGCTGGATTATGGAGAAAACAAGGAAGTTCCAGAAAAATATCTACTTCCACTTCATCAACTACCAACTTCATCAACACCAAAGCCTTTGACTATGTGGATCACAGCAAAATGTGCTAAGTTCTCAAAGAGATGAGAATACCAGATCATCTTACTTATCTCCTGAGGAAGCTGTGTTCAAGTTAACAAGCAACAGTTATAACCAAACATGGAATAACTGATCAGTTTAACATTGGAAAAGGACAAGGTTGTATATTTGTCACCTTATTTATTTAATTTATATGCAGTGTATGAAATGCCAGGCTGCATGAATCAAAAGCCAGAATTAAGTTTTTGGGAAGAAATAACTGATGAGAGAAAGTGAAGAAGAATTAAAAAGCCTTTTGATCAGGGTTAAATAGGAGAGTGTAATAGCTAGTTTGAAGCTCTACATTAAAAAAAACAAAAACTAAGATCTTGGCAACTGGCCCCATCACTTCCTGGCAAATAGAGGGAGAAGAAATGGAAGCAGTGTCAGATTTTATATTCTTGGGCTCAAATATCACTGTAGAGAGCGACTGTAGCCATGAAATTAAAAGATGCCTGCTCTTTGGAAGGAAAGCCATGGCAAATCTGAACAGCATACTAAAAAGCAAAGAACTTACCTTGCCAACTGACAAAGGTTTATATAGTCAAAGCTGTGGTTTTTCTAATAGCAATGTATGGCTGTGAGAGTTAAACTGTAAGGAAAGCTGAATGCCTCAGAATTACTGCTTTCAAATTGTGGTGCTGGAGAAGACTTTTGGGAGTCTCTTGGACAGCAAATAGATCAAATCAGTCAATCCTTAAAGAAATTAATTCAGACTCTTCACTACAAGGTCAAATAATGAAACTAAAGCTTAAATATTTGGCCACATAATGAAAAGGTGGGATTCACTGGAAAAGACCCTGACATTGGGAAAGATTGAAGGCAAAAGGATGGCAGAGGGTGAGATGGATAAATAGTGTAATTGAAACAGTGAATATGAGCTTGGACAAATTCCAAGAGGTAGAAGATGATAGAAGGGCCTGGTATGTTATGGTCCATGGGATCACAAAAAGTCAGATATGACTGAAGGACTAAACAATAACAAACAACAAACCATGATAGTCCTGTGGGTTCAGCTAGAAATGCATCTATAGGGAGGTCCTGAATGATGCAGTAAAATGAAGACTGAATTTTGAGTCAGAGGACCTGGAGTCACATCTTGACTCTTCTATTTCCTACCTGTGTAACTTCAGGCAAATCAGGGAATTTCTCTGGGCCCTGGTTTCTCTCCATCTGTAACATAAAGAGGTGTATTTGATGTCTTCTTAGGTCTTTTCCAACCCTGAATCTATGCAAGACTGGGAGGAGGGCATAGATTCTGCATTTTAAGCAGGGGAAGAAGGAAATATAAACATAGGCCTACAGAACAGAGTGAAAACTAGAAATGTGAAAGAGAAAGATGTCACCAAACCAATTCAGGATAGAAATAGTCATATTATGGGGAATGTGGAAAAATTGGGACACGATGATTCACTGTTGGTAGAACTGTGAATTGATCTAACTGTTTTGAAGAACAATCTGGAATTATACCCAAAGAGTTATGAAACTGCCTATAGCCTTTGATCCAGCAATACCCACTACTAGGTCTATTTCCCAAGATGATTAGAGGTAAAGGAAAAGAACTTATATGTTCTAAAATATTTCTAGCAGTTCTCTTTGGGGGGGGTCAAAGAACTGGAAACTGTGGGGATGCCTGTAAATTGGGGAACGGCTGAACAAGTTGTGGTATATGATTATGATGGAGTAGTATTATTCTATAAGAATGATGAGTTCATTGATTTTAGATAAACGTGGATAGACTTGCACAAAATAATGAAGAATGAAATAAGCAGAACCAAGAAACATTGTATACAGTAGCAGCAATTTTGTTTTAAGCACAACTTCGAGGGACTAAGTCATTTTGACTATTATAAATAACCAAATTAGCTAAAAAGGACTTATGAAGGAAGATGCTGTCTGCATCCAGAGAAAGAACTGATAAATAGAAGTATGTAGAGAATGACTTTACATATATGTGTGTATGTATATATGTGTATATATATATATATACACATATATATGCATGTAGATAGATATAAATTTCTATCTATTGATACTTATCCCTAGTGGGGGGGGGGGCGAAAAAAATATATGTACATGATAACTTTAGTATGTATTTAAAAGGAATAGCAAATTTTACATAATAGATTTGCAGCTTCATGTACAATCATATTTATTGTTATGAAAATGTTTGTGTTTAATAAATTTAAAATGAAATAAATTTAAAAAATTTAAAAGATATAGAACTTTTAAAATTTCAGAAAGGAGAATGGAATTCTTTAAAAAAAGAAATCAACCAAGATGTCTAGATTGCATATCACTATTTTTCTTTTCTTCTGTATGAGCTGCCTATTAAATTTCTAAAAGCTAAAAAGGAAAAAAGAAGCACCCAATATTCTAGTCACTAGAACTGTGAATTGGTTTCAATCTACTCCCCAGAGAGGGAAACACATGTGACTAATTAGATGTCTTGTTCTACTTTGTGTAGGAGTTATCTTGCCCCTGTGAAGAATACAGAATATGTCTTTTCTCTCTAGTTAGACTATAAGCTCATTGAGGGTAGGAACCATGTATTGTACTATTTTGTATTCCCTCGAAGCCCCTAGCACTATGCTATGCAAAGGTAAACAATGCAATATTTCCTTAATGTTTCCTGAATGACATTACCTATAGAGAAATATGAAAAAAATAAGGTAAAGGCAATTACAACAGCCCCATTAAATAGGCAAGTAAAGCCTTTTTTAAACATTTAAATTTATTAAACTGGAAAGCTTCTTTAGAAGGTTAAAGAATAATTAGCAGAGCATGATACATATACAAAGTCTTGTTGAAAATAATCAAGTGGGGGTGCAGCTAGGTGGCGCAGTGAATAGAGCACCGGCCCGGGAGTCAGAAGGACCTGAGTTCGGAGCAGGCCTCAGACACTTAACTCACACAAACAAAAACCTAGCCCTGTGACCTTGGGCAAGTTACTTAACCCCAATTGCCCTAAAGGGGCGGCTAGGTGGCGCAGTGAGTAAGAGCGCTGGCCTCGGAGTTGGGATGACCCGAGATCAGATCCGACCTCAGAAAATGAGCACCCATGCATAAATAATGACTAGCCGTGTAACCTTGAGCAAGTTACTTAACCCCAATTACTTTAAAAAAAAAAAGAAAGAAAGAAAATAATCAAGTGGGGTGGCTACATGGCACAGTGAATAGAGCACTGGTCCTGGAGTCAGGAGGACCTGAGTTCAAATCCATCCTCAGACACAACACAAAAACTAGCCATGTGACCTTGGGCAAGTCGCTTAAACCCAATTGCCCTCCAAAAAAGAAAAAGAAAAAAGAAAAGAAAGAAATCAAGTAGCCTAAGTTTCTAATAAATAATAGGTTTTCAAAGTGCTTTGCATATGTTATCTCATTTGATTCTCACAACCTCATGAGCTAAATACCATTATTATTTCCATTTTATAGATGAAGAAACTAAGGCAGCAAAGAGAGGACAGATGACTTAGCCAGGGTCACAGAGCTAGTCCCACAGGTCCAATGCTCTATTAGTTACTGGATGTGGCTTCTGTTTTCTCATTTTCACCAATCAAAGCAATTTTAGCGGGACAATTCTTTACTTTCTATGTCTAGCCTTCTTCCTCCTGATTCAGAATATGATGTCATTATGCATTAAGCTTGAAAACCTGAATAGTAGATCTTTTCAAAGGAGAACAGTAAAGTGCTTTCTATGGCCTGGCTTAGTCGGGTAGTGAGTAGTCTCACTAAAGTAGTTCTCAAAGTGTGCATTGGACAAACTTAACTCCATTTTGTGACTGATTAAAGTGCTCCCAAGATCCCTAGGGAGAACCCTTTCAGAGAGCATCCATTTGCCCCACCCCCACCAACTAGAAATTTGGTAAGAATTCTGATAACCTTTAAGTAAAAAGTTCCGTTTAAGAGTTGACCCATTTAAATCATTTTGAAGGGCTACCATTTGCCATTTTAGGAAACATGCAGGTTTCTGTCACATAAGCTTAGCCATAGATTGTCTTTTTTTCCCCTCACTCTCAGAAAAACATAATGAACTTTTAAGTGTGTCTGATCTCTTGCCTCTTGGTTATTTGTTTTCCCCAGAGAAGCATTTGTTAAAGTGGACTTTATCTCATTCCCAAGGGAGGGGGGGAAACTTGTGAACACCATGTAATTATAATGACTAAGCTTGGCTCTAGTAGATAATTGAGAAAATTTACCTACCCCATCCTTTGAAAAAGGAATGTGAAAAAAAAAAAAGAAAACAGAGTGTGAGAGAGAGAGCGTATGTGTGAAATATTGCATATTCTACAGGAAATGACTGATGTATTGATTCAATGTATTGTTCAACTGCCTTTTTTCCCTTTAAAATTTTCATTACAAGAGATGACTCACTAGCTAGAGGAGGCAAAAGGGATATATACAGAAGGGAAGGTAATATTAGAACAAAAGATATCAACAAAAAATGAGATTTAAAGTTTTTGCCATAGCTAAGAATTTAATGAAGAAAATACTAAGAACAGATATTTGTGACATAAGTAAAGAGTCTTTTTGAAAACCAAGAAGAGGCCCATTTTTGAGGGAAGGGTAGTTTAAGGTATTTAAGGTATTCTTTCTGCCATATTAAGCCTTCTTTCTCTAGGTTCCAGAAGCCAATGAAGTTTTGTGTTACTGACCACAAGATGAAAGAGCTGTGGTCACTGAACTGCATTTTGAATTCACCAAGTCTAATACCTCATTTTACAGATGAGAAAACTGAGGCCAAGAGATTTGCTCAAAGTCACAGTCAGTATGTAGCAGAAGCAGGATTCTATAATTCCAAATTCAGGTGTCTTTCTACTATATTGCTATCCAACAGACCCTGATTTAGCCTAATTACAATCAGGCTAAGCTGTAATTCAATTCTAATACAAGCAAGTTTGTAAGTTTCCCAAGAGACAAGAGGCTATTTCTCCTACTATCACTATTTTCTCCAGAGGCAAGAAATATGACAATTAAAATGTACTTGGGCTTTCAAAGGTCTGGGAATTCAAAAGACTGCCCAGCACCCCCACAGCCTTCTTTTAATCGTGCACCGATCATCTCTTGGCTGACTCTGCACGGATGGTTTTCCGTCCCCTCCTCCCACCATCCCCACCAACCTTTTTCCTTTCAAAAGAGGCCACTAAAGACATTTGTAAATGCTTCAAAGAGAGAAGACTCTATAGCCAACACATGACGCAATTATGGAATTCAAAAGGTCCTGGGAAGTAGCGAAAACCACAGATTTAAAGGGGAATTTCTCATGAGGTGAAGTCTTAGAGGCATGTGGTGAAATCTTGTGATGTGAACTCTTCAAAAGAGTAAAGTATTCACTCTCCCCCTGGCAGGGTGAGCTGAGCTGCCAGAAACCCAAAGAGAGAGACAGAAAGAAAGGAAGAGAGAAAGAGAGAAAGAGAAAAAATGTTCTTTGTAACAGAGTAACTGTCTGATAGATTACCAGATAATAGCCCCAATTCTGTTGTCCTTAGAGCTTAGGGGGAAAATTCTAATACCATTAATAAAACTTTCGCCTGAGTAAGTAGTATAAAATAATAATGACAACAAAACTGAACTTTTTAAAAGCATATTCACATAAATTTTACTCCTCCTTCTAAAAGCTTTGGAAATTGCATTTTTTTCCCCTGTGGAGGTGAGTCGAGAGGTTAAAGAGATATCAACTGTGTAGTTAAGCTGAAAAGCTTTTACATTAATACTGTTCATAAATTTTAATGCATCAAATGAGGACAAATTAAGGTTATCCAAAAAAAAATAATGGAAGTAATTTTCATTTCCAGAGTAATTTTGTTATAAAGACAACCAGAGAAAGGAGTGATGTCTGCCTACCAAAACTGCATGTATGGACTGATGGCCTTCTTTTTGAATGTCTGGCTCTGGGGAAACAAGCAGTATGTAATTTATGGCCCTGCATGGCAAGTCCAAGATATTACTACCCCAACATATAAAGCAATTCCTATTTTACCTCAAGTGTTCGTCTCCAGATTCAAATGCAAGTGCTAAGTCTTCATCTACAGACCATCCCACCGGACTGACCAGGAAATAAATCTGAACAGAGCCATAACCAAAAATTACAATTAGTCTCCTGCATCACTTCAGGCTATATTCATCAAGCAGGAGCTTATAAGGATTGCATACCCAAGGGGAAAAATACTAGGTTTCCCATCTGGACTGAAAGATTGTGGATTTTAACCTAATACTCAAAAGCAGGCTAAGACTTTCATTGCTTTCTTGCTTCTTAATAGGTGATTCATATGTTTTGTTTTTTTTCTTTTCATTCAGAAAGCATCTAAATATTGATTAGCATTATCCCCTACTCACCATTGCTCCAAAACAAAGACTAGGCAGTCTATCTATGGCCTTCAAAATTCTCATTTAACATTTAGATGTTAAGATTTGAGATATAAGATTATAATTTTTCCTAAATTCTTTATGAGGTAACATGGTACAGTAGAAAATATGCTATAGCTGAAATCAGAGGACCTGAGTTCAAATCCTACTTCTGCCATTTTTTTAACCTGTGTGGCATTGGGAAAATCATATATGCTCTCCATGGCTTTCAGGTTTGTTTTTTTCTATAAAATGAGGGGGTTGGACTAGATCACCAATAAAGTCCCTTTTACCTATAACTATGTCTAATGATTAGAAATATTTGTGAAATTATTAAGCCTGACCGTCTAGGATCTTAACATAGCATATGACAAGAATGCCTGATCTATACAACTTGAACTTAGATTGTCAGAAGAGTAGTTGTTTTCCCCAGAGAATATACTCAGCACTGGAAATGTTAATTCTAAGTCTCTCTGGTTCTCAACTATTAGCTAAGAGAAATCACTATGAGGAAGTGAGAAAAGTGGCTTAATTTGTAATGGTATATTCACTAGTCTCTCTGCTAAGGTTACCAACAAGATACTATTAGGTCTAATAATAGCCTCAATATACCCACAGGTGGCATCATCAAATACTCCCTAGTAAGAACCCATCTGCAAAACTCAGCCTGGAATAAATCACTAAAGGACATCAGCTCTCTAACTTCCAGGAATTTGTAATCCAGGACAAACAATAAAAATTTGGTCCCATCAGTAAGAAACATGCTAACCAAGGACAACATATATGATACATTGCACTTTATCTTTAGAATGGATCTCAGAGTTCATCCAACCCAACATCTTATTTGACATACGAGGAAACAAGGGAACAGAGAAAGAAACTGATTTGCCCAAGGCTATGCAACTAATACAGGCTTCCTCTTAAGAGTTTAGTGCCTGACTAATGAATGGTCTTCTCCATATCAGTTCCTGCCCACATCCTAGGCTACTTCAATATAAGCATATTGATGCTGCCTGAAATACTCTAACTTCCTAATTCCTCTGTCTGCTCTCTTTCAATGACCTACATTCTACTTCATCACAACTACACTCAGAGAAGGTTGTACCCCTGACCTTGTTCCACTTCCATGTTTGTGAACTCTGAAATTCCTTTATTTGATCATGACTTGTTATCATTTCCTCTTTCCTCATACCTTATAAGCTCCCTAACCCTATCCCTCCTCACCTCAGTTATTTCTCACACTATCTTGGTGAGCCCTTTCTCAACTTCCACCACAAAGTGAACCCTCTATACTATTCTCTACTCTCAAATCTCTCATCTCTTGTCCCAATCATTCATGCCTTGCCATATTCCAATACTAGATTACCTCTGAGTCAAAGGTTACTGTATGGAATTGAAGGGAATCAGGAAACTGTTGATTGGGTCCACTAATCATTAATAACAGACTTTCAGTGCAGGAAATCAATATTTATACTCCTCCCTAATCTACTTTCTTTTCTTTTCTTTTCTTTTCTTTTCTTTTCTTTTCTTTTCTTTTCTTTTCTTTTCTTTTCTTTTCTTTTTTGCTTTTTGGAGGGCAATTGGGATTAAGTAACTTGCCCAAGGTTACACAGCTAGGTTTTTTTGTTTGTTTGTTTGTGTGTGTGTGTTAAGTGTCTGAGGCTGGATCCGGAATTCAGGTCCTTCTGACTCCAGGGCTGGCGCTCTATTCACTGAGACACCTAGCCACCCCCCTAATCTATTTTCTAACTCACTCTCTACAGAGGCTCCCCTCAAGCCTTCTTACCCTTCCTCTATCAACTGAGGATATCACTTTATATTTCAATGAAAAAACTGAGGCCATGGACAAAGAGCTCCCTCTTCTACCTTTCCCTAAAACTCACAGATTCTTAACATCATCCCCCATTATCTCCACTTTTACCTAATTTCTGATGAAGCTATGGCCCTTTTCTTACAAAGGCCAATATTTCTACATATATATTTGATCAAATCTCCTTGAAGAGATTAACCTCATCATCATTCTCACCCTCTCTCTAATCTTCAGTTTTACTATGGTTACTGGATCCTTCTATGCTCCCTACAAATAGGATCCTGTATCCCTCATCCTGGAACAAAAACTTTCTCTTGATCCTACCATCTCTACTGGTTCTCATCAACTAACTTGAAAAAGTTGCCCATGTCCCTCTGTGTCCTAGTTTCCTCGCTTTTAGAGATGGGACAATAATATGTATTTACTTCCTAAGGGATTTGAAGGCTTCCCTAGAGAATAACCTTAAATTTCATGTATAGAAGTATATTGTATAGCTTTTAATCAAATAATCAACTGAAAATGTAATTGTAGTCTATAATGTAGGATTCGATATTGCAACTAATATTCAACTCCGGGGCTCCTAATGTACAATCTTTGAAATAATCCATAAGCCAATACTCAATGAAATATGCATACACACATACACAAACAGGAGAAGCATAAAACATTACCTATATTGCCAAGAATGCCTTGCATGAAGTACCAAAGCTAATCAGGAGATTTTAAAACTGCACATAAGCCAGAGTTCTCAACTGGTAACACTGGAAGTCAGAAGAATAAGTAGAAGGCTGCTAGCAAGTTGGGTGGAACACTTGTGACAGATTTATGGGAGAACAAGGACAAGAGTCACTCGGGATGGATAGGCATCAAGTTACAATCTGCATCTGAGGAGAGAGTACCCACACTGATGAGATCATAGATCTATCAGAGTATTAGAGAGGTCCCATACCTAAATCCCTGGATATCACTCTCTATTCCAAAACAACACCCAATAATGAAGCCCTGAAAAACCTAGCCATTGTTATACATAGAGTTTTTAGTGTGGTGAATAGTTCAAACGAGACAATAACAATTAACATAGGACTTCATATGTACCAGGCATTATGGTAAGTACTTTACAATTATTATTTCATTTGATACTCACAACAATCCTGGGAGGTAGTTGCTATTATTATCCTGATTTTACAGACAAGAAAATTGAAGTAGACAGGGGTTAGGTGATTTACCAGGGTCAAACAGGTAGTAAGTGTCTGAGGTCAGATCTGAACTCAGGTTTTCCTGACTCTAGGTCCAGTTCTCTATCCACTGTAATACCTAGCTTCTAATTTAATGATGACAATGATGCTAATGACATTGGAGCATATGGAAGTAGTAAACATCATGACAAAAATCTGACCAAGTCAATATCTATGGAAGAATCGCATATCCAATATCCTTATAAATTTTAAGTAGCTAAAATCCACCAGCCTTCCCCTTCTGAAGTAAACTAAAAGGAAATGGTGCCTAGAGGCCAAGCAACCTGGACACATCATCGGCAAAGCCACATGACAAAAACCTCAAGGCAAAATCTAAAGTGCTTAACTGTGTGTTATGCCTGCTCAGGAACAGATGGCTGTAGTGGAAGGATTTCCTCATTTGCGTTTTTTGGCATCTGGGGCTGATGATTGACACCCAAGAAGACAGGTAAGTGATCCTGTATAGTTCTGGGGATAATAATATCTCCACCTGTCACCACTCCCAAGGAATGCTTATTAATGTCTATTACTCATTTTGATTTAATGTTTCAGATGCCAAGGTGGTGGGTCGGTGGTAAGCAATTTTGGAGTTTTTCCTTGTATTTTAATTGCCATGGAACTGTGTCTAGGCTTAAGTGGAAAGCAATTTATTTTTCCTTAACTAGATTCACACAAGCTTTACTTTAAAAAAAATCATCACCAGCAAAAAACTCATGAACAAAGCAAGGTTTTGAAGAATAGGAACCATATATTTTGGATTTATCTTTAAAACTCAAAGACCTTCTACAAAGCTTTACTATACCTATCCCAGAGATATTTCCTATTCCCATAAGTGGAAAAACAATTATGTAAAATAGGCACTCTGTTTTATGTTTCAAAGGCCACAATTCAACCTTTTATGTTTCTCATTCCTGGCAAATTTGTCCATGCAACTCCAATAAGATTAGTGGTCAGTTAGTATTTATTGATTATCTATCATACAGATGCCCAAACACTACTATGATAATTTTTATGGTAAACATATTTTTTAAATGACATGAGCCTTACCTACAAGATGCTTACATTGTGTAATCTGTAATTGGGGACCGAAAATGAACATGTATGAAACATTTCAAATCAATAACAATTAAGTTGTTCAGTACTTACTACTAGTACAACAGGAGTTCAAAGGGAGTAAGCAAAAGAAATTTTTATAGCCAGGAAATGCCCTCCACCTACTATAATTGACAAACTAAATGTAAATAAATGACTAAGATCATATGGCATCCACCTAAGACAGAAGAAAAAAGGAAAAAAAATAATCTCTCTGTTCAGTCTTCTTTACATTTACATCACTGATCACTTCAAACATTTCCCTTGATTCTCTGAACTGGTTGCCTGTCTTTGATGTATATTTGTTCACCCACAGATGTGTCCCACTTCAATTCCTGTCCACTACTTTGAATCAAGTCCAGTAGAATGCCTTTCTTTGTGAGTATAAAAGTTAGCAGTTTGAGCAATCAGTCATTTGTCTCTAACAATGGTATCTACATTCTAAAGGTCTCCATGACTTTTTTCTTATTACCAGACCTCTGGTTTCATCAGTGTAGGGAGTTTCAGATATGAAACATGTAACAAAGTAGATCAAAATCTTCTCTTTGAAATATGTAGTAAGAGACTTATTGTCTCCCATTTACAGATGAGGAACCTAGGACTCAAGAGAGGTTAAGTGACCTGTTGAGGGTCACACAACTGGAAAGTTTCAGAGGGTAAATTCAGAGCTCCATCATTCTCTTCCATATGGTATTCTCTTTACCTGTGCTGGTCAACTACCACTGTGCTGGAAACTGTGTTAAGAACTGGTTAAACAAAGGAAGGTGCCAAATAGACTATGCTATCAAAGAGCTCACAATCTAATGGAGGAGACAAGTGCAAATATCTATATACAGACAAATATATACTAGATAAATTATGAATGGTCTCAGAGGGAAGGCTCTAAGATTAAGGAGGCAACATGCAGAAAGTAGGACTTTAACTGAAACTCAGAGGAATCCAGGGAAGTCAATAGGTAGAGTTTGAAGAGAGACCATTCCATCGATTGAGCAGAGCTGATAAAAATGCTGAATGCTGGGAAATGGGGTGGTAAATATGGAGAACAGTGAGGATGCCAGTGTCATGGATCAGAGTATTTGAAGGGGAGTATGGTGTAAGAAGACTATAAAGTTAGAACGGGATCAGGTTATAAAGGACACTAAGATCTAGAGGGTTTTGTATTTGGTCCTGAAGAAAATAGGGAGTCACCAGTGTTTACTGAATAAGGAATTGACTTGGTCAAGGCTGTGTTTTAGGAAGATCAATTTGACAGTCGAATGGAGAATAGACTGGAGTGGACAGTGATTTGACATAGGAGACACTCTTAATAGAGAAGTTAGGTAGAGGGGAGAGTTTGTAGGGAAAGATAATTGAGTTCAAGATGTCTTAGGGGACATCCAATTTGAGATATGTAATAAGCATTTGGAAATATAAGACTGGAGGTCAGGAGAGATATTAAGACCATTATGAGTAGATTTGAGAGTGATTTGAATAGAGATTATCACTGAAACCATGAAAGCTGATAAGATCACCAAATGAAATATTATGAAAGAAGAAGCAATGGCCTAGAACAGAGTACTAGGGCACCTGCATGTTTAACAGTCATGACATGGAGACAGAGGGGGAGCAGTCAGGTAGGTAGGAGAAAAACCCGGAGAAAGCAGTGATTTAAAAACCCAGAAAAAGAGATTATCAAGGGAAAAAGAGTGAAGCACAATATTAAAGGCTACAGAGAGGTCAAGAAGGATGAGAATGGAGAAAAGACTATTTTAAAAATTAAGAGATTACTAGTAACTTTGGAGAATGAAATTTTGGTTCAATCAAGTCAGAAGTCCTGTAGAGAGTTAAAAAAAACAGTGAAAGGGAAGGAAGTGTATGCACCTATGGTAGAGAGCCTTTTCAAGGAGGTTAGTTACAAATGGGAGAATTAAAAAAAGAAAGGATGATAGCTAGTTGGGATGAATGGATCAAGTGGAACTTGATGGAGTTATGAGCATGTTTGTAGCCATTATGGGTTTTTTAAATTTGGATTTTTTGAAAAAATACCAATTTTAGAAAAATGGAATATGGTTAGGATCATAAAATCATAGATTTAGATCTAGAAGGTCCTTGGAGGCCATCTAATTAACCCTTTGCTTTACAGTTGAGAAAACTGAGACTGAAAGAGGTTAAACACATTGGCCTAAGTTTTTCAAGTTTATAAAAGGAATAGACCTTGCCAAACTATTAATTCTGAGTTTTAGTTCAAACTATATGGTGACCATAACTGAACTATAATTATTCTCACTCTTACCCCGGTAAAAGGGATGAAATCAATCCAGGGCAAGCCCTAAACAAAAGGAATTTTCTAGTTTTTCCTTGCTAACCTTCAGGGTTCGGTTCCAAAGAGTGCAATAGTGAGATGGCCATTCATCTTGATTTTTTCTTCAGATTATGTCCTGGTACAACACAGTACAATACACAGTTAGCTGTTTGCAACACAAGAAATATTTTACCAGTTAATAAGTAGTATTAACACAATGTAATGGGAATATAGGGAAGGCACCAAGTACAGTAGGTAGACACTCCTTTTCACCCCAGGAAGATGTCTTCCAAGGACCTTATAGATCTAAATCTATAATATTATGATCCTAAATATATTTCCTTTTTCTAAAATCGGTCCTTTTCCAGCTCTAGTACTATGATCCTATTACACAAGAGGAAGTGATTCAAGCAAAGTGCTATGAGAAATTATTTTCACCTGGGCAGGGAGAGTCAAGGAAGGTTTCCCAAAGGAGGGGATATCTGAACTGATTCTTGAAGGAAAGGAAGGACTTCAGATGAAGTATGGTCTGCAGATTGCTTGGGTCCCTGCCTCTTGTGTGATAGGATCGATAATAGGATTAAAGTACTAGAGCTGGAAAAGGACATCACAAGTTATCAAGGCCAACTGCATCATCATCATCATGTTGTTCAGTCATTTCAGTTGTGTCTGACTCTTTGTGACCCCATTTAGGGTTTTGGGGGGCAAAGATATTATATATACTTGTAGCAGCAAGCACCCCAACATCCCCAGGGTGGCTGCCAACACAGGTTCTTAGATCTGCTTTTCTAAAGGAAAGCAACTCAAAATGGGTTAACAAGCTTACTTTAATCAATCAAACATAGATCATTTACCTAGTTCAGGGGGAAAAGGTCAGCACCCTGAACTTCAAAGTATACAGATAGAACTTACAAGACAGAGAAACAAACAGATCAAGCAGACAGGCATCCAAACTGCCCAACCATTACATCAATACCAAATCACAGTTACCAGAGAGGGAAGCATCAACATCTGGGTTTTCAAAAGGGGGGTGGAGGGGGGGCTCTCAACAGCTGCCCAGAGTCTCATCTGGTCAAATCACACAACACTTCTCAAAGTGAGCCCCAAAGCAAAGCCTCACATCAGGGAATATATAGCCTTCTCCTGGATCAGAGAATGTCACCACCCTCTTGACCCACTGCCCAATCACAAAACATCAAGGTGTGGGCATTCCTGAAAACCAAGCCTCCTGCCACAGGCTCCATGTGACCACATTCAGCCTATTAGGAGGCAGAGTATATTTTCAAATCAAGAAAGGTTCTCAGAGTCTCTTAAGCCAATCAAAGGGCCTAGGGACAGGGAAGATCTTTAAATTTGCATTTCCATTACAATACTATACTCCAGCTCATTTTACAGATAAGGAAACTGAGACAAACAGCATTAAGTGACTTGCCCAGGGTCACCTAGCTAGTATCTGAGGCTAGATTTGAACTCAGGAAGATGACTCCAGGTCTGACTCTCTATCCATTGTGCCATCTAGCTTCCCAATAATAATAGTAGTACTAACAACAGCAATAATAATAATAGTATGTACCAAAGTACTTTTACAAACATTATCTCATTGGATTCTCATAACAACCCTCAGAAACTAACGCTATTATCCTCATTTTAAAAATAAGGCAGGCAGAGGCTACATGACTTGACAAGGTCACACAGCTAATAAATAAAAATAAATTATTTTGGAAGCACTGCTCTCTCCACTGTGTCCCACTGCCTGTTAATCAAATTTTGTATACTTGCTTTTCCCTCCATTAGACTGTCAACCCCTTGAGTAATAGGGTCTGTGTTGTTGTTATTGTTTTCTCTCTCTCCCTCCAAGGATGTAGCCTTGTACAAAGTTGACGCTTCAGAAATATTTGCTGAATTTAACCAAATATCTAAAACCTGCACTTATATTTCATAAATTTCTCTATAAACAAGTTCTAATGAAGTCATAATAAATGTGGAGAGTGAGCACTTCTCCATAGAATATAGAACATGTTCCTTACTATGATATTTTATTCTTCATCATCATCATCAAAAATAGCAACCATTGCTATCCATTAAGCATTTTCATGCTTAGTGCAAAGAGGCACTGAGAATGCAAAAACCTATGACATGTCCCCTATGGAATTCTGTTAAATATTTATCTGTTTCTATGCCACAAAGAGACAGCTTGGCATAATGGCTAGAGGACTGAACTTGGAATCTGGAAGAAACAGCTCCGGATTTGGATTCAGAGGTCCTGAGTTCCATGACCAACTCTGCCTCTTACTGCCTGTGTGACCATGGGCAAGTCACTTAACTCTTGGGGTCTTGGTTGCCTCATCATAAACCTGAGAGGGTTGGCTAGATGAGTCCACATAGTTTTATGGATTACTAAGACCAAAAAAAACCAGCACCAAGTGTTCAAGTTACTGGTGAGGAACCTCTTTGTGCTTACTTGGATTGGTCCTTAGAAAGAAGACTGAGCATGTTACTGGGACCATATCTGAAACCTTTCCAGAATGATAGAACCAACTATAGCTCATAATCCCCTGATGGAACCTTTGCGAACCCAGAGTCATTTCCATGCTAGGATGAAATAACATAGTAAAACAGCTGGATAATAGAATAAAAATAGAATAACTTGCTAGAGGTCAACATGAGTAAAAGAATACAAATTCTATTTATTAAATCATAAAGTATTGATGTAGAAAGGAAACAAGGAGAATTTATAACCTATCCCTTTTTATTGATGAAAAAATGGGCCCCACATTAAGTACCAACATGGCACAGGATAGTCTAATTTCCCAAATCAATATTCTTTCCACTTCATGTTGTACCTGAATAACTTTTTTATTATAACCCAGCATGATTTTTCTGCAAAATATCATGATTCTTCATGCAATAATTCAGTTATTATAAAAAGATTCCTTTTGTTCAAAATATTTCTTGTGCCAGAAAAAAAAGCACTTGGTCATTATGTCACATACACACACTCCCTACACACATAGTCAATAAACTCCAGTGGCTCCCTATTGCTTCCAAGAATAAATACAAAATGTTCTATTTGGCATTCAAAGACTTTCATAATCTAGCCCCCTTTTACCTTTCCAATCTTCTCATACCCTTCTCCCCTACATATATTCTTCAATCCAGTGACATTGGTTTCCTGGCTGTTCCATGAACAAGACACACCAGTTCTAAGCTTCGGAATTTTCTCCCATGATCTCCCAAACCTGGAATACTCTCTCTCTCCTCCACTCTGACACCTGCCCTCCCTGGCTT
The DNA here is from genome assembly GCA_011680675.1 of Gymnobelideus leadbeateri. Taxonomy (NCBI): domain Eukaryota; kingdom Metazoa; phylum Chordata; class Mammalia; order Diprotodontia; family Petauridae; genus Gymnobelideus; species Gymnobelideus leadbeateri. Next base: position 181,134 of record WOXC01009417.1, on the reverse strand, counting down.
CCTTTGAAGGCCCAGTTAAAATCCTAACTTCTACAGGAAGACTTCTCCAACCCCTCTTAATTCCAGGGCCTTCCCTCTGTTAATTATTTCCCATTTAGCTTGCATTGTAAATATTTGTTTGCATGTTGTCTCTCTATTGTCAGCTCCCTAAGTACAGGAATTTACAACCTTTCTGCCTCTATTTGTAACCAGTGATAAGCACAGTGTCTGATACATAGTAGGCATTTAATAAATGTTTATTGATTGAGTGATTGATTTTTACACAGATATAAATAATTCCTTTATGCTTTATGAGTAACTAGTTAATTCTCCTCCTAATTTTTAAAGGTGGGGGTTTTCTCAAGGTTCTGGCTTTGAATTTTTCCTCTTTTGGCTTGGCAATCTCATTTACTGCCATGGCTTTGACCATCACCTTTATATAGATGACTCCTATCTTTATGGACTTCTGTGACCTCCTTTACCAGTATTGCCAACTTTCAATAGGATATCTCCACATCGACTCAACCTGATCCAAAACCAAGAGTATTACTTCCCCCTAAACCTATTCTTCTCTCTCAACATCATGGTTTCAACTTTGGGTACCACCATTACCCTTTCTTCCATGATTGAAATGATGGTGTTTGCTTTGATTCCTTTTTTTCCCTTCACATCTCATATTCAAATTATTATCAATTCCTGTTGATTCCACATCTGTAATGTCTCTTTGCATCACAAAGGAAAAAACAGTCAAGATACTTAAGTTTAATTTGTTGTTGATTATGTGTATTAAAAATGCCTATATAAATAATAAATTTGCTGGATTTTACATTGTTTTCTTTACAAAACTAAATCCCCCCCCAAGCAAATCAATTTCATAGTTAGTGCTCACCACAGCAGTAGACAATTTATGCTGACATTTGATACCTGCTGGCTACTGTTCCCAATTATGCCAGATTGCTGGAGAGCAGGGTTGTTGAAATATCAGTGATAATGGTGCAATCAGACTAGTTAAGATTCTAGGAGTGTGTTGGGCTTGGTTCAGTGAATCATCAAATTCCCACCATAAGCAGAATAGTGACATCTCTTCTTTTGGGGGGCTAACTTCTTATCTAGTACTGAAGTCACACGTTAATTCAATGTAACATTGCATCTTTGCATATGTGACTGGATTTGCCCAGGGGCTAAAAACAAAATCAAAAGATTGTAGAGAATGTGAATGAAAAGCAAACATGATAAAAACTTATAATAACACAGCCATACTAGATGATGCTACAAGAGTACCCTTGAGGCAGATCCTGTGTTATGTTTGTCCAGTGTCTTACAAAGCAAAAGGAAACAGTGAGATCACCTCCTCAGGTCCTCTTCTCTTCCAGAACTGACTCATGACTGCTGGGTAGGGCTGAATTAGCAAAACAACAAGGCCAGAAGTTGAGTACATAATACAGATTCCTTTGGGACAAGGGGGAAAGTTGTCTATTCTGGGTGAGCCATCAATACTAGCCAAAGGAGGGACAGAGGCAGGTTGAGAGAGAGAGGAAAAAAGAGAAAAAGGGAATTCAGCCAAGGAAATGCTACCACTTCGTTTCCTAAAAGTCTTGTAAGAGAGCTGGAATTGTAAAATTAGGACAAAAAGACTATTAACAGATCTTTTTAAACACATGAATCTTAAAAATATATGTAATTATTCTTCCTTGTGCATTTCAAAACAGAGTGTATTTTATATGTCACACCATAATCCAAACTCTAAGTCCCTAAAAATAGTGGGGAAAAAAGTTCTTTATTATAGCTCAGGCGTGCTCATCACCAATTTCATTCTGCAGGCGATAAAATTGCCTTGGAGTCTTTGATGGCATCATCTGCAGGAATGAATAAACAGAGCAAAAAGATTTCACAGAAACACAAAAACCCAAGAGGAAAAGACCTACATCTGGGAAATCATCAGAATAGTCTAAAAAAAGAATAGAACCACCATTTAGTCATCTTAGGCTACATACCACTCATATTTCTATTCTCCTGACATCACCGAGAGGTCTGGATAAATAAAACAGCTTAAGTAGCATTGATAACAGAACAGAGTTGCATCAATGTTCTAGCCTCAGTTTTACAACAGAATAGCTTTTCAAATATGGTCTAATGTTACCCCACCCCTGGGGGTTCATAGAATGCAACTAAGGTCTCATCAGGTATGTTTTACTCTTCCAAACTCACTTTTTCCTCCTCAAGCTTCTTATACCACTCCTTCCCTCTCTCTCTCAGCTGAATGCTATCCCTAAAATAATTAAGACCATTTCATATGAGCTTCCTTTTCTCACCTCTTCATTTCTAGATTCCTTCCCATCATCCCCCACACTCTCTTTTACCTCTGTCTCTGATAATGAGGTAATCCTACTCCTTAATAGGACCAATCCCTCTATATGTGCCTTTGATTCCCCACCATGTCTTTTCCAACAGATCACAACCTTAAGTGTCCATCTTTTCTTGCTCATCATCAATCTCCCCATCTCCTTATTCCTTCCCTATTGCCTTCCAACATGCCCAAGTGTCCCACATATTAGAAAAATGAAAATAAAAAAAATAAATTTTATTAGAAACCCCAGTCACCTAAGCTTATCATATTATAGCTCTCCTCCCTGTCTTAGCCAAACTAATAGAAAAAAAAACTGTCTATACTCTCACTCCATTTTCTCATTTCCTCTCACCTCACTCCCTAGCTCTTTTTAATCTTCCTTCCAACTATATTGCTTGACAGTGACTACTTCTCCAAGGTTACCAATGATGATCTCTTTTTTTTTTTTTAAGCAATTGGGGTTAACTTGCTCAAGGTTACACGGCTAGTCATTATTTATGTGTGGGTGCTCATTTTCTGAGGCCGGATTTGATCTCGGGTCATCCCAACTCCGAGGCCGACGCTCTTACTCACTGCGCCACCTAGCCGCCCCTTTAGGGCAATTGGGGTTAAGTAACTTGCCCAAGGTTACACGGCTAGGTTTTTTGTTTGTGTGGATTAAGTGTCGGAGGCCGGCTCCGAACTCAGGTCCTTCTGACTCCAGGGCCGGTGCTCTATTCACTGCACCACCTAGCCGCCCCCAATGATGATCTCTTAATTGTCACAATGATGGTCTTTTTTCAGTCCTCTTTCTAGATTTTTCTTCTGTGTCTGGTCTTGTTGATCATCTTCTTTTTCCAGATAATATTTTCTCACTGGGATTTCATGACTATTCTCCATTAGGTCTATTCCAAATAGTTATATTTTATTGCATCTTAGAGTTTGCAAAGTGCTTTAAAAATATTATCTCATTCCATTTAATCCTCAATTTAAGAAAAAAAAACCTGGGAGATATGTACTACTTTATTTTATCATTATCATTATTTTAATCATTTTTATAGATAAGAAAACTGAGGCTGACAAGAGTTAAGTGACTAGTCCAGAGTCACATAGCTAGTAAGTGCCTGAGATAGGATTTGAATGCAGATCTTCCTGACTCCAGGTCTAATACTCTATCCACTGAATCATCTAGTTGTCTTCATTCATCCTACTTGTCTAACTGATCCTTGTCAGTCTCTATTGTTTTATCCCCTAGATCACAGCCTCTACCATGATTGTTGCTTAGAACTCTGTCCTAATTCCTCTATTTCTCTCTCTAAGTGTATCACTCTTTTTCTTGGTGACCTCTTAAACTCTACGGGCTTAATTATCATCTCTATATAGATGATTCCTAAATCTATTTCTATATTCCCATTATCTCCCCTAAGATTAAATCCCACATCACCAGTTGCCTATTGGACATTTCAAACTGGATGTCCCATAAGCATCTCAAATTCAACAAATCCAAAAGAGAATTCAAGTCAAATCAACAAGCTTTCATTAGATGCTTACGATGTGCCAGCCAGCATTCTAAGCACTGGGAATACAGATACAAACAGAATGAAAGATAGTTTCTGCCCTCAAGGAGCTCTCATTCTAAAGCAGGAAGTTGGTACCTATATGAAGGGAAAGAAGGAAAAAGTCCTGTGGAGATGAGTCAGCAGTGTAGCCTGGAGAGGAAGGAAGAGGAATGCTGTTTTCCCCAAACCTACCTCTCTTCCAAACTTCCATGTATCTATTGAAGGCATTGCGATTTTCCTAGGTTCCCAGGTTCAGAATCTTGGCATTATCTTTACCTCTTCACTCAGTCAGGCTGCACAGTCAGTCAGTTGTCAGCTCTTGCCTTTTCCATCTCTGCAATATTTCTAAAACCTTATTTTTTTCTTCATGCAAATGTCACTTTACATCAGGCCTCTTTCAAAGATCTTTGCAACTGGCTCCCAGTCCCTGCTCAAGCTGCTCCCAACTGCAGTCTATCCACTGTTGTTTAAGTGATTTTTCTCAAATCCAAGTCTCATGATCCTCTTCTACTCAATCAGTGACTTCCTATTGCCTCTCCAATAAAATAGAAATTCAGCAGGTTGACTTTTAAAGCGCTTCACAATCTGGCCTCACCCTGTCTTTTCTTCCTAATTATGCATTAATCATTCCCTTCCTGCACTCAAGATATTACCCAAATTGTCTTTCCTTGAGTTGTTCACATTCCATCTCCCATCTCCTTGCTTTTATATAGACTGTGTTGATATCTAGATACGCCTTCACCTCATAAAATCCTACTCTTACTGCAAAACAGTTTCAGCACTACCTTCAATGTGAGGTCTTTTCTGATCTACTCAATAGCTAAGGCCCTCTTTCTCAGACTACTTTGTATTTAGCCACTTTGAATTTATTTGTGTTTTTTATATCATTTGGCATGTCCTTATATCATTATTCATCGTATTTGTTTCCCCAGTGCCTTATACAATGCTTGGAACATAGTAGGTACTTAATAAATACTGCTTGATTGATCAATTGATTGATTGGCAAGTCAAATGAGTCTTTAGGTATTTTTTTATGACTCAATCTTTTCACATATTTAAATTCATCTGAAAATGATATTTCTGAATGCAATCCATTTCTCTTCTCTCTCTAAATTACAGTTTCATCTTCATCTTGTCACTGTGCATTTGTTTTCAAGTGCAATTAAGGACTATACCAGAGAATAAGAAGCACAGGTGTTGCCACTCATAGAGGGAAAAAAAAGTTACAGGCATGCCCTGCCTTGCATAATGTTGTCCCAACCAATGTCATTTTACAAACCTCAGTATAAGACTGTGAATGTCATTTATAGCATTGCCTCATAGGTGCCCTCAGATGCAAATCAGGTGGTCACCAACTAGCTAACAAAAGCTGTAACTTCATCTCCAATAAATAGTGTTAATGACCTAGAATGTCAGTTTGCCTATTGCCACATACGAATAAGCTTTATTTAAATGAAATTAGTCAGCAATGTGGCTTTGCTAAACAACAGGCTTTTGCAGAATGAGATTAATAAGAGTAAAATGTAACCAATTTGACCAATCAACTGCTTTTCTTTTAACTATTTGGAGATAAGAGAATTAAAGGAAGGTCCTACCACATCGGGTGGAAATTCTATGAAGGATTCACAGGAAGATATAGGGAATGACAACATGTGAATGGGTAACAATATGTGTTATTGGAGAGAGTGCCTACCTCAGTAAGTTCACAGATCCATTGAAGAACTGAAGGAATAAGCATTTGCTTCACTGTGACCCATATGATGAAAACCATAGGAAAAAATTATTATAACCCCCAACATTGCCAATATTCAACTCATTACCTACATTTACTTATTCACTACCATTATTATTGTTACTAATATTTAGGCTTAATATTAGTATGTTACTTTCTGTTCAAATGATTCCTATCATTAAGTAATTATTTCCTTAATTTCTACAGCATTTAGTAAGGGTCAACTGTATATGAGCTTCTATGAGGGATTCGAAGATGAGTAAGACATTTATACAGGACTTTAGAGTGAACAAAGCTTTTTATATGTATTAGCTCACTTGATCCTCACAAAAATCCTCCTCCTGTAAGATGGATGCTGTAAGTATTATTAGCCTTGCTCTGCATATAATGAGAGGAAAATTGAGACTCAGAGGGTTGAGTGACCTGCTCACATTCACAGATAGAAAGTGTCAGAGGGTAGAAGTAAACCCAAGTCTTCTATCTGAAGGAGAAGCACTCTATCCATACTGCCTCTCCCTTGAATGCCAGGCACATATGTAGCAGATACTTCATGAACACAGTTATTCATTCCTGACTGACACTTTGTGACTCTGCGGAACTATAGCATGCCAACATTGTCCATGGGGTTTTCTTGGCAAAGATATCTAAGTGGTTTGCAATTTTCTTCTCCAGTTTATTTTACTCCAGGTGAGGAAACTGAGACAAACAGGGTAAAGTGCTTTGCCCAGTGTCACACAGTTTGTAAGGGGCTGAGGCTGGATTTGAAGGTAGGTCTTCTTGACTTAAAGCCCAGTACTCTATACACTGAACCACCTAGCTACTTCCTGATGGCTACCATTACAACTTTCCTACTCAATAGATTTTACATAATTATTTTAAAAGTTTCTTCAATTTTAAAAAAGACTACAAGTGCCTCCTGCAAGATATGGCCCTTGGGAATTTTTTTAAATTTTACCTATAGTTTCCATGGTATAGGGAATTTCTGGTTAGAGAATTTCTCTACTAGTTTAGTCTGCAACTACTCTATGTGTCAGATGCCAGATTTGAATCCAGGTCTCTGTGTCTTCAAAACCAGCTCTCAATTTCTCCTTGTTGTTGAGTCTCAGGTCTTGCTTGTTCTCAGAAATTTAGGAAGAATATAACTTGAAATAAATAGAATTGAACTGAATTGAACTGCCCATCTAAAGAACAAAACATATTCTAATATATGATAATTAGGTTTCACTTGGGGACAATTATTGGTGGTGGAGTAGATAGAGCATCAGCAAATCCAGCCTCAGAAACTTACTAGCTGTGTGACCCTGGGCAATTCACTTAACCTCAATTGCCCGCCCAAAAGAAAAGATTTCAAAAAACTGATTGATTTTAACAATGAAAATAAAAAGAACTCTGTCACTCAATGCTGCTCTTAAATCTGAAACAACATCGGAAACAAAATCACTCATTGGTCATGGAAGCTGGTTATATGATCAATATTAAAGGTGGACCCAGGTTCTGAGGTTGCATATAACTACCACTGATTTAAAAAAAGAAAAACTACTGTGAAATAGATACCATCCCTATCTCAACCATTTTCTAAAATTGAGTGAAACTAAAATGCATACAGATACTTACACAAAGAACATTGTTTTCATCATACTCACATTAGAATAAATAAAGAAGGAAACAGAATAAATCAGCACAGTTATATGCCACTTTAAAGTGAGTTTTGCCCTCTAAGAAAAGAGTTTCCAAAAATTGTGGGAAGTTAATGAGACATGTTATGGCTAGAAAGTTATTCAATTTGAGTTGAGTTAGAATTCTAGAACTGGTCTTGTTCCATCTCAATCGCTTTCCCTCCCTTTCCCACCTACTTTTAATTTTTGTTGAACTCTTACTATATTCTGGAGAAATTTCATAAAGTGATGAAAGCTCAAGGAATAAAATGAGATCATTGTGATCAATTCTGCTAGAGGCAAGTTAAATGCTGATTAGCCACTTACTATAAAGTGTTATTACAAATTTTGACTCCATGCCAAGAAGCACTTTATGTACCCAAACCCTGCCAAAAGCAATCATTGGGGACAGTATGATAAATGTAGAAAATAGAAAGGATCATAAAATCTTTGTCCCAATAAAGCTAGCTAAAGAGCCATGGTGGATAAAGAAATCTCATAGAATATTACAAACACACATCCATGCTCATATAAATTTATAATCTAATAGAAGATGGTACCATAGTGAAGGAAGGAAGACTCACCAGTGAGGGGAAAGAAAAGAAAGGAAGGAGAATTTCAAGCAGGATTTCTTTAGAAAACTATATTGCAGATATTATTAGAAAATGACTATCATTTGTATTAGAGCATTAACAGAAAGCAGGCAACTGCAAATCAAATGCTCCTAGGAAGGCAGTATCAAATAACGAGGAAAAACCCGAAAGCCTGCTATTAAAAAGTTTTGCTAAGAATTCCCAGCCCCAGGGGAGGCTAGGTGGAACAGTGAATAGAGCGCCAGACCTGGAGTCAGGAGGACCTGAGTTCAAATCCAGCCTCTGCACTTTACACAAAACCAGCTGTGTGACATTGGGCAAGTCATTTAACCCAAATTGCCCTACCTTACCCCCTCCAAAAAGAAAAATAAGGTCCTAGGCCCAGAGACTTCCAGTAAACAAACAGGCACTCTGTGCATTCAAAAACTTAACATTCTTTTACCAACAAATGTCCCAGAAAACTGAAGATCTGAGCTTCAGCAAGAATGGAGGGTGAAAGGCATTATCCCATGATGCTCAGAGACCATGAATTGTTTGCATTTCTTCCAAAGTCAGTTTATAACTGCACTGAATGTAAATTGGTTTCCCTGCAGGAGGAGAGAAGGATAAGACTATAAGATTATCATTCTACTTAATAAAGAAAATGAAATTTCCTGACAACATGCAAGAAATGTTTCAAAAGAAAAAAAATTTCTAAATATTTCCAAAGGAAAAAAAAGTAGATTAAATGTGGGGAGAAGAAGAAAGCATATCTAGGTTGAGAGGCTAAAAGGGCAGGAGTTTGTTGCACAAATAAGGGTAGTTATGAAACTACATAATATGATAGGTTCAAGGCTCTTTCTGTAAGAGTAGGGTCAAAATGACCGCATCTGGTCCTTCCAAAGATGAATCGGTCAACAAGAATTTAATTACTTGTTATAAATCAGGAGCTGTGATAAGTGTCGAGGTTACATAAAGAAAGACAACAAACACACTTCCTGTCCTCAAGGAACTCGTATTCTAATAGGAGAGAGAACATGCTCACAGAAAAATTGTACATACAAGATACACAGTGTAAATGAACAGCAATCACAGGGGGAAGTCGCTAGCGATCAGAAAAATGGGGGAGACTTGTGAAAGGTCTCTCATAGAAGGTGGAGTTTAAACTGACCCTTAAAGGAAGCCAGGGAGTCAAGAAGCAAAGATGAAAAGGAGAGCTTTCTGGCATGATGGTCAATGAAATATAATAATAATAATAATAAGTGCCTACTATATGCCAAGCACTGTGCTAAGTGCTTTAAAAATATCATCTCATTTCATCCTCACAACAACCCTGGGAAACAGGTGCTATTACCCCCAGTAATTTGCTCAAGGTCACATAGCTAGTAAGAATCTGAGGCTGTATTTGAACTCAAGTCTTCTAGACTCCAGGCTCAGAAATCTAGCCACTTCACTACATACCTGTTTCTATAAAGGCATGAAATTAGTTTCCTGTGTCCCATAGATCCACAGGTGCTGTCAAATGAGAGGAAATGTGCTCCTGTCCATAAAAAGAAGAGAAAAATCCTGGAGCCTGATTACCCCTGCTGAGGGATACAGATGTGGCCATATGTTGACCTGACATAAATAATTGTGAGATAATCTGTCTTCCCAGCATGTGGCAGACAACCTCCTGAGAGTTGTCAAAACTGAGGACCAGCATCCTCTTTTTTCATGTGGTGATAAATGATATCACCAGAAAGAAACTAGAAAAGATCAGGAGGCCTGGACCAAGAACTAAAGATGTTAGAGGCACAGGTAGCATTTTTACCAACACCATTGCTACTGATAAAAAACAAATAGCTAATTAAGAAGATAGTGTCAAAGAATAATATTTGGACTTCCAGATATGGACTTAAGATAAAGGAATGACAGACTACTGGCCAGGGATGGAGAGCATTTAATAGGCAACATTAAGATTTTAGTTGCTTTGAAATACGTACATGTGATTCAAGAGAGATTTAAGCCGAAAGTGGAGCAGGGGAAGTCATGGAAAGGAAGAAAACTGCAAACATGTAAACTCTAAACCAAGGGTGGGGAACCTGCAGCCTCAAGGCCACACGTGACCTTCTAGGTGTGGCTTTTGAATCAAGTGTGGCCCTTTGAATCCAATTCCAGATCAGAAACTGGATTCAGTTAAAGGGCCACACTTGAGGACCTAGAGGGTCACATGTGGCTTCGAGGTTACAGGTTCCCTACCTCTGCAGTCTAAACCAACACTACAGAGAGTAGCAGGTACATAATAGGGAAAGGAATAGCAGTAGAGACTCCCGCAAGTCGCCACAGACAGTATGTAGGAAAAGAGTCAATAATAATAACCACAGACTCAAATGTTTATATGCAAATGCATTAAATGTGAGTGCTAAGCAAAGTGAGCTAGACAATGCCATCACACGGCCTGCTGCATATAGGTGCTTAATGAACGCTTTTTAAAAGTGACTGACATCTTAATGGTAGAAGGTAAATATGGTCTCATAGCATTTGATACTTGGTGGAATGTGATTTATAGCTCGAATACAGCAATGAAAATATATTACCCAAATTATCCAAAAGGAGAAGCTGGGACGAAAGTATTAGAAGTAATGTGTACCTTAAAGATAGATTTGTGGAAATCCATACACAAGAATAAGGAAACTCTAGGGAGAGCATCTGAGTGGGAATCAATAAAGAGAGAAACAGGAGCTATTTCTGCAGAAGCTTATTACCGATTACTGAGGCAGGACTCCAGAAATGGGTCACAAAGCTAGCTTGGCTATCACAGTGACTGGGATTTCCACTCTCTTAGGAACAGATGGAAACTCTCTCCACAAAACCACAGAGTCACTGCTAAGTTCCTTATTTGCTTTAAGCCTTCAGGTAAAAGAAGCAAGGGGAATTTGTCCTGGCTTTGATAATGGCCAGCAAGAGAGAACTAATTTCCATGGCAAACATGCTGAGAACTTCATAAGCAAATAACCACCCCGTCTTAAAATTCATCTCACATAAAGAAGGCAATTCTGGGCATTGTCCAATATGCTCCCCTCAATTTTGTAGACACACATTCCTTAGAACTCAGAGAAGTAGTGACTAGGATATTATGACCGATGGAGGAAGTAGGATTAAGGACAGAACACTCTTAGGAATAAAATTCTGTCAACACAAACACAGATGTTTATTAAAAGGAAAGGGGAGGAGCTACCAAAAGAGATTGATTTGTCTATTTATTGCTCATCTGAGTAGTTAGGTGGTTTGATGGTTACAGCACTAGATTTGGTGTCAGGGATATGTGGATTCAAATTTACCCTCAGACATATAATAATTGTGTGACCCAGGGTAAGTCACTTCACTTGTGTCTCCCTCAGTTTCTTCATTGGTAGAATGGGGATAATAGCACCTACCTCCCAGGGTTATTGTGAGTATCAAATAAGACAATATTTGTAAAGTACTTGTAAAGCCTCAAAACCCTACATAAAGACTAGCTAATATTCTAATATTCATATAATTATAAGACATATTATACTGTGTAGTAATTATTTTATTAAGATGATAAGCAGCTAAGTGGCATAGTAGATAGAGGCTGGGCCCCGAAAAACTCATCTTCTTGAGTTCAAATCCAGTCTCAGATACTTACTAGTTCTGTGACCCTGGGCAAGCCATTTAACCCTGTTTGCCTGTGTCCTCATCTATAAAATAAGTTGGAGAAGGAAATGGCAAACCACTCCAGTATCTCTGCCAAGAAAACCCCAAATGAGGTCATGAAGAGTTGGACATAAATGAAAATGACTAAGCAACAACCACCAGAACCCTTTAGCGGATTCAAATCATGAGACCCCAATGAAGGCTACTTAAAATACCATCATACACGATTGTTGGACCTTTCAGTAATATGGAGAAAATCATGGAGGAGAGGAGAATTCCCAAAGGACTAGTAGTTGTCTTTTTTTGAATAGAAGAGACTACTAAATCTACAGCTATAAGAGAATTCAAATGTCACCTAACACAATGTCCTTGTTTTACAGATAAAGTAAACAAAGGTTAAATCTCCATGGTCACACAAGTTAAAAGCATCAGAAAGATAGGATTTGAACACAAGTCCTCTTATTCTAGGGAGCTTTACACTCTACCACAGTTCCTCCTTAAAGTGAATTTCTCAAATTATTTGCTGGTGAATTTGTACCATCAGTGTGGGTATTTCCTCCAAGAGTGAGAATTTCATCACTTTCATGTTTTCTTATCCTGTGTAACACTTCCCCATGCCCTTCCACAAATCCCCTATGGAATATGCACCACTGGATTTCCTCTGTCATAAACTCCAGCACAACATGAGTTTTTCTAGCTGCTATGCCTTTCTTTCACTATATAATTAGTACACGTTCTTCTCAGCTTGTAAGTCTCTTAGACTACTTATTTCATTTAATTCTCTGTTGGCAATATATCATGCTCAACTTATATTGATTATATATGTCTTCCTATTGCCATTTGGGGAAATTCTTTTGAGATCATGGTGTACTGTTATTTCCATTTTCAAAGTATCATCTGGATAATATTTGCATTTTTTAAATGGGTTTTGGTAGCAGAAAATATCACTGAAATGTCCAGTGTCACTGAAATAGCTACCCATTTTGCAAAATGCCATCAAACTATTTCCTCAATTCTGGGTTTAGTTTATTATTCTCTCTAATGTCTTTCCAGATTATATACATTGATTATTAACTAAATGAAGAGGCTGCTGTCTACCCAACCACATGTCATAATCTGGGCAATAGTCATTCTTCACTCATTTGGTTTTCCTGAGTTGATTACTGGGACAATCTCTTTTGAGTGGTCATGGATTTCATTAAGAAGGCTCTGCAGTATCCTGGGGCTCAGTGCAATTAGTGTTGACTGAAACAGCAAGCTTTTGCAGATGATCCTTGACTTAGATTCTGGGCAAAGATTCTAGAACACATTAAAGGGACAGCTTATGAGCATGTAGAAAGGGGGAAAATATACACTATCACCCAGCTCAGATCCAACAAAACAACACACGCCATACTAACCTGATTTCTTTTTTTTTTACAAAACCATTAGGCTATTAGATCAGATGAATACCACAGATACAGCATTAGGTTCACTACAAGAATACATTTGGCCAAGTCTTTCACTCTGTCCTTGTGGAAAAGATGGGAAGCTTTAGATTGAAGCATAATGTGCTTGGGTGGATTCAGAATTATTTAAATACCCGGGTTTAAGGACCAGGATTAATGAGATGATGCCAGCCTGTAAAGCCATCTCAAGTGGAATGCTACACAGCTTTCTCCTTGATCCAATTCTATTCATTTTTTTTTCAGTTTCTTGGACAAAAATGTAGTTAGTTTACTTTTCAAAGTTTCAAATGACCTCAAATTGTGAAGGCTACTTAACTTGTTTAATGATAGGACTGAAATCCAAAAAAGAATTTGATAATAGCTTCTATTTATATAATGTTTTAAAACTTAGACTGGTCAGAAAGACAAATAGGAAGGAAGGAAGGAAGGAAGGAAGGAAGGAAGGAAGGAAGGAAGGAAGGAAGGAAGGAAAGGAGGGAGGGAGAGAGGAAGAAAAAATAAAAAAGAAAGGAAATAGAATAGATAAAGGAAGAAAGGAACAAGCATTTATTGCGCAACTACTATGTGTCAGGCACTCTACAAATATCTCATTTTACAGAATCTCTTTTGATCCTCACAACAACCTTATTGGGTAGATGCTATTATTATCCTCATTTTACAGATGAAGAAACTGAGGTTTTGCCAAAGTTTAAGTGACTCACTTAGGGTCATTCTATTAGTAAGTACCTGAGAAAGAATTCAAACTCAAGTTTAACCAACTCCAAGTCCAAAGCTCTATACACTATAGCACAAAGCAATGAGATGGACTCGAACAGTATTTACTTAGCTTTAAAAACCACTGTACTAAGGCAGGAAGAAAAAAGCATGACTTGAGAGCATGTATGAAAAAGACTTGAGTGTTTTGGTGAGCTACAAGCTCATGTGAGTCAACAGTATGATGTTTTGAGCAAAAATCTAATATGGCTGTGGTCTGTACTTGGTCTGTGTCTATAAGGTCACACTCATCTCTTCCTTTGAAATATCACAGATAGAGTACTTTGTTCAGTTCTTGGTAATACATTCTAGGAAATATGTTGACAAGCTATAGTGTATTCAGAGTGCTCATGAATCACTCAAAGGAATTGGAGATATCTAGCCTGGATAGATATCAGAGACATGGAAGTTGTCTTCAAGTATTTGAAAAGATGTCACATAGAAGACAACAATTAGACTCCTTTTATTTGGCTCCATAAGGCAAAAGTAGGTATAACAGGCTAGACTTCCATTTTCAAATAAGGGAAAACGTCTTATCAATTAGAATTGTCCAGAAGAACTATTGGCTCAAGAGATAGTGGAATGCTGGGCATCATCAAGTAAAAGCCTGATGATTGGGAACATTGTAGAGGAGATTCTTGGGTATGGAATCCCTACTACTGGAAATCTCTAAGTGAAAACCTGGTGATTGGAAACATAGAGAAAATCCTTAGTTAGATATGGGTTGGAGTAACTGATGGCTGAAGTCCTTTCAAAGTCTAGAATTCTATGATTTTATTATCCTAGATTATAAATTCCTTGAGGCTAGAGAGCACAAACCTCCTTATTGCATAATCTTTATAGTACCATGCCAAGAACAGTGTCTTCTGTTCCACAAGCTCTTAAGTAAACAATAGTTTATGATGATCTCAGTGATAAAAATCCATGCAAATGAAGTGTTGCCTAGTGGGCATTTTACAAGCCTTAGAGTTTGAATGCTATTACTACTATACAATAGCATCTGCAATGTTTTGATATCCACTATGATGACCACTATGTCGATGAGTATTTTCCACGTGACTAAAGACAAGGACAGCGTTTAAAATTTATAGTTGATCCTTCATTGTCTATTTCCACCTAGTAACCCATGAAACAGAGCTGGTTGCATTTGATTAAATACACCAGACTGAATCTAAACAGCTGATGGATGGTACATGTGCCATCTGCTTGGCAAGTAGTATGGGGTTGGGGATGCCTATCTCAAAGCCATTCTGGGAGGTACTAAACATGCATCCCTGCCAGCTGGGTACACTTCTTCATATTGGCAAGGACAGGAAGGGTTGGAGAGAGTAATCAGCTTGCTGCAGTGGTCCCAGCATACACTTCTTCACAGACACAAGCCAGAATAAGGGGTAAAATATTGAAGGAGAAGCTGTTTCAATTGGCTCATCTCCATTTCTTGACCAAGAAAAGGGTTCTAATTAATGCTCTCCTGGGCCCAAAGGTTAAACCAGAGCATATGTAAAAGTAGAAAATAGCATATTTATAAGAGCAAAGAGAGATTCTGCACCAAAAGATGAAAATTTTTTGAGCCAATTATAGATATCAGTAAAACCTCATGATCATTAAAGCCAATGCATCATGTTCATGTTAGTGCCAATGGAGGGGGGGGTGTTACATCAAACAACCAACAAGTCTTTATTAAGTGGCTACTTTGTATAAATAGACAGGCAGATAGATGGACAGATGGATGGATGGATGGATGGATGGAGAGAGAGAGAAGAAGAGAGAGAGGGAAAGGGGAGGAGAGGAGAGGCAAGAGGGGAGAGGAGAGGGGAGGGGAGAGAGCAGTCTCAGCCCTCAAGGAACAAAAGGTTTTCTTTCTACATTTAGCCAAAGTAAGCATTTCCAACTAGATTGAAAGAAATATGATTCTCAAATTCAAAAATGCTTTGTCCTCATGAAAATGTATTACTTAGAAAGCTTTTGTGAATAAAGTTATCTAGGTCACGCAAAATGCTAATGATAAATTAGACTTATCAATACTTAATTTTCTTGTGAGTAAAACCATGGGACTGCACTTTTTTCCCAAAGGAATATTCTGGATGCAGCAAATTACATTTGGAATCACATCAAAGCAAACTATATGATGGTATAACCTGTAAATTATTTTAGTTCGAATTGTCCAAAGTATGTAAGATTAGCAGAAAAAGAAGCAGGTCATCACAGGTGGTGGTCATCCATAAAATGAAAGAGCTGGACTAGATAGCCTGGAATCTACCTTCCATCTCTGGATCTCTGATCTTTTGAGGACAGACACTCATCCTAGAACTTCAGCACAACAAGCATCTCATGTTTTAGTGGGAACCTTAAAGTATCACTTATGCTAGGCAGTCAGAATATAGTGATGTTCTTTCTAACCTCCTAGAGGGAATCTGTTGCAAGGCCTGTCGACTTTACCATTTCAACATCTCTTCAACATACCCCCCTTTTCTCCTCTGATACCACTACACACAGGTGCAGGACCTCTGTCTCATGCCTAGAATAATGCTGGCTAGTCTTTCTGCCACAAGTCTCTCCCCACTCCAGTACATCCTCCAATCTACTGTCAAAGTAATCTTCCTAAAGTTCACGTCTAACCATATCATACACCCCTCTCCTACTCAATAAATTCCCTTTCACCTCCAGGATAAAATATGAAATCCTCTATCTGGCATTCAATGCCCTTTATAACCTGTCCCCCCCCCCCCCAACCTTTTTAGGCTTCTCATACCTTCCTCCCCTCAATAGCTATGAAATCTAGAGAACCCAGCCTCTTTGCACAAAACACTCTCTCTTGACCTCAGGCATTTTCTCTGGCTGTCTTCCATGCCTGCAGTGTTCTCCCTTCTCATCTCTACCTCTTACCTCCCCTGGCTTTTTTCAAGTCCCAGCTTATATATCTTCTGCTAAAAGCTGTTCCCAAACCCACTTAATTCTAATGCCCTCCCTTTGTTGATAATTTCCAGTGTATCCTGGATATAGTTTCATTGTATGCAGGTATTTGCATGCTGTTTCCTCCATTATGAGGTGAAGCTCTTTAATACAAGGGACTGTCTTTTGCCTTTCCTTGTAACATCAGAGCTTAGAACATAAGAGGGGCTTACTAAATATTTATTCACTTACTGAATGACTGTTAAAACATCCTCATAACCATCAGTATTGATTTATGGTGGTATTAGGTATAGAACAAGTACAGATGGGTGCCTACAAAAGAAATTACAGAAGAAATCCAAAACTATGAAGGAAAGAAGGATGAAACAAATGTGTCTTTCAAGGAACATTTGAAAGAAACTTGATTAAATTTCAAACATATATGGTTTGTGATTTTTAGGATGATTTCCTTCCATGAATTAAAAATATATATATAGTTGTTCTTAGTTCTATATTAAAACAAGGAAAGGGGCAGCTAGGTGACGCAGTGAGTAGAGTGTCGGCCCTGGAGTCAGAAGGACCTGAGTTCGAATCTGGCCTCAGACACTTAACACACACACAAACAAAAAAACCTAGCCATGTGACCTTGGGCAAGTTACTTAAAAAAGCACAAAAAATAAAAAATATAAAATATAAAACAAGGAAAGTTACAAGGTGATTTCATTTTCAATTATTTATTTAAATTAATGTTCAAAATATGCAAAAAATATGAAATTAGGACTAGGTCAAGTTTGCAAACATGGTACAGTAGAAAGTAGATTGCATTTGAAGCCAGAAGATGTGAGTTCAGGGGGCGGAGCCAAGATGGCGGAGTAGAAACAGCATGTCCAAAGCACTCTGCCCCCAGATTACCTCCAAACTATGTAGAAGGGAACTCTGAACAACTTCTGGAGCCCCAGCACCCAAAGAAAGACACAGAGAAGCTAATCTCCCGCTGAGGAGAGCCCAGCAGCCCTGCAGGAAGGACCAGCACAGTGCTCTAGGAGCCAGCAGCACGCAGGGCACGGGGAGCCGAGCAGAGGTCTGCCTGAGTCACAGTTTTAGCCCCAGGGCAGTCAGACCAGCAGCCACCTGAAGAGACCCCAGAACACCAGCAGCTGTGGCGATGCCAGAATTATCAACATAAACATGCCTAGGACAAAGTGAGAGGCTAGTGCCCTATGGACTTTGGGACCAGTATTTGGGGAAGGTGTCAGCTTCCTCCCCTGGGACTAGAAGCCACTGAGGAGACAAGCCATTTTGTAGTTTTCAGAGGCAGCTCCAGCTCCTGGCCTGCGAACTGTAGGGTGATCCAGTGATCAGTCTTGGGAGATAATCGCTCTTGCTTTAACCTCCCTGGATCTGGATTGTGATTTGGGGTGGAGGTTGTGGGTGGGTTTCCAGCTGGCCAGAAATGGAAGTTGTGCCCCCACACATTCAGGACGAAAGTTCACCTGTCTGGCAGCACAGACATACTGTGGCAACAAGCCCAAAAGTCAAGTAATTAAGTGGCAACATGCCAAGGCAAAGGAAACAAATTAAACAGAAAAATGCAACCCTAGACTCCTGTTTTGGGGGCATAGAGTGGGAAAAGGACTGTGAGGTCAGAAGTCCTGCTCCAAAAGCCCCAGGGGAAAACATGAGCAGGTTGCAGGCCATAGAGGACCTCAAGAAGGACTTTAAAAATCAAATAAGAGAAGTGGAGGAAAAATTGGGAAGAGAAATGAGAAGGATGCAGGAAAAGTATGAAATGAGGGTCAACAGTTTGACTGAGGAAAACAACACCTTAAAAAATAGATTAATTCAAATGGCAAAGGAGGCCCAAAAGGGCAATGAGGAGGAGAATGCCTTAAAAAGCTGACTTTGCCAGATGGAAAAAGAATCTCAAAAGTTCACTGAGGAGATTCATTCCTTCAGAGTTAGACTGGAGCAAATGGAAGCTAATGACTTTATGAGAAATCAAGATGCTGTTAAGCAGATCCAAACAAACGAAAGATTAGAAGGCAATGTGAAATATCTCATGGGAAAAACCACTGACCTGGAAAATAGATCCAGGAGAGACAATTTAAAAATTATTGGACTACCTGAAAGCCATGATCAAAGAAAGAACCTAGAAATCACCCTTCAAGAAATTCTCAAGGAAAACTGCCCTGATGTTTTAGATCCAGAGGGCAAAATAGAGGTTGAAAGAATCCACCAATCACCTCCTGAAAAAGATCCCAAAAAGAAAACTCCCAGGAATATTATAGCCAGGTTCCAGAATCCCCAGATCAAGGAGAAAATACTACAAGCAGCCAGGAAGAAACAATTTCAATATTGTGGAAACACAATCAGAATAGCCCAGGACCTGGCAGCTTCTACACTGAGGGATCAAAGGGCATAGAATATGATATTCCAGAGGGCAAAAGAGCTGGGAATGAACCCAAGGGTCACCTACCCAGCAAAACTGAGTATTTTCTTTCAGGGGAAAATATGGTCATTCAGTGGAATAGAGGACTTTCAAGCATTCTTGAGAAAAAACCAGAATTGAATAGAAAATTTGACATCCAGACACAAGAAGGAAGAGATGCCTGAGAAGGTAATCAGGGAAAAGAAATCAAAAGGAACTTATCAAAGTTGAACTATTTACATTCCTATATGGAAAAACAATAACTGTGACTGATAAAACCTTTCTCATTATGAAAACAATGGAAGAAGGGTGTATGGCCATATGAATACATATGTGAATGTGTGTACCTATGTTTACAGTTATATATGGATAGCGGGCATAGGTTTAATTTGTTGGGAAGGGAGGCTATTCAAGGGGTGAAATTATGAGATGAGAGAGGAAAGTGGCAAGAGGAGATGGGGAGAGACAGGGTAGGGTAAACTATCTCATGTAGAAGAAGCAAGGGGAAGTGGCTGCATGGGAGGGGAAGAAGAGGAAGACAAAAAGGCAAAACCACATTCTCATTGAATTTGGTTCAGGGAGAGAATGACATACATACTAAATGGGATATCTCAACCTGCAGCAGAATAGGGGGAAGGGGGATGAGAGGGGGGATGATGGATGGGAGGGCATTCTTGGGGGAAGGGGAGGTTGGAAGTACCCACTATAGAAGAGGGACAGGATCAAGTGGGGAATGGACTGGGTGGGGGGTGGGATGGGTGGGAGGGAATTATAGGCAGCCTTGTACAATATATCTACTATGGTAAAGTTTTGCATAGCTAGACATGTACAACATATACTGAATGACTTATCTTCCCAGAGGGAATGGGTGACAAAGGAGGAAGGGAATGGTTCTGAAATTCGAGGTCTTAAAATTAAATGTTTCCAATATATATAAATACTATTATTAATAAAAAAAGAAGATGTGGGTCCATATCCTGACTCTTTTACTTACTACCTATGTGATCCTGGACAAATCATGAAACCTTTCTGAACCTCAACTAGTCATCTATATAATAAAGGGAGGGGAATGAGATTGTAGACAATCTCTAAAGTTTCTTCCAGGTCTAAACTGATTATCCTATAATCTTAAGTCCAACAGCAAATCTGTGGTTTTATTGTTTGTTTTTCAACTTGTTTTCATTCTTGTACATTCCCTATAATGGGCAATCTATTTTCTATTTCTTGTAACAGAGGAGGGCAAATCAACCTAATTTTATGAAACAATTAATTCATAAGCATTGCTATGACTTAGCAGTTGTTGTAGACCAGGGATGAACAGGCCAATCTGGCACCCCAGTTATGATATTGGAACAAAACAACACACTCATTGAAGATCTGACAGTTAACAGAATGAGATGTACTTAACTATAGCACAAGAAGAACATTCAGAACAGGGCATGAATGTTAATTAAGGATACAGTTGATTTGGTTGAACATAGTTTTCCTGTGCCATCATTGGTCATACTACTGGTCTGTGGTCTGAAACCTTAGAGAAGAGCTCAGGTCTCTTGTGGCTTGAATGCTTTTATATTTAGGGAAACAGAAAGCTCCAACAATGACCCAAATTTTGTATCCTGAGCTAATTAAACCTTGAGGACAGTTTCAATATTTTTAAGGAAAAAAAAACTATCCTAACTTAACAGAGGTATAGTATTTAGTATGTTACTCCCTGACAGCAATACCTCAATCAACATGGAATAATTGAATACCTAAGGTTAAAAAAATTATCCCTGTCCCTGTGGTGCTTCTAATCTAATTGGAAAAATAAGACCAAAGTTCATGAAACAAATGAAGCAGGTGATGCTTCAAAAATTATCTAAACTCATCAATTTCTTGAAGCTAATGAACCTCATGTGCATTATGGAATTTAGTTATCAGATGTTACTTAAAACATTTTCTAAGACTTTGCTGCACAGCTCCTTTTTCATTGCCTAGATAAAAGTATCTGTAAAGTTAAGGATAAGGCATCTCCAGCATCAGGGCTCAACTGAGTAAAGCAATAGAAATGTCTAATATCACTTCCAGTGAAATTTGTCACAGGAGCTCATGGGAGATTATTTATTAATATCAATATCAGTGATCGATATTAATATCTCAAGGGTACTTGGGTAGTTGTTGCCTCCAGACTGCCCTCTTGATCCAGTCAAAAGTTCTGCTCATTTGTATTGTACTTGAAGAGGGTTCAAATATGTAATGAGTCACTTGTTCACAGAGGTGCCACTCCCAGGTGTTATTCCACTCTATCAAACTCTAGTCTCAGCGCTTTCATTGACCCCCTAGTACTCTCCCCAAAGAAATAGGTTGCAATAAGCTGTATGTACTATATGGATAAAGCATCTATGCTTCCCTACATCCCTCAAGATTTTCCCAAGTGTATGTCTTCCCTTCAGCTTCCTGTACTCACTTATTATTCCTACTTCTCAAAAGCTGCTTTGGTACCTGAACAGGTGACTCATCCTGGCAAATATAGATTCAATTTTCTGAGGAAACTTGAAGTTATTCACTCCTTTTTCTAGATTATTATCTTAATAGCCTTCTGTGACCCTGAGAGAATTGTAGGCAACTGGGTAGCGCTTGGGCTTCCAAAGAGACCCCTTGCCTCTTCAAGTATCTTTTATACCCATCCTTAGTGCTTACCTGAGTCTGACTTTCTAGCTAATCTTCCTTTACATTCAATTTAACTCAGGTTTTAATCCTTAAGTGGCTACTGAGTATAAGGTTCTGAATTAATTGCTGGGATACAAAAATGAACCTTTGCATCTCTCCCATCCATCTCTTCTCCAAACTCAAGGCCACCTCCCTAGTTTAGACATGTTCCCCTTGAGCGTGAACTGTTGCCTTCTAGTTGTCTTCTCTGCCTCCATTCTCTTTTCTCTATAGCCTCTTCTACAATACTGGGAAAGTGATACCTGTAAAACATAGATTTTTCTATTTTATTCTCCCTTCTCAAAAACCTCCGATGCTTCCCTATAATCTCTAGGATAAAAATACTAGCTATTCAAGTAAGCATTTAAATGACATTGTAATCTTGCTCCAGTATGTCATTTAAAAAATATTCCACTTTCCAGGCTTGTCATATATTGCTGCCTTTCATGCACCTCTAGCTCAGGTGAATTGGCTTATTTGCTATTATTTAAGACATTCGATTCCATTCCCACACCTGGGATGCACTCCCTCTTTGCCTCAAATAGGGATTGTTTCAGTCATTTTATTTGTATCCCCTGGGTCTAGTATAATGCCTACCAGATTTTAGAAATGTAATAAAGTCTTGTTAATTGATTGATTAGAATCCCTAGCTTCCTTCAAAGTTAAGCTCAAAGCCCATCTTGATCCCCCAAATTGCCAGTCTCCTCCTCCAGTCCCTGAAATTATCTTGTTTCTACTATGTCCTAGATATCCAAAAGAAAGTTTCCTCAAAGTCTCTAGGGTAGCAAGCAGAGGATAGGAATATAATGGAGACTTCCAGCTCCTCTCATGTTCATTTCTTTCCAAGGTCTTTTACTTCAGCACCTAGGAGTTGGGTTAGCATTATCTATCTTTTCTCTCCAAGCTGGAAGCCAGAAGAGAATGAAGCCCACAGAGGCTAAAAAGCTCAGAGCAATTCAAGAGCCCCTGAAGAGACTCTCAAGTATAACATGTAATTGGGGGTGAAATAAATTATATTTTAAAATTTTAAACATAAATTACTTACCTTAAAAAAACAACAAAAGAAATAAAGAACCATTTAGATAGTTGGTGGAATATTAAAAAGAAGAAGAGCATATCCCTCCTCTCTCTTGCTCTCACCAACTCCATTCCCCACCCCTCATGCAAGCACAGGAGATAGATCTCCACCAATGAGGAGAAAGTCCCATATGAATGGACTTCAGAACTGGGGTAACAGTCTATTTACTTATCCATGTATATGTTGTTTTCCGCCAATAGATTGTATCCTCCTTG
Source organism: Gymnobelideus leadbeateri (assembly GCA_011680675.1). Classification (NCBI taxonomy): domain Eukaryota; kingdom Metazoa; phylum Chordata; class Mammalia; order Diprotodontia; family Petauridae; genus Gymnobelideus; species Gymnobelideus leadbeateri. Next base: position 158,152 of record WOXC01009417.1, on the reverse strand, counting down.
AGGAAAGAGACTCCAGTTTTTGTCTTAGTGTGCCTAGCACCTAGCACATATTAGACAAAATAAATGACCAGGATGGTGAAAGATTTTGAAACCAAGTTTAAGAGACTTGGATCAGGGAGAGGAGTATCTTTATTGTGCTTTTCATCATTGCTAAGGTAGAGGAGGGTGGGTATGGAACACTGCATATAAAGTCAGACTTTTTCAATATATTGGTTAATTTTTTTAGCTAAAATTTAATTTTGGGGTGGGTAGGTGGTACAGTGAATAGAGTACTGGACCTGGAGTCAGGAGGACCTGAGTTCAAATCCAGCCTCAGACACTTAACTCTTACTAGTCATGTGACCTTGGGCAAGTATTGCCCTGCCTTCCCCCCTCCAAAAAGCAAAATAATAATAATGTATTTTCCAGTTACACATAAAAACAATTTTAATTATGTTGGTTAATTTTACAGAGATTTTTACTGTCAAAAGATATCAATAAAATTATTCTTTTAAAAAGTGTTGAAATAATAGTGGTAGTGGTCACTATGGTGATGGTGCTGGTGCTAGTTGTAGTGGAGAATGCTGTATTCAATGATATACAATGTCAAGTAGAAGAGTACTTAGACATGATCTATTGGACCCCATAGGTCAGAACTAGAATCAATGAGGTCTGGTGACGTAGATTTGGATTTAGTGTTAGGAAAAACTTCCTGACAATTAGAGCATTTGAATGGGCTCTCTCAGAAGGAAGTAGTTTTGTTTTTCATTTCAGATTTGTTTTTTATTTTATTTATTTTATTCTGAACTTAAAAAATAAAACAAGAATTTCCATAACATAGTAGAATGAGGGAAAAAAGATGAGTGTACATGAAACTGCAAATCCATTATGTACCACCTGCTACTCCTTTCAAATCTATAATAAAATCATCATGTGAGTGTGTGTATATATGTATGTGTATGTGTATATGTGTAGATATATACATATATGTACATGTATGTATACATACATAACCATTCTATACATTCTTCTATTTATTAGTTCTTTCTCTGGATGCAGATAATAAAAATCATTTCAGATTTTCAAGGGAAGGTTAGGTGACCAGGTTAAGGAAGGAGTGTTCTAGAGTCAGTTCTAAAGAGCTGGTTTGTTAAATTTGTCAATGTGAACAGTTATATCTCAGAAATTGGCTACAAATCAGGGTTTGGCTTATTTTGTTGTTGTTGATTAACTAGATTTGAGACAGTATTAATAATGTAAATTAATCTTAAAATGGGGAACCAATAATTAAGCATTTGCCTATATATCCCTGCCTTGATATAAACATTGCTTGAACACAGTAGGTAGGAATGAAGTCCTTACCATAATGGAGCCCTGGTGCCTGGAAGGATGAGAATGAGAAAGTTGATGGTGGTGATGATGATGATGATAAAGTAAATGGCATTTATACAGCACTTTAAGATTTGCAAAGTACATTAATCTGTTACCTCATTTAAGTCGCACAATGCCCCTGGATCAGGGTCTATCCTTTGGTTTCATATTGGGCCAGAAGATAAACTTCAGATGCAAAAATTCAATGATTTGGGGGGAAATGGAATAAAAATGAAGGAGATTTAAAGAATAAATTTGTGGTCAGTGAGAGAACACAAGCTCAGAATGAGAAAATTCATTAAATAGATATAATGAAAAAACATTTAAGAAAAATCTGAGTTCCTGTGAAAATCTATCTTGTAAAATTTTTTAACTCTTTATCCCTACTACCTACAACAAAATACTTATTATTAGACAGCAAAAATCTAGATATGTACTACTCTTCTGACAACTTCCAATGATAAGGGATCCCAGAGATTGAATAGTAGTTAAGATATCTACTCCAAAGGCCAATATGAGAAAGAGCCATCAAAACCATCTGTGGTAGTATCAAAGACAGGAAGCTTGATGCCAAATGACTACTGAGCTTCTATAAAATCCATTGGTCTATTTACCCCTCTGTGCCCTCTCCCAGAAAAAGAAAAAAATAAGGGCCCCATGACTCAGGGTTCACAGTAGGAGGAAGATTCTGTGATGTAATCTCCCAAACATCTGCTTCTCTATTCATCTATGTGATGCAGTAATTATAACATACCCCAAAGCCATCAAGATACGGCCATGTCAAGAATTTCTGTCCTTCGAAACTAAAATTCAACTGGAGAACATACTAGCACATTCATTTCTTCAAAAATTCAAAACTCAGATTGAAGAAGAAACAATCGTCATTCAGCACTCTGAATGATTAATGTGTGACATGAATTTGAGCTCAGCCTTTGGATGACTTAATGGTTCACAAATGTCAACATTCATTGATGGAAATGAAATTATGGGGACAGAATGCAAGATGGAAATCAGAAAGAGGCATTTTTATGTGAAACAGAGGTTTAAACCACCCCCATAAATCAATGAAATAAACAGAGAGAAAAAAAACAATACAAAAAGTTCAAGCAACCTGATTAATTGGAAATGAAGTAACATAAGCCAGGATAATGGAGTTAACACAGAACACTGAACAGGTAAAGGCTGAATTTAAAGCACTTGCTTTTGGGATATTGTGGGAAATTTTGTTGTAGTATTTAAATGTATGAGAGTGTCTGAACACCAGCATGTATCAGAGATAGGAAGGTGGACACAGTGCATTGTAGCCAGCAACATCTTTGCTTTACCGGAGATTACTATCATTGAAGGTGGAAGTATTTTCAAGGTATAGAAAGCTAAAGCACAATTAATCAAACCATAAGAATGGAAACAAATCAACTAAGGAACAACATTGTCTAGGTTAGATATAAAGTCTTTGTGTCTTAACTTCTTTTGATGGTGGTGATAATAGTAGCCTATTTAAGCCAGCAAATTCCAATCTTCTATTTTGTAAAAGGCAAGATTTCTCTCTGAAGGAGTTCATTGTAGGAATTGTACTGTCAAAATCAGGGGAGAGGGGGAAAGTTGCCTATTTCATAAATCAAGTAATTTCAAGAAACTGAAATATGTATTTATGTATAGTCTTGATATTAAATGAGAGGAAATTACAGATGCCTTTTCTGTTCAATAGTCTTAATGAATATATAAACCTGTGCCTAAATGTAATAATATATATTATATACACTTAAGAAGGAAGGAAACAAGTATTTATTAAGCTTGAAAATAGGTATCATTCCACCCCACCACCATCCAGGCTTCTTCAAGCTAAACCTCCCCAGTTTAACCCTCCTGGATCAATGCCTTGTGATTCAAAAGGGATTTGCATGAAACTATGAAACTATGAGTTATGTCATGCAGGATGCACATGCAAGATGGACAGGTCATAGTGGAGAGTTCTGACAAAAGGTGATCCACTGAAGAAGGAAATGGCAAACCACTCTAGTATCTTAGCCAAGGAAACCCAATAGATAGTATTAAAATGCTAAAAGATATATCTGAAGATGAGCCCCTCAGGTCAGAAGGTATCCATCTTGTCACCAAGGGCCTGGTGTTGGAGGATCTGTCTATGGGGTCATGAAGAGTCTGACATAACTGAACAACTGGACAGCAATCCAGTTGTGGGCAGATGTGAATTATGGAACATTCTCAAAAAATGAGTTTTCATTACTTTCAGGTATATATAGTAATCACAACTTGGCCAACTAGCAAAATATTGCCCAGTAGAATTGCTTAGAGAAATTGTTATAATGAATAAAGAAGGTTATGTAAATGGATGCTTCTAAAGCACTTGAGAGTACTTGAAAACAGTTTGTTCTCTTAAACAGTTTAAACATTCCCCCAGGTAATCTTGTGGTTTGTTTTTTTTTTCTTCTCTTAATTAGTTTAGCAAATTATTTCTTCATAAATGTGAAAAGTAAATTTCTATACAAGTCCTGACCAAATCATCATCAATTTCAGAAGAACATAATCCAAAGGAAAGCCATCAATCTGTCTTCTGGACATTGACCTGCCTTGCTCAGTAAGATGACTCATAGGCCTCTCTTCCTCTTCCTGCCATGCCTGGCCTGCCTCTCTCCCCTCCATCATCCTTGGCAACTCCAATATTGAATGCAGTTCAACAAAAGTTTGTGAAGCATTTACTGTGGACAAGGCATCGTTTTAAGCAGAGGGCACAGAAAATAGATATCACATAGACCCTGCTCTCAATGGGTTTCTAACTGAATGAAGGTAATGACAAGAACACAAATGTCTATAGTAATAGCAGCTAGAATTTATCTATTGCTTTTAAAGTTTGCAGAAGCTTCACAAACATCTCATTTTATCCTCACAACAATGCTGGGAAGTGTTATTATTATCCGCATTCCCAGATGAAATTGAGGCCAACAAAGGATTAAGTGCCAAGCCAGGGTCATAGAGCTAGTGAGTGTCTGAGTCCAAATTGAAATTCAGGTCTTCCTAACTCCAGGTCCAGCACTCTATCTACTGCACCACTTAATTATGATTGCAATATAGTATTCATTGAGATTAACTAACATCTTCATTTATCATATCTTTTAGCATTTTAGTACTGTCCATGACGTTTTCTTGTCTAAGGTACTAGAGTGCTTTGCTGTTTCCTTCTCCAGTAGATTCACTGAGTTCTTGACTTTCACAACCTCAATGCCCTCCACTGACTACTTTTGGTCAGAGGGAGCAGGGAATGGGCTATACACGAGACTTCACTATCATGTAAAACTGTTTAACCTTCAGATCAACTATCATATAGATAATATTCAGAATTTTTATGAGCTGCAATTCCACATCACCAATTCAGTTCAATTATTTTCTAGTCATGTTCAATCCCTTATGACTCCATTTTGGATTTTCTCGGCAAAGATACTGGAATGCTTTGCCATTTTCTTCTCCAGCCCATTTTACAGGTGACCAAACTGAGGCAAACAGGGTTAAGCGACTTGTCCAGAGTCACACAACCAGTAAGTGTCTGAGGTCAGATTTGAACTCAGAAAGATGTCTTCCTGACTCCAGACCTGGTGTTCTATCCATTATGCCACCTAGCTGATCATGTCACCAATTACTTACTGGATTATCAAATGAAAACCCTATAGGCATCTTTTAAAGTTAATATTTCTACAAAAAAGAACTTATTGTCTTTCCCCATAAATACCTATCATGAGTTGTCCTGACTTTTGTCTTGCCAGTGGACTTCAATGACTCTGAAAGAGAGAGTGAGGCTGGTAATTTTTGTAACTCTGCAACACTTAAATCCAATTCAGTTGCAAGTCAGTATATTACCCTGTGATGTCACTGGTCCTCTTCTAAAATGAAGAACATACAACAACAACAAAATTACTTCCTAACCTTGCTATTTGCAGGGGCAAATGGAAGAAAGGAGAGACATCATCCTTCTGGCAGCATGTGTTCATAACCATGTCATAGTCAACCTGATTCTTCCCCTTCTATTCTCCTGACATTCAGTCACTTGCCATTCTTGCCAATTATACCTCAACAACATCTTTAACATCCATTCCTTAACTCTGATTTCAATGTCAACAAATAGTTGATCTTCTATCCCAGAAGAAAGACATGGCAGCCAAAGGAAATACCCATTAAGAATACAAGGGTTTTTGCAAAATCTTACAGAGGAGAATGACAGGTTACATGCAGTATCACATCACAAAACAGCAAAGGGCAATGGAGAGTAAAATGAGCCCTTAGAGAGCTTATCATGAGATGCAGCTGAATAGATTAGCCATAAAGTATTCATAAATGATGCTGAAGGAGTGCTAGATAGGAGTTCATAGTCATAAGAGCCTCAAGGTACCTTATTTTATCTGATTTATTTATTTTTCCTTATTTTCCAAATGAGAAAGTTGTGTCCCAACAAAGTCAAATGACTTATCTGAGGTCAAATAGGTGAGGAATGAAAAACCAGGATTTGAACCCAGATTTTCTAAATCCAAATGCCATGTGTTTGACACTAAGTCAATTTGGAAGCCACAGTCTCTCACAAGAGACTTTCTTAGCAATCCATACAGCATGAACCAAATAAATAAGCAATAATTATGTTCTGTAACTGAATAGGAATACCATTGACTTGGGGCAGCTAGGTGGCACAGTAGATACAGTCATGCCTAGAGTCAAGAAGACCTGAGTTCAAATGTGACTTCATATTCCAGTTGTTTGACCCTGGGCAAATCACTTAACCCCGTTTGCCTAAGTTCTTCATCTGTAAAAGGAGCTGGAGAAGGAAACAGCAAACTGTTCTAATACTTTGCCAATGGGCTCACAAAGAGTCGGATATGACTTAAATGACTGAACAACAAGAAAAGTCGTTCATTTAGTATATGTCATTTGGCCAGGAATTGCAAGTATCTGATGAACTAGGCTCAGAATTAAATACGAGAAGAACATGCTTTATCTTATTTGGGAATTTCTTTTTGCTTTTTGGAGGGGGGAGGGCAGGGAAGTTGGGATTAAATGACTTGTCTAAGGTCACATAGCTAGTAAGTGTTAAGTGTCTGAGGCTGGATTTGAGCTCAGGTCCTCCTGACTCCAGGGTCAGTGCTCTATTCATTGTGCCACCTAGCCACCTTCATTTGGGAATTTCAATAGCATTTTCGATTATCCCAGAGTTCTCTGACACCAAAGCACATGTTTAATATCAATATTCAGATATTCTCTACCTAAGGCATTATAACATGTCTCTGACCTAATCTAAACTGTTTTGGTTTTTCTTCCCCAAGGTCATAAACCACAACTTGATTGCAGGTATCACAAACTTTAAACTTTCTGTAGCATTTGAGACTATCACTATCTCCATTTTGTTGGCCTCATGCATAGTAGGTGCTATGTAAATGGTGGTTGAATTCCACTGTTGAATAGAATGTAATTTCTTTATGGGCAGAGACTTTTGCCTTCTTGGTTTGGTACCCCCAGGGCCTGGCACTGTGCTCAGACTACCATGTAATAGACATCAAATAAATGTTGGTTGATTGCTTGGATTATTTTCCCATGGTTTCCATAATGCTCTTCTCTTCTGATTTTCCTCTTACCTTTCTGACTGCTCTTTCACTATTTTCTTTGTTGGTCTTCTTCCCTTTTTATCCTTTTCCTTCCAAATCCCACATGCACTTGTTCCCTAGGTATTTGTCCTCAGCTTCCTTTTCTTCCCTCTTCTCTCCTTAACTTAGTAGTACTTTATAACTATTTGTTGAATTGAATTAATTGGATTTTACTCATTGGTTGAAAAGAACTGAAATTTATCCTTCGAAATGTAAAAAGATATCGAGGAAGGTCTCTAGCACAATGAGTGGATATTCTATGAAAAATCTATTGAAGAAAATATATAAGAATCACACCATGAGATATCATGGATGATTGGCAATCCATAATGATAGAGGTCATATGATCTCATTGATGACACAATTTTTTCTAGAGCTGGAAGACACCTAGGAGCTAATCTAGTTCAACTAGGTCCTTTTACAGATTTACATTTATAAAGGGAACCCTTGAGAGCTCAAGGTCAAACAACTAGTAAGGAGCAGAGCCAGGATTCCAATACGTATTCTGTTATTCCACATGTGATAAAGTAGGATTTTATCGGTGTTCAGAAAAAACTATTTGTTTGCCAGGAACCAGTATCTCCCAGAGTGGTGAGTGCCTTCAGATCTTCTAGCACCAAGGAGTTTGCCTAATAAAAGAGTTTAGCGAAGCAAATGAAAGATGATTGTAGACTGATGAAATATTCAGGATACTAAAATGGCTACAAAGGGGAAAGGAAAGCACTTGTCACATTACTAAAATATATTTTTCCTTCAGGCTTCTCAAGACTGAAAGATGTGTTAAAAAAAAAAAACTAAACAGTTAGCTGCCCTTAACATCGGTGATAAACCTCAAAAACACCTCCCTTATGGACTCAGGGCCTTCACTCACCACTTAGTCGGATATTGGATTCCACCTAAGATCCTGTTGATTTTTGAAGCACCACACAATTTAGGCTCCCTGTATAACTAAATGAGGTTTTGGTTCCCTATTGCCCGGGTCATGTTCTGTGCAGTGCAGATACTAGGCTCTGGCTCATAGAGAAATACCGCCATAAATCATTAAGTGTCAAAGCCTTTTCAAGTTAAATCCCTTAGCTCTGGAACAGAGTGCAAGCAGAGGGTCCAGGGAACGTCAATTATGGAAATGCCTTCAAGTTAAGATTAAAGGTATATTTGGTTATTCATTTACTTTCCATTCCTGAATAGCAATAACTCTATTTCAGGAATCACTTTTTCAGTATACTCTTTGGTATATAACTTGCCAATTCAAAGGACATTTTTTTTAAAAATGAAAATAATAATAGCTAGCATTTGTATGGTACTTTTTAAGGTTTAAAAAAACACTTTACAAATACTATTTCACCATATTCTTACATAGCCCTATGAAGTAGACACTATTGTATTATATTATATTCCCAATTTTTGTTGTTCAGTTATTTCAATAGTGTCCGACTCTTTGTGGTCCACTTTGGGTGTTTCTTCTCAAAGATACAGGAGTAGTTTGCCATTTCCTTTTCCAATTTACAGGTAAGGAAATGAAAGCTAAGAGAAGTCAAACTATATGCCTCAGGTCATACAGCTATTTTGTCTGAGGCTGGATTTGAACTCAGGTCTTCCTGATTCCAGGTCTAATGCTCTATCTTGTGTGCCACCTAAGTTCATCTATATTTTATCAGAATTTTCACACAGGGATTCAAAGTCTCAGAAAGACATTTTATTATTAAAATGGGGTGTGCACTTTATTATTAAAAGAGGTATCCTGAGGGATCTATACTGAATTAAGGGAAAAAGAACAAGATGCCCTTCCCAGGAGAAGCTGATCACTTGAAATCTCATCCTCAGACTGCTAACTCAGCCAACTCTGTTTAGAGGGCTGGAGCACAGGACACTGGACTCCCAGAGCTGTAAAGGATGAAGATCCAAACTTTCCAATTTACTCTTCATTTTCCATCTGCAGCTCTGCTTGGTTTCAATTCCATGGGGAAAAAATGCCCACCATGATGGATATTCCCTGATTCCAGCCCTCCCTAGCTCCAACTTTCCAGCTCCTCCAGTGTATTGTCTTTCTCCCCCCTCTGCCCCCACCTCCACCCCGTAAGCTCTTTGAGGTCAGGAACTATCTTTCTATTTCTAATTTGTATCCCTAAGCCTTAGCATAATGCCTAGTACATAGTAGGCACTCAATACATTTTATTGAAATGAATTGCTGTCAAATGCAATCCCCATTTCATAGACTAGAAAGTGAAGCAGGGTGCCTTTGAGCACACAGGCATTAGCAGAATCAAGAATAGATCTCTAGTCTTTCGAATCTCAAGCCCTACCTTTTCTCATATACCTTAGAAACACCTCTGCTGTAACGAACATTTTTATTTACAACATTTTGAAACATTAGAATGGAGTTCATTTCTTTCTGCTTTCCATTTATGTTAGTTTTAATCCCTTTTCTCTATAAACTAAATTGCCATTTATCAGAGCTTTCCTTAAGCTTTCCTTTAGTAAGTTTCTTTTCAATATTTATCACGTTTACTCTTTAGTCAGCAAAAGGGAACTTCACTTCTTCAGATGAACAAAATTTTAAAATAAGGTAGTTAGTTGAGAGGCAGGGTGATGCATTGGGCAGAGCTAGAAAGCTCTGGGGCTGAATGATGCAGATTCTTACTGGCTATGTAACCCTGGGCAAGCAACCTAACCTGTCTCTGTCTCATTTTCCATGATGGTAAAGTTAAGACAGCATTTACCTTAAAGGATGCAATTATGAGATGTTCCAAGGTGTTAGAGCTTTCTCTCTCCTGAAACTACTTGACATCACTTTTTGGGTATTTTTATTTGTTTTTACTTATTAATATACATATGATATCTTCCCTAGCCATTCCCTTTCCCATTAGAGTAGGCTTTCACCTTAGAGCAGGCAAAAAAAAAGTTGTCATTCTGGAGGCACCTCAGGAGAGTTGAGATGTCAAAAATTAAGGGAGAAACTCTTTTGGTCCTATCATACGTGGGAAGTATATGGCTAAATCAGTCACTTATAAGAGAACTTACAGCTAAAGAGAGAAGGATGAAATGGGTTGTCACTTTTCATTTTCCTGTGGACTTAAAATAACAATAATTCAAGTTCTATGCAAATGTCAGTTATGATTACTTCTTTTTCAGACCCTTTTTTTAGATTTTGTTGATGATGATGATGATGATGATGATGATGATGATGATGATGATGTCAGTTTTTAATCTTGACCCTGGACTATCTGTATTTTGAATATTTCATGTACCTCTTACTTCATCATAATAAACATTACAAAAATTTGAGTGTTTATCATATGTATGGTCTTGTATTGAGTCTTGTCATTTTAAGAAAAATATTTTAGAGAGAGGTTCAACATCTTTTCCTTTGATCCAAAGAACATCAAAATCCTCGATCAGGCAGAATCTGTCTTAAAATGTATTCATGGAGCTCAGAAGTTTTTATATATAGGCCAACAAGGAGCATGATCATTGTTTATAAAATTAATCACCAGGTTTTGTTTTTATTTCATTGTTAAAGTATGTATTTAACTCAGTACTGAGGAATGAAAAAGAGCAGATTATCTTAGGTACTACAATAGAGGGTTTAATCAAACAACAATCAATTAGGGGTCAAATGTAAATAGTGACAAAGAAAGCAATGCATTAGTCCCATCAGGGATTCTGATAAATAGCTACTATTTCAGCTCTTGTGCCTTTATGTACTGCATTTATTTCCAGCATGCCAATGTTGTCGTTTTCATTTTTTTCTTTCAACAAAACAATAGTTCTACTGGGGCTTTAATTTGAGAGAATGGGTAGGTTACAGAGCCTACTGAACTCAAATGCAACATCTCTAACATTAACAGAAAATAGTAAGTATGCCATGATTGTATCATCATTAGGACACTGGATTGTGGCCACGCAACCTCAACACAAATGTATGCTGAGAAACAACATGGTATATAGTGAACCAAGTACTGGTGTTGGAGTCAGAGGTTGCTGTTGTTGTTCAGTCATTTCAGTCATATCCAATGCTTTGTGACCCCATTTGGGGTTTTCTTGGCAAAGACACTGGAGTGGTTTGCCCTTTCCTTCTCCAGCTCATTTTACAGAGGAGGAAATAGAGGCAAACAGGATTAAGTAACTTGTCCCAGATCACACAGCTAACAAGTGTTGGATTTAAACTCAGATCTTCTTGACTTCAGACCTGGCGCTCTATCCACCACACCACCTAGTTGTCCCTGGAGTCAGAGGACTTGGGTTCAGATCTTATTTTTGTCTTTTGATACATGTGAGCTTGGAGTCATTCAACCTTTCTAGGGCTGAGTTTCTTCACCTGTAAAATAAGAAGGTTGGACTAAATGGTCTCTGATCTATGATCCTAATGTATTTATTTTAATACTAATGGTCATGAGAATGCTTAGGTTAGGTTGTTTGTCCCATTTTCCTTTGGGAAATGGATTAGGTATCAATATTTTCCAGAATTGCTCTGCCTCTGTCCATTCATCATAGAGATGAGAAACATTGGTAAAAAAAAAAAAAAGGAAAGAAACCATTGACTCTTGGTGCCATTGAACTCAACTGCTGGAGTGATACCTATAAGCATTCTTTGCAACAAATTTAGAAAATGAAAACAAGGAGTAGCTGATAGGAACAACTGGAATGCTCACACATGATCACTTGAATTTGCCACAGCTGTCATGTCATGGCTGACAAATGATGGCTTTCACCTTGTAGTCTCTGTAGCACTAAACAGTTGGCCTCAAAGACTGAGCAAATCTGCAAAAGCAAACTGAGGGTGGCTTTTATCTTCATTATTCTAATGAATTTTTCTTGTTGCCTGAAATGGAATTTATGAACTCTGACATCACTACAGAACAACACAGTAAACACTAGCTACCTATATTTCTAAAAATGTAAATACTAGATTCACAATCGAATGTGTTTTCGATTCATACTCGAAAGACTTTTTTTATATTTGGAGTCAGAGGACCTGACGTCAAATCCTAGCTCTACTATTTACTATTTTTGTGGCCTTGGATAAGTCATTTAAGTTCTCTGAGTCTCAGTTTCCTCATCTTTAAAATGAGGGGGTTAGGCTCGATGACTTCTAGGGTTCCTCTAAGATTTCAAGGTAGGAATGGCTAAAGCTCCGACTATAGATGCTCAACCCACCAAACAATTATCAATGGAATTTCAAGCTTCAATCAAAAAGCGCTTACTAAGGGCCTACTGTGTTGGTCACAGACTAAATAATGGGATATACAAAGGGAGGTAAAAATAGTCCCTTTCCTCAAGGAGCTCACAATCAAATCTGGGAGAGACAATGCGTAAATATTTACAAATAAGCTTTTTAGAGTAAGATGTGAAAGTGGAAGAAATTCTCTAATTCTATTCAGGCATATTTCTCTATTTTTTTAAGTGATGATTTTTCAATGTGGAGAATTCCTTACATATACTGGCAACTAGAATTAAAGGGCAATAGATCTAGCTCTGGAAGATCCCTCCGAACCTACACAGTAAAGAAACTGAGACCCAGAGAGGTTTGGTGATACAGATAAGAAATAGAAACAAGACAGAAGTAGGATTTAAATTCAGGTCCTTGGATTCTAAAAGCAATGCCTTGTACTGCTATAACATGTTGACTATGCAGCTTAACTATAACTTTAAATTATATTACAGAAAGTTGTCTGGAGATACTAAGAACTTCAATATCTTGCCCATGATTATAGCCAGTAAATTTGTGGGAGTCAAATCTTGAAGTCGGATCTTTCTGATGCTACAGCCAAACATCTATCCATTATACTTCTAAGAATTTCACATAAGGGGCGGCTAGGTGGCGCAGTGAGTAAGAGTGCCAGCCTCGGAGTTGGGATGACCCGAGATCAGATCCGGCCTCAGAAAATGAGCACCCACGCATAAATAATGACTAGCTGTGTAACCTTGAGCAAGTTACTTAACCCCAATTGCTTTAAAAAAAAAAAAAGAATTTCACATAGTAGGTATTCAATAGCTGTTTGATTAATTGAACTCAATAACACAATCCACAGGTGTCCGTTTGTGGAAAATCTCCCTCATTCACCTCTCTCCCATGAGACCTACCATTTTCTTCTTATCATTCCAGAACCGACTACTGTCTGGTACTGACAGCAGATAAAATGTGACCTCTTTTATTAACATTTACTCTCCTATTTATTTTTATTTTTTAAATAGCTGTTCAGTCAGAAATTCAGTGTCTAGGGACTCTTACTGGCCCTGAATTATAGAGGGCACAGGTGTTTAGAACCCCATGCTTGATATCAAACAGCTAATCAGAAAGGCTAGATAGAGTACCATCTCATGATGGGCTAATTTTGCTGATAAATCCCTACTATGGTCTCCTAGTTAATTGGAATTTCCAGTGTGAAAAAATAGAGCCCCTAATGGGATTTCCAGTAAACACCAATTAAATTTGTAGCCTATGTGTGCTCCCAGCCCTTGATATGACATGCAAACCCAGAAAAAAGGCCAGATATCACAAAGCTGACATTAAGGAACAGTGGGAGGAATCTTTTGAGCAAATGATGTTGCCATGGAGGCAGTGTGAGCTCCAGGTCCTGCACTGGAGAGTAGCATTATTAGAGACTGCATGACAGACTTCTTATCTTGGTAAGAAGGTATATATTATGACACATTAGCCAGAAGTGGGTCATGTTCTTGTTAGTTATTTATAACCCTGCATCAGTGAGGCAGGAGTTTCTACTTGGATATCCCCAGCTAATCCCCTGTTAAGCTACGGTAGGTGATGCAATACAGGGAGTGTTGTAACTGGAGACAGGTAGACCTGCACTCAAACCCAGGCTCAGAAACTTACACAATGTGTGACCTTAAGTCACTTAACCTCTGTCTGACTCAGTTTCCTCATCTGTAAAGTGAAGCTAATAGCACTTACCTCCCAAGTTCATTGTGAGGATAAAATATTTGTAAAGTTTTCTGCAAACTTTAAAGTACTATATCAATGCTAGTATTATTTCATTGTTATCATTAATATGCCTTTTGGATACCTCCCCAGACCTTACTCCCCTCCAAACAGATCTTTATTTTACAGTCTGGTTGAAATTAGAGGGAGACAGAGATGTATATTAAGCACAATGAATGAACTTCATGAAAGAATCCCACAGAAATGTCACAGGAGACTCTAATTGCTGGATTTCTTATCCTTTCCCTAAGCTATGATACAATGGAAGGAAGTGCTGAATTTAGAAAAAGAGGAAATAATTCAAATCCCAGCTCTGACAACCTTAGGCAAATCCCTTCTCTCTGGTTCTCTTTTTTAAAAATCATAAATAAAGTGAAGTGCTTAGACTAGGTGACCTCTGGGGTCCAATCTAGCTCTAAATCTATGACCCTATGGCCTTAATGACCTTGAGGACCAAGGCATTGTCCCAAGTGGCTAGTCTCTTTATTGTTCATGTAACATTTCTGACTGGTAGTCTCAAAATGTGCTTTCCTCTGCAGCACTTGTCCTCCTAATTAAAGCATTCGTCTTCAAATCATTCCGGTTAAGGTAATACAGCGGTGGGTATTTCCCACATTTTTAGAGACAAGAAATCTGAAAAACAAGATTCCGTCATTTGTTCAATGTCACAAAAGAAGCAATTGGCACACAGGCAAACAGCATTTGCTGAATTTTTCAGGACAATGGGTAAAAAAGAAATAACACTGCCTTTTTAGACAAGATGGTGGGGAAGAAGAGAAGTATCTATTCCCAGGAATTTTTAAGTTGGAGTTACTCCTACAATAATGTTTGGTATCATGTACTTTTCTTCAAACGTGAAGAATAGCGTATCTCAACAATTGCCAAGTCCATCCTCCTCACTCCACAACAACCTAACATCTCATTTCTAATATCATTTATCTTTACAACTTGCCTAGGATTATTTTGTTATTATTGTTTGAGAGAGAGAGAGAGAGAGAGAGAGAGAGAGAGAGAGAGAGAGAGAGAGAATATTAATAGTGACCATTTCACAAATGGAATAGCTGGGTTACAGAAATTAAACATCTTTTCCATAGTTGGTGGCAGGGCTGAACCTGTAGCTCAGGTCTCTTAACCCCTTCTTCAGTAATAATAATAACTCACATTTATATAGGATTTTAAAGTTTGCAAAGCATGCCTAATGAGAGAATGTCTTCAAAATCCCTTGCAAGAGGCAACTTAGGCGGTTAGAGCACCAATCCTGGAGTCAGGAGGATGTGAATAAAAATCCAGTCTCAGACACTTACTAATTGTGTGATCCTGGGCAAGTCACTTACCCCCTGGTTACCTCCCAAAAAAAATTCCTTGCAAACCTTAAAGTGCCCTATTAATATGAATTAATACTGTTAATAGCATCTTCACTGCCACTCAAATTCTGTGAAGTATTAAAAAATATTTTGGTTTTTTTTTCAGATGAGAAAATTGAAGCTCAGAGAGATTAAGTACTTGCTTAGGATCACAGAGCTGCTAAGTATCAGAGCTGGACTTGAAAACAGGTCTCCTAACTCAAGTCCATTGTTCTTTCCTTTACATGATTCAGCCTTCTTTCCAATAAACTATGCCACTATATCAAAAGATATAATGATGGTGAAAAGTTGTCACTTCCAATTTCATGATTTCATACACATCCTGCCTTACAAATTCTCTAAGAATATATTTGTATTCATGTATATTAATGTGGACATGAAATCAATTTTTTCAGCCCAAGTTCTATTCACACCTTGATGTAGTTTATAATAGAGAAGGCAGTAGTAAAATTAAAAATGTTGTTAACTTCCAAATCATGCCTTTTTTTTTGTTGTTTTACGTTTGACATAACTGACCAAATGGGACATGTTCTTTTTTAATGGTAGCTTTATTTATTTTTCTTACACTATTTCTTTAGTATTTCTTCTTCTCACATGACATATTAATACATAATTCAGAGCTTTTATGTCTCCCTGCACTGCTGGCAAGATTTCTTGTGCTATTGAACCACACTATTTATGACCAAATGGTCAAAATGTCTTTTATTATTCATTTTGGGGGGCGATTTTCAAAAGCAGCTGGGAATGTTTAACCTCTCAAATGCCAAATTCTTCCTCCTCATCCCCAAAGACCTCAACTAATTTCCAGCTCCTAGGGCCATAATCTTCTTTCTACCACCCTACATAACTGATACTCTTTCTCACTTAGGAGAGTGATGGGCACTGTGACATGAGAGTAGGTCCCCCTTTGGTGTTCACACACTATGATGCTTTCATTTCTAATTCATCACAGACATTGTTGTAACCTCCTTCAGAGTAGGTTTGGTTGCTGCTACTCTCTCACTCAGATTCCCATTTCCCTGGAGAAGAATTTTCTTTCTATTCTCACTACTGTCTTCTGTTATTTCTTGGGAGTGGCAGCTAATTCTAATAGGATTGTGCCTAGGTAGTCTTTAATAAGCACAATGAGGCCAAATTGCCAAGTCCATCCTCCTCACTCCACAACAACCTAACATCTCATTTCTAATACTTAGCACCCCATCCACTATGGCCCCTCCTGTAAGCTTTGCAGATTTTTTAAGCAGCTTCAACTGAAGTATCAAAATAGAAAGTCTTCAAAAAATAAAATTTTCAAAGCAGGAAAGAACCTGAAATATTACTGAGTCCGGCCTCTTCATTTTACAAATGAGGAAACTGAGATCAAGAGATATAAAACTTGGCAGTTAAAGACCTCTGTCATAATAACTAGTAAGGAGCTGAGGACTTCTGATTCCCTATCTGTTGTTCCTTCCCTTATACTCTGAACCAAAGTACCTTAAAAATAGCAATGCTCCCAGCCCAGAGCCCACACACACAATCTTGGGAAGTAGCCCATGTGGAGAAGCAGCTTGGCCACTGCTCCTATAGGTGCTATGGCCACAATTAACAAGACCTAGAAAAGAAAGTTCTTACCTCCAAAGTCCTTGCCACCATCTAATGGTTCAACATCAGAATCTGATATGACTTTATCAGTGAAAATGACATTAATAAAGAGGCATTACTATCTGCTTTGCTGCTGTGCCCTAAGGACCATGGGACCTTTCCATATGGCTTGCCAGCTGAAACTTTCCATATGTGTTATTTCTCCCAATAGAATGTGACTTCTTTGAGAGCAAGGAGTATCTAACTTTTGTATTTGTATTCCCAGCCCTTAGCACAGTTCTTTGTACCTGGTAAGTGCTCAATAAACACTAGGTGACACAGTTGATAGAGCCCTAGGCCTGGAATCAGGAAGACCCGAGTTCCAATTCAGCCTCAGATACTTACTAGGTAAGTACCATGGACAAGTCACATAACTTCTAGCTACCTCAGTTTTCTCAACTAAAAATGTAGGTCATGATAGCATCTACCTCAAAGGGCTGTATTATCAAATAAGATAATATCTGTAAAGTACTTAGTATGGTGCCTGGTACATAGTAGGCACTTAATAAAAATGCTAATCCCTTTCCTCTTGTTTATTTTTACCCCACTGTCTATAAAATCCCTACACACACACACATACACATACACACACACACACACACACACACACACACACACATACACACATATGTATTCCTCAGTCCTAGAGTTAGCCCTGACCTGAAATTTGGTCTATGACCTTTAATATATTAACCAAACCCTTGTCCTGTTCTCAGTTGTAACACAGGCACACATATCTCTTTTGGCTGATATCTGGTTATGTTTTCACTATTAAATACTTTAATCTCACTGCATAGCTCTTCACAATTAGCAAAAGGCCAAAAGAAGGAAAAGGAGAGGAATGTTGATTATGGCCACAAGGAAGGAATTTTTCCTATTCTTCCTGCCTCACCTAATTATTTTTCCACATATTGTATTCTCATAGCTATCATCAATTTAGTCATTCTCCTCTGTCAAGGAGGATTGGGACATACAAAGCCTAAGGGGCACACAACAAGAATGTCACAGTAAAAAAAATTAATTTACTGACATATGTGATAAGCCGAGCAATTCTATGCCCATGACAATTGTGTCCCTGAGTGACACTGAATGTCTTCTAGAAGGGATGCTCATGTGTTTTCTTTGTTGCTAGGAAGAAAGCAGGAGGCAAAGTCAAAATGTATCAGAAGTCTCACAGAGGGACAAATTTCCATAGTAAATGGTATGAGACACTTTTGGACTCAGTGTCCACTCCCAAAACTCAGCCTTGATCAGACCCATAGGTTCCCAAAGTAGGCAATACTGATCTCTGGAGGAAACCGAAATCAGGGTAGGGTAGGTCAGGGAGGGGTAGTAGCTTTGGTACATTGGGGGGTGTTGAATAAAAATAAGGAGGCAATGGAAGCATAAGAAAAGAAAATAAGAAAATTTTGAAAAACCTTTCGTGCATTTTTCATCTGTTGTGTAACAGAGTTAAAGTCATAGTGATTACATTATTTTCCAAATAAACACACAAAATGCAAGTTATAACTGATCAGTGGTCAAATCCACTGACAGGTCTTAACAAGCAAGTATTGGCAGGAAAGTGCATTGTCAGGGAGCCCAGCATGCATCAGAAGGAATATATGCATGTAATGACTTATTTACAATATGTTATCATGTACTTGCATGACATAATATTGCATCATCAATATTTATATAAGATGCATCATTTTGAAAATATATATATTTTATATTTTTTGAAATGATGAAAAAAAAATTTTAAACCCTGAAATGGTTAAAGAAAGTAGATTTTCATGGGGGTGCTGAGTATTTTTTTAAAGGGGAGTGGTAGGTAAAATATGTTTGGGAACCTCTGATCTAACCAAACCACCTGAGGCAGGAGCTCTTTACCTTTTTTGTTTCAAGGACTCCTTTGGCAGTCTAGGTAAGGCTCCTTCCCAAAAAAATATTTGAAATGCACAAAATAAAAGACAGAGGATTACAAAGGAAATAAATTTTATTGAAATATAGTAATCAAGATATATTTTTTAAAGTAAGTGTGTGAATCCCAAGTTAAGAACCTTGCCCCAGGGGATGCTGTTCTGGAATTGGCCATCCCCAATCCAGAAAACACTATGAAGCCAATTTCCTGAAGTAGGGACTTAAAACTATCCCGTGATAGCCATGGGAAGGGGTGGGGAACCTGGAGCCTTGAGGCCGCATATGGCCCTCTAGGTTATCAGGTGTGGTCTTTTGACTGAGTTCAAGTTTTACAGAACAAAACCTTTTATTAAGGGGATTTGTTCTGTGAAGTTTGGATTCAGTCAAAGGACTGCACTTGAGGACCTAAAGGGCCATGTGGCTTCAAGGCCTCTGGTTCTACCTCTCCACCACCTCCCCCACCCCCAGCATTGCACATCCAATTTCATCCAAAAAGTCCAAGGCCTAGGCTAGTACCAAACTAAACATGAACGTCAGGACTGCCTTGGCCAAACCAGAGGACATATAATACTAATGTGCAAGAAAGAACTTTCCCATATCTACCATTAAGGAAAATTCATTAATAACCAGTAAATTAGCAGGGCTTAACTGTGCTGACAATTCTGTTCTCAACCTAAATTCCTAAAAAGAATTACCTCCATCCTATATTTCTACTTCATAAGTATCAAACTCCTCAGAGCCCACAAATTAAAATGTGGTTGGAAAATATTTAACAAGATAAATTAAAAATATGTTTGACACAAATAATATTAATTTGTGATTTTTTAAGTAAATATGTTAGCATGACACCACCATTCTACTTCTGAGAACAATATCCCAAGCTTCTCAAAAGCACAAAGACCCATTTTTTCTTTTTTAACACCAACATTCTCCAAGTGATGCTGTATTGTTGCAAATCTTAGAACAACACAAATACCAAATAAACAAGTTTATGGGTGACCCAAAGTGCAATGAAGAGACATTTGGGAGATGCAAAGGAGCTACTGCCTAATTCCAAGGAATGGAAGTAGAAGGGAATATGCATTTCTATAGTGCCTTATGTGTACCAACCACTTTACAAATACCATTTCATTTGATCCTCCTCACAACCCTATGAGATAGGTACTGTCATTATCGCCATTTTATAGTTGAAATTACAGGGGCAAATAGAAGTCAAATAACTTGGCCACACAGCTACTAAGTGTCTGAGTCTGGATTTGAATTCAGGTCTTCCTAACTCTAGATCCATGGTTTATCTATTGTGTCACCTAGTTACCTCCAAGGAAGGCCCTTGCCCAAGACATCACAAAAGGGATATCATCAAGGAAATATCTGATCAGAAAAGGAGGTAGACTGGTCATGCAGGAAGAGTGAAGAAAAATTATTGGAAACCAATAATCCACTGGAACCCATAAATTTTTTTTAAAAAGTAGGAGAAAGCTACCAGCATGTAGATTTTCTAGGGAATTTCCAACATAAAGGAACAAAGGGAGAAAGAATTTTACTAGAATGAGAAGGCATAGATCAAGCATGACTTGCTGCAATGGAAAGATCCTCTTCTCCACTAACTCCCCATTAACTACACCACAGCTTCATTGAAGCACTGAAATATAGCTACCAAGAAGTCATGTACTAGGGGGCATTTGCTGCTTATGGGAAATCATCATAAGGCTGTGTTTGCTGTTTTTGCACTGCTGAACTTTCAGGGTGACTCAGGCATAGAAGACACTTTGAAAACAAGCTTTACAGTGAGACTAGATTGCATGACATTGGAGTAGCCCACTTAGAGCTGGATCTAAGGTTACAATGGAGCTCTCGGATAATGGAATCCACTAACTGCCTCTTCCCCTCCTCCTTTATGCCATTGGGACATCAGGGACCTAGACACTGGGGTAAGACAGAATGAGCTTCAAGAAATAATGTGGCATAGTGAAAAGAGTGCTAGATTTGGAATTAAAAGACCCGACTTTGAATGCCAGTCCTTACTTCACCATATGTGTGAACCTGAACCAATTATTTAGTTCCTCTTGAGTCAAATGAGGGAAATAAAAGATATGGTTTTTAAGAGACAGTTAAGTGGTCTAATAGATCAAGTGCCATACTTGAAGTTAGGAAGAACTGAGTTCAAATCCTGCTCCAGACATTTATTAGTTTTATGACTCTAGGCAAATCACTTAACCTAGATGAGCCTCAATTCTCTCATCTGAAAAATGGGGATAATGACAGCACCTTATGAGACTTTTATAAGAACTAAATGAGATAATATTTTTAAAATGATTTGTATCCTTAAAAACTATATAATTCAGTTATTATCATTACTATTATCATTTAAGGTTCCTTCCTGTAGTAAAATCATGATACTTTTATCTTCCCCATACACACACACACACACACACACACACTCCCATACATGCACCCATAGAAGCTTAGTGTAGTCATTACAAAGTCATTATAGCAACTAATGCAGATATATTCATACACATATGAATATATCTGTATATGTGTACATGCATATATGTAAAGACCAATTATATGTGGCATATATTATATTTACTTATAATTTATAAATGTATGTTTGTTCAGTTTGCTCAATTATACTCTCCTAAATACTACCTTAGAAATCACTTGCACTGCCATGATTCACGTTCAAGAAGCACCTACTTCCTAACTTTTACAACTATGCCAAAAAACATGTCCTTGGCTATAGGAATAAATGAAGAGGGATTTTATATAATCATATATATATATATATATATATGTGTGTGTGTGTGTGTGTGTGTGTGTGTATACACGTATATATTAATATAGTCACATGTATAAATAACTATGATGATATCATCTTTGGAGATAATTAATTATATGTAATTATATATGATATAATATTTTATGTTTACAAAAGACTATATGTAGAAATATATGTATATATATGTAGAAATAGAGATGGAACAGAAACCTAGTATTGGAAAACTATTTCAACCCCTACCAAAATCATGAATCTAGTCTATAATATCCTAGAAAAATTACCTAGCCTCTAATTAAACTCCACCAGTGACTGGAAAACTTACCATTCTCTGAGGAGACCGTTCTCTTTCTGGACAGCTCTATTGTTAAGCTGTTGTTAATGATGATGATGAGGAGGAGGAGGAGGAGGAGGAGGAAGAAAAAGAAGAAGAAGAAGAAGAAGAAGGAGGAGGAGGAGAAGAAGAAGAAGAAGAAGAAGAAGAAGAAGAAGAAGAAGAAGAAGAAGAAGAAGAAGAGGAAGAAGGAGGAGGAGGAGAAGAAGAAGAAGAAGAAGAAGAAGAAGAAGAAGAAGAAGAAGAAGAAGAAGAAGAAGAAGAAGAAGAAGAAGAAGAAGAAGAAGAAAATTTAGGTTGAGACAAAACCTGCCTCCTTATATATTTTACCTACTGCCTCCTGGGGCCAAATAGAACACATCTTCAACATGACAATCCTTCAAATATGTGACGATGTTTAAAATGCCTTAGGATCATAGATCTGAAGCTTTAAGGGACAGAGGTCATCTTGTCCAAACTCCTCATTTTATAGATGTGAAAAGTGAAACCAGGGAGTTTGACTTATATAAAGTCAGACCAGTTAATAAGAATCAGAAGTGGAATTTGAGTCAGGGGCCTCTGCCACCACAGCCAGGACACTTCCCACTGTCCCCTTCCCTACATCTTATCTCTTCCCCAGTTTGTTAACCCGTATTCTTATGGTACAATATTGAGTCCTTATTATAGGTCTGACTCTAATTCCAATGCCATCCTCTTAGTTCAGATTCAATGTTGAGATAAAATAAATGAGGCACCCACAAGTCACTCAACATTTAGCAAAGGAGGGGGCTTAATTTGTCCTAACCCAGCAAGAATATGCATTATGGATAGCTTCTCTGGACTCAGACCAGTTTGGGTCTGTCAGGACAGTAAGTCGTTGAGTTGCTGCTACTTCCAAGATCTCAGGCACCCACCAAGTCTTAGAGGCCCAGACTAAAACAGCTGGGGCTTTTAGTGACTCTTTGCCAGGAATCTGAATCTGGAAACCTGGGACCAATTAGGTTGCATGGTGAGGGAGAGGCTAGTACAGTCAAGAAAGCTGGGCCTGAGAGAAAATACATCCGAGAAATACTAGTCCTATCACAAATCCTCTTACCATTCAGATCACCCTCCTCTGGTCATGCTTCAGCTTGTCAATGCCCCTCCTAAAAGCATCCTTCCAAACTTTAGAAATGAGATACACAAGTAGTCTATAGGCTCGAGACTCCAAAGGCAAATCCAGAGCTTTAACAAAATCACAGCAATGCAATTGTGTTTCATGCATTAAGGGGTGACTATTCAGTACCTTCTATTTTCATCCCTATGGGGAAAAAAGCAATCTTCGTTTAATTTCAACACTGTCGACCACTGAGTGCTTGGCTACATTTTTTTTCTTATTCAGCAGTAGGTGTATGACTCCATTGAGAATAAGGTGTGGAATATAGAGCTAAAGCTATAAGATTAATTCAGTTATGCCTTTCAGTGTTTCAAAAACACAATTCCCATTTATTATTTAATTTATGTTACGCATCATCTCTACAAGGGTTTCCACTATCTAGCTATTTCGAATATAATCCAAGAGATAGTGCTGACTTATGTGCCCCAGTGTCCTGTTCAATTGTATTCTCCTTCTAAATACCTCTTTAGAAATCACTTGCACTGCTATAATTAAGGTGCAGTTGAAGTCTCTGGTGGAAGCACCTACTTCCAAGGGTTTACAACCAGACCATAAAAATGCATCCTGAACTGCATGAATGAATGAAGAGGGAAATTCTTCACCAGGCCCAACAACAAGCAATATATTGAGAATTTCTTTGTTGCATACACTGCAAAGCACCTGGTGAAATCAGTACAACTCTGAATCTAGGAGGAAGTACCATAATGACACAAGGATACTACAGGTTTACACAAAGGTGAGTCAATCCCACTGGGGCCTTGTGGGGAAAAATCTGAGTAGGTCTCTGTGACCTGTAAAACTTGAATAGTAATAGAAAGTTGAGTTTCTCATTTAGAAATTTGGAAACAGGAAAATGGTTAAATCAAAATCAGAGATGGAAAAATGGGTACAACAGTAAGATTTTAGCCTTTAGATTTTAAGGCAACATTATTTTAAAGATGGACTTTCTGCTAATTTGCATGCAGCCTATGGTATTATAGTTATAGAGCTTAAAAGGGACCTCAGAAGGCATCTGGTCCAAGCCCCTTAATTTACAGATGAGGAATCTAAGACCCTGGGAGTGCCACTTATCCAGAGGCATAGGGATAGTAATAAAAATCACGAGTCACTGAACAGTTAGCAAAGGTTTGCTGTGCCCTAGAGAGGGATCCATCAGATCAGGGTTGTCTTTTGGGGGTAAGGACTGACTCCAAAAGTACTTTTTGATCCCTCTGTGAGATAATAATAACAATAACAACAACTAGCATTTATACAGTGTTTTAACTTTTGTAATGTATTTTACAAATATTCTCTCACATGATCCTCGCAATACTGGGAGGGAGGTGCTATTATTCCCATTTTAAAGATGAGCAAACTTGAGTTAAATGACTTGCCCGGCATCATGTAGTTAATAAGTATCTGAGGCTGGATTTGAACTCAAGCCTTCCTAGCTCCAGGGCAGCTAGGTGGTGCAGTAGGTGGAGCTCTAGACCTGGAGTAGGGGAGACTCATCTTCTTGGGCTCAAACCTGGTCTCAGACACTTACTAGCTGTGTGATCCTGGGCAAGTCACTTAACCCTGTTTATCTCAGTTTCCTCATCTGTAAAATGAACTGGAGAAGGAAATGGCAAACGACTCCAAGTATCTTTGCCAAGAAAACCCCAAATGGGTTCATGAAGAGTCAAACATGACTGAAAAACAACTGAACTACAATAATTTCCTGACTATAGTCTCAGCCTAGAATTTATTATTTACTATGTGCTATAGCCCACATTTATATACTATAGCACATAACACTACACTGCCTGGAATTTATTAAATATTTACTATGTACCATTCACATTTACATAATATAGTACATAATTGATGTTATCTCATTAGAACCTCATAAGAACCATATGTGGTAGGTGTTATTATTACCCTCATTTTATAGATGAGGAAACTGAGGCAAACAAAACTTTAGTGACTTGCCCAGGGTCACACAGCTAATAAGCATCTGAGACCAGACTTGAACTCAGGTCTTTAGAACTGACTCCAGGCCTGATGCTCTAGTCACTTTGGTACCAGCTGCCTTGAGTAGGGTGGTCACAAGGAAAGAGGAATTTATTCAGAAATTGAAATTTAACCAATTTCATGAATAATAAAAATGGAAGCCAGGAAAGGAATTTGTCTTGATATTTGCCAATAAAAAGACAGGGGCAAGGCCCTTTATCTCTTTAAACCTCAATTTTCTTATTCATAAAAGGGGCATATTAGACACACTTTATTCACAAACAGGATAACTCTATAATTGCCCACTTTACTTCATCAAGGGGTTGTAAGAGAACTTAGTATATCAATCTAATCTAAAAACTATTTTATTATTAATTTTTTATTATTAAATGTCTACTTAACACTCATCAAGACACTATATTAAGCATTGTGAACAAGAAAAAAAACGGATAACGGTTTCTACTCTCAAGGAGCTTACATCCTACTGGGGGCTGTATCAAGTAAGGACATATATAAATACAAGATTTCTTGATGAGGAAGAGAGTCTTGACAACTATGGCTTTCAGGTAAATATTCTTCTAGGATGTGGTATAAGGGTTGGGCCTTAGAGAAATTCACATATTCTAAGAAGTAGAGGTGAAGAGAAAGTGCATTAGTCATGTAAGACAATCTATAGAAGGCACAGAGAGAGGAGGGAATGTCAAATTTATGGAATCTCAAGTAGCTAATTTAGCAGGAACATAGAATATCTAAGGGCTCTTAATGTGATTTGAGCCTGGAAAAATAAACCAAGGTCAGATTGTGAAGGTTTTTTAATGATATTATTGACTTGATCCCCCATTCTGATGATCTATTAATTTCCAGTGAGTAGTGCTCTAGTCCATTCAATGAATTAACATCAACCAGCTTTTATAATGGTGTATTTACCTTATAAATATTGTAGGAACAGAATTATCAACATTTACCCCTATAACACTGTGAGGGCATGATCTCTTATACACTACTTCAGTGTCTGGGGAGAGAGGGTTCAGATTCAATTCAGTTAAGTTGGTCCCACCAAGTTAACATCCAAATGCAGCTTCACTGACAAATAAATCAGTAAGGGTTCTGGGTTGGCCCTGAAAGGTCATTCCTTCTTCCTTGGAGCCTTCAAGCTGGATTGACTGACTAGAAAACCCTACATGGACTGGATTCCCAGGCCTTTCTAAATTCACACAGTAAATGTCTCTAATCCCTTCCACCTAAAATGAATAAAGAACTAAAGCCACATGTTGGACTTAGATGGAAAATCCCCAAGGTCTCCCCTCTCATGCATTGTCTTCTCTAACTGGAATACCAATACGCAGAAATAAGTCTAATCAAATGAAGACCAAGGATCTAGTTGAGTAAAGGTTGACTTTTGAGTGCCCCTAATTTCAGCTATGAAGCCAGTTAATAGGGACCCCCTTCATCACACAGTAAACCAGAACCAAGTATAGAATGTCTGTGTATCTTGTGTCAGAGGCACTCTGTGCTTGCTCATAAGGACTGGCCTCACTGGCCCGCCCCTTGTTACATAGATTTTATATTTATATATAAATATCTATATAATATAATGTATTTATATTATATATTTTATAGTTATTTTCATTTGTCTCCCCATTAGAGTATTAGCTCCTTGAGAGTAATGACTGTTTTTGTCTTTCTTTGTATCCCTAGTACTTAACATATAGTAAGATCTTAATAAATTCATGTTTAACTGACTGACTAAAATAAAGGGGATCATACAGGACATGTACCCTGAGAAATTCTGTTGCCATAATGACTAATGATCAGTTCATTCCTTTTCTGTGTACAGGTGCATGACCCTTGGGCACTGAGCCAAAAGAAATGAGATTTAACTTCTGTGTTCCTGGAAAAGCAAGGACTTCTTGACTGCTGTTTGTTGTGAATAGAAGGAAGAAATCAAGCTATTCTGATCAGAAATGATCAGATTACCTGGGGCAATGGGTGCTGGTGAAAACTGGCTGCATATGTACAAGAGAATGTCTTGCTGAAGCCTCTCCTTTGTCTAATCAGCTGAGAACTAATGAAGAAAAGTTAGTACCCAGGAATCACAGGAATTCAGAAGAGAAAGAAAATTACTTAGAAACAGGGTTGGCAGAGAAAGCTGTCTGAAAGATTAGTATTGAAGTAAGAAAGGGCATTCTAGGTCAGAAAAATGGCATCAGCAAAAGATGTGCTAGGGAGATATCAACAGTTAAGTCTGGCTTGATCTAAGCTTTTGTGTTGGGAAATAATGGAAAATAAGTTAGAGGAGGAAAAATCGGTACTAAATTTCAGAATACTTTGAATGCTAAATTAAGGAGTTTGGACTTTAGCCTTTAGGCAAAGGGGTATGGTATTAACTTATGTGGAGATTACAACCAAACACGACCCAAGTTCAATGGCATTCTAAATCTTTTAAATTTCTAAGACATGAAATTAACACTGTACTGAAATTTCTCCATTAATTAAATTCCCTTCTGTCATCATAACATATCTTATTAATTAGTGCAACAGTATGAGTGATTTCTGGAACTTGCTGATTACTACTTTCTAGTGGAGCAGGAGGATAGTGTAGTAGCTGTCTCTCATAGTAATAGGATAGGAGGACAAAAGAAAAATAACTGGAAGCATCCTGGGCCTAACTAGTCAGCATGATCCACTGCCAATAGCTGGCAATGGCAGGGCTTTTGTCTCCCACTAAGTGGATCAGAGATGGAGTCTTTCTAAATGAGTCTTCCTGTTGCAGGGACAGGAAACCTCCTGTTTGGATCCAAAGAGATATATTCTTTCTATTCAGCAGCTCTCCGCCACAGGTTATAAGAGTCTAAATGTCAGCTATAGAAAATATGTGACTGGCACACAGGAACAGCAGTTAAATTGGCACTCTCCTAGTAAAAAGGATACTCTGGCCATTGTTGTTAGTAATGGCATTGAGCTAAATAGGAGATAATAGAAGCCTGGATTTATACCAAAAGTAAAGGAGAGAAATAGCATTTAACTCGTTAATTTGAACAATGTAGGTAATCAAAGTGGATTTGAAGAAAGCAGAGGGAGGGAACCCCATTACAGATTTCATCAGTAGAGGGAACTGCCAGTGAAGAAACTCATTCTAGCGATGAAGGTCAGTATTTACTTTGAAACTTACAACCTTGGAGACTACCCTTGGGTATTAAGAGGTCAAATGACTTCCTCAAGATCACACAAGTAAGGTGTAACATAGACCATACTTGAACCCAGATATTTCTTACTCCAAGACAGATTTTTTATCCTTTTTCAACACTGCCTCTCATACTAAGATGGATAATAGACCCAAAATCGATGATAGGCTATGTAGAGTTTGTACAAGGTGACCAGATGTCCCCAATTTTCTGGAACAATCCTAAATTCACTTTCCTATCCCAGTTATGGGTTTGTCAAAGTTCCCAGTATGAATTAGATTTTTGCTGTTGCCAAAACTATTCAATTAGACTATGAAGTTTGAACTTTATTTGGTAAGCAATAGGGTGACATTATCAAAGTAGTGTTTTAGGAAGATTAATTTGGCAACGGTGTGTAGGAAGCATTGGAGCAGGGAAAATGAGACATTAAAAACAACCAAATCTTTATAGCAGTACAATTGTATAATGATTGAGGGCCTACCTTAGTTGGTGAAAAGAGGAATGAAAAGAAAGGGTCAAGTGTAGGGAAAAAACTGACAAGACTTGGCAAATGATTGCATTGGGTCCATGTTGAGTGAATCACTCAGCTTTAAAGGGGTGTCTATTTGTTATGGACTGTAGCAGAGTGAAGGGAAAAGAGAAGCCTCTGAAAGCGATCTCTTAACTCATAGAAAAAATACTAGACCATTCTCTAAAAGCAGCAGGTTCCCATTGGTTTTTTCCAAGGTGCTGCATAATTTAGAGCTACTGAGTAAAACTTTAACTTTGCATGGTCTGGCAATGGTTTGGAATCATAGATGCTTAGAGTTAAAGCAGACTTCAAGGGTCATCTAGTCCAATTTTTATCCAAATCATGAATCAATGATCTAGAGCTGGAAGGTTCATCAGAGGCCATCTAGTCCACTCCCTTCATTTTAAAGGTATGGATAATATTTAACAGATGATGATGATGATGATGATGATGATGATGATGATGATGATTATGATGATGATGATGACAGCAAACATTTATCTAATGCTTTAAGATTTACAAAAAGCCTTATAAGTATAATTTCATTTTATCCTCAAAACAACCCTGGGAGATAGGTGCCATTCATTAATCCATTTTACAGATGAGGAAATTGAGGCAAACAGAAGTTCTCTGGATCTCACAGCTAATAATTTTCTGAGGTCAAATTTTATCTCAAGGCTTCTTGACTTCTTGTTGAGCACGCTACCCATTGCACCACCTGAGGTCCAATGAATATGACTTCTCTGAGGCCACCCAGGCAATAAACCTCAAAGCTAAGATTGGAACCCAATTTCTATAACTCAAAGGCCAGAGCTCTTTCTCTTATAACAAATCCTCCTGAAGTATGTGGAAGAGAGGAAGTATGACTACATAGAACAGTTCAAGATCATTTTTTGAGAATTTTAATTCAAGCTATAATTTAAGTTCTGTATTTTTTAAGTAGATGAAAACTATTCTAAAATGTTCCCATGGCCTTGCCTATTTTGTTTTTTATTGCCCTTCCCTCCATTAAGTTTTTGTCTTTCTCTATCCATTTCTCCTATTTTTTTTCTTGTCCTATGGACATTGCAAAATAAAACTAACTCCAATACGTAATATAGATCATGAAGAAGGGCAATAGCAAAGTAAGAGAATGTCACTCAGGAATCAGGTTGATAGACTACAGGGACTATATATTTTGAGTCCACAACTTAGCAGTTTGAAAACACATAACAAGAACCCTAAGATTTCAGGCAGTTAGACTCTGACAATACCAATGGGTTCATATCAGATCTATAGCACTCCTCAAAGGTTATCCAGTCTTTGCTTAAACCCTTCTAGTAAGAAGGAACTGCCTGCATTGTCACCACTACCACTACCTGAAAAATCCCATTTTATTTTTTTATTATTTTAATTGGGAAGAAGGTGTTTCCTATGATGTATCAAAAGCTACCTTCCTGTAACTTCCACCTTGATCCTGCTTCCATCCTCCAGGGACAAAGAGAACATTTCCAAACCTTCTTCTGTTGAACATCCCTGCAAATATTTGATTAAAGTGAACTTTTACCTCCTTACATCCCTAAAGTCTTCTCTCCTCCAAACTAAACATTTCCATTTTGTTCAACTAGTTCTTATATGGACATTCCAACTGTGGGGGTATCGTATAAGTATGCAGAGGTAATAAGGATAACTATGGAGCATCTAAACTGACTTAGATTCTACCTTAAAACATCAAGCCATTGGCACAGTGAATAGAGCACCAGCCCTGGAGTCAGAAGGACCTGAGTTCAAATCCAGTCTCAGACACTTAACACTTACTAGCTGTGTGATCTTGGGCAAGTCGCTTAACCCCAATTGTCTTGCCTTCTCCCCTCCAAAAAGACAAAAAACAAAAACATTAAGACATGACTGGGAAGCTTTTCTCCTGAAATCTCAAAAAAAAAAAAAAAACCCAACCCAGGGATGCAACATTTAATTGTGGAAAGATGGGATGTAGCTAACACAAGCTTCAGTGGAAAAATCATGTCCCTAAAAACATTCATTAACAAAATAGAAAAAGGAGAGGTTTAATGAACTAAATATGTATTTAAAGAACCAGAAAGCCAACAAATAAATAAGTCTAAAGTAAGCACAAAAGGAAATCAGGAAAGGAACTATATAAATGGTAACTAAAACTAAAAGCCAATTCTTTGAAAAAAACTTTTAAAAAAGTTCAACTTTTAGCCAATCTTATTTTTAAAAGAGAGTGCAGAAAATCAAACCAACAAAATAGCAAATGAACAAAATGAAATCACCAAAAAGCATTATTAGAACTTACTATCCACAGTGATATTAGCAAAACTGAGAACCTGAAATACTAGAATATCCTCAAAAATATATAATACCAAAGTAATAGAAGACCTCAATGCTATCTTAAATATTCTAATCTGAGAAAAAGAAATGAAATTATCAACAAAGGAATTACCAAAGGGAAAAAAAAAACTCATCCTGATGAATTCTCAAGAGAATTTTATCAAACATTTTTTTTGAGGGCAATGGGGTTAAGTAACTTGCCCAAGGTCACACAGCTAGGTTTTTTATTTGTGTGTGCATTAAGTGTCTGAAGTCGGATCTGAACTGAGGTCCTTCTGACTTCCAGGCCGACGCTTTACTCACTGCACCACCTTCAAACTTTCAAAGAACAATTGGCACCAACACTACACAAATTATTCTCAAAAACTGGAAATGGCTCTAATTTGTTATGAAACAAATATAATTATTTTTTTTTCTTTTGAGACCATCAGAGTTAAGTTACTTGCCAGGGTTGCACAACTAGTAAGTATCTGGGTTTGGATTTGAATTCTGGTCCCACTGACTCCAGGGCTAGTGTTCTATTCAACTGTTCTGCCTAGATGCCCGCTGTAGTTCTAATACCTAAATCAGAAAAGGATAAAACAAGAAATAGAACTATAAATCTATATCATTAATGAATATTGGTTCAAAAATTGTAAATAAAATCTTGTCAAATAAATGACAGTGATTCATAGAAGAAATTATTCAACATGACCAAATTGAATTTATACCATGGATTCAAAGATGATTCAACATTAGAAAAACAAGCAGCATAACAAAGTATATTAAAAACAAAAAAAATCAGAAACTATATCATTATTTCTATAGATAAAGAAAAACCCTTTGGCAAAGTACAACACCCATTTAAACTAAAAAAAATCCATTAATTATAGGTACAAAGAGAACTTTTCTAACAACAACAAAAAAGTATCCATCTAAAACCAAAAACAAATATCAAATGCAAGGAGGGATATACTGGAAGCTTTCCCAATAAATATAGGAGTAAAGCAAAGAGGTCCTCTCCCTTCATCATTAATTTGTATGGTTATGGAAATGCTAGTGATATCATATGATGAGACAAAAAAATTAAAGGCAAAAGACACCTAAAGAGGAGGTAAAATTGCCTTATTTACTGATGATATGACAATTTATTTAGAATATCCTGGGAAATCAGCAAAGATATGAATTGGGACAATTAATATGTTTAGCAAAGTCACATACAGTCTGCAGAATAAACCCTCAAAAAGCTATTACGTATAAATATAATAGTAACAAAATCCAAGAAGTCAGCAATAGGGAAATCCCATTACAAATAACTATAAAAAAAAAAACCTGAGGACCCATCAAGCAGAGTACACAAAATATTTGTATGGATTCAAGTGCAAAGTTCTCCTTAAAGAAACAAAAAAACAAATTCAATAGTTGGAGGAATATTTAGTGTTCATGAGTCATGGCAAATAATAAAAATGATGACAATATCAAAGTTAATAGGCAGTTTTAATGTTATGCCAATCAAATTATCAGAGGGACACTTTATAGGATTCAATGACGTAGTAACAGAATTTATTCAGAAAAGTTAAAGGTCTAGAATGTTAAGGAAAATGATGAAAAAAGGCAGAGACAAAGAGGGTATAGAATTTCCTGATCTCACACTATATAATAAAAACACAGTAATCAACACATTCTGATATCAGTTTAAAAATAGAAATAGATCAACGTAACAGACAAAACAAGGGAGAATCAGACACAATTATCTAATGTTCAAAAAACTGAAAAATATAAATCACTTAAAAAAGAACACTCTTTGTTGAAAAACTGTTGGGAAAAAATGGAAAGCAGACTGGCAGAAAGGCTTAGACTTGAATTTATAATAATTTATGTAATTATTAATTGGAGGCTGGTACTCTCAGTTCTTTGGGAACTCACTAAGAAAGACCAAAACTGGCAGCAGGAAATGGGGCAGTGTTCACACTTTAATTGAACACAGAGGTTGTGGGGACAAATAGTATAGGAAATACAAAGATAAGGAGTGAAGAGAAATAAGGGATTCAGAAGCAGACAGCAGCATGGGAATAGAGATGGTAAAGAGAGGTGGGCAGCATGGGGAAGAAATTAGGAAGGGGAAGAAAGAAAAAATATTATTCATGGATTCATGGATCACAGTTGGGAGCACTAGGCAACATGCACCTGATAGAAATGGAAGAGGGCTTAAGATGGGGGTGGGGGGCAAGAGTCTGGGGTCTCATTTTTATATGTTTTTTTGGTGATACAGATCGATTGCAATCAGTGTCACCTAAGAGTTAGTTCATTAATATATCCAAATCATCTCAAAGTTATTGATGGAGAAGGTATAGAATTTATCTGTAATTTATATATTACAGGACCATATATCTGACAGTAATGCCAAGATGTCTTCTGTAGATTCATCATTTATTACCAGGAAGTGAATTTTGATTAATATGACAATTTAAAATTAGGTTCCACTGAAATTTGGAATGGTTCATACATTACTTCCAGGTTCCCCTTTGCAATCTTATTTCCTGCTATCGACTTTTTATACTGGCTACTTATAAACTTGATATACTGACTAGAATGGGGTGGGGATGGTCAGGGGAACCAGAATAGGATACAATTTGAAAACAGGCTAACACTTTCAAACATATACTTGTTTGCATTATAAACGTGTATATGACTTTAATATTAAGATAGTACTAAAAAATTTAAAAGATCAGTAGATCATATACCTCTCACGACTATGGGTAGGAGGTAAATTTTTTAACCAAATAAGGGATAGAAGAAATTATAAAAAATCAAAATAGATAATTTTGATTACATGAAACTAAAAATCTTTTGTGCCAACAAAGTAAATGCACTTAAACAGAAGCAGGAAAAAGGGGGGGAAAATCTTTGTATCACATTTTTGTGATAAAGGTTTAGTATCTAATATATCTAAATAGTTGACACATGCACACACTTACATGTGTGTATGCATTCATATTCACACACACACAAACACACACACACACACACACACACACACACACACACACACACACACATATATATACCAAAACACCAAAAACCACCCCTTAATAGATGTGGTCAAAGGATGTAAAAATGCAATTATCAAAAGAATACTATCAAACTATTAAAACATTATATTAAAGAATGCTCCAAATGTCAAATAAAAAGAGAAATGCAAATTAAAACAACCCTGAAGCTTTACCTCACAGCCTTCAAACTGTCAAAGAACCACCAAAAAAATCAAAAATAAATGTTACAAAATTACAAAGAACAAGCACGGATCAAAAGAGGAGACATGAGAAAGAAGACATGCTCCAATCCTTTGCCAAGGCTAAAGATCTGTGATTGTGTTTTTCATTGCATATATTTTCAGACTTTTTAACACATAACTTCCAGTTATACTGATTATCCTTTTTTTTCTTTTGTCTTTAAAAATATGATTTCTGGAGCAGAGCCAAGATGGCGGAGTAGAAACAGGACTTCCATGCAGCTCCAGCTTCCACCTCCTCCAATACATGTAAAAAATTACTTTAAACTTTAGACCTACAAAACCCACAAAGTGACAAAGAGAAACAAATCTCCCACTGAAGGAAGGCCGTGAGACCAGCAGGAAGGGTTCATCTCAGCTCACTGGGAGCTGAGGATAGTCCCACCTAAGCCTCAGTTTTAGCCCCAGGGTAGCTCATATGAGTTTAGTCTAGAGCAGATTTCACAAAAGTAAATCACCAGTGGCTGTAGCAGTTTCCAGACTTCTCAATCCATAAATGCCAAAGACAAAGTAAAAGGTCAGTGTGGAATTGGTTGGTCCATGGGAGGTTATGAGTGTGGTCCAGCTGCTACCCCCAGAGTTAGAACCAGAGGAGGTGCAGTGGCTACAGCCACTACCACATGGATGCTTCCAGAGCTCCTGGCCTGCAGATTGCAGGGGGACCAAGCCACCATACAGAAGGTGATTGATCTTGCTTTGATCTGCTTGGACTGGATCACAGTCTTAGGTGGTGACCAGTGAGCCAGAGCATGTGGGGGCTGTAGAGAGGGCAGCCATCTAATAGCTCCAGCAGCTGCAAAAACCCTAGTGATTTGGGACATAGATCTCTCCATTCTGGAAGCAGAGTTCTGCTGTGGCAAAGAGTTCAAAAGTCAAGTAATTAGCTGCCAATATGAGCAAGCACCAGAAGCACAAGCAGACAATAGAATTCTTTTTTGGGGACAAAAAGCATCAAGGCATGGAGCAGGATGAAAACATCAATGTCAGGACCCCTGCATCAAAAGCCCCCAAGAAAAATATGAATTGGTTACAGGCCAGAGAGGAGCTTAAGAAGGATTTTGAAAATCAAGTAACAGAAGTGGAGTTTTTGAAAAATTGGGAAGAGAAATGAGAATGATGAAAGAAAATCATGAAAAGTGAATCAACAGCCTGCTAAAGGAGACCCAAAAATACACTGAAGAAAATAACACCTTAAAAAATAGACGAACTCAAATGGCCAAAGAGGCCCAAAAAGCCAATGAGGAAAAGAATGCTTTAAAAAACCTAATTTGCCAGATAGAAAAGTAATCTCAAAAACTCACTGAAGAGAATAATTCCTTCAAAATTAGATTGGAGCAAATGGAAGCTAATGATTTTATGAGAAATCAAGATACTATAAAACAGGTCCAAACATGAAAAAATAGAAGGCAATGTGAAATATCTCATTGGAAAAACCACTGATCTTGAAAATAGATCCAGGAGAGATAATTTTAAAATTATTGGACTACCTGAATCAAAAAAAGAGCCTAGACACAATCTTTTTTGAGAAATAATCAAGCAAATTTCCCTGATATTCTAAAACCAGAGGGCAAAATAGAAATGGAAATAATTCACCAATTGCCTCTTGAAAAAAAAAAAAGATCCTCAAAAGAAAACCCCTAGGAATATTATAGCCAAATTCAAGAGTTGCCAGGTCAAAGAGAAAATAACTGCAAGCAGTCAGGAAGAAACAATTTGAGTATTGTGGAAACACAATCAGGATAACACAAGATCTAGCAGCTTCTACATTAAGGGATTAAAGGGTTTGGAATATGATATTCCAGAGGTCAAAGGAGTTAGGACTAAAACCAAGAATCACCTACCCAACAAGATTGAGTATAATGCTACAGGGGAAAATATGGTCATTCAATGAAATAGAGGACTTTCAAGCATTCTTAATGAAAAAAACAGAGCTGAACAGAAAATTTGACTTTCAAATACAAGAAACAAGAAAAGCATGAGATGAATGGTAAACAGGGAAAAAAATTATAGGGAAATTATTAAAGGTTAACTATTTATATTCCTACGTAGAAAAATGATAATTGTAACTCATAAGACTTTTCTCAGTATGAAAATAGTTGAAGGGAATATATATGTATATATGTGTTTCATATATATATATGAGGATGCATGTATATACAAATATATATGTGAGTATGGGCATTTGTATGTTCGTGTATACATAGACAAAGGGCATAAGATGAGTTCGATATTAAGGAATGACATCTAAAAAATAAAATTAAGAGGTAAGAGAGGAATTTATTAGAAGAGGAAAAAATTGAGCAATAGATTAGGGTAAATTATCACATATAAAAGAGGTAAGAGAAAACTGTTACAATGGAGGGGAAGAGCAGGAAGGTGAAAGGGAATGGGACTACCTAAGGAGGAAATAACATACACACTCAATAGGGTATCTTACCCTACAGGAAAATAGGGGGCTAGGGAATAAGAGGGGTGAGGATAGAAGGGAGGGCAGATTGGGAGAGAAGGTAGTTAAAAGCAAACATTTTTGAAAAGGGATAGGGTCAAAGGAGAAAATAGATTAAGTCAGGGGGGCAGGATAGGATGGAGGGGAATATAGTTAATCTTTCACAATATAACTACTATGAAAATAATGTGGGTAACTACACATGTACAATCTATATTGAATTGCTTATCTTCCCAGTGGGGGGTGGGTGAGGAGGGAAGAAGGAGAAAATAATCTGGAACTCAAAGTTTTAAAAACAAATGTTCAAAAATTTGTTGTTTTTTTTTACATGAAACTGGGAAATAAGATATACAGGTACTATGGCATAGAAACCCATCTTGCCCTACTTTAAAGTTAGGGGAGTGAAGGGGGAGGATATAAGAAGAACAGATTGGGGGAAGAGGTATTCAGTAGGCTTGCTATTTTGGGGTGAAGGGTAGGGGAAAGATGGGGAGAAAAAATTATAACTCAAAATCTTATGGAAATGAATGTTGAAAACTAAAAATAAATAATTTTTGAAAACAAAACAAAAAAGACTGAAAAAATATTATTTGTAAATTGGGATATCTTTGGGGGAAAAGGACATCCCATAGAATGTCTTTCCACAAAAGGATACTGGGGGAAATTATGGTGATGTTAAAAATTAAGCAAGTGACATCAATAAAAACATTTAACAATAAACTATAAACCAATAATCATAATGAAGATTTAGACAAAAACAAATAAATAAAATTTTGTGATTAAATTACAGCAACATATTCAAAAGATTATATAGTAGAACCCATAGGGCTTTATGCCCATAATATAGGGTTGGTTCAATGTAATGAAGATTATATAAATGATAAATCATGTTAATAATGTAAATAATAATAACTACAGGATCAATAGAAGTTGAAAAAACCTTTAACAAACTCCAAAACCTGTTTCTGTTTAAAAAATAAATACTAGAGGGGCATCTAGGTGGTGCAGTGAATAGAGCACCAGTCCTAGAGTCAGGAGGACCTAAGTTCAAATCCAGCCTCAAACATAACACTTACTAGCTGTGTGATCTTGAACAACTCAACCCCAATTGCCCTGCTTTCCCCTCCAAAAAATTAAAAAAAAATACTAGAAAGCATAGAAATAAATGGACCTTTCTAAAACAAAGAGTGTGTATATATGTATATGTATACATGTATGTATATATGTATGTGTATGTACATATATATGTATTGTAAATATGCATATATACATATATATATGTATATTAGAGAAAAGTTAGAAGCCTTTCCAAGAAGGTCATAGATAAAGCTAGGATACTCATTATACACTAGAATATTCACCAATATTTAACATACTACTGGATATGGTAGCTATAGAGATAAAAGAGGTTAAATAAATCAAAGGAATAATCATAGGCAAAGAGAAAGGAAAATTATCATTTTTTTGCAGATGACTTGGTGACTTACTTAGAAAACCCTAACAAGCCAATAAAAATAACTAATTGAAGCTACCATTTCAACAAAGTTACAAGATACAAAATAAATCCACAGAAATCATTAACATTCCTACGTATTACCAAAAGAAAAAAAGAATGAAATTCTAGAAAGAGAAGTACCCCATTCAATTTCATTATTAAAAGTATAAAATTATTTCTATAAAATATATTGGGATACACCTATGGAATTTATGAATCCACCTATAAACTATGTTTTGTAGAAACACACACTAAATAATTAGAAAAATATTCAATGTTTTGGGGTAGGACTAGACAATATAATAGAAATTATGATTATGCCTAAATCAATTTACTTATTAAATATCATATAATTCAAACTACTGAAGGATTATTTTATAAAGGTAGAAAAGTAATAACAAAAAATTTATATGAAAAAGTCAGGAACCTCAAGGGAAATAACAAAAAAAAGTGGAAAGCAAATGAGTCTATCCATAACAGATCTCAAACTATACTACAAATCTGTAATCATCCAAAAACAATTTTGTACTGGTTTAATGAGGGGTGGGGAGGAAGGGAGGCAGAGGTACCCACCATTGGAACACAATAGGTCTACAACATACCAATGCAAATAAATGCATGCTATTGGATAAATCTAAAGATTTATTTTATTTGATTAAGTACTCATTTATGGCAAACAAAAATTTAAAAAAAACCACTTCTAGGTAAATTGGGAAGCGATTTGGCAAAAATTAGTTATAAAACAACATCTTACCTCATATACCAAATAAACTCCAAATGGATACATGACTTAGACATAAAGAATGACTTCATAAACAAATTAGAGTAACAGGGGAAAAACTTATTTTCAGAGAAATTCATTTTTCTATAAATAGGGGAAGAATAAGAGATTGAGATCAATGTACAATTTTAATTTCATAAAATTAAGAAGATTTACACAAAGTTAAAATTAGAAAATGCAACTGGGAAAAATCTTTGCTATAAGTTTCTTCAATAAAGATCTCATATTCAATATATACAAATAACAGATTCAAATTTCTAAGAGTAAAAACCATTTTCTAACAGATAAGTAGCCATATATATGAACAGGCAATTTTCAAAGTAGGAATTCCAAGTTATCAACATCCATATGAAAAAAAAATTGAAATCCATAACAATTAGAGAAACACAAGTTAAAGCAACTCTGAAGTTCTACTTTCCACCCAAAGATGACAAAAAAGAACAATAACAGCTGTTGGAGAGGTGGAAGGAAAATATATACACTAAAGCATTTTTGGTGTCCATGAACTGATCTAGTCATTCAGAAAAGTAATTTGGAGCCATGCCCCTCAAAGTGACCAAATTATGCATACCCAGCTATACTAATATTTGTTCTATATCCCAAATAAATCAAGGAAAGAGGAAAAGTACTTGTATATGTAAATGTATTTATAGCAACTCATTTCATTGAAGCCCCAAACTGGAAACTAGGGGAGTTTCCATACACTTTTGTTATTCAGTCATTTCAGTTATGTCTGACTCTTTGTGGCTCCATTTGGGTTTCTCTTGGAAAAATATACTGGAGTGATTTGCCATTTCCTTCTCCAGTTTATTTTATAGAAGAGAAAATTGAGGTAAATATGGTTAAGTGACTTGTCCAGGGTCACACAACAAATATTTGAGACCAGATTTTAATTCAGGAAGAAGAGTCTTCCTGACTTCTGATCCAGCATTCTATCCACTGTGCCACATAGCTGCCTCTCTCCATGTACTAAACAAATTATGATATATGAATGTAATGGAATATTATTGGGCCATAAGAAATGTTGTAACAAACAATTTCAGAAGAAAATGAGAAATTTTCTGTGAATTGATACAGAGTAAAGTAAGCAGTACTAAGGGGAAAACTTATATAATGGCAACAACATTAGTAAGAAAAACAACTTTGAAATACTCTAAAACTGATCAATTCAGTGATAAATTATGAGCCCAGAAGCATAAAGATGGAACACATTACTAACCTCTTAACAGAGAGGTGATTAAATTAAAATGTAGAATGAGACATATATATATATATATATATTTTAAAGCAATTGGGGTTAAGTAACTTGCTCAAGGTTACATGGCTAGTCATTATTTATGTGTGGGTGCTCATTTTCTGAGGCCAGATCTGATCTCGGGTCATCCCAACTCCGAGGCCGGCGCTCTTACTCACTGCGCCACCTAGCCGCCCCTTTAGGGCAATTGGGGTTAAGTAACTTGCCCAAGATTACACGGCTAGGTTTTTGTTTGTGTGGATTAAGTGTCGGAGGCCGGCTCCGAACTCAGGTCCTTCTGACTTCAGGGCCAGCGCTCTATTCACTGCGCCACCTAGCCGCCCCAAGACATATATTTTTAACATGACTATATAGAAACTCATTTTTCTGGAAGGTGTATGTTTATTATAGAGATTATCTTTTTTGTTTTTAACCATTCAGTTGGGGTAGGAGTTGTGGGGGAGAGAGATGATAAATACTCATAAAAATTGATCTTTTTTGAAACACATGGAGTCAGGAAAAAGAATGCCAAGTGTGAAGAATAGTCAGTAGGTCAGTGCTGCTAGATAATAGTGTATGGAGGGAAATGAAGAGTAAATACATTGGGAAGGTAAGAAAGTAGGAAAGGTCAGAGTTGTGAAGTGTCTTTTAAAAACAAATAATATTATATTTGATCATAATGACTTTGAACAATTCTGTCTCACTTAAGTCCAATTCACTCTCAAGTCAAGACATCACCTGTGATGTCATTGGTCCTCTTTGAAAAGAAGGACAAACAACAACAGAAACATAAGATTTTGCAACATATTAGGTATGTAGGGTGGGTGGGAATGAGGAGCTAAAAATAATGCCTAGATTACAAACTGGGTACTTAGAAGATGGTAGTACCTTCAGCAGAATTAGGAATGTTGGTAAGAAGAGGTGTCTTCTGGAGGAAAGAAAATGTATTCAGGTCGGGGCATGTTGAGTTTGAGATATCTATAGGCTACCCAGTTGAAGATGTTCAACATGCATTTGGTGATTCAAGAGTGTAGTGCAAACATGACTAATGTGAAAATGTGTTTAATAGGAATGTATGTGTAGAGCCATATCATATTGCATGCTATCTTGGGGAGGGAGGGAGAGGGAGAAAATTTAAAACTTATGTAAGGGAATGTTAAAAACTAAAAATTAATTAATTAATATTTTTTAAAAGTATAGTGCAGGAGAGAGACTATGACTGAATATACAGATCTAGGAATCATTTGAATAACTATAATAATTGAACCTGCAGGAGTTAATGAAATCAAGGGAGAGAATAGAGAAGATGGCCAAGGAGAGCGCCTTAGGAGAATAGCCTGACCTTGAAGAAGATAAAGAAAAACGAGGAGTGATCAGACATGAAGGAAGAGAACCAGGACAGAACAGTGTCATGAAAACCATGAAAAACGAGAGAGTTATCCAAGAAAATAGGGATTCTGTAATATCAAAGTTTGCAGAAAAGAAAGAAGGTTGAAGATTGAGAAAAGACTATTGGACTGGCAACCTTTTTTCCTGGTTTTTGTTGTTGTTGTTGTTGTTGTTGTTTAGTAAGACTCATACTCATAAGGTATACTTCAAGGTATAAGAGCACTAATTGACTAGTTCACATGCCTGAGCTCTTGAACACTTTTTTTTCACTCATGATTGGTCTCTGAAACAATTTACCCTTGGTACATGTTCAAGACTTTCAATGGCCTTAAACATGCAGACCCCTGTTGTCTGGAGGAAGGAGAGAGGGAATATGATTGGCCAGTTCTCATAATTAACTTAAAGATGATATACTTTCACTAACATTGGAAGGTGGCAATTATTTCAGGATGGGCAGTCAACTTAGCTTGGACACTAATAAATATCCAAGAATAACCTTAATAGAAGCTGCTATCTTTGAATGAAAATGATGAACATGATGAAACCTTGTTAAAGATTAAAAAAAAGACAAAACCTTTGTGAATCTTTAAATAGAAAATTTATGGGGTTACAAACTTTGTGCCTTCAAAACTTCCACACAAAAAGTATTAAAATTTAAAAATACTTAATTCAGAAGTTTCTTCTGCTTAAGAAAGGTATCTCCAAGTACTAGGATAATATTTGCAATTTCACAATATCATCTGTAGTTATAACAATAACCACGGGTGTGCTGGTGAATGTTTAACATTTTCTTCATTGCTTTCTTAAGTCTAGAGGCCATCAAAATCATTACAAATCAAGCCCCAATTTCAATGAAAATTTAACAACCACCTCTCAAGAAATAGTAGGAGCTAACTCCAACAAACTCTTGAGAGTAACTAAAATATTAATAAGAATGGCTTGCTCCATCATTTAACCTAACATCTATGTGGAGAAATCTATACATCAGTAGTATCCCAAACCATGAGGTAGGGTAAAAGAAGTAAAAATAAGGCACTGGTTAATGAAAAAAAAAACCCATGAAGGACACTGTTGTGAGGAAAATTCTTTGTTAAAATTGTAAGTGCCCTGTTAATGGTCAATTAATTATTATAGTTGTAAATATTGGTAATAAGACCCTGTATTAAAGTACTAGTCATGTGAGTATGGGACAGTCATTTAACATCTCTAAGTCTCAATTTCTTCATCTATAAAATGGGGATAATGCTTACATCACTTATCTCAAAGGACTGAGATAAGTGTACTTTGTAAACTATAAAGGACTTCATGAATGTGAGTTATTAGGATCATTAAAGATAGATTGATGACTGTAACCAATTCCCTAGTAGAAAAATAAGTATAATTACCACATAATTATATCAGAAGCTTAATTGTCTGCTCACTTCTATTGACTTTTTTTTCCCCTAAACTACCGTGGATTTGCTTCTTACAGAGGATTTTGCAGTTCAGCTCATGAAAGATCTAATCTTCTGCTAGTTGTTCAAATAACGAGAATCAAATAGCTCTGTTGCTTCTCACATCTGGGTGTTCACTGACATCAGTACATCAGAAACTACAAAATCTTTAGCACATACTTCTATTCCTGTCATTTACATGGTACAATTTCAGCCATCTATCTGTTCATCTTAAATGAAGGTTAACCTCAGGAAGAAATTATTAAGGGAAGGAAATAATATCTGGTGTGCGTGGTCTTGATGATCTTTCACATTGACACCTTCTTCTTAAATGTTTATCATATCTCTTTCATCAGAATGTTCACATAATTTTAATGTCTGTTATTTTCTAGTCTTTGATATAAATTGCAAAACTCAGTGGATAATTTTCCTGAATAAAAATAAGTAAAATTTCTTTCTGGATTTATAGCTTTCTGTAGTATCTATTTATATATTGATGGTTACAGTTTAGTACTTGCCTTAAAAAAAAAAACAGCAGATCAGGGATGAGCCTGCCGTAAATATCTATTTCAGCCTAAGTGGAAGGCTGTGATATTATATGTCATTTTCTCCCCTTTACAGAGGCTACATTAGTCTTTCCAAAAAAGAAAAAGAAAAAAGCACCACATCTTTGAGACAAATTTTGCCGCACTCTGAATGATATGTGTGCTTTTTATGTTTATGAAACTACCATCCATCGAAAAATAGCAGCCTAATATTTTGACATGAAGGTCATTTGAAAGTTTTACTGCCTGCAAGCTTGATCCATTTTGTTGACAAAGGGCTCTCTCAGGGCTCTTTAAGACGCCCCAGCCTGCTCAACTTTCCCTGTGTCTGGCATTTCTGTCCTCCTCCCTTCTCACCCCCTCCCACCAGACTAATTATCAGCTCATTAAGGCTGTCCTAATGAATTATGTTACAGCATTAAGAAAGGGCTCAGAATAAATGCCCATGTAAGTAAAGGAGGGAGGGAAAGAGGGAGAGACAGGGAGAGGGAGAGAGGGAGAAAGATTACTACTTCTGTCAACACCAGCAGCTGAAGCTAACTTGATC
Organism: Gymnobelideus leadbeateri; assembly: GCA_011680675.1. Classification (NCBI taxonomy): domain Eukaryota; kingdom Metazoa; phylum Chordata; class Mammalia; order Diprotodontia; family Petauridae; genus Gymnobelideus; species Gymnobelideus leadbeateri. The sequence goes on along the minus strand of WOXC01009417.1, from coordinate 113,950 downwards.
TCAAGTCTCAACTCACATGCCTCCCCCTCCAAAAAAAAAAATCATAAATATTTCAGCTGAAATGAATTTTAGATTGATATAAACATGCTCTGGGGAGGAATTGGCTTCCTAATGTTCCTTGGCTTCACAGACACAGAAATTCTCCCAAAGGTTATGCCTTATGTGTGTGTTTGATCATGTGCAGTGAGTACTGGGGATGGAGGGGGAGGGGAGAGAGGGGACAGTGGAAAAGGGACTGTTAGAGAATTCTGTAGAGTTTTCAGGCAGGCCAAAGGACAAGCTAAATGGATCCAAGTTAGGTCAACAAGCATTTATTAACTACCTACTATGTGCCAGACTCTATGCTAAACACCAGGATTACAAAGAAAGGCAAAGAATAGTCTCTACTCAATTCAACTCAGTAATTCAATAAACATTTATTAAGAACCTTCTATGTGCAAGGCCCTGACTGCTAACGTATAGGGATACAAAAAGGGGCAAAAGACAGTCTTTGCCCTCAAGGAGATTACAATATAATGGAAGACAACATACAAACATCTACATAAAAAAAAACAAGATATGTCACAAATATATTGAAGAAAATTTCAAAGGAAATGAATATCATCAAAGAGGACCAGGAAAAGAAGGGGGTTTAGCTGAGATAAAGAGGAAGAGCATTCCAAGTATGGGAACAGCCAGGGAAATGACCAGAGCTGGGAAATTCATTGCTGAGGAGACCCTTAGCATTTGTAGGGAGAGGGTCTAAGGAACAGTTACACCCACATACACATACTCTCCTTCCCCCTACTCACTCTACAAACATACTCTCACTTCTGTGACATCCTAAGTTCAATCACTTTATCATTTTAGAAAGCAAGATGAGAACATTTGTTCAGACTAATGTCTTACTCATATTCCACTATACATTCTAAACATTTCAGGTAGCCTTAGTATTAAATGGTACAACATAAAATTAAAAGACTCATAAAGCCATCATTATGTATATTAATCTTGGACAATGCAAATAGACAATGATGTGGGTTCAGAATTAAACAGGAGAATGTAGAAATCATTGCTGCTCCAGAAAAGGTAGTCTTTGAAAAAAACAAAAAATAAAAAAACCTTTCAGGTATCCCTGGCTCCTTTTTTTTTCCTGGCATCTCGTTAATAACAGCAAGCTTCTTCCAAAAATTAATAGATAGATAGATAGATAAATAAATGAATAAATGAATAAAGAAATAAGCGAACAAACAAATAAATAAATAAATAAATCAGATCACACAGAAAACTTAAGATGCAAATTGATGAAAGGCAAGGAAAGGTGGCAAGTTGGAAAGACCAAATGTGTTAAATGCCTTATGGGTTTTTTTTTTTCCTACTCTTCATTCAGAACTTTGCCAGTGATTGTCCTATTGGGAGGTTTTATTTTTTTTTTATTTCAATGATAGTTCCTATCTACCTACTAAAAGATCCACCAAAAATAAATCAAGCTGGTGAAAGAAGATAAATATTTGATAAAAGTTAAGTTGTTGGGGAGAAGGAGGAGAGAAAAGGTTTGCTTATAATTATAGTAATGTTAGCTTTTCTTTATATAGCATCTTTCCTTCCAAAGAACCCTCCAGCTGAGCAATCCATGCACAGAGACCACTTTCTCCTCTAATGAGAGGCAATCACCTCAGGGTTGGAAGTACAGAGCTAATTAATTATCATATTTGGCAAAGGATCCTTTGTAGCTAGCTAAGCAGATGATAGGGTTGATGAACAGGACTCTGTCTATCTGAGTATTTTTAAAACTTTTTTTTTAAATGAAGCTCTCCCCAAGACTACACAATAGCAAAACTTCATTGTCAGGAAAAAATGCACAAGTTCACCAGCAAGGCCCATTTTAATGGATTCATTACCTCTAAGCAAGTGTACATCTATGCAGAACTCTGAATTGACATTTCCATACAAACCTCAAAACCTTTTAAACAGCAAAGGTAATTTTAATCATGTCTCTAAATAAGAAGGCTTGGACAGCAAAAGACCTTTGCAGATTAAGGACTGTCAATAACTGGTTACCTTCTTACACATCCTCAGCTCCCTTGATTCATCCTGTGCTTTCAAATGGAGAGATTTTTTTTTTCCCATCATCTCCAGGTCATCATATGATCTACATTTTTTTCTCTATTTAAGAGTTTACAAAAAGTCTAAATAACTGGAGAACTTGCAGAAAACAACTCAGAAGCTCCATATCCCTTTGGAAACAAATGATTTCTAGTACAACATTTAAAGCCACCACAAGTCAAGGTGACTTTACATGGGAGCAGGGAAGAAGAGGAGCATGTTGGGCTGCTGTTTATGGTGATGGAGCCCAGATTGGTTTGCACCTCTATACACACACAGAGTCCAAAAGAGGGTGTCACGTGAATTTCTTTTCCCAGAAATCACTCCAAATTGGACAGATATCTGTTGAGATATAGCCCGGCCTACAGGAAGAGGAAAGATGACCAAGGGAAATAATTCCATTTAGCCCCTGTTAGTCTAACTCAAAGGTATGTACATGAAATGCATGTGTGTATGCATACATATACATACAAAAAATGAGAAATACTTTTTTTTTCTCATATTAAAAAAACCCTAGGCACCAAGCAGCAGATTAGTCTTATCACTCCTCTGCAGTAAACTAGAATTGAAGGAGGGTGGGGAACACCTCCAGGCAATTTCTGCCTGAAGGGACTGGCGACAATGGAACAAATAAATACTTTTAAAAGAAGAGGATATAAAAGGTGAGATTTGCTCTCTTTTGCTGGCCCTTGCCAATTTTCCTCTTTGCCTGTGATGGGTTTCTCATTGATTAAGGAGCTGTTAGGGGTGATTTTATTTTGCTGAGAGTGGAGCAGAAGAGAAGAGGAAGGGAAGGAGAGACAGAGAAAGAGAAACACAGAGACAGGGACAGAGAAGGATAGAGAAAGACAAAGAAAGTGAGACAGAAGAAGAGATGGAGGAGGGAGAGGCAGACACAGACAGAAACAGACAAACACAGAGAGGGGATCAATAGAGACAAAGAGACTGACAGGAGGTAGGAGGAGAAAGAGGATTGGAGATAAAGTGAAAGGGGAAAGGTTGGGGGAGGGAGAGGGGGAGGATGAGGATGAGGAATAGACAGAGGAGGAGGAGGAGGAAGAAGAGGAGGAGGAAGAGAAGGAGGAGGAAGAAGAGGAAGAAGAGGAAGAAGAGGAAGAAGAAGAAGAAGAAGAAGAAGAAGAAGAAGAAGAAGAAGAAGAAGAAGAAGAAGAAGAAGAAGAAGAGGAGGAGGAGGAGGAGGAGGAGGAAGGGCGAAGGAAGAAGAGGGGAGGAGGGAGGGAAAAAGAGGAGAGGACAAGTAAAGAGGAGGGGAAGGGAGGGGAGGGAAGGGAGGGAGACAGAGAAACAGCAGGTGACACATCGGGCTAGGGTGAGGATGCTGGCGACATTCCCTGGGCCAAGCTGCCTGCCTTTCTGCCTGCCACTCCTGGCTTTTCCTCTGAGTAATAGAAACCTCGGGCCAGCTCCTGCCCGGAGGCTTCTCCGGTGAGTCGATGGGCGCACAATCTCTCTGGGCCATCAGCACGTTCCCGCTGCCTATCAGCAGCGCCTGGCAGCTGGGGAGATACATTTAGATAAAGCCGCCCGCAATCGCTGATAACAAGCCCCTCAAATGTCAGGCAGCACAAAGGACAGCATTGATTGCCGCTGCACAGCCCGCCTTTCCCTTTCTCTGGCACGCGGATTTTTTTCTCCCTCTCTCTTTTTTTTTTCTTTTTAATATAGCAAAGCCTCTGACTGGGATAATCTGCCTGTAGAAAAGGCCATTGTGCTGGCTACACGTACTGTGCTATTTGCTAAATGGAATTTATCAACATTTCTCCAATTCCCTTTGCTGCTTCTTCACCTTCCCCTGCTGCTGCTTCTACGCTATTTCCTCCCCTTTTGCCCCCAAATCGATTCCTGATTGTTCCCTTTAGCACTTTCCTTTACTAGGCCATAAGGAGGAACAGACAGAGCTTCTGTCAGGTGAGAAAGTTCCCCCTTTCCCCTTCAGAGAGAGAGAGAGAGAGAGAGAGAGAGAGAGAGAGAGAGAGAGAGAGAGAGAGGAGGGAATTAGGTGATTAAGGACAAGGAATCCTGGGAAGAGGAGAAAACCAAAGATTATTGGTGGGGGCAGAGATGGCTGTCAATAAACATTTATTAAGTGCCTACTATGTGCCAAGTACTGTGCTTGTATCAGGCAGGTATCAAGTGCCAAGAGAAATGCATAATGTTAATAAACAGTTGATCATTTCCATCATTTCCAATGATGCACAAGATCTAGTTTCCTCCCATGGAGCTGCCTCTTAAACTTCTTCCAAGAGATATGAAAGGGCACTAAAGCAGGACCTTACTTTCAGTTCCCTCTTCAAACCCTCTCCCCAAAGGCTAATGTTTGTAATCCCACTGTCAAAATTTCACTGTTTTGCTTAAGACTTCTGGACCATTTCAGATGAAAATACCCTATAAGGAAGGTTCATAAATTGCTGTTGTCATTCATACCTTAGCATTAAAAAAAGCATCCGAGAAAATGTCCTAGGTACTAAGGATATAAAAACAAAATAAGAGAGTTCCTATCCTAAATTACATTCTATTGGGGGAGACAACAAACGACATGTTTATATATGTGTGTATGCATATATATATATATATATATACCTGTGCAGAGGTAAGGAGATGGAGGGAGATAGAAGATGGGGTGTGGTATGTGAGGAAGAATAGGAGACTAGTTTGTCTGGTCCAAGTTTATAAAGAGTTTATAAAAGGCATTGATGTATACTAAGGCCGAAAAGTTAAGTCAGAGTGAAATTGTCAAAGGTTTTAAATGACAAACAGAAAAAAAATGGTATTTGATTCTAGAAGTAACAGGGAGCCTCTGGGATTTATGGGCCAGAAAGTATCATGGTCAGAGCAAACCTTTAAGCAAATGACACTTTTTGGCAGCACATTATCTCCCTCCTAATTCTGATTAGGGCGAGCCCTGGGTCATAGCACTTATAAAGCAAACCAGTTGGAGCCAAAGTCTTCTTGAAAATCCAAACACTACTTTACTACATAGGATGCTAGCAGAGAATAGAATACTCAAAAACCAATGTCAACATGAATACTTTCCTTAAGAAAGAGTTTTCACCTTGAGTCTTCACATATTCCAATCCAGTGCAATCCAATAAGCATTTTTAGGCATTTACTATGTGCAAGGCACTATGCTAGGTGCTGGGGATAAAAAGGTAAAGTTCAAAATAGTCCCTTCCCTCAAGGAGCTTATGTTTTGGGGGGTGGGGGAGGTTAGACATGATAATTTCAGGGAAAGAGAGACTCCAATGAGGAAGGGAATCAGGAGAGATTTGATATGAGGGATGGCACATGAATTGAGCAAAGACCCCTTCAATACTAAGATGCTAAGAGGTGGAGGTGAGGAAGGCCTACATTCCAGGCATGGTTGATAGCTTATACAAAGGCAGGGGATTTTAGTGCTGGGTTCAGGGAAGTATGGGTTAGTCAGGTATAGTGTAAAGGCAAATAATAATAAACCCAGAAAGGTAGACTGAAGTCAGATTGTCAAGGTCCAGAGAAACTTATTGAAGAAGAAAAAAAAACACTGGGCAACAAAACATAAATTCTAATCTTTCCATTTGACCTTTGTAGCTGACAGTCTTGCTTTCCTGAGTCATTATGCGCATCACTGCAACCTGGTACACAGAGGATTTGATTCAATTCCCTTTAAATAGTATTTTTAAATTGTCACATGTAACCAGGGTTGCATAGAGTATATACAGAGTCCTTGCCTGCTTTTTAGATAGCCACATATGCCTAAGAGAGCTTGGCATTTTGAGTAGGCCCCATTGGCTGGTGAGGAAGAAGAATTGATGACACACTGGATACGTAAAATAGAATGACCCTACTCTTAGTGTTCTTGTGCCTTCTGGTTGCCAGAATCATTTCAAGGAGCTTCCATTGATAGATGTCTTGCCCTATAACTGACCCCTGCTACTATGTGACCATGAGCACATGACAAATAAACTACATGCCCTGCCTAGCAAACCTGAGCCTGAGTTTGAGTCTACCTCTTTTGTGCTTATATTTTCCTGATCTGAAATGAACAAATACCTATACTAAGATGAACATTTCCAAGCTTGGAAATGATCTTTGTTAAGGTTTGCTAAGAAGTCCCTGAACTTGTCTTTTTGAGTTTCCATATTTTTCAGAAACAGTGGACCCAGAACACACAGGAGGCCTTGAATGTGTCAAGGATGAAGCTGCCACCCTCATCTGACATAATTTATTGTTGATACCCCCAGCTGAATTCCCTGTGCATCCTTGGGAAGCAAGACAGGCAATGACCATTACCTGTTGATTCCTTGTGAATTTGACCTGGAGATCCTGGCTCCTTTTGGTTGGAACTGATGGGAGAACCAAAGAGTAAACCACTCTGATGCTTTTGGAGAAGGTGGCTACCAACTTTTCTTTTACAAGAAGACATGACCCAAAAGATGGACAGTGTAGACCTGAAGTGAAATGCAACAATACCTATTAAGCAATCCCAAAACTGCATTATGTTCTGATGAGCCTTAAGAATCTATCTCCTAGCACTTAATTAGGAAATAGATCCTTAAACTTCATCGGAACATAATGAAATTTTGATAAGACTTAAGAATCTGTCTCCTAACTATTTTATAAACTAGAAAAAATAAAATTCATCTGGAAGAACAAAAGGTCAAGAATATCAAGGGCATTAATGAAAAAAATGCAAAGGAATGTGGCCTAGCCACACCAGAACTAAAACTATATTATAAAGCAGCAATCATCAAAATATTTGGTACTGGCTAAGAAAGACAGCGGTGGTTCAGTAGAATAGGTTAGGTATAGACACAGGAGTCAATGGCTATAGTAATCTGCTGTTTGGTAGACCCAAGAACTCTAGCTTCTGAGATAAGAACTCACTATTTGACAAAAATTGCTAGAAAAACTGGAAAATAGAAACTAGGCATAGACCAACAAATATCAAAATAAGGTCAAAATGGGTATATGATTTAGGCCAGACCTGCAGAAATTGACAATAGGTAGGGGCCAAAATTAAAATAGGCTGAGTTTCTTTGGGCTGCAGGTAAGTTTTTAGTGGCTTACTTTCCAAGTAAAGGTAAAATTAATGATAATACTATTTTGCAAATAAACCATATTTTTAAAAGGGACATTTCAATTAATATCAACTAATTACATTTATTACATAAGATTTTTATTTATCATGAAATAGTTCTCAGCCTAGAGACAGACTGACAATGGTTGGTTGTCATGAGTCATGTGACAAATAGAAGCGAGTACACAGTGGCAACCCACTCCCCACGGTATATGACAGCACAATAGTGCCTAGTGGAAGGCAGATTAAGCTGGGCACAGACAAAGGACTCATTACATCTTGACTTTCCTTTACATCCTCTATATTTTTCACAAGCCACCAAAAATCCTTTGGTAGGTTGCAAGAGGCCTGTGAGCCATATGTCATACAGGCCCAAGTTACCAGAGAAGATGAAACCATAAGCAAAATCAGAGAGCAAGGAATAGTTTACCTTCAGATTTATGGAGAAGGGAAGAATTTATGACCAAACAAGAGATAGAGAACATTATGAAATGCTAAATGGATAATTTTGATTACACTAAATTAAAAAGGCTTTACACAAACAAGCCAATGAAACCAAGGTTAAAAGGAAAGTAAAAAGCTGGGAAACTATTTTTCTTGGCAGTATTTCTGATAAAGGCCTCCTTTCTAAAATATATAGAGAACTGAGTCAAATTTGCAAGCATGCAAGTCATTCCCTAAGTGAAAATGGTCAAAGGATATGAACAGGCAGTTTTCAGATAAAGAAATTAAAGCTATCCATAGTCATATGAAAATATGTTCTAAATCACTATTTATTAGAGAAATGTAAATTAAAACAACTCTGAGATACTACCTCACATCTATCTGATTGGCTAATATGACAAAAAAAGGAAAATAAATGTCAGAGATGTGGGAAAATTGGAACACTTTTAATTGTTGGTGGAGTTGTGAACTGATTCAACCATTCTGGAGAGCAATTTGGAACTGTGGCCAAAGAGCTATAAAACTGTGCATATCCTTTGATCCAATAATACCACTACTACTAGTTCTGTATCCCAAAGAGATCATAAAATATGTACAAAAATATTTATAGCAGCTCTTTTCATAGCAACAAAGATTTGGAAATTGAGGGGGGTGCCCATCAATTAGGGGATGGTTGAACAGGTTATGGTATATGAATGTAATGGAATACTATTGTGTTATAAGAAATGATGAGCAGGCAGACTTCAGAAAAACATGGAAAGACTTACATGAACTGATGCTGAGTAAAGTGAGCAGAACCAGGAGAACATTATACACAGTAACAGTAACATCATGCAAAGATCAACTTTGATAGACTTAGCTCTTATCAGCAATGATCTAAGACAACTCTAAAAGACTCATGATGGAAAATGCTATATACATCCAGAGAAAGAAGTATGGAGTGTAAATGCAGATCAAAGCATGCTATTTCCTCTTTTTTGATTTTCTCTCTTTCTCATAGTTTTTCCCATTTATTCTGATTCTTCCTTACAACACAACTAATCTGTTCAATATGACTGTACATGTATAGCCTATATCAGATTGCTTGCCATCTTGGGGAGGGCAGAGAAAAGGGAGGGAGAAAAAATTTGGAACTCAAAATCTTATAAAAGTGAATGTTGAAAACTATCTTTACAGGTAATTGGAAAAAATAAAATATTATTAAGTGGGAGAAAAAAACTATCTCCTTAGCGTATATAAATGTAGTTCTAAGTTAAATTACTGAATGATGTTTTAAGTATTTCTGTCAAAGTCCATTTTACATCTTTTGTTTCTTTTAGTATTTTTTGTGTATAGAAAATAAATACCTGTTATATAACTGATTCATATTATATATTGAAAACATTTCTCCTGATCCTTATTTTCTTTGGGGAACGGAGGAGTGCCGAGACACAAATCCTAGAATGGATTCCCTCTGCATCTCTACTATTTGGTAGCTTCACTTAAAGTTCTGGGTCAATGCTACTTCCTACATGAGACCTTTCCTTATCTCCCCAGCTGCTCCTCCCCCCAAATTACCTATTATTTCTTTTTGTGTGAACTTATAGACTTTAGGTGTACATTTTAAGAAATATTCACAGTCTCCTCTGCTAGAGTATAAGCACATCCTAAGCTACAAGTCTCCCCTGGGGTTACCACGTTAGAACATTACCATTAGAGGTCAGGCTCCCCCGAAACTGAACTTGGCTGGGTCTACATGCAACTCTTTAGGGAGAGGAAGTAGGAGCAGTTCCCCAACCGCTTGAGCCCAGCAACAGTTTGAGTATTAAGTTCCTATGCACATAGTACAGGGCTATCCACTGAGGATAAGAAGGTGAAAATAGCATCGTTCTTGTCCTCGAGAAATTTTGATCTACAAAAATTACTTCTACATATATTTATAAAATATTGGGCAAGGTGTCATAAGCACTCAGTAGAGATCCAGATAATATGCTCATACAAAATTTGAGTAAGGATAAACCACTTTCAGTTGTGAAACCACGAATGGCTTCATAGAAGAGAGGGATTTCAATCAGTGAATTTGAACAGAGGTGGCATTGCAGGCATGGGGCCTTATGACAAAAGATGGCAGGACAAGAATGGGGAATAACTCCTAGTTCAATTTGGCTGGAGTATAAATTACATAAAAGCAAATAATAATAATTGGCATTATTATTAATCATAATAAAAATAATAGAATAATAAAGCTTTTAAGGCATGCAAAATGCTTTACATTGTAGAGGGCTAGCTATTTTATGCCAGGCAAAGGTATTTTTATTTTTGACTATAGACAATAAGGAACCAATGAAGTATTTTAAGTAGAAAAACATGAGGTCAGACACATGAATAAGAAAGATTATTTTGGCAGCTGTGTGAAAGATTGAGTGAAAAGGGACAGAATAAAAGCCATGAGACCAGTTAGGAGACTCTTAAAATAGTCCAGTAAATAGAGATAATAGGTGTGAGTGGAAAGAAGGGAACTGACAAGAGAGAGAGAGAGTGGAGGTAGAATTGGTAAGACTTGACAAAATGACTGAATGTGGAATGGATGGCAGAAAGAAGTGTCACAGACGACTTGAGCCCCAGTAACTGGGAGGAGGTTGTGTCTCTACAGAAATAAGGAAGTAGGAAGAGGGCAGGTTTAAGGCTGAAGGTGATGAGTTTGGTTTGGGGCATATTGAGTGTGAGATTTCAGAGGAATATCCAGGTCGTGATGCTGAGTTGGCAGTTAGAAAAAACAGATTAGAGTCCATGGGAGAGATGAGGAATGGATCCATACACTAATCTAAAGATTATAACTGAGCATAAAGGAGTAAATGAGCTCACCAAGAGTGAGAATGTAGAGAGGAGGGGGACCAGAAGACATCCTAGGGAGAATCCTACATGTAGGAGATAGGAGGAAGAGAATGAATCAGGAAAGGTGATGGAGATGGAACAGTCAGACAGGAGGAGGAGAGTGGAGAAAGAATAAAGTCATAGAAATAAAGAAATTGGAGAATATTCAGGAAGAAAACATGGTCAATATTGTCAGCTGCTGTAGGATGATTAAGGAGGAAGAAGAGAAAACTTTACTATAATTCGAGGCGATATTGGGGTATAAATTAGATATAATTAAAGTTATCTCAGGAGTTAGTTTCTCATTGTTCAAGCAACTTAATTTAGATTTGTAAGTATTACTGTCCTGCCCAGATAGAACAAATTCTAAGGGTGGGAAAAGTAAAGAGCCATTTAGACTAAAATATGCATGGTAGTACAAGGGACAGCCAAATATTAAGTACATTTGTATAAGTACATTCTTAATTTGCTAGTGTTTATTCTTCCATGGCACATAGGCATTCTTTTCACAAAATTTGAGTTCTATGTTACAATGAGAGTGACCCTGCCTGGAATTATAATGATGTTGCTACCATCAACCCTCTGTCTCCATCTCCAGTTCACCTAACTCTCATGTCATTTGGTCCTTGACCTGTCCTGTGTCTAGGAACCATCCATCTCTACCCCCTTCTAATCAGTCATCAATAGCCAAGACAAAAAGTTTCCTGCTCTTCTGTCTTCCACTTCTCTGCCCTCCATTACCACTGTGCTGTCTGGAAGCCTCTGTCTATTTTAAACTTCCCTTCATTTTAGATATCTTACCATAGCATTTCCATCCTCCAGGGCTTGGAGTAACCTGGATTTTTTGGAAGCTGTCTCATCCTTTGCAACTGTTTCTCCAATTTTCCTTTCCTGGCCCCCAATAAACCAAACAAGATAAGGAGTTACTCCCCATTTTCTCCCTAATGGCAACTTTTTTTTGGAAGTTCACTCTATCATTCTGTAAAGGAACATAGTTATAGAGATAGAAGGGACCACAGATACCATTTAGGCCACCTTCCTCATTTTAGCCAAACGAGGAGACTTATCAAAGCCTCTGACTGGGATGATCTGTCTGTAGAAAAGGCCATCATGCTGGCCACATGTATCATGTTATTTGCTAAATGGAATATATCCACATTTCTCCAATTCTCTTTCCTACTTCCTCACCTTCCTCTGCAGATTCTTCCTTCCCCATCCCTCTCTTTGCACCCCAAATCAATTCCTAATTATTCCTTTTAGCACTTTACTAAGCCATGGTGTGGATGTGAGAAAGTTCCAGCAAAGCAAAGCAACACATTCCAACCCTGTCCCAAAAAGATAGGAGGCAGTTAGGTAAATAAGCACAAGGAACAGAGGATCATAGATTGAGATCTGGAAGGGGCCTTTAGAGGCCTTTTTATCTTTGTAAAAACAGTGCTTTATGAAATGTTCAATAAATGTTTTTGAACTGAATTCTTAAGATATATTCAGTGTGAAAAGAAAAAGAACTGTAGAGTTCATTGGGATTTAGTGAATACAGACTATGTAATTATTGAATATTATGCTGCAAAAGTACATTAATTTTGATGATGTAATCAAAGACTCAACCTCTAAAACAAGAAAAGTTGACTTGTAGAGGATATTGGATTTTCAATTGTCCTCATATATGAGTAACTATGATTTTCTTATGCTACTACTGCTGCATTTTAAATTCAAATTAAATTCTACTCTTTTAAGAAGTAAAATGGAATTCATATTTATCCAGGTAGTGTTGGGTTGGAGGAAGTGAGAGAAAGAACAATCTTCCAGAGCTCAAAACATATTTGACCAGGATGTATCATGTGTTGACTACTAAGTAATTTAACTATTAGAGTTCCTCATTGGCTTGTGATAATGGCCTCCCATCAGGCTTTGCCCAGCCCTGACTACTTGGGTTTTCCATCATGCACTCCTTCCACATTTCTTCCTTCCCTCAAAGCAGGTTTTTGATCCTTGACTCTCAGTCCTTTTTTAAGACACCTCTTTTCCCTCACCTAGAGAATTTGATATTTCTTCACGACTTTTTCCCCCTAGGTGAGATAGTTCTATATTTGCATTTCAAAGGTAACTCTTTTAGGTTGTGACTATTAAAACTACTTGAAACACCACATTTTTATTTGAAATCTAGTGACTCTGGTGCCTGGAGTATTTCCCTAAAACTCTACAATTATAGTCATCCCCACTGGGGAAGGAAACTTTTCCTTAGAGGCTTCACCCCTAATTATATGTCCTAGTATAGATGTGAGGCTCAATGGCCTCATACATTTTCCTTCTTATCTTTAGGTGAAGGAAGCACATTGGTGGAGAAGGCAGAAATGCTGTATCTGTATATAAGGTACCCATTTTCATCACTTTTTTGTGGTTATCTTTTTTAAAAAACTTTATACCTATAATTCATTCATATAGGGAACTCCAGGTGATAGACCCTTTTGTCCCTTCCCAGCCCCTTCTCTCCTTTCATACACATTCATAACTGCAGATCGGTCACAACTCTGGAAGTTATAGTCTGAGAGCATACTAAGAGGTTAAGTAACTTTCCCATGGTCACATAGCCAACATGTGAGATATCATTCTTAAAGACCACAAAAAGAAACAAATCCAAACAATAGCAGAATAGGGCATTGGCTAGACCCAGCTCTGGCTACTTCTTAACTGTCATAAAAATTGCAAACTGATCTTTCACTTCTCTAATAAACGGGTTGTTCACCATGATTAAAAATCAAAACCCTTGACCTTTGTGATTTTAATCAGTGTAACTTTCGAACATTCACTTGACCCAAAAGAGAACTTTTTAAATGTAGCCTTTGCTTCAGTGCAGATTACCCCTTTAAAGTCATTACCATGGAGATTTGATGGGTCAAAAGTGATCTGCTCATGCAGGCAAGCATTATCTACAGTTCCCTAAGACGGCTTTAGACTTTGAAGGAATATCTGTAGGAGGTGGGTGAAAGTGGAATGAGACTGATAAACGGAATTGAGAAGCATGCAGGGTTGACAGGAAGTCAGCACCAAATACCTTTCTGAACTCCAATTTGAATTGTCCAAATATGTATCTGATGAGTGACCTATAGCTATTGTTCACTTGGAGGATGCCAGGTGAGGACAGTGGAGACATAGACCAAAGCAGAAGAAGTAACTACATATAGGTAAGGCCCTCGTGGGGTAGGACCAGACTAAGAAACTGAGGACAAATAGGGCAATTATGGGGCCAGTGAAATTCACAAACCCAGTTCACAATTTACCTTTTCTCTGTCCCTGAAACAAGTAAACAACTTCCATTTCCCTATCCACTATTCGCTTCCTGTTTCCCCCACTGATCAGACGTGATGTGGAGTATAGGCAGAAGTACAGATGTTATTTATGCCCTCTCTAGGAAGAGCAGCCGTCATTCAGAAGCTTTATTCCTTTGGTTGCCTGCTTTCATTTCTATGCTGTCTGAAATTATTAAAAACCTAAAGTCATCATCTAACATGACTTAGTCTAAGAAATCATGGGATGGGGTTGAAAAATGGAACACCTGGGCGGCTAGGTGGCACAGTGAATAGAGCGCTGGCCCTGGAGTAAGAAGGACCTGAGTTCGGAGCCAGCCTCAGACACTTAATCCACACAAACAAAAACCTAGCCGTGTAACCTTGGGCAAGTTACTTAACCCCAATTGCCCTAAAGGGGCGGCTAGGTGGCGCAGTGAGTAAGAGCGCCGGCCTCGGAGTTGGGATGACCCGAGATCAGATCTGGCCTCAGAAAATGAGCACCCACGCATAAATAATGACTATCCGTGTAACCTTGAGCAAGTTACTTAACCCCAATTGCTTTTAAAAAAAAAAAAAAGAAAAGAAAAATGGAACACCAAATTTAATGAGAAGAGATTATTCCTAACTCAAGTTGAGTAGAGGCCAGGCTAATGAGAGAAAGAAAGAAACAAAGGCAAGAGGCAAAGACACAGAAAGAAGGGAGAGAACATTTGCTTTTAATAACAATTTTCCAGAATACAATCTCTAGGCCAGGGGTGTTGGACATGTAGACCCCCAAGTATTGCCTGAAGCAGATAAAATGTAATGGGGAAATATTTAACAAAATAAATAAAAACACAACAAAACATATATAATATGAGTTTAATAACACTGCTCTCGACCAAAGGTTCATAATCTTTTTGTATCATGGACCTCTTTGGCAGTCTGGTAAAGCCTAGGGACCCCTTCTCTGAAAAATTATTTTAAATGCATAAAATAAAATATGGAGAACTATAAAGGTAGTTAAATATACTGAAATGTTATTATCAGAATATATATTTTTAAAGATAGGCTAAAGGACTCCAGGTAATAGCTGTTCTGGACTTTTTCCTTTAGAACCCAAGGAGACTGAGAATTTTAAGGATGTGGAGTCTAAAAAGTGGGCACAGGGTGGGGAGGTGGGAGGCAGGAAAGTGGAAAATTGGTGCCAGTTCTACCTAAGGAAACCCCTGCATATATGTCTAATGCTAATTTTGTTTATCTTTGAGGGCTCCTAGCCCATATACATCTATTAATACCCCCCATACACAGTCTACCACAGACAGGTTAGAAAAATAGAAATGGTGTCCACAGTCAATCACATGCACTTCTCCCTAAGTAACAAAAGTTTTTATACACTCCCCAAATATTATGGCCTTTTCTTTGCTTCAATACCATTCTCACCCACCTTTTCATGCTATCTATAATGACACTGAATATCTATAAAGAATAAATCTTTGAAAAATAGAAGACAAAGTCATTTACTGGGAGCCTATGGCTTAGTGGCAGAGGCACTGGACTATAGCAAAGAATCTACAATTCCATTACTTGTTCTTCTGTTTACCCACTATCTCACCTTGTACAAACTACTTGCGTCCCCTTAGGCCCAAATTCTCAAATCTATAAACTGAAGAGGAAATGTTTATCTGCTTCATCCCAGTACTTCTAGGAAGGATGAAGAAATGGACAATCTGTCCTCACAACAAACTATGTTGAGTTAAGGGGGAAGGATGTTTTGTCCTTTGAGGAAAGAACAATTTGGTTATTCCTCTTAAAGGCATGAAGTTCAATAATTCTGTTTCATTTTAAAAGCTTGTAGTCCAAAGGGACTAATAAAATGGAGGGTGTTGTATTTTAAGAAGATACTTCTACAATTGGGCACTTTCATTCTGTAGACTGGAATGTGGAGTTTAATTGGCTAAAAAGTCCCCTTTAAGGACATCTAAGATCTGGCTAGGGTTTGTGGACTCCTGAAACCTAAATAAGACTTCATTGATATCCTGCCTTTTCTCTTTGATTTCAACATCCTCAAGGGGGGAATATGACACTGGACACAGGAAAGAAAAGAAGATACCATGTAGACTGGATTCTATTATCATCACCATAAAGTACCTACTATGCCCATGGAATGATGCTAGGTACTAGGATTATTCCTATACCTGGAACAAGGTAGCATTACAGTGTTCTTCATTTTGACTTAAATTAATGTTCTTCTGGTCTTGAGGGAAACAAGTTAACAGGGTAAAATGAGTAGTGTTCACATTTAAAATCACAATCAATTTTTTATCACTGGGTAGAAAAGAACAAAAAGTCAAGGATCTATTAAATTATCCTTCCTCAAAGAAAACTTGTAATTAGTATTTTGTGTGTCAGTTTGTATAATTAGACTGCCGTGGCCTGATAATGGCACTTCAGCCAACAGCATGTCAGTATTTCCATTTTAAATCCCTATTTACAGGAGCTTAAAATCAGTCATCAGTGAACTCATTTGGTTTAGGCCAAAGCCTGAAACTTGATATAGTTGGGCCCTGCCAAAGGAGAAATATTCGCTTTTAAAGAAACATACTAACTAGGTAGTCATTGTTGTATCCTTAACTCAACAAATATTTGTTACACACCCATTATGTGCAAGGTGCTGTACTAGGCACTGAGAATAGGAAGTTATTTTAAAAGTCTCAGTCCTCAAGGAGATTATTATATTGTGCACAATGGAGGAATACAACATCTAAACTAACTATAAGGCTACTAACAGAAAAGTAAGACCACCCCTGCTCTCAAGGAGTTCACATTCTAGTGAGAAAAATAACACATATGAAAAGTTTTAGCTGCCAAGTCATTTGGAAAGGTCTCATGCTCCTTGGAGTGTAGCAGCAAAGCTTATTATAATGCCTCTTTTTTTCTATTGGTAAAATCATATCAAATTCTGATGTTGAATCATTTGGCAGTGGCAAAGACTTTAGTGGTAAGAACTTTCCTTTCTGGGTCTTCAGTAGCTATGACCATAGCATCTGAAGGAAGAGTTGCCAGACTGCATCTCAGTAATGGTTGCTATAATGTCTACACTGGAAACAAGACATGTAGTGTGACAGAGCACTAATATCTGAGAAAAGCCAGAAAGGATTCATCTAGGGTGGGTGCCATTAACTATTTCTGTGTCATGGACCTCTTTCATGGTTTATTGAAACCTGTGGATGAACCCCTTCTCGGAATAATGTTTTTGAGTACACAGAATAAAATACCTAACATTTTTAAAGAAACCAATTATGTTGAAGTACAATTATCAATATTTTTAAAGTTCATTGATTTTAAGGATACTTCCAAATAGGTTAACACTTAAGCAATGACTTAAAGGAAGTAAAGATGATGAATGTTTTCCAAGTATGGAAGACAGTAGCAAAGTCATGGAGGAAAGAGATAAAATTCACCTTTCAGGAAACAGTTTAACCAAAGTAGGTCAGTTTGGCTGGAACACAGATATGGAATGATGGATGTAAAATGTGTCTGGAAAGGTAGCAGGGGGCCAGACTGTGGGAGCTTTTACCAGTCAGATTGAGTAATTTATATTTTGTCCCAGAAGCAATAGAGAAACACTGAAGATTTTTGAGAAGCTAGAATAGGAAGATGAATTAGGAGGTTACTGCAGTGGCACTAACTATGTAGTAAGAGATGATGAAGGCCTTGAAGAAGAATAGTCATACAAAAGGTGACAGATGGTGTTTAAGGGGAATTGATAAGAATTGGCCATCATAAGAGGATTCCAATGTTGCAAAATAGAATGGCTGCAAGGATGGTGGTGCTTACAATTAGAGTTTAAAGAAGGAATAGGTTTTAGTTTGGGGTATGGAGAGATGTTAGAAATTTTATTTTGGACATACTAACTTTAGATCCCAAAGGGACATGCAGGAGATGTCCTGTAGGCAGTTGGTGATATACCAAATCCAGTTTGAGTGTTAACCATGTAGAAATGATGACTGAAGCTAAGGGAAATGGTATAGAAAAAAGGGGATCCAGGATTCAGGTCCCATAAGAAGTTTTGTAAATACCACTCATCCAATGTAGTCATATGAGGCATCCAATGTTGCCTAAATATGACACCTTTTCACTGCCTACTCCCTTCAAAGTCCATTGTCCTACTGTACCAGTGTCCCAAGGATTATAATTTTGAAGAATCTCTGTTGTCCCAACTCTTCCCCCCAATTACCTGCATCACAAAGTGGAAAAGAGAATCCATTTCTTTATTCAAAAACACATATTGAGCACTTTTAGTTAATGAATAGTTGGGAACATGGGCATAGGTCCCTCGAGACTATAGTGCTACATATGCACATTCTCATGCTTGACTAAGCAGCAGGCATTACAGCTTTACATAATAAATATGTATCCAACTTTTCTAGTTAACCAAGATTAGATATGTCAATCAGTAAGTCAAGAAGCAAATCTACTAAATCTTATGCCTGAAACTCTGGATACTTTCCCACTCCCCCAACACATACTATGCCATGTACCATAATTATTGTTGGAGGCATAACTTAAGAAAAGTTGCTGAGTACAAAGAAGTGGTTATATGCTGAGTGGATACTTAGGAGAAGGGAATGATACCAATGTTTTGTTCTGGTGGAAAAGAGAAATATCTCATTATTTATCAATGACTCAGATTAAGGTATAGAGAAAATACATTAAATTCTCATGTTATCCAAAATTGGTAGGGTGGGGAGAAGAAAATTACTATAATGACTGGTAGTATTCAAAACAATCTTTTTAAGCTAAAAAGAAAAGTGGCTTTAGATCACAGTCATAGAATTAGAAGGAAATTTAAAGATCAGCCCAACTCCTCATTTCTCAGATGAAGAAACTATCTTATCCAAAGTCCAAGGTTACTAAATGGGAGAACCAGTATTTGAACTGAGGTCCCAGGACTCTACATTCAGCACTCTTTCCATGGTGCCATATTGCCTTCTTTGTTTTCATACTCCTATCCTTTTTAGTCAGAGGATATGAATTCAAGTTCTATTTTTTCTGTTTACTAAGTATGCAATCTAGAGTGAGTTTTTTCCCTTCTCTGGGCCTCAGTTTCCTCCCTATGAAATGAGAGAATAATATAGGATAATCTCTGAAGTCCCTTCCAGTTATAAGCCTATGAACAATGGATCAGAACCAACACACTGACACACATCAGGCATAAATGGAAAGCACTGCACTTAGGTTCAAAAAACAAATTTTACAAAGTGGAGGACAGCCTGGAAATTATCTATATTAAAATAATCACAAATTATTTAAAAAATATAATTTTATTTGTATATTTTAATATTTTATATATTTTATATTTTTATTTTTGTATTTTAATTTATTTTAATTTTATTTTATTTTTTAAATTTTTAATTAAATGTTTACATTTAATTTTTTTAAATTAAATTTTATTTTATTTTCTAAAATATCATATATTACATATATGATATTTTAATAAATAGAAAAATATTATATTATGTTATATAATAGCTTATATAATAATATATAAAATATAAATAAATTATAATGTTTTGTATATATAAATTTAATATAATTACAAATACATTTTACAAATATAAAATACAAAAATAAAACAAATAAACAAAAAATAAAATGTCACAAATTAAAATCAAACACAAGCTTAATATGAATCAACAACATGTTGCAACTGACTCTCAACTAATTCCTTCACTACCATCACCACTGCCCACAAAATTATGATGATGATGGAATTTAATTCAATAGCATATAAATTCCCTAAAAGAAGGACATCTTTCATTTTTTTCTCTATGAGGCATTAAATAAATACCTGTTGAATTTAGTCCTTCTTGAATATAACTAATGATGTTCAATACGGTTTGGTGAATATTGCCCTTGGGTTTCATCAGTGACAGGATACTGCTCTTATAAGGATCTGGAATATCAAGGGCATACTTTTTCACTCATGGAATTTTCTAGTAGAACTCAATGAGCAGAGGAGAAAAGAAGACCATTTGAAGTATTATAGTCATCATTAAAATGATGTTTTCATGGGTTCCTGTTCTGACCTTTATAATGCCACTAATGCTACTTCCACCATCCCTCTATACTTTGATGTCAAAGACATCTGTTGAATTGGTCTTAGTTCTTTCACAATAAAAGTCTCTTCTTTTGTAACCTAACCTTGCAGCCTACTAAAATAATCTAAAAAAATGTCCTTATCCTCTTCTGGGTTACAGGATCCCATTTCAGATTTCATATAAATATGGTACCCCTTAGAGAAGGTAGGTAGTGTAGTAGGCTGGGAATCAGTAAGACTCATCTTCCTGAGTTCAAATCTGGCGTCAGTCACTTATTAGCTGTGTGACCCTGGGCAAGTCACTTAACATTGTTTGCCTCAGTTGCTCACCTATAAAATGAATTAGAGAAGGAAATGGCAAACCACTCCAATATCTTTGCCAAGAAAACCCCAAATGGGGTCGTGAATAGTTTGACACAACCAAAAAAGTATGATGTAACAAAACTTTTAAAGATACCATACTGGAGTTCATCAGTACAACTATCCTTTCACATCAAGGTCAATGAATGAGAAGTCAAGTTGTCATGGTTTGTAATCAGCTACCAAATCCTGAGTAGAATGTGTTTTCTCTCTGCTAAATAAGTTTCATGTTTTATAAAAAGTTCATCAATTCTGAAGCTACATCTCACTCCAGAACAAAAAGCAACGGAGCGGATGTCCTCACTAATGGTATTGGAACTAGATTTCTTCTACTGGAAATCACAGAATGAGACACTCTGGGTGACTTTTTAATGTTAAATACCATGAAATCTCTCTGAGGTAGATAAGTTTTATTTTCTCCTTTTCACAATGGGGACACTAAAATATAGAGAGATTAAAGTCAAGCTTCTTAATTTGCTCTGTGCTTCTAATACCTGTTTGTGTGAAGGTCACGGTTATATAAAAGAAAAAAGGTGAGAGAAGAAAAGAAGGGAGCGCAGAAGTAAAAAAAAGGAGGGAGAAAGGAAAAAAGAGAAGAAAAAGGTAGGGAAAGAAGAGGGGAAAAAATAGTGATATGCATTAGCTGTCCATACTCAAGAAGCAGAAGAATAGTGGGAAACTTGCAACTCCTTTAGCTGACTTGCAGCCTCTAGAAGTCAACAGGTCTTTGGAATTTATAATTCTTTGGCCAAATAAAAAAAAATTCTTCAGAATTTTTTATGACTTCAATATGGATTCATTTTCTAAATTGAAAACCAAACCAATTAACTTATAGAATGAATTTATTTTACTATGGGAAAAGGTAAGAAATAATTTATTTCATTTCTTTTTCCAAAAGCTATTAGGCAATATAAAGTAATTAATCTTATCCCATCTCTAACTGTGATTAATTTTCATGCCAAAAAAAGTTCAAAGTCACACTGACCCAGTGGACCATGACTATCCACAAAGAGGCATTATCACTGATCACCACGTCTTAGCATTATATCATTATAATGAACTATGCTGGATGGGATCAGTTGGGGCAATGCAGATATGAAAACTTAACAGACCCAGGCTTGGAATAACTGACATTTATAGAATTATTTTTTTTCATTTCAAAAACACTTTAAATAATTATATCTTTGCATACTGTGTGGTAGTGTTTCCCTCATTTTCCAAAAGAGGAAACAGATTCAGTGGAGTGAAATGAGCTGTGGTCCCACACCTAGTGTCAGAGACAGAGTTTTAAAGTTAGGACTTCCTGGCTTCAAGTTCAGCTGTCTATCATGCCTTGCTGCCTCTAGCAATAGAATTACTTTTGTATCTTGGCTCCACCCCTACCTACTCACTGTGTGACACTAGCCAGGTAACAACTGCTTTAAGCCACAGGCATAGTGGGGACAGTAAGACTTGCCTTATCTACTACACAGAGTGGTTAGGAGGGTGCAGGTGTAAAACTCAAATCCCTGTAGAATATTGTTACTTTTAAGATTATTGGGCATTCTCCCTGTAGATAGGCATACTTTTCTTAAAACTGCATATGAGACCAGACTCTACCAAAAATCATGGCTAGAATGTTTCTATTGTTATTCAGCAAATTGTACACCATAAAACTGCTTTGCATATAATTTTCAATTACTTCTCTTTGCCAACATTTTATTTGTTCTACATTATTTGCATCAGTCTTGCTTCCATATACCAATTGTCATCTCCTTTCCATCCTTATCCCCTTCTAATGAAGACTCACATTTTTGTGGCATCATATGAAAGATCCCAGAGCATTCTTCCTCCAAAGAACCCTGAGAAGTAGAGAGGTCAAGTATTATTTGCATCACTTTATAGATGATAAATAGAACTCAAAAGAGGTAAAAAGACTAGGGCTACCACTTCTTCATTGGGCGGGGGGAGGAGGGTGGTCAAGAACCACTTTGACTTTCTAGTGAAGTCTATGGGACCTCTTCTCAGAATAATGATTTTAAGTGCATCAGATACAGTACATAAGATTAACAAAAAAAATCAATTATTTTGAAATTGGCTAACAATTTTTTTAAAGTCCAGAGATTCCAAGTTAGCACAAGATCACATAGTTGCTATCAGCTAGTCGACCAGTATTTATTAAAGCACCTACTATGTACCAGGTACTGTATTAGCTACTGGGGATACAAAGACAAAATATAAATAATCCCTCACCTCAAGAAATTTATATTCTAAGAGATAACGCACAGAAATAGATAAATACGAAATTCATACATGAGTTAACATGGGTGGATAAGACACTAGCAGCTGGGAAAGGTCTCATATGGCAGGACAAGAAGCACTCAGACACTAATTGTCCTTTCCACTATACCTCAAGGTCTTTCTCCAGTTACCCTCATCACCAGACTGAGAATTAAACCATTTACAAATAGGAAAAGCTTTCAGGATCCCCCAATAATAGCTAGCATTTTTATAATGTTTTAAGGTTTACAAAACTCTTATCTCATTTGATCTTTATAATAATCCTGTGACTGCATTAGGTATACACATTTTACAGGTAAAGAACCTGAAACAGACAAAGGTGAAGTGATTTGTCCAAGGTCACATGACTAGTAAGTGTTTGAGGAAGGAATTTTGTTCAGTCCCTCCTGACTCCAAGTCTGACAATCTATCCACCAAGCCACCTAACTGCCCCGATAAAGACCTTAAATTTACACTAAGTATGTATACATATATATGTATATAATACTATAGTAGACATACATTAACTCTATTAGATATATTAACTATATCTAATATAGTTCATATTAAAATAATTCATTCTTTTTTTTTTTTTGCTTTTTGTAGGGCAATTGAGGCTAAGTGACTTGCCCAAAGTCACACGGCTAGTAAGTGTGTCACGTGTCTGAGGCCGCATTTGAACTCAAGTCCTCCTTCCCCCAGGGCCAGTGCTCTATTCGCTGCATCACCTAGCTGCTCCCTAAAATAATTAATTCTTAAGATGTATTAACTATAAATATATATGACTAAAATATAAATACATATGACTGAAAATACTGAACAACACTTTAAAGATTAAAATATATCAAATAGACATGAAGAATATTATATTATTTATCAAATTAAAATTGAAATAAATTTACTTTTTCCAGTTACTACTTTTAAATTATTGAAATTTATTTTTAATTTTAAAAAATATAATGATTGATTTCAATATTTATTAAATCTTCCTCCCATTACTTCCCCTTCAACCAAAAAACAATTAAATATAAAGGCTTCATAACAAATATGCATAGTCTGGCAAAATAAATTCTTTCTTTGGTCATTTTAAAAAATATGTCTCATTCTGCATTTTAAGTTGGTCACTTCTCTGGCAGGAGTTGGCTAGCTTGTTTTATCTTTAATCCCTTGAACTCCAGATTCTTCATTGCATTGATAAGAATTCTAAAGTCTGTCAAAGTTATTTTCCTTTATAATGTTGTTGTAATTGTGTAAATTGTTCTTCTAGTTCTGTCCATTTTATTCTTTATCAGTTCATAGAGGTCTTTCCAGTTTCTTCTGAAACTGCAGATTTTGTCATTTCTTATGGTGCAGTAATATTGTATGACATTTATATACTATAATTTGTTCAGTAATTCTCCAATAGGTGAGCACACCACCTTCATTTCTAGTTTGAAAATTTCTAGTTCTAGGCTACTATGAAAATAGCTGCTATAAATATTTTTGTATATTTAAGTGCTTTCCCCCTTTCTTTGATCTCTTTGGGTTATAAGCCTCGTAGTGGTATAGCTAGGTCAAAGAGTTAGGCATAGTTTGGTAACTTCTGAAGCATATTTTTAAATTGCTTTCCAGAATGACTGAACTAATTCATAATTCCATGAAAAGTGTCCTAGCATGCCTGTTTACCCACAGCTAAACTTACTTTTAAAAAATGCAGAACCATCATTTCAACCTTGCCTTCTTGTCCATAATAAGTGTCTTTCTAACTGGACCCCATTCCATGAGCTCAGCATTTTGCCATGAGGATCCAGTAATGGAATTTAAGGATTGATGACCATATTGAATCTTTTTTGAATCTAAACTTTTTGCCTTTTCACCTCCATTATCTATATGAATCAGAGTTCCAAGGCAATGTACTGTGACCTAAGTCAAAGAAAACAAAGTGGTCAGAGAAGTCAAGGAGGAAAAATAATATTTAGTAGCTTTTTTTGCTTTTCTGAACTAGATGCAGACATTTTGATCAAGACAGAAGCCAGGACATCCTGAGGACAAGAAGGTGGAAATCAAATAACCCAAGAATCTAAGACAAGCACCATTAGAGCAGGCAAGATAAACTAAGAGCATCTCGGGGAGGATCACAGAGGGGCCTTGGACTTTGGGAAGAGGCTTCCTTCTTCTTCTTCCTATACCACAGTCTAATAGAAGTAGAAAATAGAGGAAGGAGGTAGGAGTAGTGGCAATAGTGGCTTTAGCAACCACAGGTCCTTAAACACTGGAAAACTACCCCTACCTCTGGCAGGCTCCAGATCCCAGAGGCCTCATCCTAGAGAGAAGGCTGCTGGCCCAGTAGAATATATCTGTACAATTGCCTAGATCAAGTAGTGAGAGTACCTGAACCGCAGTTCAATGGAGTGGGGATAGAGTAGTTCCAGACAATACTGATCTCCCGACAAATTCAGGTGTCCAGTATCCTGGATAGAAGGTATCATGAGAGGATGGGGGGAGGGAGTAGAATGTAATTTCTTATTTATTGTTGAGTACTACTGAATTTTCTTCTATAGAGAAGAGAAGAGTTCCTTGGGAGAGACAACCTCTAGAAGGCAGGAGAATCATGCATGTGGTCCTGTGGTTAGAAGGGTAGCTAGGGCCAAAGTGACGATATGGGGAAGCAAAAGCCTTGGATTTGCTTTCTACTACCATGGGATGTTCAGACAGTGCAGAGTCTAACAGGAAAAGTGTAGCCTTTCCAGAGAGAAGGATTGGATCTGTGAGCAGTCCATTCCTTTACAAAAGTAACCTAAGAAGGGGACCCATATAACTACCCAAGACGATAAAAGATCACACTAGAACGCAGAGAGATGCCACTCCAACAACTGAAAGTGTGTTTTCTTTGCAAAATACCAGGTAGAACTATGAGTCCACAAAATTACAGATAGTCCCAGGGGAAGAATAGGACTCACTGGAAAGAGAAGACAATTGTGCCAATTATTTATGGACTACTTTGAGTCCTTTATGTATTTTCTGTAGAATAAAATGAAGGCTGTCTTATACCGAATATGCATTGCTACCTTCAGTACTTCCACAGGAACCATGGTTCCTTTTAACCATGTTTGTATAGACCTAGATATGAGCTAGAAACTCTAGGTGAAAAGAAAATGATCCAAAGAGATATGATTTTCTGAGACCATCCCCAAGGTTGAACCTAATCTGTGTTAACCCAAAGCTTTGGGTTCTAGATCAGTTATATGGGGGGGTAGTATTTCTAAACATTAAAATACTATATAAACATTGAGCTATCATAATTTTCTTATCTCCAAAGTGACAAAGGAATCCTGCATCCTACTCAATTACATTTATATTTTTGCCTGTCCCTTTTCCCAGTGCCTTTTTGGCATATACACACATACACAATGAATTTTCAAGATTTCTTTTGCATATATGTATATGTTCATATATGTATTTGTATGCTTCGTGTATACACTACATGTGTATGTGAAAGCTTGAAAATTTATTGTATGATTCTTTGGAATAATGGGCTTCATTTATACTAATCAGCAGCTACAAATTTGTAATGTTCAATATTAAGTTTTCTGAACTTATCAGTTAGAAAGACTAAGAATATAAGACAAAAATCCTAGTAGAGATCATTGCTTTCATAATGGTTACTACAATTCCTATCCCTGCCTATTACACAGATCATTATCATATGCATCAATGGAGCTTAAAGTACAATATATAGTATATGTACATATATATATTTCTATATGCATGTGTGCATATACATGTATATATATGAATGGACAGATGTATATAAATGTATTATATGTATGTGTATATGTGTATTCCTGGGACGCAGTAACCATTTCTTATTTTCATCTGTTCTACAGGAAATTTTTAAAAAGGAAAGGTAGAGTTTCAAAATGACCTCATAATCCCATTAGCCCAAAGGCTAGGATTTTTTACTTAATATGCTAATTTGAATATTTCATTACACATACAATTGAAAAGGCTCTTATATTCAAGTGTATAAAATAAAATAATATTAATTAATGAAACCTGTAATTGTTTCCAAACACAATATTAAGGGCTTTAGAGACAAGAAAACCACAGAGATTTTTAATCTAATCAAGTTCATCATATTCCAGTTTAATGGAAATAGACATGTAGCTGAAGATACACACTGGCTAGAAAAATGACTTCTAAGTCATTATCTGACTATGTACCAAGCTGTTTGTTACTAAATATCATTCAAACATGATTGGGGTTTTGTGTTTTCACATATTAGGTATGTGGGAATTTCCGATGTTTAAAAAAAAATGTACCATAGCAATTAGCAGCATGATAGCATGATTGTCTGGGGGAACAGAACACATGGATATTAGCCTTAGATCAGTTCCTGACGGGTTATGTGATAATGGGCAAGCCATTTAACATCTCTAGGTCTCTCTGGATATCTTTAAAGTGAAGACATTAGAATAGAGAATAAGACCTCTTTTCACTCAGAAATTCTATTATTTTATAAATGACAGACTGACTCAGTTTAACTCAGCAAATGTTTGTCAAATATTAGTTTTTCCTACTAGGTACCATGTCTTGCTGTTTTCAATGAGTGTCTTCTAGCCATAGAATACTCTTCTTCATCTTTGCCTCTTGGTTTGTCTGACCTTCTTTAAGTCCCAGCTAAAATTCTACATTTTACAAGAAGTCCTTTGATTGCCCTTTAATGCTTTCCCTCTCTTGAGTATCTCTAATTCATCCTCTAATATAACTTACTTGTACATCTCTCCCATTAGATTGTGATCCCCTTGAGAGCAGGGACTGTGTTCACCTTCCTCTGTATCCCTAGTGCACTTAGCAAAGTGCCTAGTACAAGTAGGCATCTAATAAATGCTTAGTGACTGACTGACTGACTATAAAGCATAATACTAGACAGTCTCAAGGAATCTGTCTCCTATAAGCACTGGGTCTGTAGTTACAAAGTACTAAGTTCAAATACAGCCTCAAGACACTTCCTCGATGTGTGACCCTGGGCAAGTTATTTAACCCTGTTTGCCTCAATGTCCTCATCTGTAACATAAGCTGAAGAAGGAAATGACATACCACTCCAGTATCTTTGCCAAGAAAACCCCAAATAGGGTCAGGAAGAGTTGAATATGACTGAAATTATTGAACAAAAACAACTTTGAAGGGAGAAGGAAGAGAAACATAAACTTAAGTGGGAAAGAAAATAGTATCTCCCTGTATATATCTACTCATATACATATATTCATAATTATATTACATATGTGTGTACATATACTTTTCTATATTTGTATATATACATGTTTGGGTACACAAAAAGTAATAAAAAGGAATTTTAATAGGGTGAAAGTGCTAAGATACATGGCCCAGGGCCCCCACTTAGAGTTTGCTATGGAAAAATCTCTGAATATCATTCTTATTTATGTCTCCACAGATGTGGATAAAAGGATTCCCCATATGAACTTACTAAATAAAGGTAAAAAGGCAAATATCAAGTATAGGCCAACCTTTACCTCGTATAAAGTTCAGAAAAAAAGCAAAGGGAAGACCATAATACAATTTGAAACACACACACACACACACACACACACACACAGACTCACAGACTCACATTAGCTCATCAATAAAATCAATAAAAAGCAATCAATAAAATTCTCTCCCATTCTGTAGTAGCTAATACTTTATACAGTATCCTAAAGACCTTCAGACTCATAGTGAAATTATATTGTTTGGGATCTCCTAAGAACAAAAACATATGTGGGTCTTCTAGTTAAACAACTAACCTCACCATCAAACCAAACCATCCAAGCCATGCAAAGCTCAGGTTTCTTGCTCCTTATATTATGGCTTTCAGTCTTTTTCTATTTTTCCAACTTCAGGAAATACATTTATGATTGATCTTGAGCTTAAGCTCTCCAGACCCTTCTGGAACTATTGTCTCTCTGTGCACTGCCATTTTGTGACTGGGGCAAAGACTTTTCTCTCCAGGAATTCCTAATCCTCTGCCATAACGTCACATATTACTGAATATTGAACCCAGAAGCCACCATCTCTGAGACATTTGGCCAGGTACTTCCTCTCTCTATGATTCCATGTGGTTGAAAATATCTAATTCCCTTCCGCCTTGCTCCAGTGCAATCATTAATGGCTCCTTGTGAGAAGGGAGCAAACCCCACCCCTAAAACCAGGTCTATTCTTTCGTTGTTCAGTCATTTCCAGTCATGTCCAACTCTTCAGGACCCCATTTGAGGTTTTCTTGGCATCAGTACTGGAGTGGTTTGCCATTTCCTTCTCCAGTTCATTTTGGATGAGGATACTGAGGCAAACAGGGTTAAGGGACTTGCCCAGGGTTGCAGAACTAGTGAGTGTCTGAGGCCAGACTTGAACTCAGGAAGGTGAGTCTTCTTGACTCCAGGGCCAGCACACTATCCACTGTGCCACCTAACTGCCACTATTCTTAGCTTTGCTATAATTCTCTGGCAGAAAAGTAGAAAAAGGGAGAGGGGACAGTTGGTCCCTTTTTTTTCATGCCCTCACCAAAAGGTGACTCCTTCCATAATATTCATACCAGAGAAATCATAATGCCGTCTGTTTCAAACCTCTCAAAGATGAAAACACTAAGGCCTAGGGAAGTTAAATGACTTCATCAAGGTCTATGTGAATCAATTAATAGAGAGTAAAAAGAAATATCTCCTCCAACACGATCTGGTCCCACAAAAACGAGTCCCTACATAAGTGTCATAGGGACATAATTTATCAGTGAAACCTATTCTCCAAGGGATACCAAGTCCATATTCTCCACAGGATGGCATGAGGGGATTGGACCTGAAGATCCCTAAGGGACTTGCTGATTCTCAATTTATGATCCAATGATTCTAAGATACAATCTCTAGCAATTACCATAACCAGATGCTGATGACCAAATGCTGACAAAGTAGGGCTCATATATACATCTCTAACATGCAGTATGATCTAATCTACATCTTCCAGATCAGTCTTGGAGCAACCCAAGCCCTGCCATGGCTCCTGCTGAGGGACAAGGAATATCTGGGGATACTTGCTCAAGTTCTGGCCTTTTATAGGAATTAGGTGGGGGGAGGGTTAGGGTATTCTCTTGTCCACGTTGGTTCAGAGGCCAGAAATACTCATTTTTAAGCAAATTAGAATTATGATGTCCCTGGAGCTAGAGGGAGTAGAATACTGAAGAGGTACAACAGATGGAAAATCAAAGAGCTCCTTCTCACTACCTTAAGTAAGGTCTATCTCTGAACTAGAGTTCTTACCTTAGTCTTAACATTACGTTCTGTAATTATTCAAGAAAAAATGAAATTCCTTCAGCTTTGACGCATAACTGATGTGAAAGTTGCCCAATGCTCTTAGTAAAAAGGAATTTGTGGGGACAAATTAAAAGGCATGACAGTTTGCTTAGCATTGAATTATTCATTTCTTTCCTTCAGCATATATTTACTGCAAATTACTACTAGATGCAATAGTATACTAGGTGGATACTATGAAGAAGGCCAAAAAATATGAAATATAATTCTTGTCCTCAAAGAACTTACTATCTAATTAAGGGAGTTGCAAGGTATGGAGGAGTGGGAAAAGCATACCAAGATCAAAAATTAAATGATAAAATACTATCACATTTCTTTCTTTATTTAACTTATTGAGTTAAAACATTTTTCCACAAAAACTTTCTGAGGTAAGTAATATGTCTTCTCCTAATTTGCAAATAAAGAAACTATTTTTAAAAATAATTAAATAATAATAAAAGGCAACAGTATAAGAAATATCATATAGTAGTATGTGATTAAATGTCAAATGAGAGAGATAAACCATAAGTGCTATTGGTTCATGGAATGAAGAGATTTTTGCAATGGTCAGCAAAGACTACATGATGGTGGTGGCCTTCATAAACAGAGAATTTTAATAGAACCAGGGTTCTCCTATTTCCCTACAACAAATGTTAGTTTTCCCTAAAAGGTGGCAAAGCTATTCCTGAAACCTGATTGGCCACTAAATTCCTTGACAAAACTTCTTGGTCCCCTAAGAGTTTAAAAAGTCTCGATTCCCTATATGGAGCTGGAGACCCACTAAATGATATCTGCAGATCATATTCACATTTTATAGAAGATAAATCCCACTATATCCTTGGTGCATGTCCTTGCTATGTTTGGACTGAAGTAAATCTTCTTTAATTAAGTGTTCAATGACTCACAAATTTGTCGCAATATTGAACCTGAATTTAGATATTCCTTACACCAAATCCACTATGTTACTAACATCTTCTCTGTATATTATATGAATTAGGCAGAGAGGAAGAGATTGGGAATTATACTGGGGAGACAGTCTACATAATCAAAGGTATGCAAACAAAAATAAATGAGAAAATTCAAGGCACAATCTGCATGTACTCATAATATTAATAACAACAACAACAATTTATGTTCACATCGTGTCTAAAAGTTTGCAGAGATTTATATACTTTGGTTAAGAGCTCTATAAATATAGAGAGAAAAATTAGAATATATAAAATGAAATGAAGATAAAAGGTATCAGCAAAGAAGCTATTGTAATACATCACCCAAAAAAATTGTTAGTAGGAAGGGAAACCAGTACAGTTTTCAGTTTGACCAAGATTTCAGGTGGAGGGCAAGGGAATGAATAAATAACTGGTCTTTATAATGTTACCTAAATCATGAATAGCCATAGTCACTGAGAAGTCAACATCAGGGCCATCTATTTTGTAGCCCAAATGCTTTTTTGGTGGATTCAATGCTAATAAGGCTGGCACTTTAGTTTATTAACCCCAATACCACAGAAATAGTATGTTGGAGTTGTGTGGGGGGCAGGGGGAATTCAGAACACATTTTTCCATATAAATAATGTTTCAATAATAATAAGCTTCCCAGGTTTAGCACAAAAATGATTTAATGCACAGTATAACAATATAACCTATAGCTCTAATAATATTCATATTATTAGAATTAATATATTATTACATAACATATTGCTATATTAATAATATATTATTAGAATTATGTGTCTTAGAAACAGAGGACCATGAAGTAGAAAAGGGAAAGTGAGAAGAAAGAAGAATGAAAAGAATAGGGAGACAGAGGAGGAATAGGGAGGGGGAAGAAGGAAAAGAAGAAAGAGGGGAAAAGGAGAATAAAGAGGAAGAGGAAAAGAAAAAAAAGAAAGAATTTTCTTCATGTTTCTTAGAAAAAGACTTGAGAAAATGCAAGGTTTTTTCAACAGTTTATATTTGTCTTTGGCAACCACCTGCTCCTTCTGCACCCCAATTCCCATCCCATATTCTTCTCAGGTACCCAGTGACTTCACATGGCTATAATTTCTTCATTCATACAATATAGGCTACCCAGGCTTGCCCTATCCCCAAAGTACCCCGGGCTCCAAAATTATCTTTCTTACCCTAACCCTCTCCCCAATTAAAAACCTACCATCTCCTCTTTATTAATTATCTCAGATTAGAAAAAAAGCAACTTTATTGACTATTTCATATTAATGTGGAATTAAGTGATAAACTCTTAATCTTCCCAGGGGTATATGGTATTTTTAAAAGAGTTGTTTGTGAACTCAAATGAATATGTAATTGGTAAAATTTCAGGAAGCATAGCAAAGTGAAGTAAAGAAATTCAGCCAATGTAGAAAAGCTATCTAGGGGTAAGGGGACCACTAGATGGCCCTTGGGGCCCCAACTTCTCAACTGTTGCAATTTCAGGGTTCCTTTCTCTCCCCTCCTCCCATTAGAATGTTAGCTCCCTGAAGGCAAGGCCTATTTCTACAATTTCTTTTTATCCCCCATACTTGGTACAGTGTCTGACAAATGATAAGCAATTAACAATTGCTTAATGATTGATAGATTAACAGAACCTGAACCCACAGGCCTTCTAAATTAACTCTTTCTTTTTTCGTAGTGATTCCCTTAGAAATAGCAACTCAGAGAATGAGAAGTAGGGGCAATGGTAGTCATTTGTATGTATTGGTTATCTATTACTAGTGCTTGTAAATTGTATATACAGATTAACCATACTATTTATGAAATTTTAATCTACCTTCAAAAGATCTATGATTTCAATCTGTCTATTAAAGTAAACTACAGCCAACACTACTCATTCTCTCATGATTTTGTAAATTGCAATGAACCTAAAAAACAAAAAAAAACCTTCACTTGGTGACCAACATATTGAGCCTTTTTTTAAACTCAGCTAGGCTGATCTTTGTCTTTTTTTTAGAGGGGGAAAGGCAGGGAAATTGAGGTTAAGTGACTTGCCCAAGGTCACACAGCTAGTAAGTGTTACGTGTCTGAGGCAGAATTTGAACTCAGGTCCTCCAGTGCTCTATTCACTGCATCACCTAGCTGCTGTTAGGCTGATCTTTGAGTGGAAAATATCCAGTCTCTTATTAGACCCATTCTTGAAGGCTTTTCAGCTTGGTAAGACCTGATAGAACTCTTAAGAACCCAAAGTCACAACCACAACACAATGAGGATATTAAAAAAAAAAGACTTTAGGTGAGAAATTAGTAAAAATGACTTCCATGACACCAACAACTAATTCCTTTTTCTGGATTTCCACAGTTTATTCCATAAATCAGTATTTCATTTTATTTATCATAATGATATTCTTCAAAGAATACCCCCTTATTCATAATAATATACTACAGAGTGCGATGTGCTAGATAGAGAGATGCACTTGAAATAAGGAAAGTCTGGGCTCAAGTCACACCTTTGACATATCCTGTCTGTGTGATCCTAGCCAGATCACTCCAGCTCAGGGCTCTCTAAAGCAACTCTCAAAGACTAGAAGTTTCAGAGAAGGTATTGACTTAAAGTGATAAAGAGACTTTCCCTACCTTGGAGCTCTTTATACTAAAGAAATGTAAGGTTCAGTCCTTATCCCTTTCACTAGGATTGGGTGAACCCATCTATGTACCATTCATGATTTTAAGGATATCAGTCAGACTTCATCTTGTCTTTAGTCTTTCCAGATGGATATTTTCCAATCTGTCCTCTCAGAGCAGCCTGCCAATCTGCTTCACCATTTTAGTTGCCCTGAAAGAGAGAGTAGCAGCAAAGCAGATGTTATGAAAGATAAAAATTCTAAGAGAGTGGGTGGGTGGCGAATTAGTGAAATTTCCATCCATTTTCAGTACTTTGGTAAGATGTTCATCTCTGTCTCCAGCAATATCTTGGAATAACAGCAGTCTCGTTTTCCTCCCTCCTTATTCTTTCTGCAGCTGTCATCTACTTCATCAACGGGGAGTGTGAATTCCCTACCAACTGAGCAAAAGAACCGAATTCTTTCTCTTCTCCCCTTCCCAGCTCAAAGGTAGCTTTAAGTGAGAAAGAGAATAAATTAAGATCAAGTGAAAAAACTGCAACAATGAAAAGTAACTTTACTGAATCTGCAAGTGTTATAAATTCAGGAGGAAGAAAAAAAAAGATCAAGGAAAATGGAATTTTTCTCTGACATCTTGGAAACAGATCAAACAGTTTACAATATGGAGGTTTAGTACCACAAAATGGCAAAAAATATTTTAAGTCTAATCAGAATTAATTTACACGGCTTTCCAAATTGTTGACTTAGGAGACAAATATCCTATCTTAAACCAGACCCAAGTTACCAACAAAGAAAGAAAGAAAGAGAGAGAAGATGGAGAAAGAAAGAAAGAAAGAAAGAAAGAAAGAAAGAAAGAAAGAAAGAAAGAAAGAAAGAAAGAAAGAAAGAAAGAAAGAAAGAAAGAAAGAAAGAAAGAAAGAAGAAAGGAAGAAAGAAAGAAAGAGAGAGAGAAGATGGAGAAACCATCAATCATTCCAATGACAGGGAAGGGTTCAGCTGAAGCCAAAGGGGCCAAATTACCGATGTAAAACATGCTTCAAGGATGATAAGTTGTCACTGCTGAATGTGTTCAAAATAACATTTCTATGAAATACTGACACATGTCACTGCAGCTGCTTCCTGACCACCGCTTACCCACCCAGCTGTCTAGTCTACCCCCCCCAAGAGTTCCAAGAAGTTTAAGGAAAAACATCTCCCCATAAGATATCTCTGACCTGGTTGCCTACCACATTCACTTCCTAGTACCTCCAAGCAACTTGAACTTGAAGCAATAGAACTGAGTGTCAGTCCTTGTCATCTTAGACACAGCACAGGACACCCCACAGTGATGTCACCCTCATGGCCATGCAGAGATGTCAGAATGCTGGCAACACATTTCAAAGGGAAACCAGCAAATAACGACAGCTCTTCGATGTGGGTTAGAAATCAAACAGAACAAAAGCTTATTTGTCAAATAAAGCAAAATAAAATTTGGGAGCATTATGGGATTTTGCAGCACATTCTGTATTGGGAAAGAATATTAGCACTGATATAGATGGAACTTCTACCAGACGGTCTCACAACTAAGCTCTTGGCATCAATACCCTGTATAACCATTCCCATTCCTCAATAAGACCAATGACTAAGAAAGACTGTAAGATCAAAGTAATTTTCCTGGAAGTAATAAATGTCAGAAAATTATCTTTTATTATCCCTAAATATTATATGAATATCCAGCATTACTAATAAGATTAATAAATCCATAGAAACATAGATCAAAGCTGCGAGAGACTTTAGAAGTCATTTAGTCCTGCCCTCTCATTTTATAAAGGAGGAAACTGAGGCTTAGAGAGTTCAAGGGTCTTGCCTACAGTCAGAGTATCTAAGGCAGGATTTCAACCCAGGTTTTGCCCAACTCGAAGATCAAATCCCTTCCTACACTACAGATGTGTTCCCGGAAAGGAGTGTATAAATTTATTTTTAGTAAAGCAAAAAATATTTTAAAGGCACTGGGGGGAGCTTTTTATTTACATGAACACTGTAGTTAATCCTTTTTTAAAGGCAAGTCCCATTTTGTAATGCAAATAATGACTTCCTCACTTCTCCATTTGATAATTTGGGGATTTTTGTGTAATAGTTCTTTTTTCCTTAAAGCAGCAAGCACCCGTACTGCATTTTGAGGTCTTTGATGCACTACTTATCATCCAAACCATGGCCTGCTTTACTTCTAATGTACAAACTTCTAAATGATGGTGGAAGAATCAAAAACACATAAGTCAAGGTTCACATCCATTTCTGATGGGAAAAGGCAAAGGGCAATCAAACTTTAGGAAAGGCACACATAACACTTGAAAATTAGGTTGCCAATACATGTCAACCACGCTTGCTGAGCTTATCTTATTTCCTCCCCTTGCTTGCCTTGAAATGTCAGCCTCTGAAGACAATCCAACCAAAGGAAAAATTGTCTTAGAGCATAGCTGAAATGTTTTCTTTCTTTATTTCCTGCTCTAATAGCATTTTCATCCACCTATCACTACATGCAGGAATGCTGTGATCTTTCATTAGTTTGTATATCGCTTCACTACTTGCTAGAAAGATGAGCTACATCAGAGTACTATGTCTGTGAAAGCAATAATAAGGTATTTCATTGGCACTGATTAGAATGGAACTTATTGGTTCTAGGAACTTTGATTGAATTGTTGTGGTTGTTCAGTAATTTCAATTGTGTCCAACTCTTTATAACCCCATTTGGGGTTTTCTTGACAAAGATACTGGAGTAGTTTGCCATTTCTTTCTCCAGCTTATTTTACAGATGAGGAAACTGAGGTAAACAGGATTAAGTGACGTGTCCAGGATCACATAGCTAGTAAGTGTCTGGGGCCAGATTTGAACTCAGAAAGAGGAGTCTTCCTGACTCTAGGCCCAGCACTCTATTCACTAATTGAATTACATATTTAAACCATTTCAGTATGTCAGGGAAGTGCCTATGCATTGAGGACATTGTTGGATATTAATGATAATTCCCTTACCAGGGTGTGAAGGCCTATGCTGATAAAGAAAACTATACTTGTAGTTAATCATGTCTCTTAAAAGGATATGAAATGCCCTTGATGAGGTCAGTTCCTAGATGAAAAATGAATTCCTTTCCTTGTCCTCATTGCCCCATTGACATGATGACATTGAAGATGACTATATGATATTTCTAATATATAATTTACAATAATTCATCATTATTCATGAATTCCATTTTTGTGAATTTATCTACTTAGTGAAATGTATTTGTCACCCCAAAATCAATACTCAGGGAGCTTTTGCAGTCATTCACAGGCATGTGCAGTGACAAAAAATTTGAGTTACCCAACAAATACATTCCCAGCTGAGGTAAAACATAGCAACACTCTGCCTACTTTTTTCAGTTCTCATACTATAAACAAGTTTGTTTGTTTGTTCGTTTGTTTGAGGAATATTTAGTGCTGGGTTTTTCACATTTTTTGTGATTTTTGTTGATGATTTTTCTGCTTCAAAAGACCTCTAAGTCTAGTGCTGAAGTACTGTCTAACATTCCAAAGTGCACAAAAACTGTGCTGTCCCTTATAGAGAAAATGCATATAGAGTACTAGAGGCCAAGTGTAGTGAGGCCCATCTGTGGCAAAGGCTGTCCTCCTGTGGCTCCAAGAGAGGTGGAATAGATTTCTCTTCTCCAAGAGAAACTAATTACTGCCAGGAGGGGAAGCAAGAAGTTGGGGCCACAGGCCACTCTGTTCTACTTAGAGAGAGGGTACCAGGCTAGAATTCTGTTCCCTTAAATATATAGACATGAGTGATGATGCTTATGGCTATGAGTTCAATGTTAATGAATCAACAATACAGAAAAAGGAAGAGGAAATTCACAATCTGTACATAAGGACACTTCACAAAGAACTAAAGTAAATGTTGTGATTAGAGTCTCACAGGAACCTAACCCTGTATTTTCCCAGGGAATAAGGTTCAGTATTCAATAATTCAGTGTTTGCAGGGGCCTCATAGGGCATAACTATCTCTAAGGATGAGAACTGATGGCATATACCAGACCACATCCATTTGGGCTTAGCCTTAAAAGGGATCTGTAACAAGGGAGAGAACCAGAGTTAGGAAGTAGGGTACTGTTCATAGGAAAGTAACCTGTGCAGCTATGTGGTCCCTCCTCTGGGAACCTATGTACTCCAAGGAGTCACACACTGGGGAATGATTCACATGAAAGAATCATGTAACTCCAAAGATGAAAGAGAACAGAAACAACAGTAAAAAAAATGAAGAATACCTAGACAAGCCTGTAACTGGTGAAGGCGTTTGTGGTCTATGTTAGGTCTCTAAAACAAATGGGATGAGGAGCATGATGTGGAACAGTGGACAGCAAACCTGAAGCTTTCTGATCACTTGTATTAGGAGTTGTGTGGACTATATAGGACCAGGAAAGGAGGCTGAATCTTTAGAGACCCTGAGTACTTTCCCCTTAAAGTGAAAAGGGTAGAAGTCCCTGACACTGGTGGACATGGACTCATAATTCCACGACAGAATCAGAAACTGTTCTAGACTTCAGAAAGGGAAAAGGGATGACAAAGATCCTACACATTTCCAATAGAACATGAGCTCCTTGGGGCAGCTAGATGGTGTAGTGAGTAGAGCACTGGCTCTGGAGTCAGGAAGACCTGAGTTTAAATCAGGCCTCAGACACTAGACACACTAGCTGTGTGACCTTGGGCAAGATATTTAACCCCAATTGCCTTGCCTTCCCTCCTCCAAAAAAAAGAGACCCCCAAAAAATAGAACATAAGCTCCTAGAGGACAGATTGTTGAATTTTTGTCATCCTATTCCTAGGACTTAGAACAATGTCTTCTACATTTACTAAATGCTTTTTGAACTGAACTAATTCTACCAGTCTCCCTCACTGATAGGTCATTCCTGGGACATTCATTGTATAAAAAAATAACCATTTTTCAGTTATATCCAAACCCAAATCACAACATTCAACCATAGACATGTAGTAAGCTCTTAGTGCCTATTTGGTAGAGCTACACTTTCCTGTTTTCCTACTACTGAGGATTAATTTGGGAGAGAGAATGATTTTTAACTTAGTATATATGTGTATTATATATTGTATTATACTATATTGTATTGTATTATATTATATTACATTACATTATATTGTATTATATCATATAATGTCATGTTACGTTATATTAATACTATACAAACATATGTATGTATATGTGTATTTATGTATGTATAATTATGCTTCTCTGCAACTGTACTATTTATTAGAGCAAAGTCATGAGAAGTGCATTCTATCTTGATGCCCCGTAAAAAACAATTCAGAAATTCTTGGTTCCTGGTCTTATTTTCAGATCAATCTTTCTCAAAATATAAGATAAATTTGACGTTTTATCCCTAATTTTTAATAAATATAACATATAGAAAACCTATGCATTTTGGATTATACAGGTTTTATTTTTGAAATAATTTGTTATTTTTCTTATAAAATGTGTATAGATACACACACATTCAAATGGCCTACTTCTTAAGGTATAGATTTCATCAAAAAAACCTTCAAATATCTCTTGGGCATACCATATTATCATCATCACTAGATGCATATATACTGAAAAGTTTATCATAAGTTATATTCCTGGGATTGGCTGCACTGAATGAAGTCATTATCAAAGGGTGGAATGTTTTGTTCCACAGGAGTACATGTCACAGGAAGTACAAAAGTCTGCTTCATCTATATGAAGTTTTTTCTCCTAGATTTGTCTTTTTCAGAGAAAGTCTTATCAAAAAATTATGATTCCAAATGTCCATTCCTGCCATGTTTAGAAAATAGTTCAACAGATCCATAAGGAAGGATTTTTGTGCCCAGGGCAAGCAGAATGAAGTATATCCTCTACCAAAGTATTGTGACAAAGTCTTATTGGGGAAGAAGGAAAGATCCCAGTATCTTGGCTTGTCACTGCTGCTGAAGCAGTCACTGACTGGGTGGAGGGAAGGGAGAAAATCCAAACAAAGTGAGAAAGAAGAGTTCACCCTTGTCTGCCATCTGAGCTTTCCTATCAGTAGGTTTCCTACTTCAATTAATAATAGCTAGCATTTATATAGCATCTTAAAGTACAATGCAATTCATAAATATTATTTTAACTTCAACTCTGGGAGATAGGTGCTAATTATTCTTGCTAAGTAAGTGCTAAACTCTATCGTTTCCACACTACTGAACACCCTCTAAATTCAGTACCCTAAGAGAATGCCTCATTAGACTCACCTTAAGTTTTTTTTGGATTGTTTTGGGATTGGGGTTTTTTGTTTTTTTGCTTTTTGGAAGGGGTAGGGAGGCCAATTGGGGTTAAGTGATTTGCCCAAGGTCACATGGTTAGTAAGTGTTAAGTGTCTGAGGTAGGATTTGAACTCAGGTCCTCCTGACTCCAGGGCTTATGCTCTATTTACTGTGCCATCTAGCTGCCCCACACCCTAGGTGTTGCTATAGAATTTAAACAGTTTGAGAAACAGAACAGTGTCTCTTAGCCTGCAGATAGGATCTTGCATACTTTTCCAAATTCTAGGTCCTAGGTACTTTGGCCTTTTAAAATATCTATGGTTATATAAAATTATTTTACCCCTGCTTCTAAGTGAAAAAAGCAATGGAATCTCTAGGTAATACATTCATTTAAGGAAGAAAAGTCTATTGCATATTCCTTATTGACTCCCCAGATACCTAAAACCCTTTCATGCATCCTTAAATCCTCTCATCGGGCCAATTCTGAGATGTGTGTATCTGTGTGTGTTTATGTTTGTTTGTGTGTGTGTGTGTGTGTGTGTGTGTGTGTGTGTGTGTGTGTGTTTCCCTTGCAAAAAAGTCCCAGGTCTAGTCAAATAAATAAATCTATCCCCTCACCTTACACTGCTTCCAAAACTAAGTTGCTGTGAATCTCCCCACCATCAACCATTGGCTCCCATCTACATTCTTTGTCCAGATTCCTCCAAACCCAGCATTCCTTTTCTTACAACTCTTATCCAGCTATTTCCAGTAATAGAAGGTAACCAGACCAGAGGTCATGAAATTTTGAGCTTCAAGGACACTTGAAAGGCACAGAAATAACAAACACTCTCATTTTATAGGCAATATAGGAAAATTAAGAAATTTCCTTACTATAGCAGAGTCAGGTCACTAGAGATTCTAAGACTAGCTTCCAGATCTCTGTCTCCAAAATTTTTCTACATAACTAGAGTTTTGGGTTTTTTTTTTGGGGGGGGGGCATTCAAATAAGGAAAAGTGACCTCATACATGTTATGACTCCAACTTCTTTTGCTTGGATTTTTTTTTCAATTTCCCCTTCAAGCTACATATAAAGTTACCTTCTAAAATTTTCTTTTGAAAATAGAAATGAAGTATCCCAGGGTGGGGGTGGGAGAGGTATTACATGAAGGCTGTAACCACCATGGTACCCTGAAGAAATGACATGATTCTGAGGCACTATTTTCACAAGGACTGACAAAAATGAGTTGCCACCTGGTTTAGTCAGCCAACCAGGAAAATCAGAAATTGAAAGGCTCAGCAAGCTAAAATATAACAAATTGTCTCTTACCCCATATCTGATCATATCTGGGCAATAGTGAGATTCCCCTACTGTTAGATATCACACTAAAAGGTCATGCTGTCAGAGGATTGGAAGAACTAAAAGTGACTTGTAGACATAAGAAAGTGCCAAGGATCATCTGGCATCTCTGTGGATTCTTACAGGCAAAATAAGCCTGCAAAGTCCCTCCAGGCAAATACGCATATGCTCATACAAACATTCTCTTCCCAAGAAAACATTTGTACCCAAGAAGGGAGATAGTTTTGCTGAAGAACTCAAAATTGGAACCCAGCTTTCCAGCATGGCTATGCCCATCAGAAATACCTTTTAGAAAAACAAAACTGGGTCATTATAGAAAATGAAAAGAATGTGAGACATTTTCTTGTCTTCAAGTGGCCCAAGTCAATGTCCATCTTTTTGGAATTGGAGCAAAAAAAGAGGCCAAGAAGCTGCAGAGCAGGATGTGGAGAAGATAGAATAACCAGCTACTAAGAATTTTCAATAAAAGAAAGCAAAGCAAAACAATATAACAGAAAATAACTTTTAAGTCCTATTTGTACATTTAGTTTTTATGTTCTAAATATTATTTCTGTGTAGAAAGGATATCTAAGGTATATGACCAACTCTTATTTTGGAGTTTTCTTCTTCCTTTTCTACCAGCTGCACCCTCTTGGCTTGGACTCTACAGTCATCATGCTTTCAGAAAACCTCTTCACCAAGGGACTCATCATTTTGTAAGACTGCATCAGTTTTAGTACTCTCATCTCTTCTGTATCCTCAAATAACTCCTTCCATAGATTTCATTTAAAGACAGCCCATAGAACAGCCGACTCCTCATTTCCCATCCCTGTATTCCCTGGACTAGACTCTACATTCCATCCTCCCCTTTTTCAGCTGTGTGTGTGTGTGTGTGTGTGTGTGTGTGTGTGTGTGTGTGTGTGTTGCCTTCCCTCAGTAGATTATAAACTCTTTTAGGTCATGGACTGTCTCTCTTTTTCTTACTTGCATCCCCAGCACTTAATACAGTAACTGGCACACAGTAGGTATTTAATAAATGTTTATTGACTGAGAGCAGAAGAGTAAGGGCCAGTGAGAATATCAAGAAACCTCAGTACTTTAGCAGTTAGTGAACAGTTAGTAGATGCCCAAATAGCTGTCCTTTTTGACTGAGAGGAGAAAACGCCCTAAAAACAGGAAATGGGGAAATGTAGGGTCCATCGTTTCAAAGGAGAAGTTGAAAGGCCTTGGTAATTACAGACCAGTTAGATTCAATTTAACACCAGAAAGATACTAAAATAAATTGCTCAACTCCACAATTACTTTGCAATGCCCTAGGAAGGCACTAGGTAGGATACAGCCATAAACATGGATTTGTGAACAGCAAATCCTGCCAGACTATTTAAGGTCCTTTGGTGACAGACTGAAGTAGATAAGGGGACAGCAATAGACATAATCTATCTGTACATCAGTAAGGTCTTTAATTCTGTTCCCCCTAACATTATCAAGAAGTTAAAAATATAGCCTCAGTCACCCCACTAGACAATTGTAACACCTAAAGAACTGATATCAGTAGTTTCCCATCATTCTCAGGAGACAAAGCAAGTGATGAAGCCCCATTTTGAGATCCACTGTTAGCATTATTTGATCACTGAATCAATAATCCAAAAGAGGTAATTGGGAGAATTCATTAATTATGTAGATGACTCAGAAATGAATGAGGATTCTCTTACTTTAGAAGACAAAAATGAAGTCTAAGTTACCTTGATAAATTAGAAAAATTATTATCCTTACTCACCATCAACTCCACATCCTTCTATAATACCCCAACCCTGGGATATTATACCTATTTTACTGATGAGGAAACTGAGGCACATTGAGGTTAAGTGACTTGCCCAGGGTCACACATGAAGTAAATATCTGAGGCTAGATTTGAACTCAGGTCTTCATGACTCCAGACCCAGCACTCTATCCACTGTACCACCTACCTTCCCACTGACTCTATAAGTACATACAAATTGCATATAGTATAGATAGAGGGGTTTATATATGTGTGTTTATGTGTACACATAATTTATACCACTATATACCAATATATACTAAGTGATACCATGATGTATGTGTGTACACATACATGTTGTCTTCTCCATTCAAATGTAAGGTCCTAATAGGTAGGCACTACTTCATTTTTGATTCTTTGTATCTCTAGCACATAGGACAATACCTCTCACATACTGATTGCCTAATAAAGGATTGTTGAATGAATGAATGAGTAAATTAATGAATGAGGGATATAGGAGGATACAAACTCAACCTTAGTCAACCACATAGAAATATTTTGTCATTTTAAACAAATATAATACTGGAATGATTAAACAGGAATATTATGTACAAAGCAGAATGTAATCCTATTTAACATTAGTAAAAAAAATTATCAAATTACTGAGTTTAGTTTAGATCTATGTAATCTATTGAAAAAAAATCTATAAAAAGGGATTAAAGCATTTGAAACTTTTTGGCATTTGAAACTAAAGGCCAATGACATTTAAATTTTTAGATTTTAGCTGTCTCCTGGGAGACCAAATATTTGGTTAGATGTTAGGGAAAAAAAGGTCTTCTCTAAATGCTTAAATGCTATAGCACACCACTGAAATAAGTTATCAATCATAAAGACTTTTTAGGAAAAAGGATTTACTCCCACATTTCTTGTAGTTATCCCATCTTTACCATATGGTTGGCCATAGAGCTCTTTAGACAACTAGACTACCTCTCTATGTTCAATCAACACCTTTAACTCTATGATTGTAAGATTGCTTCATGCTAAACAATAGTAATGAAGGTTGTCCTGAAGGAAGAAAAGAGGACTTAGAATGTTTACCTGACCAGAAAAGTTAAAGGAAAGGAAAAATTCTGAGTTCCTATTAAGAATACAACATAGAAACTGCACTGAAGTGAATTATCATCCACAATACTCTACTTCCACGTTGAGGAAATCTGAAATCCCCTTATCTGGAGGATATATGGAGGGAAAGGAATGGGAAGTGGGGAAGAAAGAAGCCTATACTAAGCCAAATCTATATACTTCATTATATCAATCAATGGCTACAACCTACATCTGTTACCTTCATCAAATGGGATAATATTTTTAAGCAATTAACACTGCGCCTAGCACATAATAGGTGATACATAAATGCTTATTCCCCTCCTTAAAACCACTTCCATTTCAGAGAAGAATGGTATATTACACAGAAAACCAACATGTTAGTACTTCTCCTATCTAAATTGATGTCATAACTCTTGGCAACAGGTTTTGTTTTGTTTTCATTTTGAATCTTTGTAATTATTGGAAACAGGAGGCTTTTCCCAGTCCCTTTAGACTTTTTTGGTCTGTACCTATGATGTCACCATTATAGGGAACTCCAGCTGAGTGAACTCCTCCTACCAATGCAGATTTATATTAATTCTGCAGTTTGTAGTCGAGAGTAGGAAAGGGGATTCTGCAGCCTCATGGCCACATGTGGCCCTCTAGGTCCCCAACTTCACAGAACAAATCCCCTTAATAACAGGATTTGTCCTATAAAACTTGGACTCAGTCAAAAGGTCACACCCAAGGACCTAGAAGGCTACATGTGGCCTTAAGTTTGCAGGTTCCCCACCCCTGTGCTAGAGTCTTCCCTTCTAAGCTTATCTTCCACCTATTCTTTTTGTAACTTGTATGAACTTGTAGAGTACATAGGCAGAGAGGTGGCACAGTGGATAAGCTGAGGATAAGTGAGAGAGGGGAGTTGACAAAGGGGAAAATTTGCTGGAAAAGGTTGGGATGGGATGGGATCACGTGCAGTTGTATTGGGGTTTTCTGTGGCAAGGAGAATGGCAGAAGAGTGGCAAGGAGAGACAGGCATAAGAGAGGAGATAGTGGCAGGAGGTATCTGCAGGATGTGAAATGGAGAATGGGGAAAAACAATGAGCTCTCAGCTAACAGCCTCAATTTTTTCAGGAAAAATAAGAGGCAGAGTTTTCACTTAAGAGGGAAAGTTTTCCCTTAGGGAGAAGAAGCTTTGGGA
This sequence comes from Gymnobelideus leadbeateri, assembly GCA_011680675.1. Lineage (NCBI taxonomy): Eukaryota > Metazoa > Chordata > Mammalia > Diprotodontia > Petauridae > Gymnobelideus > Gymnobelideus leadbeateri. Next base: position 68,990 of record WOXC01009417.1, on the reverse strand, counting down.
AGTTTGAGGAGATATGGAAAAAAATTTTAAACTGCTATGGTGAATGAAGTAGTGAATTGATTAGGAATGTATAAAAAGACTGCCTTGATGCAATGAAAGCCCATTTGGGATTAAACAATATAAATTTGTGATGGACCCGATTAATAGGGAGATTAGGATTGGGTGACCCTCAAAAGGTGGAGTTCCTGAATGATGGTGGTAGACAGCTTAGAAGTGGCAATGGGAACAACTCTCTCACCTTGACCAGTGAGTTGAGAGGAATGAGTAAAAATCCAATCAGTGCTGGAAAGACTTTGTTTAGGAGAGAACCAGGTCTCAGTAAAGGCCAAATAGATTGGGACAAGAAAAAAAATTAAGATAAAAACAGATTTTTTGCCTATAAACCAGGCATTCCAGGTAGCACAGTGGAAGTTGGAAGTAACTTTAGAATGAGACATTGGTGGGGGTAGATGGATGGGAAGGGGCTGGGTTGAGAGGGATGGAAATAAAAGAAAGGGTGGTAAGAGGGGTAGAAAAAAGGATTTGAATAATGACAAATGAGCATTCAGAATCACTGGAATGGGGAGGGTATTATGGAGGGGGAGTCTGTTCATCTCTAAGGAATGAGTTTAGGGAGATTATCAATATCCCTAGGAGTTTGGCCTCAGAGTGGGGTCCTTATGGGGTGTAGCTAGAGGTGGTAGAGGTACCCCCTTGGAGGCAGGCCCAGTTAAGATGTCCAGTGGAAGAAGCATGATGGAGTAACCTCTCTCCTTTGAAAGCAAGCAGATGAGTTCAGGCCAGAAGGCTGGTGATAGAATGGTTTCCTTCCTGTCATCAGAGGGAGTGTTATAAAATTATATTTCTCTCTTTTTATATCAATGTTGAAAAATTTCTCAAGTATTTTTTTTATCAAAACCATCTTCAGCTTATGGCAATGGCTTTCTGGTTGATCTCTCCACCTTAAGTCTCTTCTCACACAATCCATCCTCCACTAAGCTGTCAAAATAATCTTCCTAAAGAGTAGGTCCGAACATATCCCTCAATCCCAACTTGATAAGCTCCAGTGGCTCCCTATCAACCTCATGATCAAATATAAACTCTTCTTTTTGCTTCAAAGCCCTTATAATTTGCCCTCATTCAATTTACCATTCATCTTGTATCTTATCCCTTTCCCCCACTTACTCTTCACTGCAATGACTCCAACCTCCTTGCTGTTCCTCAAAAAATAATCCTCTCCATCTCCCATCTCCAGGCTTTTTCATTGCTGTGCCTGGAATTCTCTTTCTCCTCATCTCTACCTCCTGGCTTTCTTCAGGTCCCAACTAAAATCCCACTTTCAGTAAGAAGACTTTCCTTATCCCCCTTAATGCTAGTATCTTCCCTCCATTGATTATTTCCAGCTTATCCTGTATATATCTTGTTTGTACAAAGTTGTTTGTATGTTGTTTTCTCTTTTATGATATGAGCTCCTTGAGGGGAGAAAACATGTTTTTGCTTTTCTTGATATATTTCATGTTTAGTATACATCTGGCTCATCGTAAGAGCATAATAAATGCTTATTAACTTGATTTTACTTCCCCCTGGGTTTTGGATGTACTTATGGAAGGATGTGTCACAAAATCTGAGGGGAAGAGGGTGCTCTAACAATTATTCTTACTATATCACCTTGGTAAATAACCTTTTTAAAAAGCAACTTAAGTCCCAGTTGTTTAAATGGTTCTCAATGTACTGTCTTGGTGACGAACACGGTGGGGGCTCAAGCAAATGGTGTTAAATAATCACTCTCAACTTCTCATTCAAGTTTACATCTGATCCTCAGAAGGAAGTTGTAGTCATGCTCTGGGGACCCAATTCTTCAGTGGGAATTAGGAGTTGAGATAACATTCCTCAGCGTTTACATGGGCTACAATTTATTTATTGTTCTTTATATTCAGTGCCTAGCACTGTGTTTGACTTATAGTCAGTGCTTGATAAATATTTATTAATTGATTGATTGCTTGACCTACTAAATTATAAATGTGGTATGGACCCCAAAGATGAGATACTGGAACTGTAGGGTAAAAGCATCTATAATTGGGCCTCTGGCTCTACAGTCAGCTCTATAGTGAACAGCCAGACCCCTATCTCCTGCATTGTGAATTGGACCAACTGCCAAAGGACCTTAACTCTGGGGACTCCCATATATTTCCAAAGATGAGACCACTAGAAGCAATAAGTGAATCAGAGAAAGGTGTTACTGCTAGCAGAAACAAACCATAGCTGTTCCCTACCTTCAATCAGCATGTTAATCCTACCACCAATAAGCAGGCCTGGGGAATGGCTGCCTGTAAACATTACTTCTATTCTTACCTATAGAAAAATACTAAACTGGAATCAGTATGCTCTGATTTTCCCTAGAACATTTATCCACCTGAGAAAGGTCTTGTCAATAATAAAAGCTAGCATTTTTATAGGGCCTTAAGGTTTGAAAAGTGTTACACATATACATTCTTGTTTGCTATTTACAACTGGGTGAGGTAGGAGCTATTATTACGTTCATTTTTACAGATCAGGAAACTGAGGCTCCAGTGGTCACATAGCTAAGGAAGACTCTAAGACAAAATCTAAACCTAAATATTCTTGACTTCAGGGGCAGTGCTCCATCCACTATCCCACACTATACCACAGCAAAGCTCCTTTATACTGTTGATGTTGAGGACTGATCTCATATATCAACAATATTATGTTATGATCTTTCCATCCGAAGTTATGGGAGGCATCATGGTGTCATGAAAAGAGGGTTGATTTGGAGTCACAGTCTTTGGGTACAAATATTGACTTTGTCACTTTCTACCTGGGTGACCCTGGGTAAGTCATTTAACCTCTCATATTGTTCCTCAACTACAAAAGTGAGAGAGTTCCACTAGACGACTCTGAGGCCTCTTCCAGCTCTAAATCTATGATCTTATTAGTCTGTTATCTGGGAGACATGATTTAATTTGGTATTATGTCCAGCTTTTTTTTCCTAATGAGCTATGTTGCAAATGTCATACCTTAAAAAAAAAGAAATGAGCTGGCTTTTAAACAAGAATTGAACTTCATGTCAGAAAATTCCTATCAATATAGGTCAGTAAAAAGCTCAGAAAATATCAACCTCAAAAACCAAAACCACTGAAACTTGGGGCTAGAAAGTCAGTTGTTCTTTTTTTTAATAATTGTAAATCCTTCCCAGAGTCCGTGGGCAGAGATTTTCATACCACAAGTTCTTCTGATGTCAGCTGTCATCAGAGAAGTAAGGAAGGAAATGTGTAGTTCAAAAGCCCTGAACTCTTTCTGTTTTCTATGTAAGGCAGACAGTTGTGTTGTGTAATACCATCCTCTGTTCACTTGTGGTCTGGGTGCCTTATAATGTTTGATATTCAACAACAGAAAAAGAGAAATAATCATATTTAATGTCAATCTGTGTTTGTAAGAGAAAAGTAGAAATTTCTGGAGTCTTTTCCGTCTTCTGATCCTTTTTCACTTTTACCTTGTTTTATGCCCTCCCTGACCCCCTTGTAAACCACTAAAGCCCTAATGATAGGAAAAATACTAGATGATTCTTGTTCCTTGCTAGCTGAATATACATTTCCCAGTCCCTTCTCTTTTCACCTTCAATAACAACAAAAACTATAAAGTAGTATTGGAGGAGAGATCCTCAGAGATTCTATCATCATCTGCCACCTCCAAAATTTAAGCTCCAAACCAACGTTCAGACCCCTTTCTTGCTATCTTAGGTTTTTTTTTTATTTTTTGAAAGATAGGATCCCCCTATTTTACCTAGGCTAGAAATATGGAGGCTATTCATGGATCCAGTTGGCACAATAAGTTGTAATTCAGAACTCCAGGGCTCAAGATCCACCAGCCTCTGCCTGCCCTAGATGGGGTTACAGAAATGTGCCACCAGACCCAGACTTGCTACTTCTTTTTTAAAAACTTCAGTTTATCACTCACACCTTTGCTGATTCTCACACCCTCGTATTGTCTCATAATTGTACCACAAAGATATAGTGGATGTGTGTGTGGGAGATGACTTCCATATCCTAAAAGAAGCTTGGCAATGCAGTGAATAGAATTCTGGGTTTCAAGTCGGAAAGAGCTCAGTTTAAATCTTCCCTTCCATTTAAACTACTTTTGTGACTCTGGGCAAATAACTTGACATTTCTTAGTCACTTCTGGGAGGGTCTTGGAGGTCAAAATTTCATAATAATACTAAACTGTTTTAATTTCTAATATGATAAGTATTGATAGATAAAAAACAACCCACATCAAAAAAGTTCTTTCAGGGGCGGCTAGGGGGCGCAGTCAGTAGAGCGTCAGCCCTGGAGTCAGAAGGACCTGAGTTCGGATCCGGCCTCAGACACTTAACACACACACAAACAAAAACCTAGCTGTGTGACCTTGGGCAAGTTACTTAACCCCAATTGCCCTCCAAAAAGCAAAAAAAAAAAAAAAGTTCTTTCAGAGATCCTAAATAATTTTTAAGAGTGTAAAGGAATCCTGAGACCACAAAGTTTGAGAACTACTAATTGTAGATAGAGAGCTGACTTTTGAGTCAAGAACATGGTTTTAAACCCTCCTTCTATCACATACTAGCTATGTGTCAATGGCAAGTCTCTTAATGCTTCTGAATGCCCCCAGACAATTCTCTAAGTCTCTAAGTTACTGGAGAATGGCTAATCCCCACTGGTAAAAAGTTTCTATATTGGGACTTGCCTAATCGATCAATCAATATTTATTAAGCACTTAATACATACCAGACACTGTGCTAAGTGCTTGGATACCAAGAGGTAAAAGACAGTCCACACTCATGAAATCACAGGCAAATTTTCTAGACAATGGAAATAATATATGTAATATAAGAATGTGCATTTCTCATATGATACATATGAACAGAAGTGAACCAGGCAAGTGTTGTGTTCCTTCACACTTACCAAAAGTTATTTTTAATTAAAAACGCACAAATATTTTATGATTTTTGAGAATAAATATTGCATTTCTTCCTATTTTAATTATGAAGGAGCAAACACAGTTCCATGACTTGTTTTTCGCATCTGCATCTGCTTGCTATGAACTAAGAACTTAATGTTTGGTTCTCATCTTGTCTCCATCTTCAATTGGTTTTCCAAGTGAGCATCTGCCATCTGGGATGGCAGGCCTGTTTTTTTGATTTGAGTCATGTGTGAAAATGTTGATTCACAACAGGGCTCTCACATTGCGTGAGACCCACTTTTAACAGTGCAGCAGTTTTGCTGACTTTGGGGTAACTATATCACAGTTATTGATGAGGCAGTAATAAAGGAAGAAAAGCTATCAATTTTAAAGTACCTAATTCTGAAATTTTGCTCAATATGTTATCAAAATTTAACCGCAATGGGTCTTTGTTTAGACAAACATGATTAAAAATCACATTGTGGGGCAGAAGATGATCCACCCTGGTCCCAAACCACAGATTTGCCATAAGAGAGCTAGGATTTCCAAAGAAAGTAAAACTATTATAGAAGGTTGGTACTAAAATATTAAATCCTGTTCTGACCCACTTAGCATATGTCACAGTGTTTAGAAATGATGCAATGGTAAGGGGAAGTGCATTTGGAGTCAGATGACCTAGGTTCATTTATTACCTACTGGGCCTTGAACTTAATTTAATTAATTTCACTTAATTTCTCTGAGCCTCAGTTCCCTTATCTGTAAAATGAGAGGTATAAACTAGAGGGCTCCTGGGGTCCCTTCCAGTTCCAAATCTACAATTCTATGAAATCATTGCTTTAGTGCCAAATATTCTTGATTAAAAAATCAGAGAAAGGTGAGGAGAGGAGAGGGAGGGGGAGAAAATTTTAAACTCAAGGGATTGTGGAACTGAATCTTGTAAACTAAAATTAAATAAACAAATTAATAAAGACAAAAAATGGAAAAAAAAATCAGAGGAATCCCATATGAATTTAAGGGGAGAGAAACTCCCTCTAGAAGGGCCAAGAGTTGAATTGTAAAAAAAGAAGAAAAAAGTCTCAATGAAAGTCATGGACAAAATCTTCTGGATCTTTGGAGTAGGTTCAGTTGTACAGGTCGCCTCCAAATCCTCTCAGAGTAACCCACGGGAGATAAATTCCACACCAGGATTCAGGGATCGAGTCTGGTGAAACCCTTGCACCAATGTTTGGTTCCTGGGTTTTTGTGCATTGATGTCAGTGCTTTGATCATGAAATGGCCTTGCCACTCATAAAACCTCAGCCTATGCTGTTCAGCATACATCCCCAAAGACTCTATCCCCTAGCATGGGATAAATTGCTTCAATATTCAAGGGGGGGGTGGGTTTTAAGATAAAACAAATATTCATTGTAGACCTACCATGTGCAAGACGTTATGCTAAAAGGTACAAGAACTTCGCTTTAAAGATTATATACAATATATAATCCTGAAATTTTTTAATAAGTTTAAAGGGGTATTGTGGTAGGGTGAATAAGTGGTTTTTAGTTATAAAAGATGTTTTGTATGTTGCTATCAAGCCAAGTAATTCAATTTGATAGGGAAAGTGGCAGTTGTTGAAATCCAATAGTCTAAGTCTCATCTTTTTCAGGCTAAATGAACCCAGTTCCTTTAACCAAAAATAGGTGGGTCAATCACAACACAAATAAGACAGTCTGGACACATAATGGGTACTTAATAAATACTTGGGCAACATATGGCCCACACACCTGCTGTAATGATAACCAGCTAATATTTTTAAAAACCTAAAAGAAGGTACCCTGCACATTTGGTTATATCCTTTGGAGGATTTATGGGAGAACACAGGGTGGATAGTTAGTTTGTTTGTTTGTTTGTTTGTTTGTTTTATCTGTTCCTTTAGAAAGAATACTCACACTAAGTAGATAGTTCCATAAATTTAAAGAAACAAATAGTGGACAGGTAGGTGACACAGGTGGCACAGAGAACTGGGCTTAGAGTCAGGAAAATTCATTTCCCTGAGTTCAGACTCTGGCCTCAGACACTTACTAGCTATGTGTCCCTGGGCAAGTCACTCAACCCTGTTTGCCTCAGTTTCCTCATCTGTAAAATGACCTTAAGAAGTGAAATGACAAACCAATCCAATATTTTTGCCAAGAAAACCCCAAGCAGGGTCACAAAGAGTCAGAAGCAACAGAAAAATGAAACATCATCATTAACATCATATATTATGGTAAATGCATAAGAGTTGCACAAAATGCTAAGAGATCAGATGAAGGAGAGATCACATCAAACTAGGGGGCAACAGTATCCTGTTGATATTCATTATATACCTATGTCTCCCCCATTAGAATAGAAGTTCCTTTGAGCATAGGGACTGTTTTCAACTTTCTTTGTATCTCTAGCCCATAATACAGTGCCTGACCCTTGGCAAGCGCTTAAAAACAATTTACTGATTGATTGATTGACAATATATGACCATGTATAAGGAAAAATTTAATCTAAAGGTATGTAGCTTTATTTTTTTAAATGGGGCATTTTTTTACTGAGCAACTCTGACTGGAATGGCTTGCTTAGCAGCCTAAACATTGGGGAATGACTCCTGATCTGAGCACAGCTTTGTTTTAAGAAGAGACATTTCCCTTGCCCTGGAGCACCTGACATCTTCCAATGGCCAGAAGTTGTGAATCCCCAAGGCAGGCCCCCAATCTATGCCTGAAGCTGTCTCTAGGCTCTTTTCCTAGCTTTACTCTTTTCTCACTGAAATGATTCAATACCTAATGGTCAAGGGCAATAGGCTACATTATAAATTAAGAACAGAGAGTGAAAAGAGTACTTCTAAATCCTTACTCTCCTAGAGACTCATGCCATTACTCATTTAGTAAATGCCAGATTACCTGTGTTGAAATGTTTCTTTCTTCATCCTCTCTACCCTCAACTATTGGAGCAGTTACAAATCAAAGCACATGGAAGAAAATATGATACTGTTATTTAATATCTGGCTACAATATTCTGTTCAATTCAATAAATATTTATGAAGCACTTACTGTATGCAAGGCATAGTCATCACCAACAATAGAGATGAAAAATGAAAAAATCTTTAGCCTCAAGATGCTTATGATATACATGATAAGGAAGGGGAGATGTATTTAGGTGAGTAGGATGCAAAGTTCAAAGTTCTAGGTTCAAAAGAGAGGTTCAGGCAAAATACTATGAGAATTTTGGAGAGGGACAGATCACTTCTAGGTATAAGAATTAGAAAAGGTGGTGCTTGAGCACAGCCTTGAAGGAACACCAGGGTTTCACAAGATCACAGATTTAGAACTGGAAAGGACAGCAGAGGCCATCTGGTGATTTTATGGATAAGAAAACTGAGACCAGAGAAGATGAAATAATTTGAACCAAAATCACACAGTTTGCATTACAAGTAGGATTAGAACCCAGCTCCTCTGACTAAAAAGCTAACATTCTTTCCTGTGGGAGTCCATTTCACACATAGAAGAAAGGGTACAGTGGAGAGAGCACTGGGTCTGGAGTTAAGAACTGAATTCAAACCCTGCCTCAGACACTTATTAGCTGTTTGACCTTGGGCAAACCATTCAACACCTGTCTGCCTCAGTTTCCTCATGTATAAAATAAGAATAATAATAACACCTACTTTCCAGGGTTGTTGTGAGGGTCAAATGAGATAATATGTGTAGTGCCTGGCACATAGTAAGTACTGTATGAATGTTAGCTATTATTATTAAAAGCCCCAAGAATATTCATAGATGTGAGAGAGGAAAAAAATGAAATGAAGAAAATTAAATAGCCTGGTTTGACTGGACTGTAGAATGTGGAATGTAGATAGAGAGAGTGGAGGCAATTTGGGGAAGGGCTTAAAAGTCAGACAAAGGAATTTATATTTGATTTAGTAAGTAATGAAGATCCACTGAAAGTTTTTAAGCAGAGAAGTCAATTGATTAGTAAGATTATTTTGGCAGTGGTGAGGAAAGATGTTTTTAATGTAAACATTTTACCAGTGTAGCCATATGGTAGTGAGGCCTGGAACACCACTGCCTCTGAAGAACTAAAGATAAGCATCCCAAAGGCACATGGTTAGTCTCAACTGATTGCAACATATAACTATAACACCCCTTTGAAGTTCACTTGCTCAACTCATACAACTGGGCCCCCAGAAGAGTGGCCATTACTACTTCTAGCGCTCTAGGAGTATCTATATAGATGGCTATCCTCCGAAACAGAGCACCCACCCATGGGCTTCCAGTTAATCAACCAGTAGACTCTGTCCCAAAGGCAGTTATTCAAAAGGCATAGCAAGGATAACAGTTACAAAGCATTTCCTCACAACATTGAGGATATACTCCCCCTCCCCCTCCAAAAAAATACCAAGAGAATACATAAGAGAAGAAAAGAGGGGACACTGACTTAAAGCACAATGCCAGTGAATCCCAAGGGAAGGGGACACACAGCCAAAGCAAATCACAACTCTCTGCTGGGTCTCAGTGTCCTTTCTCCAGATGGTTCTCACAAAATTTGCTGCAAGATGCTCTGCTATTCAGCTGTGCTGACTCTTTGTAAAGTTCTTTGTCTCTACCAGACTGACAGCTCAGATGGAAGAAGTGTCTCTCTTGGCTGGAGGCGCCAATCTGCTATTGGACAAGTTGCTTGGTGGCTGTTCTGGTTCCTCTCCAGGTTCTGCTACTACTGAAGTGGAACAGGCAGGTTGCTTAGCTACTGTGCTCTTCTCTAGCTGGATTGTCTCTGTTGGATGTATTGATCTAGTGACCTCCTGGGCTTGCTTTTTAATGGGTACCTGCTGGACTTCTTGTGACCATCAGCCACTGTGTGAGCTGGGGGCACTTCATTCTCATCAGCTGGAGTGTCATTTTTTGCTAGATTCTCAGCTTAGAAATGGCACTCTTTTCCTTGACTCCTTCAGGGCCTCAGTTCTTAAGGTTGTTGGTTTATCATCTGCAGTGAAGAGGGAAGAGGTTTTCCTCAACCTTCAACAAATTCTACCTGGCTTGACTATACCATATACTCTTTACATCATTCCATGTTTAGAGACATCTTTTATTCTAGATCCTGAGGGTCTTCCCTTCCCAGACTGATTTTTTTTTAACTACATAAAAGAGGCCGTTCTTTGCCTTATTTCATATCAAGCTTTAATCACTGAATGGGCATTGTCGCAGTCAAACTGAGACCTGCGAAAGACCTTAGCTTAAAAAGGCCAAGATCTCCCACTGCATCGGGGCCATCTCCAGTCATCCTGATCTATATCTTGCCACTGGGCACAGCAGATGACTCTGGAGGAGAAAGTAAGGCAAGTGACTTTGCAGAGCCCTCCCTCACTTAAATCCAATTGTCTATAATCATGGCATCACTTTCCTGAAGTCATTGCCTCTTCAAGAAGGAAGGGAAAACAACATCAATCTTTGTTGTTGCTTATTGCTTGTATAAGGAGGATATTCCAGTGAGATTTCAGCAAAAGCTGAAGGTCGACAATTTGTTAATTAAGCTCTTGCCTCATTTTTATCCTTGCATCCCTAGTCTCTAACATAATGCCTTTCACATAGTAGGCTCTAAATAATTACCTGTGGAATTAAATATACCTCCATTTTCCCATTGACTTCCCAAAGCAACCAATATAGAGGGTTTAACTAATGCCATTCTGGGCATGAGGCAGTAAGGTTAGATTGAATTCTTATTCAAAAATAAATGTGTAGATGTTCTAAGCAAAGTCAATCTAAAGGACAAAAACTCTGGACCTCCATTTCCTATAGTTTCAATATCTAATACAAAACCCAAGGAGCTTCAAAAATTCAAATCACTCTGTGAACAATTAATGACCAGAAACTCCAATTTCATGTTAATTGGTTTTAATTAAAAATGTTTTTTCCCCTCTCCTTATCTACAAGGGCTTATCGTTAGTATGCTAGGAATCTAATCTTTGAATTCCCTGCATCATATACTGTACCTTTGCAGCTGAATAATAAAGCAAATCTCAGAACAGCACCTGAATGGTCTAATGGAGAAAGGTTGGAGGGAAGGAGAGAAAGGGAATGAAAATTAGACACAGTGACTGATACTAAAAGAAATATGCAAGAAAGTCATTTCAGGAAGTTAAATAAAATGGCATTAGCCAGAGGTTTTTACTCCCAAAGCATAAAGGAAGGGTTGATTTCCTAACCAATTCCACTTAACTAAACATCCCAAAGTACCCTCATATGGCTACTTATATTGTAAAAATCACCTTTTAGGTGACTAGGACGACAGGAATCAAGAAGTTAGAGGATAATAAATAGAGCAAATTTTATCATTTGTCAAAACCTGTAACTTCCCATCCCATGAAGAAAAGAAAGTGGGAAGCATCTGTTTCTGGTTCTGTCCAGGCAAAAGAGAGGAGACATTGCAACATTAAAGAATGAGCGAATTCTGTAGACTTCAGCAAAAGAAAGGAAGTAATTCTGCTAAATAACAAGTCAGCAACTTGCAAGGAATTTTCCAAGAAGTGTGGCAGTTTTTGCCCAAAGTGACTGCATGCTCCTGTTGTGTTCATAACAATTTCACAAGAATTCCGTATTTAATAAATGAAAGGTGATAATTAATCCTTTCAAATAGAATGCCTTGCTCTCCAATTCTATTTTCTCAAAAAAAAAAAATCCACACCAAAAAAACAACTTTTATTTCTGTAAATATTGCTCAAATCATTTGGGCTTGGGGGGAGGGGAAGACAGAAACACTGAAAAACATATTAATTTTAACTCATAGAAATGCATCTGTTACAGTAGATTTTTGCATATACCAAATCAGCCCTGTCAGTCAACAGAAAAGAAAAAACACCCTTCCATCTCTGCTTCTGAGGAATCAAAGCCCTGCACTCATGGCTCATATACACCTATTTTATTTTATTTTTAAATGTTCAGTCAGCTTAGCTTCAGCGGTGGCTCAAGTTTTCCCTTGAGTACTCTAGTAATGATTCTTGCAAGGCAACAGCTGGGAGCCAAAAGATCCGATATATTTCTGGAGAAGCTGCAGTTGCTTAGAAGGTCAGTCATCAAATGAGATTCATTTTTCACCAGAGACAAAGGAGGTGCCAAGGTCTTTTCAATTTGTATTTGTATGGAATTAGGCTGCTTTTGTGAAAGTGATCATGTAAGCTCCAAGACTAGGCTTTTCAAACTTTTTGAAATCATTAAATATTTGCATGCATTTTTTTAAACTCATGGGATTTTGATGAATAAAAATGAATGAATTAGATAAAATAGTGAATTATCCATCCCTAGTCTATATTGATCCATATTGAAGAAAGAGTATAAAACATGGTCATCATTATCATTAATAATAATGATGATGGTGATGATGATTAATATTTGGTAGTAATGACTAAAATGCAGCCTGGGGAAATACAATACAATTTATCTTCACTATATTATGGTAAAGTAGAAAGCACTTGCTTTAAAGACACAGGTCATGGTTTCAATTCCTACCTCTGGAGGTACACCCATATAATATATGACATATTTTCAGACTTTGTCAGTGTATTGACAAGTTTTAATGATTTCTTTCTTTTCCTTGTTCTTTCTTTTTCTTTAAAAATATGTTTTTAGGGGGCAGCTAGGTGGTAGAGTGAATAGAGCACCAGTCCTGGAGTCAGGAGGACCTGAGTTATAATCCGATCTCAGACACTTAACACTTACTGGCTGTGTGACCTTGGGCAAGTCATTTAACCCCCATTGCTCTGCCTTCCCCCCTCCAAAAAAGAAAAAAATATGTTTGTGTATGGGATGATGCTTAAGGAGAGATGGGGAAGGGACATTATGGAAATTTTTGGTAATATATAAAATATGAATAAAAATTAATTTTAAGATGCCACCTCTGCTAAGCACTACTTATGTGACCTTGGGCAAATTGTGTAGCTCCTCTATGCCTTAGTTTCCATATCTTTCAAAATGAGAGAATTGGACTAGATGTCCTCTAAGGTCCCTACCAAAGCAAGGTCTATGCTCTACAGCATTTCTTATTGTAATCTCATTTTTTAAAAATGTAATAAAGTGTCTGCCTCAAGGTGAAAACACTTGTCCCAGCTGCCTTTTGGTCATACCTTTGATTGTAGGTGGGAATAGTTGTATTGGCAGAAAACAAAGGCACAATTCAAAAAGAAAAGATAGGAAGGGGATTTCAAAAGCATGCTCTCCCTCAAAACTTGTAATGGAAAAAGTATTAAAAATTGGAATACCAAACTAGTAGTTATGGGCCCTGAGTTCAAATCATAACTCAGCTAATTACTGCTAATTACTCTGCCCATGTGATCTTGGGTATTTCCCCGTCTCTTCTTGTCATCAGTTTCCTCATCTGTAAAACAAAGGGGTTGAACTAGATTACCTCTGAGGTTTCCCCCAGTTCTAAATCTAGGATGCTATGAATTGTGGGCCCTTGGAGAGCTTCCATTAAGAGCAGCCTGAGGCCCTGGGAGAGAGAAAAGGCTTAGAGACTGAGTCAGATAGAAACAGTGAGTAATGACAAAAACCTAGACAGGGAACAGCTATGTGAATCTCAATGGAGCTGCCACTCTCCCAGGGGCAGAGGAGAAGGAAGAGACAAAGGGGAAATGAGCATCTCCCCCAAATCTGTCTTTTTCCACTTGCTATTTCTGATCTAGTCAGAAGCCATGTGGAAGAGAGGCCATCCTTCCTCTTCCTTCCCAGCACTTGTGAAAGGAAGACATTCAGAATGAAAGTTTAACTTCTCTACAACCTATACTCCAGCTCTGCTCTTTCCTCCTCCCCTCCTCACCCCATGGGGAAGGAGAAACTTTGAACCATCAACCTTCTCATCTCTATGCCTAATCTTTGGTGGTCAGGTTCATTTGGGGAATACTGTCCCTATAGGGGTTAGTTTGGAGGTTTGTGACATATAAAAAGTTCAAGAGACAGTTTCTGGGTAATTAATCATTTTATTAATTATGCTAGCAAATAATTAATGAAAGGGGTCAGTGGCACTCTGAAATGCCAAAGACCCCTCATGGAACCCACTCTGAGGGAGTCTTACTTTGATCTGGGTTTCAACATAAAGGGATTTCATTCATAGGCAGGGGAGAAATGAGGTAACATTGGTTTAGAGAGCTTGACCTTCCAGTTTTGTAATACTACTTTTCACAGAAGCCAAAAAATACGGAAGAATTCACAAAAGATATCTTCCTACCCCACCCCCATGACACACATGTCCATAATCATACACATATACACACACTCTAAGGAGGTCTATACAAGTAGCCAGGCTTTCACCAAAACCTCAGGAGTTTTGTTCGCTTCTGTGTATATGAAGGGAAACATGACTCCTGATTGGTGGAGAGAAGGTTCAGTGTAACACCATGTAAGGGACTGAGTTTGAACCAGAGATTCTTTGGAAGAGACAGGTAAACAGAGGACACTGTGGACAGGGTGGAAAATGACTCCATAGGAAAGCAGCCCCATGACAACTCTGCATTTGCTTGAAACTAGAGCAGAAGTTCTTTAACTTTTGGGGTACAATATATCCATATTGACAGTCTGGTAAAACCTATGGTGGCATAGTAGTGCCTGGAGTCAGAAGGACCTGAGTTCAAATTTGACCTCAGATAGTTATTAGTTGTGTGAACCTGGACAAGTCATTAAATCCTGCTTGCTTCAGTTTCTTGATCTGTAAAATGAGCTGGTGAAGGAAAAGGCAAACCACTTTTCTTTGCTAAGAAAACCAGAATTGGGGTCATAAAGAGTTAGACCCAATTGACTCAACAACAACAACAAAATCTATATAACTTATCTGATTTCTGTTTTCTCTTTGCTTGGATAAATGGGCTTACTTGCTATTAGCTATTTGTGATCATTTTTTTGTAAGCAGTATTTGGTGGGGAAATGCTATATTGGTCAGTTCAGTTAAGAACTACCCTCCCCTTTAAGAGTAACTATGGGAGCAGTTTCTCTTCTAAGCCAGACTTACACAACTAGACTACCACTATTTGAAGAGACAGATAGATATAATTCAAGTCAAATACCACTGATGAAGCTAGGTCAGGAAAGGAACAATGTCCTACTCCCTCCAGAAAAATATCTCAGTGACCTTTAAGAGCTATGGGCTAGATACCAGAGACATCTATCCATACCACCCACAAGCCACATCTATCCATTTAGATAATCCATGTGGTTATACATATCTCATATACATAATTGATATTGTAAAAACTGTTGAAACCTCCAGAGTATGAAATTGTGTTCAATAATATATCCCAACATTTAGTAGTCTTAGCAGTCAGAATGTTCTCAACATCAAAGGAATCAGGCAATAGTGTTGGTGGCTGGAGGAGAGTAAACATGAAATTAAAGCATCAGACTATTAATCTTGGCTCTTCTTTTGTTTGGGGCTGGTAAAGGGGGTACAGTCAAAGAACTCCAAATAAGCTATGAGAAAAAAATAAACCTGGGGAGGGGGAAGATAAAAAAGGCAGAAGAAAGAAAAATCTGATTGAAAGATAATTATTGCTTATCCTTAGGTAAAGGAATTGGAAATGGGGAGGAAGAGGTAAATAGGGAAAAGGAAGAATCAAGGATTTGTGAGGCCTTGCTCAATGGGATAGTTGTAGGATTTCCTCTCTTTTTCTGTAGCTTCAAGCTGAAGGAAAAAATTAGAAACCAAGGCAGGTACCCTAGGATGCAGACATTTGGGGTCCACATTTAAATTCCCTAGAAGTGAATTAAAGCACTATTGCTTCTTCCTCTCTGGCCTGTTCACCCCACACCTACCCCTATCCACAGAAAGACACTCAGAAACTACAAGTCTATTTTCCCCTGATGCAAACTTGGTTGGCACAATTTAATTAAACCTTTTGGAATTCTAAAAGCTAAGTTCTTATAAAATATTATTACAGTATGCATTAATCAAAACAATGGTGAGTCACTTTTTTCCCATATGAAATGTCTCCTATAATGTAGGCATTAGAACAAAAAGAAAGGTGGACAAAGGTGAGGATTTATAATAAATAATAATTTTGTACACTGAACAAATACCAGGCATATTATTACCCAGAATAACTATAACAAACACAATAGAGTCTTATTGTTCAGTTGATTAAATAGTCACATGAGAGACTAAAGGATCCTATTAACTCCTCTTAATACCAAATGAAAATTTTTAAGAAGCTATTATTTTTGTGACTAACAAGCAATACATTAAAATAGCAGAGGAAAAAACAGGATCAGCCTCCAAAGTTTGTCACATGACAGGATTGAGTTTGAAACAAGCAAGTCTCATAAACTAGGCTGAAAGTTGACCAGAAACTTAGGGCTCTTAGACATCTGACAAAAAGGTATGATTTCCCTCCTGCTATACAAGCTATAAGTGCTGTACAAACATACCTCCTTTTCTAGAGTAGATAAGAGCCCCCTCCCCCCCCAAAGGGAGGTCAATTAAATTTCTTATATCAAATTGTCTTTTAGATACAAAGAAAACATTTGGAATTTAAAAGGATCCTTTGGTGAATCTCTTTAGAAGTAAATGGTCTTCTTTCAAGGTGAATTGCTTTTCAATTATTCTGTCTGATAATGTGGGTTAAATGGGGGTTTTCATTAGATAGATTAGATAGACAGATAGATAATGCATGCATTTAGTACTTACTGTTAACCAGGGACTGTGCTAAATTCTAGGAATACAAATACAAGCAAACAAAACAGTTCTTGTCCTCTAGGAGCTTACATTCTGATGTGGGAAGATAACACATAAAAGGAGACTGAGAAGAATATGTATAAAACAGGAAGGAATGGAACAGGCCTAGAAATAGTGTAAAGGCTTATACTCCAGCAAGATAAGGTAAAAGCTTATGTATCAGAAATGAGAGACTCAGGGAGAGATACCAAGGTCCAGGGGCAGCAGCAGTAAAGTTGGTTCAGGATCCACAAATCCATGAAACACTTTCAAGAGGCCTTTGAGGTCAAAACTATTTTCAAAATAATATTAAAATGATGTAAATTTTATATAGTAAATATTCATAGATATATAACAAAAGCTCTTTGAGGTCCTCAATATTTTTAAGAATGTAAAGGGACCTGAGACCAAAAATTTTGAAAATGGATGCCCTCAAAGAACTCAGATCTATGGAAAAGAATAATGTGTAATGATGGAGAATGGTAGATAAGCTTCCTCATCCATGTTTTAGTTACAACCTTTGTCTTTTGAAAATTAGGTCATGTGAGAAAAGGCAAAAGTTAAGTGGATAGAACTAGATAAAGGTCTATAGAGTCAAAGCTATGTTGTTTTGTTGTTTTGTTTTGTTTTTTTTCCAATAGCTGTGAATGGCTATGAGAGTTGGATTGTAAAGGAAGCTGAGCACTGCAGAATCAAAGGTTTCAAATTGTGGTGTTGGAGAAGACTTTAGAGAGTAACAGGATCAAATCAGTCAATATTTAAAGAAATTAATTCAGGCTATTCACTAGAAGGTCAAATACTAATGCTGAAGCTGAAATACTTTAGCCACATAATGAGAAGATGGGACTTATTGGAAAAGACCCTGATGTTGGGAAAGATTGAAGGCAAAAAGAAAACGTAATGGCAGAGGATGAGATGGATAGTGTTATGAAAACAAACATGAACTGGGGTCATAAAGAGTCAGACATGACTGAACAAATAAACAACAAAATTATTCTGGGTCTTTGTGACTGGCAATTTCTTTTGAGATGTACATGGTATAGCGCACTTGGAATCAGGAAGACATGGGTTTTGTTTTGTTTTGTTTTTGTTTGTTTGGGGTTTTGGGGTTTGTTTGTTTTGTTGTTTTTTTTTTTGCTTGTTTGTTTGTTTTTTGCTTTTTGGAGGAGAGAGGCAGGGAAATTAGGGTTAAGTGACTTGCCCAAGGTAACATAGCTAGTAAGTTTTATGTGTCTGAGGCCAGATTTGAACTCAGGTCCTCCTGACTCCAGGGCCGGTCCTCTTAAGAATTTGACTTGTGCCTCATCCAAACTTTGATTATGACCTTGATATATATGACATGTATATCTCCTTTCTTTTTTTGTTTTTTGGAGGGGGGAGGGCAGGGCAACTGGGGTTAAGTGACTTGCCCAAGGTCACACAGCTAGTACATGTTAAGTGTCTAAGGCCAGATTTGAACTCAGGTTCCTCCTGACTCCAGGGCCAGTGCTCTCACTATTCACTGTACCACCTAGCCACCCCAAAGACCTGGATTTTAATCTGACCTCTAATGCTAACTAGCTATGTGACCATGGGTAATCAGTTACCTACAGTTTTCTCATCTATAAAATGAGAAAGTTGAATTCTTTGATCTCTAAGGTCTCTTCCATCTCTATAGCTATGGTCTTATGAGCATGTGACTACTAGGCTATGTCTTATTTCATCATACTTCTGGTTTGTGTCCCTAGTGCCTAGGTCAGTACCTGTAATTTAACATGCATTTATGCCATCATGTAATGGAAAGAACACAAGAGTTTGAGATAATTTGAATATTTTGAACACTTACTAGCAATATAATCATGGGCAAGTCACTCTAATATTTCTGAACTCAGTTTCCTCATCTGTAATATGGATAGGTTGGACTTTAAGTTCTATATCTATGAGCCTACAAACACTTTAAATCCAAACATACAGAAAAGAGCACTCAACCTCAACACAACAGGAAAGTATAGAGTTAAAATTCTCCGGCTGCTGCTTACTTGCTGTCTGACCTTAGATATATCATTTTACCACTCTAGTGTTCAGTTTCCCAACTATAAAATGAAGATGTTAGGCCAGATGTCACTTAAGTTCTCTTTCCAGCTATACTCCTGAAGATAAAGTATCCCAAATGTCTAATTGCAGTTATAAGGTTTTTATAATGAGGTAGCTGAACTTTTTTTCCCTACATTTCCACAGAAGACCAAACTCAAGAAAGGATTTCTTAAGCCCAGGAATCAAAAGATGCTGTGACTTTTTCATCCTGGGAGCTCTAAAAAGTAGGATCTATAATAGATATAAATGTAATGTCCAATAATAATTTTCAAAAATTAACCAAATACCTAGATAGCAGTTCATGTGAAAAAGATCTAAAGTTCTAAGTAACTTTAAAGTCAACATTAGACTGTAATGTAGTAATGTAGTTTCTGAAAAGAAGAGTAAGGTTTTTCAGTTGCATTAATAGAAGTATGACTACATTGCCCTGCCCTCCCACCTAACCAAGCCTGGGATGTGTTTTCCTGAAGAAAAGTCCTGTGCTGATGACTTGTTACCATTTGGCCTTTGCTTTCAAAAAGGACCAGTGACATCACAGGATGATGTCTTGACTTGTGCACAAATTAGATTTAAGTAAGGCACAGTTGCACAAAGTTGCACTCTCTCTTCCTGAATCACCAAAGTCCAGTGACAAGACAAAAGTCAGGACGACTGGCAATGGCCAGGGACACAGTGGATGACTTTAGTATCTTTAATGTTTGACCAAACTCTAAGAGTCCCACAAAGCCAGATTCAGCTGCCTTCATGGCCACTGGAACAAATTGTTCTCATTCTGCCATTCTGCCAGGTGGTAGATATGCTTGGGTTAAAACTGATGGGTGATACTGAGCACAGTGTGGGTGGAAGGAGTTATTATGCTTGATAAGTTAAGAGACCTCTAAACCCATTATACTTTGTAAGTGTAGAGAGACTTTGAAGAAGGGTGTTCAAGAGGGATAGGTGAAAAAATCAAGGTGCAAATTTCTGAATGGGAGATGGAAGATACATGGGACAGTCAGATCCAAACATGTCTCTTGACTTCCAGCACCAGTGATGTTGGTGGATACTAAAAGGAGATTCCCTGACTCAACTTTCTTTGATTGAGCTGAGATTTTATCTCACTCCTTGTTGAAGAGATTATTTACTCTCTTAGATTCATTTTCACTTTGGCAGCTGCCTGGAGGATGGACTGGAGGGCAGAGAGGCACATGGCAGGAAAACAAACCAGCAGGCTATTACAAGACATGGCTAGTGAGTGCCTGAAGAACTGAATTTAAATTCCATCTCAGACACTTACTAGCTGTGTGACCCTGGACCTCTCTTTGCCTCAGTTTCCTTATCTGTAAAAGGGAGATAACAGTATCTACTTCACAAGTTGATTGTGACAATCATATATAAATAGTGCATTGAAAACCTTAAAGTGCTATGTAAATGCTAGTTATTATTAATACTAATTTTTAAAATAGGATCTAATTATTCTAAAAATTAAGATTTAATTAATTTAAAAAGCAGGTTTCATCTGTTCTTAGATGAAGGGCAGGCCCAGATGAAATGATGAATCTGGATTTCACTAGAGGTTCAAGTGCCAGCACTTTCACTGCTAAGGATATTTGATGCTTAGTGGGAGGGGGAGGTTGCTTTCATGTTAAACAAACATGGCGGCTTAGGAGAGGTTTGGGGAGTGACACACAGTCATTCCTTCTCTCCCCTCCCCTGAAAGCAACAGCTGAATTCCAACAGATCTTTGCCTGTTCCGTGCTCCTCTTCTGATCCTAATACTAATCCTGGCCTAGAGCCAGCAAATTGTTCCAATCTGAAATCAAAACCACAAACAGCAGCTGTTTTCAACCTCAGCCCTAACGTGGAACCTCACAAGTGGTCAGCTAGGAGTTGAATACAGACTCTATCCTTTTCCTTTAAAGCAGTTGCCCCACTTGTCCTGGCTTTGTGAAGGGTTAAGGGTGGAATCTACAGCCAGTTGGTAACTATAATCCTAAACCTAGACCAGAGCCAGTCCAGGGCCCACATCAAGTTTGAAGGCTGCCCAAATGCTACCCTGCTACTGCAGCTGTCTCTCCCCATACTCTTAACTGAAACCCAACAGGAGCTCATCATAATGCAGTTATGTGTTTCAGGGGAAGAAAAAAAAAGAGGGGCTGAGGGAGAACTCTTCCCCATCTGGCAGAAGCAGAATGTCCTCTTTGTCATAGGGTGCTTTTCGTATAACATGAAGAAAATGGAAATGAGCTAAGATCTCTGAAAAGAATATGTTACATTGGACCATACACAGATACAAGCATCTAAACCAAATAACAGAAAAATCATGTGCTTCCACAAAATGCTATTCATCGGAATTGATCTACAATTTAATTCAGCAACCATTTATTAACTGCCTACTGTGTGAATGTCAATGTGCTAGCAAATTGACAAGACAAAGATTTTTTTAAAGAAAGAAAGAAGAAAAGAAGACAACATCTCCTATCCTCAAAGACTTAACATTCTAGGATCATAAATTTTAAGCTGGGGGAGACCTCAGAGATTGTTGAATCCAACCCTTTCCTTTGACAGATGGAGAAACTGCTTCATAGAGAAGTTGAGTTAATTAGACAGGGTCAAAGTAGGTATCAGAAGTATGGGAATATCAGTCTTCTTGGCTTCTAGTCCAATGCCCTATACCCTATGATGTCCTTACCCCAGACCTGTAAAGCAGTGTGAAACCATCTACTAATTGGGTTACATAAATAAATGGCAATGAAGAACAGCATACAAGGAAAACTGGCCACCAGTTAATCCAACACAAGGAGGTTCTTGATAAGGAGCATTCTGGGAATGGTGGGTGGTGGCTTCTGAGGGACATTGATCATTGTTGTTTGTTTTTCATCCTTCTTCTTGAAAAGGACCACTGACATCAGGAGGGTGATGTCTTGACAAGAAATCATATTAAGAAAGGTGTTTGGAGGATAAATGAATGCCTGCAGAGGACTTTAATTTTTAAAAAAAGAGGTAAATTGTCCCCTATTCCTTTATTTTGATGGAAATTAGATTTCAGTATTTCTGGGGTTTAAATGTTTCTTCCTGACCACCCAAGAAGATGATTCTTCAGAGTACCAGTTACTCTGTCTTTCAGAATCTCTTAAAATCTAAGCCCCAGTAAACAGAGTGGGCTTACTCTTTCCAATTCCGATGATGCTTCATTTAAGAAGAGAACCTGAGGAATTGAAATGAAACCTCCTCCCATACATTTAAAGCTTGAAGCTTAAACAAAGCATATACAAATGTTCAATGTAGGAAAAGTGACAAGAAATTCTGAAAACAACTTAAAATTTTTTATAAAGCTGACAGGACTGAAAAGGAAGTGGTGGGGGTAACTCTTCAATGCCATCAACTTTTCTGGGAAGAAATCCTTAGATGCCAATTCCATAAATAAGCTTACTTTTTTTTGGAAGAGAAACTATAAGATATGCAAATGAAATAAATGCACCTCCAGAAGAATGAAAGTTTTCTATTCAGTATTTTGGGGAAGAGAAGCACAGATAATCCTCTTTTCAATAATATTAGTTCCAAATAATCAGCAGCTCTCTAGACACCTGATAATTTTTTTTCTTTAACCCTTAGTGGCTTGGATATTTGCTTGTTTACAGGACAGAGTTTTTACATGAGAAAGAAAGAAATTTTTTGATGTTTGTTAATGATACTTGATGAAATTGCAAGCCCCAATGTGTCATTCCATACTCTTTAAAGCAGGCATATACATTTATAGATGGCATTTAGGTTTATATGCATATTTGTATATGTATAATTATACTCATGTATATGTTGTGTGTGTGTTCATAGACATAAGAATAGACTAAATGTGTGATTTTTATTAGTATAGGGAACTCCTGGGGGAAGAAACTCTTTTTTCTGATGTAGGTTGGCATCTTTTTTGCTGCTTGTAATGTTAGAGTTTCCCAGAGCACTAAGGGGTAAAAAACTTACTCAGGGTCACACCAAAGAATGAATAAATCACTTATTAAGCACCTACTATGTGCAAAATATTGTGCTAAGTGCTAGGGATACAAATAGAAAAAAAAAACAGTTCCTTCTCTCGGAGTTCACATAACATATATGGAAGTTTTAAGCTGCAAAGCAGATGGAAAAGTCCCGTGGTCCTTAGGGTGCAATAGCAAAGCAGATGGTCATGTTGTTTCTCTAATGTCATTTCCACTGATAAAATCATATCATTTTCTGAGGATGAACTTCCTGACAGTGCCAAGGACTTAGGTGGCAAGAACTTTCTTGTTTGATGCAATCAGCCAAGTGTCCTATTAAATCAGTAGTATCTACACACATCTTTTTGATTGTGAGAAATGGAAGACATTATAGCACAGGACCAGTTCAGAGTGGAGAGACCTTATCAAAGAAGGCACTGTGCTCTGTGAATAAAGCAGAATTGCAATGGCTCAAAAGAAACGTGAGCTATACAAATTTAGAGACATCTCCACTCCAAATGTGGACTCTTTGTGCCCAACCTGGGGTAGAGTTTTCTGAGCTCATACTGGTCTGATCAGCCACAATCAGACACACTGTACCTTCACCCCGACATTGTGTTGTCATTTTGGTCCTCTTCAAGAACAAAGGACAGCAACTACCAATCACCACTGTATGTTACATATCCATGTGTTATCTTGCTGTTATTTTCAAATGGATGCATGGTCTCGTTGATTCAAAAGGTCCCCCCAGCAGTATAGATTATATTCATGCTTGGACTTCTATGTTCCCTCATCAGATTAACACTGAGAGTCCTCTCAATGTGCTGAGCCCATTCCTTGATTGCTCCTGACATTACAAAGGTGACAATTGAGTACTCTGACTGTCCTTCCCTTGCACCATGTAATGAGTCAGTCTGCTGTCCCTATCATACAATCTCCTGATCACATTCCAATTCTTCAAAGTTCCTTTTTGGTTACATGTTGTAACCTATTCTCACCCAAAACACCTCTCTATTGCCTGCTATGCAAATACTCATTTGTAATTCCATGAAGGCAATTTATTCTGTGTCTTACTACAGTACAGCAACATTGGTCAAAAAATTCATGGGAAGTTTGGGGTCAGTAAAGCAGTTTTGTAATTTTCTGAAGTAAATCTGCTTTCCTCTTTTTCAACTGTGGGCCCAATTTTTTGTCCATTTGTACTGTCTGCCCTGCTGGACAAGCTCCATAAGTTGTTCATTCAAAAGCATTTTGAAATCTAGGCAACAGATATTATTTGTCCATTTAGTCTTTCCCACTGTATAATCAGGCCAAATTCCATTAAATGATTACAGATTTTCTTGCCTATTCAATGTGAATGGGGAATTTGGAGGGGGTGGGAGAGGGAGACAGAAGGAAATAACTGAAAATAAATAATTGTTAAGTGATTACAGATCTATTCCAGCAGCCTCTGTAATGTTATTTGGTTTCATATAATCAGTCAAATATTGCCTGAAATCAGCAACATCTAGAGAACCTCACCTTCTAGAATGAATCAATCAATCCCTCCTCAACTTGGGGTCTATGCAGCACTTTTTCCATTACAGTACTTGATTCCTTTGGTGAATTTTCCTGTTTCATGCTTTGCCTGATGTTCATGATCAGAAGGTAATTGAAGTGATTTTTGTTGTTACATCTTCCAAGGAATCTTGAACGATTTTTTATATATTAAATATTCCCTAAGGTTTAGCAACCATTCCATCAGTGAAAGTCTGAAGGAATTTCATTCTTTGGAAATTTCATAAGATTTCCTTATAAAATTTTTTTTACATTATGTAATACATTAGGATATATCTTGGAGTAAAAGAACCTGTATGACAGTGTTTTGTTCTATGGAATCAAATACTTTTTCATATCTAAACAATAAGAATAATGGAATTGCATATTCTCTATATCTTTTAGTTAACTGTGAAAATATGAAAATACTATGTGTGGTTATGTACTCCTGTAGTCTCCATTGCCCAGGAAGCTGAGGCTGGTGGATCACTGAATTCAGGAATTCTAAGCTATATACACCCTACCCCAGTAGGATGTATCCATCCTAAGTCCAGCACTAATCTGGTGAGGCCCTAGGGGTGGGCTCCCATACTGCTGAGGGAAAGCTGAACTGACCTAGTTGGAAATGGAACAGGTCAAAGCTTCAATACCAATCACTAATGAGATCAGGTCATGTTGTTACTGCTGCTACTGCTGTTGTTCATTCAGCCTCTTCAGTCCCGTTCAAGTCTCCATGATCTGTTTTGAGGTTTTCTTGGCAAAGATACTACGGTGGTATGCCTTTTCCTACTCCAGCTCATTGTATAGATGAGGAAACTGAAGCAAACAAGGTTAAGTGACTTGCCCAGGGTGACACAGCTATTAAGTGTCACAGGTCAGATTTGAACTCAGGAAGGTGAGTCTTCCTGACCCCAGGCCCAGCACCTTACCCGCTGAGCCACTTAGCTGTCCCTTAAGTGAGATAGGGAGATCCAATTTAAAAAATAAAAAAGTAAAGATGTGACCCATAGTTGAATATTCCTTGAAAAGGCCAGTTTGTCCTTTTGATTAGTATATAAATGTTTCACAAAGATTTTATATACATGGGAGAGAATACATATAGTCACTAATTACTGATGTTTTTTCACCTTTTCAGGTGAAAGATTGTTTTTCCACATTTTTGTTATCTTCACTTCTTTCAGAGGGAAAGTTATACCTTATATATGAATTCCTCAATGCCCTATTTCATCATTTCCAGCATGGATATAATTCATTGTATGTATATATACATATACATACACACACACACACACACACACACACACCTGTGTGTGTGTGTGTGTGTGTAAAATTCAAGTCCATACTGCTACAATCTGGTTCCTTTCCCCTCCTTTGTTATTTTTTAGAGCCATTTCTATCTTCTCTACAAATACCTCTGGACCAAGATATTAAAGTCTAAGTATGGTTCCATTATTCTTGATGAAGAAAAGAATGTTATAATGACTTTTGTGAATCTTATCCATTTTTCTCTTGTTTCTGATCCTCCTTCCATTTTCATCCATGAATGCTTTAGATAGGACTTGCCTTAGGTGAATATGTGCCAAGCTTTCTTTTCACCTTTTTTGCTTCTGCTTCTCTTTGCTACTTCATGAGGCAATATTATTTATAACTGCCCATCCTCCTTCTTTGTAAGATTTTATAAATGAGTTTACATCCTAACTCAATGTTGCCTTTGGCAGCTATTTCTCCATTTGGAACATAAGTCAGCTGTTTGCTGACTAAGGCACTTCAACAGCCCTTTTGATCTCCTTGTTTTGGCAATTAATTTACATTGGTAAAACTTCTGGATAAACGTAGGACAGACATTGTGGACTTCATTTCTACTTTCAGTTGCTTGATTTAATAGTTCAGGGCTAAGTTGTTTGAACTGTATGGCATAGCCTTTCCTTGTTATTTTTTTTCTTCCTTACTAATTCTGATCTTACCTCTGACAAGCTGATAATCTGACTATACACAGACAGCTGACATAGGGATAACCCCCACATCAATAGCAAGTCTTTTCCTGTCTGTCAAAATATAATCTACTAAGTTCCTTATTGTGTTATTTGGTGGTCTCCATGCCCAGCACCCACAAATTTTGCTTCCAATGAAAGTGTTTATAATATCAGAAGCATGAGGTTTTTCATAATCTAGTTCATCTTTGACCTGTCCCCTTCCTTTTTCCTAAACCATGCCTTCCCATATTCTTCTCCCTATATTCATCTTTTCCATCTTTTGCACTGAAGTCATCAAGTATCAGAGTATATGCTGACTTATTTTGGAGGATCTCATCAAATTCTTCATAAAATTTCTCTACCATTTCATCCTCAGCAACCAATGTTGGTGCATAAGTTGGATTCTTTTGGTGGTATTCTTCTTGAAAATATTACATTCATACTACAGTACATGATGAACAAATATCCCATAAAATAATGTTTTTAGTGCCTTTAGGTATATGATAAAACGCAGTCCACCATCCCCTTTTTTTGTCTTTCCAATGAGTCCCTTTGAGTCGTGCTTTTATCTAGCTGCAACTTCTTTCTTCTGGCTTTGTTTATAGCAAGAATGTCAAAAATTGATGTCACTAAGCTCCTACAACAGTACAACTATTCATTAGACAAGTATCTCATATTTTGGGTGTCAATATTCAAATTAAAGTTTATTGATTAAATAAACATCTAAAATCTGTATGATTTTCAATGTCCTATGCCCCCTTTCCTGCCACTCTTACATTGCCATTATAGAAGAAGGGGATTGCAGAGGATTGCAGTAATATTTCATGTGTTGCCATCCCACCATACCTCAACCAAAAAAAAAAAATCATTATCAAGTGGCCAACCCACTAGTGATATTCCTCTCCTTGATTATCCAAGTTGGAACATGGAAAACAGACCAGGTATTTCGATGATGCCATGCTTACAGGCTTTCCAGCATGGTAGAAACTGACAGATATTGTGCTGTACTGGCATAACCTTCAAGAAGCCAGGGTTGGTCACCTTCACACCTCCACACATGATGAATCATTGAAGCATTGGAGTAGGACATCGTAGAGGATTATTTTGTTAAATAAACAAAAATGTTAACACGCATAATCCAAATAAACATTTCATGTAATGAGTTTACACAACTCAAAAAAAGCAGATACTTTCATTCATGCAAAGATAAACCTTGCAAAACATACATCCTGACTGCAGCCTCATTGAAATGTTGTGGTAAGAGGCACACAATTCTCCTCTGGTTCTTTTGAAGACAAGTTTTCACCAAACCCCACTCAGATTTTCCAAATTCTTTGAGGTTAGGCATTAATTCAATTTTTGTCCCTGCATATTCAGTACCTAGAATTGTACCTAATTTATAATTGGTACTTGTAAAAAATGTTTCCTGAATTGAATTACTGATGGAAAATCTTCTTTTATTTCCTGTTGTACTGTAGATAGATATTGAAGGAAATGAATCTTACTTTGGTATCTTCTATTATATTCTACCACCAAATAACTTTGTACTTACACACACACACACGCACACACACGCACACGCACACACGCACGCGCACGCATGCACACACATATACATCACTGTATTCTAAGATAAATCTGCAGTCTTAAAAAAAAAAAAAACAAATACTACCCTGAGAATCAAGACTTTCATTCAAACTAGAGCAAATTCCCTAAGATTTAGCAACCATTCCATCATTGAAAGTCTGAAGGAATTTCATTCCTTGTAAATTTCATAAGATTCCCTTATAAAAATTTATTACATTTTTATAACTTTGTACATAAATTTACTTTATGTGTGTGTACATACCAAATAAATAAAATGCAGTGTAATTATAGTCTACACAATATTTGCAGATTCTCTCTGCTTGTTTCTAGCTAATTATATGTGTGTGACAGTGTTCTGGGTGCCAGGATCTTTGAAGTGATGAAACCTGCTGCTCTGGCCCTGCATGACTCATCCCTGAAAGGACTTTGTACTTTAGTATGATGATAATTCTGGGCCGGTCCCTTGGTTCTCTCCTCTGCCCTATGACAAGAGCAGGGAAAGAAGGTGCTTTCAGTAGTTTAAAAGGACAGACAGCCTCTGGCTCCCTTTCTTTCTTTGACTTTTCTGTGTGGCAGGTAATATTCCTTGTCACTAGACTTTCTCCTGATGAGCTGGGAAGATGGGCAGCAAACTTTCCCTCTATCCCACTGCTCATTCCCTATGGAGAACAGGTTCAACTGGGCAAGCTTACACCTGGGTCTCAGGCTGCTTTTTCTCTGTTTTTTTTTTTTCTGAGTCAGTTACCAAATATTCTCAAACTTCGAGGTGACCCTATGAGTTTGAGGGGCCCTTGGTCCACTGGTTGGAGCTGACAGGGAGCCAGGAGAATTCTTTCATCACAGAAAATAATCATCAGCAGAAGATACAGATCAGAAGTTGTATAGACATTACAGAGTTAATACGAAATGTGGAATGCCTAGGTAGTGAGCTAAAAATTGCTTTATATTCTGATCTAGATTAATTATCAGCCTTTCAAGAGATTATAAAAATAGTTTTAAACCACTACTGAACCCTGTTTTCATTCATTATGTCAGTGTATACTGTGTCTTTTGTGTGTAGGA
Source organism: Gymnobelideus leadbeateri (assembly GCA_011680675.1). Classification (NCBI taxonomy): domain Eukaryota; kingdom Metazoa; phylum Chordata; class Mammalia; order Diprotodontia; family Petauridae; genus Gymnobelideus; species Gymnobelideus leadbeateri. Next base: position 40,183 of record WOXC01009417.1, on the reverse strand, counting down.
AATAAATAGCTGTCTCTTACTTCATTTATACTGTAAAGAGTCTCTTGACTCTCTCTTTTGGAGAGACCTAGACATGAGACAAAACCTGAATTAAAATAAAAATCTCTCCTGGAGAAATAGGTGGTTTTTTAACAAAGCAAAGGTGGTGAAAAAAGGAAGCCTAAATTCTCCCTAGAACTGACTCTAGTCTGAACTACATTTATTAAGTCCAAAGCAAATGAGTCTTTAATGAACAAGGAGTGGGAACAGTTCCCTAGCCCTTGTAGGCCTAGTAGTAGTTCTTAAAGTTATGTATATATGATGTGTGTGTAGAGTATGTACAGAGGTTATTATAATAATGAGAAAATTAATAGCCAGGTAGAAAGGCCATACACACACACACACACACATTTTGTTGTTGCTGCTTTTGTGTAGTTTCAGTCATGCCCAACTCTTCATGACTCCATTTTGGGTTTTACTGCCAAAGATATAGGAGGGGTTTGCCATTTCCTTCTCCAGATCATTTTACTAATGAAGAAACCAAGGCAAACAGGATTAAGTAACTTGCTCAGGGTCACACAGCTAGTAAGTGTCTGGGACTAGATTTGAATTCAGATCTTCCTGACTCTAGACCCATCACTCTATCCACTGTACCCCCAGCTGCCATTTATACATGTGTATACATATATATGTATACACACACTTATATGCATGTACAGATGTGTATTCATTTGTCACTGGTGGCTCTACCTGATTTCAATTCCATCATCATCTTCCTTATGCCCCACCCAGGACAAACTCATCATCAGGAAATATATCAGCATAGAAACTGCTTCAGTTTTGCTACTGGCACCCCATGGGCACCCTCAGTTATTTCTGCTTTTCTGTTTGAAGGGTGAAGCAAAAAATTCCTGCCAGAGTCTCCCTTTATGGAGGGGTAAAAAAGACGTTGTCTCTTCATTGGCCACCAGCTGCTCCACTTGGCTCTGAATTCACAATCTAAAAATTCTGTAGAATCATATAATATTGACTTATCTAACTACATGTTGTACTTGCTGCTCCAGTAAAATGCAATCTCCTTGAAGGCAGGGACAATATGGGTGTTTATCTTTGTGGTTGGCACCTAGCAACGTGTTACAAAAAATATATGCTTAATAAATTAATTTTAGTAGATATTCTGCTTCCCTTCCCACTTTTAAGTGATCCTGGAGTCTGTTTTCATTTGAAATCAAGGAAGGCAATCTTGTCATACAGTTTTTAATTAACTAGGGAAGGACTGACAAGTGCCACTTCTACCACTGTGGAGAATAATTTTTGCCACCACTTCTTCGGACCAGAGCTATGTAGAAGCCATCTCAAACTATTTTGATAAAACCAATTGTCGAATTTTCAGGGTAAGCATTTACAACTTGGAAATCAGCAACCAATACAAACTAGGGTTTGATTTTTTTTAAACTGTCTCTACTAAAGAATGGTGGAGTAAATAATAATGCAGATTAGATTTAAAACGATGTCATGCATATTTTTTAGAGAGATGGTTGTCAAACATTTACTAGCACATACCTACTTCGGGTTCTTTTATATGCTTCAGGTCATACTGAAGTCATAATATAGCTCCCTTAACCATTCTATCTGTACTTAAGTTATGCTTAGATGTAATTTAACAGTGAGCTGCTTCAGCCTCAGATTCTTCACTAGGAAGGAGAGAAGGGGGGGTGGGGCAAACCAACTAGATAGTCTAACATATTGGTATTTAACTTTCCTAGCTGAAAGTTTCCTTCTTGCCCTTTCAGAAAAAGAAAATAAAAATTATTGATGAGACATATTAGTGAATAAATATTACTGGAAGAAAATATAAATTTTCCATAAAATATACTAATTCCAAGATATATTTCTAGTTATAAGACTCAGTTCAACACACTTTATTTCATTATAACTCAATGGAAATAAATGTATATTTACTAACAAAAAAAGAAATAAAATTGAATCCAATAAAGATTTATTAAGTACCCATTGTGCTACACAGTGAACATATGAACATTTTTTTAAAAAAAGCAACAGTCCTTATTTTTAAATAGCTGACAGCCTCCTGGAAAAAGTAACAATATTTAGACATGTTTTACATGTGTACACACACACGTATATATCTATATGTGTGTACCTACATATATGCATGTATACTCTCACACAAATGTATGCCATAGTTCAGCAAGACAAATAATAGTATGTCTTTCTTTCTCTGTAATGAAAGCCTTAGTGATGTCTCAGTATAAATATGTTTGTAGAGCTAATTGTCCTCTCTTTCTCTCTCTGTCTTTCATACACACACACACACACACACACACACACACACACACCTTTCCTACAATTTGGTGTGTGTAGAGGTTACTACAATAATGAGAAAATCAATAGTCCCCAGCTAGATGAAAAGACCAACCACGCAAATTATAGAAAATTTCCACTAGTCTTTGCATACCAAACTGTCCATTAAGGGGTTAAATGTGAGACTATGGCCTAATGTAAATTCCATGACCTTCCCTGTCATACCTAGGATAGTGTCTTATATTTAGTGTGCACGTAATACATATTTGTTCATTGATTTTACATTTCTAACTAGCAAAAAGTCATGTTGTGAAATATTTTTTGCACATAGTGTCACATGCACATCATAGGAACTCATTGAAGGTTTGTGGGTAATGGTACAATAATACCATTATAGATACTACAAACTCTGTGGGGAAGCACTGAGTGACAGGCAGGCCTGACATTGTGTACAATTTGGTTCAGATTTTACTAACACTTCTTGCAAATCTATCTGAGCAAAGATATCAAAACCCTCGATCTCAAACCAAATCCTCCTATATTCTCTAAGAAGTTGGGAAGCTTTGTTTTGGGAGCAGGTTTTTTGCACATTTCTGCTGTCTTAAATTCTAGCTGTTCCCAGAGGGGAAAGAGCTGGAAAATCAGCAAGGAAACCTAACTGGAGAAGCTGGCACTCTTTTGGTGGTAATTTCAAGCCCTGCTGTGAACCTTTCAAAGGTATCTAGCATGACCAAGCTTATCAACCCCATCCCAAATCCCAAGTCCTACCACCTCCTAAGTTTTCCATTATTGTCAAAGCCACTACCATCCTCTTCATTACACAGACTCAGCAAGACTATGACCTTAAGGTTATGTTTTACTTCTTTCCTTCTTTGCTCTCTCTTCCCAGATCAGCTATGTAATCTGCCACCAATTCTTCCCATCCTCCCCTCAGGTTATTTTTTCCACTTCTACAACCACAACTAACTCAAGCCCTAATAATCTTAAAGTTGTTTTCTCTATATCTTCCTACCTAGTTCTAGTTTTTCCCTACTCAGAAACATACAGGTATCTAATCTTCCTCCAAAATGATGATCATGCTATTGAGTTTACTGAAAAGACTATAGTGTCTATTCCCTACTGGATTATCTTAACTTTCAAGGTCCTAACCAAGAACCTAAACATCTCCTTATCAAACTACATCTCTCCTGAAATTTATCAGTCAACAAGTATTAAGTATTTTCTGTGTGCTAGGCATTATGTTAGGTGTCAGGGGTACAAAGACAAAAATAAACATCTCTTGCCCTCAAAGGGCTTAAATCTATGAAGGAGCCAACACACATATATTAGCTGACATTTATATAGTATTTTTTTTTGCTTTTTTTTTTGGAGGTGTAATTGGGGTTAAGTGACTTGCCCAAGGTCACAGGGCTAGTTTTTGTGTTAAGTGTCTGAGGCCGAATTTGAACTCAGGTCCTCTTGACTCCAGGGCTGGTGCTCTATTCACTGAGCCACCTAGCCACCCCCAAAAACAAGGATTCTTAAAGCCAACTATGAGAAGGGAGTATATTCCAGGTATGGGAAACAGCCTATGCAAATACATGAGATAGATGATGGAATGACATTTGTACTCAACAACAAAGTCTGTTTGGCTGAGCTGCAGAAAATGGGAAAGGGAGTGAAGACCCTTACCATCTAATTCAATCATCCTATTTACTTCACATATCAGAGTCTTACCAAGATCATTGGTTTTTTTTTTTCTAATTCTGTCTCTGCTACTTGTAAATGCCCTCTCTCTTCTTCCCTGATTCATGCCTATCTCTTCCTTCAAGACTCAGCTTTATTTCCTCTGAGGAACCTTCCCTGACTAACCCCACTCCACACTGATCACACCCTTATTCTGAATCCCCCTCAGTACTTCTGCATACAAAAATTTTCACTGCCTACTAATTTTCAACTTGCTTCATGGATGTATGCTCCTCTGTTGCAGTGTAAACTACTCATGGGGATGGATCTGCCTTATTATGTGTCCTCTGCTGCAGCTGGTACAGTACAACACAGGCTCTAGGTGCCAAATAAATATCTGATGAATACATTGCAATGCGGAACTCAATCTAAATGAAGGTACAATCCAATGAAGAAATCACTTAAAGTATAGTGAATGTGTTGTTGCTCAGTCATGCCCAACCCTCTGTGACCCTATTTTGGAGTTTTCTTGGCAAAGGCACTGGAATGGTTTGCCATTTCCTTCTTCATCTCACTTTACAGTTGAGGAAACTGAAACAAACAGGGTTAAGTGAATTGCCCAGGGTCACACAGCTAGTAAGTATATGAGGATAGATTTGAACCCATGAAGATGAGTCTTCCTGATTTCAAGCCCAGTGCTCTACACACTGCACAAGAAATTAATCAACAGGCATCTCTTTTAAGCCTCTATAATGTGTAAAATACTGTGCTATGCATTAGAGATATGAAGACTTAGAAAAACAGAATATAACTTCTGTGACCTAATATAAAAATACTTTTTAAAAATTCTGAGATTTATTGACATTGACTCTGACTCGGAACTTGTTTAACACTTTCTACTACTATCATATTCACTTTCTAGAACTAAGTTAAAGGAAACTCATAGCACAAAAAATCAAAGCTCTATTAAGTTCCAGTCTCCCCATATAATTTAATCTATTAATGACTACAGTTATTTGCAAACTATTGAACAATTATATTTTATACAGCTAAGAAAGAAGAAGGCAAAAATGGCATCAGTGTTTAAACAAAAGGACACAGAACAATGGCATTCTAGAGTAAGCAGGAAGGGACCTTGGAGGTCATCTAATCCAACCTCTCCTTTTACAGATGAGGAAATTTAGCCCTCCACTGGTGAAGGTCCAAGGTCATACTGCAGCTCATTAAGAACCTAGCCCTGGGGGTGGCTAGGAGGGCCAATGAGTAGAGCGTTGGCCCTGGAGTCAGAAGGACCTGAGTTCAGATTGGACCTCAGACACTTAACGCACACACAAACAAACAAACAAAAAAAAAAAACCTAGCCGTGTGACCTTGGGCAAGTTACTTAACCCCAATTGCCCTCCAAAAGAGCAAAAAAAAAAAAAAAAAAGAAGAAGAACCTAGCCCTAAACCCAAGTTTGGGAACATCTATTATACAGAGTAGCTAGTTGACTCAGTGGATGGAGTGCTGACTCCATTTTATCTTCCTAAGTTCAAATCTGGCCTCAGACAGTTACTAACTGTGGGAACCTGGACAAGTTGTTTAACCCTACTTGCCCCAGTTTCCTCATCTATCCAATGACCTGGAGAAGAAATGGGCAAACCACTCCAGTATTTTTACCAAAAAAACCCCAAATGGGGTTATGAAGGGTTGAACATGACTGAATAACTACAGCAACAATCTATTCTTAGTTCCACCATAACATACTGCTTCTCTCATTTGAACAAAGACTTTATGCTAAGCAAGTTTAAACCCTCATCACCACATGTTTTTCATTTTGCCTTAATTCTGTCCCAGTCCTTCTTTCCTCTTTTCTCATCATTTTTTTTTTTGTTCACCAAAGAACTTTGTCATTTCTCTTTCCTGGTCTTCTCATCCGTTGATTATCTTTTAATCCCCACTTATCAATATTACTCAAACTAGAGATTAAGACCCATGAGTGGGTATTATGGAAACCAGAACTTCAGAAATTCACATAGCTATTTGGGTCAGGAATGAGGTAGGGAAGAGCACCATTTATTAGCTAAATGGTTTCCCCAGGTAAAATAACTGCTTATCCATCTTCTTTCTCAACCATTTCTTTTGCTTCCATATTTTTTCATACTTTTCCGTATTACCTCCTCCTCCAAAAAAAACCAAAACAAAACCCTTCATCATCTTATTCTCTCTCCTGAATAGTGTTGTGAAGGATCTCAAGAAAGTTAATGAATAAAAAAGTTTGAGAATCAATACCTTCCCTTGATTGCATTCTTCTAATCATTTCCCCTATTGAATCCTTTTCCCCATCTCTTCATATTCTCTGTTAAGTTTCCTTTTCTATTTGACTACCACATGTGTGAGTCCTCCATTTCATATTATGTTACTGGTAAACAGCTGCAACATTTTGTCCTAAGGACAGCTGGACACAGCGGGTAAAGCCATTGCCAAAGTGCCTTTTATTAACTCATAGTTAACTCAGTGGCAGAACTCCTGGAGAGGTGGGGTTTACAAATTCTAACCCTGGATCTTCAGTTAATGTTCTAGTTTTCAAGGCTTCTTTCTATTCATCCATTTTCTTACCTGAAAAACAGGAAAGCAATGATAAAAGTATCATTCTGTTTTACAGAATTATTACAGTTAATGCAATATTACATTACTGCATAATGTAATTTTATATTGGTTCCTTAGAAAGCATTTTTTAATAAAGTGAACCCAATAAAGATAGTAATATCCAAAACACAACAAAGAAGTCATAGCAGATCCAGGAATCCTTGCCCCATACCAATACAACAGATTCTTTATTGACAGATCATAGTCACTTTCATAGTATGTCATCATGCTTTACTAGGCTTTGTAATCTTTCACTTAGATGTTTCCAATAGAAGGAACAGATCTTCATGCCTGTAGTCACTCTCTTCTTCAATGTAGCCTATACCCTGCTGCCAGATCAGTCTTCATAATTCCTAAGTATGATCATGTCACTTTACACTCAGCTTCAGGGGCTCCCCATTGCCCAAATGAAGGCCAGACTCCTTAGCCAGGCATACAAAAACCCCTCCACAATCTAGCTGCAGGCTTTCCTCTCCCTGTATTCTATGTTCCTGTCAAACTGGATTGTTCTGCTACCCCTGAACACATCTCACCTTTTCCCACCTTTCTGTCTTTTGTTTTGTGTTTCTTATACCTTAGAATGCCTTCTAGCTGATCTTTTAATTCCAGAAAAGAGTTATCTGAATCCCTGTAAAAGGATAATGATGTACCCACATTTTAAATACATTAATACTTTGTTATTACATTACTTGACTTTCTGTGATTTAGGGATGTCAGATCAACTACATTTATATTTGTTGTTGGTTGGTCTTTTCAGTTGTATCTGACTCTCTGTGACCCAATTTGGGATTTTCTTGGCAGAGATACTGGAATGGTTTGCCATTTCCTTCTCCATCTCATTGCATAGATGTAGAACTAAGGCAAACAGAGCTAAGTGACTTGCCCAGGGTCACATAACTATGAAGTGTCAGAGGCCAGATTTGTATATATATTATTTCCCCTACCAGATCATTAGTTCATTGAGGGCAGGGGAAATCATAACATTTCTCTTTTTTTTTCTCAGAAGTATCTACACCAATGTAATACACAATTAGAAATAGACACTTAATAATTGTTTGCTGATTGTTGAATAAAAAAATCCTGTAAAGCAAATGGATCCAATAAACCCAAAAGTTAACCCATTATCTGGGGGAAGAAATTGTGTCTTGGGCCAGAGGAAGTTATTGGAGGATTATGAAGAATATGTAGCTAGTATCTAAAAAGCATTGTTCAATCAACTGTCAGAAGGTAGGGGTGACAAAATGTCAAAATCAGAAGGATTAGTATCCAGATAAAGCAAACATATTTGGAGTCAGTCATGAGAAGGCCCTTGTGACAATATCAAATTCAGTTCATGAAGAATGCTATGGATGAAAATGGGACTAGAATAAGTAAAGGATGGATTTATAGGAGAGAAAAAATAAAGGGACTTGGACATGTAGATGCTTAATTTTTCTTCATCTGAGTTTCCTTAGGTCATAAGATAGGTAAGGAAAGTTAAAATGGTAAATGAATATTAAATAACAGGGCCTGAGATAAAAGTGTGAATTAATCTTTATTTCATAATGTTAATCTACCTAATCTACCCTAATCACCATCTGGGCTGATAGGGAGAATTTTTTCAGAATAGTTATAGATTCAACTGGACAGCAACAGCTTCCAACTCTGGCCAATTTTGATTCGCTGAGGTGAAAGGTTAACAAGCTCACCCATTGTGCCCCTTAGCTTGAACATTTAGGGAACAGCTGGGAGGACCTACTGTTATTGCATTTAAAATGCATATGTATAGCCATTACCCTCACTAGCCTCACTGCAGATTTTTTCCCCAGTAAGAAGAATATAAAAGCAGCTTAGCTAGAGGGCATGCAAACTCAAAGCTGGAATTTTCTCTCCTTTGAAATAGCTCTCAGAGAAGTGGGGATTGTTCCCACTGCAATTTGAAAGAGCTAAAGTATAGTATTGTAGACCAAGGGAAATGGAATTCCATTTAAAAATAACAATTATCTCCCCTTCCCCCCTCCAAAAAGGAATATACATTACCTGGAATTTACAGGTTGTTGGTTTCTTCAGTCAAGCAAAACTTATAACTACCATTGATCTTACTAGCAGCTATTGACAGTTACAAATGGATGATGGTGGTAAGCAAACAAGAAACACACCTTTGTTTGTCATAAGGGGGCTTTTCATTTTAATGTAATGCCTTTTGGAATTACCTGGGGTCTGGCTACATTTCAAAGATTAATGAAGGCCTTCCTGTTGGTCTCAAGCTGTGGACTGGGTAGGTTGCTCCGACCATGTTAGCTTGGCTTCCCCACAGTTCATAATGACTCTTTAAGGACTGGAGAGAAGTTTTACAGTGAATTAAAGGGGCAGGTGTGACTATAAAAGTAAAGTGTTAGGCTTTGATGGGTACTATAACTTTCTTTGCATGGTAGCTTTCCAAAGAAGAATGGTGCCCACTGACCCCAACAAAGTAAATCATAAAAAGTAGAGAAAATATCGCAAAAATATGGAGATAATATTGAGCACATGCTTTAGTACAGACTAGCTCAGGGTTCTTATGTCCAACAACTTGTTTTGCTTTGTTCAATATTTCAATGTATTTCAATGTAATTGGTTTCTTAGGTAATGATGGTCAGTACAGGCTCTGGAAACCCCCTTGAACTCTCCTTGAATCTTCCCACTTGATCTAGTCACCTGAGTCATCTACCCATCCCAGTCCACTGGTCTTTCTGGGTCTGCACCTGTCCACACCCTAGACTTCTCACCCTTAATCCTATCTAGACCCTGTTCTCCCTTGGCCATATATATGGTCCAGGGAGATCCTCCTTTGACCACTCCTCCAGTCACCCCACACACACACTACCCATTTTTAGATCCCCCCACCCGTCTTTCTGCATTTAAGATTCATATTATTTCCATGAAAGTGCTTATATTCAATCTGGCCTCATTGCATTAGCGATACAAATATTTAGATGCCTTAAGAGTCTGACCAATATGGCAGATCTTTAATAAACTTTGTTTGGGGCGGGGGGTTTGACTGCACTTCTCTATTTCAGGATCCCAGCCCCCTAAACCTCAAGAGTAATCCTATCTATTTTATTTTATGCATTTAAAAACACAATTCTGAGGAGGGGGTCCATAGGTTTCAACACACACACACACATTAAGACACCCCTGCCCCACAAGTTTTTCAAGAAATATTTGACTAGCTGAACCAAGTATTGGTGGACTATTTGTGGGTATGAATACCATGTATGAATGTAAATGGATTACTAAATTCATATTTAAATGTTGAATATAATTTGAAGGTACATTGGCTTGAGAATTGGTTTCTGAATTCTAATTTGATTTTTTTTGTAACTTGAGATTACCTCAAGAATGAAAGAAAATGAATAATTTGGATTTGCAAAATAATGGTTGCAGTTTAAAAGACTGCACTAAATTTCTGTTGTTGAAAAGAAGAGATGACAATTGTGTTCAAACAAAAAAATATTCTGGCTGTTCAATCTTGAAATAAAGGTGCCACATAATATAAATGCAAACTTTTGGGAGCTCTACACCTAGAATAGTGGAAAAAGAGGATCAAGTGAATACGTAGTCTTCTTTACTGGTTCTTAAAGGGGAGAACTTCCTTCTTCCTTGCTTCCTTCCTTTCTTCCTTCATTCTTCTTTCTTTCCTTCCTCCCTTCCCTCTTTTCTGCCCTTTTTACTTCCTTCCTTACTTCTCTTCCCTTCCTACTTTCCTCCTTTTCTAATTTCCTGAAAGAAAGCGAGGAAATGGTCTATTTCATGGAAATTAAAATTGGCCATTTTGGGGGTGGCTAGGTGGCGCAGTGAGTAGAGTGTCAGCCCTGTGGTCAGAAGGACCTGAGTTCTGATCTGGCCTCAGACACTTAACGCACACACAAATAAAAAAACCTAGCTGTGTAGCCTTGGGCAAGTTACTTAATCCCAATTGCCCTCCAAAATAAATTGGCCATTTCATTGTAAACTGGATTTCTTCACACTTATCAAGAGTTCTTGACCCCACCCCCCAAAAAACTAAATCTTGATGATTCAGCATGAGTTTAATATAATAATAAAATCTGACACTTATACAATATTTTAAGGTATACAAAGCATTTCACATACACTATATAACTTAAACCTCATGATGACCCTGTGAGGTATCACCATTTTATATATGAGAAAGCTAAGTCTCAGAATGGTTGAGGACCCCACAGCCAGTAATTGTCTATAAAAGGATTTGATTCCTGGTCTTCCTGATTCCCAAGTCAAGAAGCATTCTATCTACTAGGTCATGCTTGAGTTAATTTTTAAAAATGCATTTCAATTTATGATGACCTTACATACACATAGTTACTTTGGGGGTGGGGGAAAACTAAGAATGAACAATCTTAGTCAGTGGCTTGTATTTTTTTTTAGAAATCCATGGCTCCCCAAACCATCTTAGAATGAGTTTACCATCCAACCTAGAATAAATTTCTACTATGTAGCAGCTAAACAGAGTAAAAAAATATATACCAACTAATCTGATACTCTTAAACATGAGAGATTTTTTTAATTTCAAAAAAATTAACATACTCTCTAAAATTTCTAAGACTTTGATGCCTTACCAGAATCACAGAAGAGCTCACAACACTGGCCTTATTTCCTAAAGAGCAAGATTCTTCATATTAACACAAAGAACAAATAGGTTGGCGGCAGAGAGGGGTTAATTTCCAATTAGACTGTTCCTTGTTTTTCATCTAGCACAATCCTTTCATGTTGCACATAAAGAAACTGAGACCCATAAAGAAGTGATTTACCCAAGATCACACAGGTAGCAAATAACTGAGGCAAGATTTAGACCTAGGTCCTTTGCCTCTAAATCTCTTCAGACTCTACTGCTTCCTTCAACATAGAAAAACAGAATCAAGCAGAAAGAAACCAGTTACCCTAAAAAGAAAGAGCACAGGAACAGAACTAGGAACTAGTTTACATATAAAGGTCATAGAAGCATATCAAATAACTTATGTCAACACTACAGTTGACTGAAAAGTTAGAAGAGAGTATAACATGGGCTCATTCTAGTTTGACATTAGCAATATTTACAAACCAGGAAAATCTGATTTCTTATCCCTCCTGCTCTAGTAACTGATACTAAAAATGTGAATTATGATAATGAAGAAAGCTAACAGATGGCACAAACACAGGATGTGTTCAAGCTTTCACACTCTGTACTATGAAGGCACGGGAGAGTAATTCCTGAATTACATATTTGATCAAGAATTTACCTGTTACCTCTCTCTTTAGTTCTTGGCATTTACTCCACCATGAAGCCATCAAAGTATCCTAGAAAAAAGGTTTGTCTTTTTTCTATTTTTTTCTTTTGTCTATTTTCTATTTCTTTTTTTTTATTTCTGCTTGTGGCTTCTCAGGCTATTGCTCAGCATTCAGTCCAATATAATGACTATTTATTAAGGGTTGACACTTTTCTGAGTGCTGGGAAAGATCAATAAGACATAGCCCCTGACCTCTTGGAGGTTACAGTATAGTATAAAGAATATGACATGTGCAATTAACTATAATGTGGAATAAGTCATAATAAGAATATATCCTTAAGTCTGTCTTTTTATCCCCATGTCTCTTCCATATCATCAGACGCTAGCTTGAATTTCCTAAGGAAGACAGAAACCACAGAGAAGTCCTGGACCTGTTCTGGTTTGAGCCTGAACCTTGCAGCACAGCTCTTGGGTTAGGGGAACTGACTCGTACTCAGGGAACATAAGACCACAAGAGTTTTGCCAACTCCAACTAAAAGAACATCGAACTGAGAACTGCAAACGACAACCCAAGGATTTCTACCAGTGTTTGCCAGAACAAAAATAATCCAACTAGAAAAGTGGACAACAGTATAATGGAAAATACATTTCAATCCATACCTCATGCCATATACTACCAAAAAGTAATTCATTTGATGAACAAAATAATCATTTTCAAAACCATTAAGAAGGGGAAAGGAGGATAAATATGCTTATCTCAGTTCTGGAAAGGAAAGTAATATTTATCTGAAAAATAGAAGAAAATATTAGAGGTAAAGTATCTTAAGGTCAAGAACTGTCTCTTGTCTTGTCCTGTCTTGGGAGTCCCAATACCTACTATACTGTTTCTGGTATGTAGTAGATTCCTAATAAATTCTTATTGAGTGAAATGAATAAATGAACAAATTCTATGCCATGAGAATTTCAGCAGTGTTTTTCCTAAACTTTATATTTCATTAATTATCTAGTACCGTATTTTCACAACAGTCCAATAATGCTTATGAATTGGATTGAATGGATTCACAGGAAATAGAGGGGTGCAATACATCACTGGCTCAGGAATTAGAGAATCTAGGTTTGAATTCAGAGCTTGACATTTCCTTCCTGTGTGAATTTGAGTAAGTCACTTAACATCCCTGGACTTCAGTTGCTTCATCTGTAAAAAGAGTGGGTTGGACCTCATGGCCTCTGAGATGCCTTGTAGCTTGACAGAACTATAATCCTATTAACACAGAGAAAATTTTAACAGCAAAACAAAAGTCAATTGAGGAAAATTTGAAGACAATGTAGATGCTAAAAGTCGAAAAGACACAATATATAAGCAATTTATATAAACTTGAGGTGACATTCAATATTTAGTAGAAAAAATGATCTAAGGATAAAAAAGATAAATAATAAACTTCTATTTGATATATTAGTAAAAAATACAAATTGAACCAACTTTAATTTGCAATAAATAATCATCAGATCACAAAATAATTAAAAGTCAATGTTGGGTCAGCTAAATGATGCAGTGGATAGAACACCAGTCCTGGAGTCAAGAGGACTTGAGTTAAAATCCAGCTCAGACACTTACTAGCTGTGTGACCCTGGGCAAGTCACTTAATTCCAGTTCCCTCCCCAAAAAAAGTGTTGGTGGGGCTCCAGGAGAACATACACACTTCTACTAATAGCTCATATTTATTTAGCACTTTTAAAGTTTGCAAACCATTCTGCATATATGATCTCATTTGAGTTTTACAATAACCGTGAGGTAGGTAGTATAGGTATTATCACCCCTATTTTGTAGAAAAGAAACTGAGGCACAAAAAGTTTCAGTGGCTTATATATGGATCACAAAATTAGGGTCAGAAGCACAATGAAAACCAAGGTCTCTCTGCCTTCAAGACCATTACTCTGTCCACTATTTATTTATGAACAATTAACATTGTTTGTAAATAAACTTGTAAATTAATGCAAGCTTTTTGTCAGGTAATTTGGAAATGAATAATAGGATCTACAACCAGTGGGGTTCTCAATGGTCATTTAGTCCAACTCCATCATTTTATAGTCATAGCAAACAAGTCCAAGCAAAGTTAAATGACTCATCCAAGGTGACTCAATAGATAGCAGATAAAGATTTAAACTTGGGTCTTCTAAACCAAAAGCAGTATGTTTTCTATTACACAACAATGTCTTTTAGGAATTATTAAATTCCTTTATCCAATGATCCCACTAATTAAGATGCAAACAAAAGAGAAAGAAAAACACCTGGTTATAACTGCTTTATTTGTAAAGTCCCCTGTGTTTAAATTGTATCTCGTTCTGGTACTCCCAAACCAGCACCACCACACCACCCCTTCTAATAAGTATAGTAAGTTTATAAGTGGCCAATATAAAGTAACAATAGCAGGAAATAAAATTGCAAAGGAAAACCTAGAAATCACATACAGACTGTCCCAAAGGTCAAAGGAGCATAATTTGCAAACTGTATCTTATGTTAATCCAAAATCACATCCTGAGAGCATGTGCTAAATCAGGGGAAGCTATCTAGTCTTTGTTGTAAGTGCCTAATAAATCAATTGTGGCATGTCACTAAGAGTGATAAACACAAGAAAATAATAGAAATATTGAAAAACATAGTAGTGTAAAGTGAACAAGGCAGAACTAAAGCAATATATACATTAACTATGATTATATAAAAATGTATACATAAAAATTTGATTTCTCTTTTCCATTCTCTTTGTTTTCAAAAAACACTTATAAGGGGTTGCTAGGTGAGTTCAAATCCAGCCTCAGACACTTCACACTTACTATCTCTGTGATCCTGGGCAAATCACTTAACCTTGGGGGTAAAAAAAAACCAACCTTGCAAGTTGCCCAATTAAATTAAAATTTAAAAGGTCAGAATGCGTGTGGCAGAAGGTGGAATTAAACCAAGGGAGGCAGTGGTAATGAGACTTTAACATCCCAAATCTGCTGAGAAACTGTGTTCTTGAAATCTTTCTTATAAATGGTCACAGGACTTTTATGGAGTTGAACTTCAACAAATAAACACAAACAGAGGAGGGTGAACAGGAATAGAGAGTGGGAGAATGGGGTAGAAGGAGAGATCAAAACTGTTTTAATGAGGCACTTCAAGCTCATAGACTATTAAAGGAAATTCCTAGCTGTGTAACAGCATTCAAGTCTACCAAAATTATTTCTATAAGTTGATCCTTTACAGAAACTCTCCTGAGACAATACAAACAATATTCCTAAAAAGAGAATGTAAATCAGCTAATAAATTTTCTAAAACCAGAAGGATCTCCTATTCAAGGATCCTATCCTAAGCCATCACAGAAAAGGGAAAAGGGTCATTTAAAGACCATTGCTTGGGAGACAAGATGGTGGCATGGAAGCAGGAAAACTCTGCGTACTCCCCCCATCACCACCTCAAATACCTATAAAATATGACTCTAAACAAACTTTAGGGCTACAAAACCCACAAAATGACAGAAAGAAACAAATCTCCCACTGAAGGCAGCCTGGCAGGAAGGGTCCATTGCAGCACACTGGGAGTAGCAGCCCCATGTGAGCCTGAGGTTTTAGCCCCTGGGTACCTGACCAATCCCAGCTGGAGGGACTTTGGGAGCTGTGGTGGTTTCCAGAATCATCAACCCATAAATGCCAAAGACGAAGTGAGGTCAGTGTGGACTTTTTGGGAACGGGGGGTATGGGAGTGCAGTCCAGCCTCTGCCCCCAGGGGAGAAAAGGCTGAGGTATAGTGGCCTCCAGCATGTGGCTATGTCAGAACTCCCAGCCTGCAGATTGTAGAGGGACCAAGGGACCATCCTGAGGGGTAATCATTGCTTTAAACTGCTTGGATCTGGATTACTGTCTAGGGTGAAGGTCCTGGGGTGTGTGACCAGGTGCCAGAACCCGTGGAGGCTTCACAGAGGGCAGCCAACTAATAGCTCTGGTAGCTGCAAAAACCCCAGCAATTTGGGACAAAGCTCTCCTCTCTGGAAAAAGAGTTCTACTGTGGCAAAAAGCTCAAAAGTCAAATAAGTGAGTAGCAACATGAGCAAGCAAAGGAAGCAAAGCAAGCACAGCAACCCGATTCTAGATTCATTTTTGGGGGGACAAAAAGGATCAAAGCATGGAACAAGAGGAAGACAACAAAGTCAGAACTCCTGTACCAAAAGCTTCCAAGAAAAATATTAATTGGTTACAGGCCACAGAAGAGCTTAAGAAGGATTTTGAAAACCAATTAAGAGAAGTGGAGGAAAAACTAGGAAGAGAAATGAGAATGATGCAAGAAAATCATGAAAAGAGAGTCAACAACCTGACTAAAGAAAATAACACCTTAATAGACTAAATCAAATGGCAAAGGGGGCTCAAAAAGCCAATGAGATGAATGCCTTAAAAAGCCAAATTTGCCTGATGGAAAAAGAATCTCAAAAGCTCACTGAAGAGAATAATTCCTTCAGAATTAGATTGGAGCAAATGGAAGATAGTAACATTATGAGAAATCAAGATACTTTATGAAAAATCAAGATCCAAACAAATGAAAAAAATAGAAGGCAATATGAAATATTTCATTGGAAAAACCACTGACCTGGAAAATAGATCCAGAAAAGATAATTTAAAAATTATTGGACTACCTGAAAGCCATGATAAAAAAAAAGAGCCTAGAAATCATCCTTCAAGAAATTCTCAAGGAAAATTGCCCTGATGTTTCAGAACCAGAGGGCAAAACAGAGGTTGAAAGAATCCATTGATCACCTCTTGAAAAAGATCCCCAAAAGAAAACTCCTAGGAATATTATAGCCATATTCCA
This sequence comes from Gymnobelideus leadbeateri, assembly GCA_011680675.1. Taxonomy (NCBI): domain Eukaryota; kingdom Metazoa; phylum Chordata; class Mammalia; order Diprotodontia; family Petauridae; genus Gymnobelideus; species Gymnobelideus leadbeateri. The sequence continues at coordinate 23,502 of WOXC01009417.1, read as the reverse complement.
GAATTCCCAGATCAAAAAGAAAATATTACAAGCAGCCAAGAAGAAACAGTTTGAATATTGTGGAAACACAATCAAGATAACACAGGATCTGGCAGCCTCTAAGTTGAGGGATTGAAGGGCTTGGAATATGATATTCCAGAGGTCAAAGGAGCTGGGATTAAAACCAAGAATCACCTACCCAGCAAAAAATTAAAAATAAATTAAAATTTAAAAAATAATGAAGACCATTGCTGTACCCACCAAAGGAAGAAGAAAGCATTTTGCTCTGTGGACCTCCAAGAAAAAAATTTGAGAGTAAAACAAGACCAATAAAACTATTCTGTAGTCCTCCAGGGGAAGATGTTATAGCACTCTGGGAGCCAAGCCCAGGCCCACTTGAGCTGCAGTTTTAGCCCCAGGGCGGCCAGACCAGCAGCTGGCAGGAGGGACCCCAGAACACCAGCCGCTGTGGCTTTTCCAGATTAACCAACACATGGATGCCTGTGACAAAGTGAGAGGTTAGTGCCTTATGGACTTTGGGACTAGTATTTGGGGAAACATTGGCTTCTTCCCCTGGGGGCAAGAAGCAGCTACTGCAGTTTCAGTGGCATTTTCAGTTCCTGGCCTTCGAACTGTAGGGAGATCCAGTGATCAGTCTTGGGGGGTAATCACTCTTGCTTTAATCTCCCTGGATCTGGATTGCAGTCTGGGGGTGGAGTTCGTGGGGTGGGTATCCAGCTTGCCAGAGCGTGTGGAGGCCTCACAGAAGCCACCCAACTAAAACCTCTGGAAGTTATGAAGACCCCAATGTTTGGGACAGAAACTCCCCTGTCTGGTAGCAGAGTCCTACTGTGGCAACAAGCCCAAAAGTCAAGTAAGTGAGTGGCAACATGCCTAGGCAAAAGAAACAAAATAAACAGAAAAATGCAACATTAGACTCCTATTTTGGGGGCAAAGAGGATAAAAGCATGGAACAGGAGGAGGACTGTGAGGTCAGAAATCCTGCACCAAAACCCCCAAATGAAAATATGAGTGGGTTACAGGCCATAGAGGACCTTAAGAAGGATTTTAAAAATCAAATGAGCGATGTGGAGGAAAAATTGGGAAGAGAAATGAGAAGGATGCAGGAAAAGTATAAAATGAGAGTCAACAGCCTGACTGAGGAAAATAATATCTTAAAAAATAGACTAACTCAAAGGGCAAAGGAGGCTCAAAAGGGCAATGAGGAGAAGAATGCCTTAAAAAGCCAAATTGGCCAGATGGAAAAAGAATCTCAAAAGCTTACTGAGGAGAATCATTCCTTCAGAATTAAACTGGAGCAAATGGAAGCTAGTGACTTTATGAGAAATCAAGATGCTGTTAAACAGATCCAAGCAATTGAAAGAATAGAAGGCAATGTGAAATATCTCATGGGAAAAACCACTGACCTGGAAAATAGATCCAGGAGAGACAATTTAAAAATTATTGGACTACCTGAAAGCCATGGTCAAAGAAAGAACCTAGAAATCACCCTTCAAGAAATTCTCAAGGAAAATTGCCCTGATGTTTTAGATCCAGAGGGCAAAATAGAGGTCGAAAGAATCCACAGATCACCTCCTGAAAAAGATCCCAAAAAGAAAACTCCCAGGAATATTATAGCCAGGTTCCAGAATCCCCAGATCAAGGAGAAAATACTACAAGCAACCAGAAAGAAACAATTTCAATATTGTGGAAACACAATCAGAATAGCCCAGGACCTGGCAGCTTCTACACTGAGGGATTGAAGGGCATGGAATATGATATTCCAGAGGTCAAAAGAGCTGGGATTAAAACCAAGAATCACCTATCCAGCAAAACTGAGTATCTTCTTTCAGGGGAAAAATATAGTCATTCAGTGGTATAGAGGACTTTCATGCATTCTTGAGGAAAAAACCAGAGTTGAATAGAAAATTTGACATTCAGACACAAGAAGCAAGAGATGCTTGAGAAGGTAATCAGGGAAAAGAAATCAAAAGGAACTTAGCAAAGTTGAACTATTTACATTCCTACATGGAAAAATAATAACTGTGACTGATGAAACCTTCCTCATTATGAAAATAATTGAAGAAGGATATATGGGTATATGAATACATATGTGAATGTGTGTATATATGTTTACAGGTATATATGGATAGAGGGCACATGTTGAATTTGGTGGGAAGGGAAGATACTTAAGGGGTGAAATTAAGAGGCAAGAGAGGAATATGGCAAGAGGAGATGGGGAGAGACAGGGTAGGATAAACTATCTCATGTAGAAGAGGCAAGAGGAAGTGGTTGCAGGGGAGGGGAAGAATAGGAAGGCAAAAAGGCAAAACCATATTCTCATTGAATTTGGCTCAGGGAGAGAATGACATACATACTAAATGTGATATCTCACCTTGCAAGAGAGTAGGGGGAAGGGGGATGAGAGGAGGAATGATGGAGGGGAGAGCATTCTGGGGGGAGGGGAGGTTGGAAGTACCCACTTTCGAAGAGGGACAGGATCAAAGTAAGGAATGGACCAGGTGGGGGGTGGGATGGGTGGGAGGGAAATATAAGCAGTCTTTTACAATATATCTACTATGGTAATGTTTTGCATAGCTATACATGTACAACACATACTGAATTGCTTATCTTCCCAGAGAGAGTAGGTGACAAGGGAGGAAGGGAATCGATCTGAAATTCGAAGTTTTAAAATTAAATGTTTCAAATATATACAAATACTATTATTAATACATTTTGCATGTAATTGGGAGATAAGATGTGCAGGCATTGGGGCACAGAGATTCACCTTGCCCTAATGGTAAAGTCTAAGGGGGTATGGGAGAAGATATGGGAGAGAGCAGATTGGATGAGGGGATATCTTGTGGGACTGCTATTCTGGGGTGGTGGGTAAGTGAAAATGGGGAAAAAATTGTAACTCAAAATCTGGCGGAAATGAATGATGTAAACCAGAAGTTAATAAGGCATTTGTTTAATTTGAAATAAAATAAAATAAAAATTTTAAATTTAAAAAAAAGGTCAGCACCCCAAACTTCAGAGTATACAGACAGAAGTTTCAAAGCAAAGAAACAGACAGATCAAGCAGACAGGTTTCCAAACTGCCCAACCATTACATCAATACCAAATCACAGTTACCAGAGAGGGAAGCATCAACATCTGGGTTTTCAAAGCTAGGGGGGCTCTCAACAGCTACCTTCTCAAACACAACACTTCTTAAAGTGAGCCTCAAAGCAAAGCCTCCCATCAGGGTTTATATAGCCTTCTCCTGGCTCAGAGAATGCAACAACCTTCGTGACCCACAGCCCAGTCACAAAGTATCAAGGTGTGGGCTTTCCTGAAAAATAAGCCTCCCACCACAGGCTCCAGGTGCACTTAACTTAGGCACAGGGAAGATCTTTAAATTTGCATTCCTATTACACTATGTTATGTTTTAAGAAAGATTTATTTTCCTTTTTAATTTCAGTATGATTGTTAAGTATATAATTCTCAAATTAAATGCTTTATAAACTGTAAATTATGCAAATAGGTGATGGGCAGATACAGATAAAGGGATAAATATAGGTAGTAGAGCCCTAACTATAGACATAAAATTCAGCTGCTTTTATTTTTTTCACAAGGCACTAAAATGACACAAGGCAGAAAGTCAGTATAGTTATGAAAATTAAATGAGCCATATTTAGAAAATCCTACTTCAAATAGTACTAACATGGTAGGGAGTAGAAGGAGGAATCAGTTCAGTTTTTAAAGATACATGTCACAAATAACAGAGCAGCTTAGCCACTGGGAAAATTTGGCCAATACCAGTTATGCTTAACTCAGACAACTTCCCTAGATCAGTATTGTCCTGAGTACGCAAATGATGGAAATGAGACTACTTCCTTATGGTTACAGTATGAGTCACAGGAGTCACTAAAACAAAAGACAAACTGATGAAGTCTTTTAAAATGATAGAATAACAGGAAATTAGAGCTAGATAAGAACTTGGAGATTACCTACTCTAGCCCCCTTATTCTGTGAGTGATAAAACCCTAATTATGCTTCCAAAACTATCAGATGACAATTTCTAAATCTTCTTTGGTCATTGTGTATCTCCATGGAATGAAAGAAACCAACTATTCTCAGCTACTCATGAAATTCCATTCTTATTTACAAACTGTACAGAAAATTCTGGCTGACTTTAGATTGATCATAAAATATTGTCTAAAATTACTTTTATAGCTGGATAGTTCTTTGATCTCATTGACTAGGTCCTTCCTCCAGTTCTTTGAGGAATAACTACTGAAAATACTTAACAAAATCTTGGAATTATGGGAGATGTATAGATTCTAAGGTTTTTTTTTATTAGCAATATGCAAGATCTATTTCAGGTTGCAAATTATTTTTAAAGCTACCTTTGTTATTTGCTTATGTCAAATAAATTGACTATTTTGTTGTTCACCATATGTTTTTTGGCAGAAGGTGAACCAAGAAATAAAAGGCAAAGTAGAGAAAAGGTCTGAGAAAATTACATAAATTTTGGCAAATTTCTGTGATCAGCAGAAATCTACCAAAAATAAAGGAAGATCTCAAAATAAGAATGTTAAGTTGAGCCTGAACACATGCTTGGGCTGGCTCTTACCAGCTAATAGTGTATGTCAAATGTAAAGTGCACACAAGTTTTCATGCAATGAAGATATCCAATTACATGTGAGTAAATTTTTCCCCCCAGAGTCTCCTAATAGGCACAAATTCCCCATGGGTAATTTAGGCACTCAATTTTGATCACTTGGCCCCATATCTCTACAAATTGTTTGCTTTCTTTGTCATTCATAATGTCACAGCTGTTCTTGGCAGCAGGGAGACAAAGAACAGAAAGACAGCATCAGTTTCCTCCATTTTTTTTGGTTGTTTTTCTGTGTGTTTTTTTTTAAACGTGGTTTCTTTTTGCAGCCTTGTTCACAAGCTCCATTCCACATTGTATTCATAACAGGCAAACTCTTGACACCCACAAAAACTTATTGGTTCTTTAGTCCACCAGGCTTTCCCTGCCCTCTAATAGAGGAAGCTGTGGTAATTTCCCCTTGGAGTGATGAACCTCTGACTATCTGGTAAGCAGCTTTTACAATTTCCCTAGGATGAGGTAAACAGGGAAAAGCAGTATGGGTCACAGGCTGTTTCCTGCATCATTGTGCCTAGTTTTTTAATAGCTTCACACAAGCAAACCTGTCACAAATGAAACTAAATTGCTTTTTTTTCTCCCCAAACCATTTGAAATCCACGAATTCATCCAAGATTTCATCTTTAAGCCTCATTTGTTACCTTCCTTGCCTTGCTCCCTGCTCCTTCTTGTTTGTCCTCCTTCCTCAAAGAAATTGCTGACTTGGTGAAGATAACTTGGGAGCTCCCTACACAACCAAACAATGTTTTCCCACCCTTTCCGAAGCTTGCCTGAGTTTACAAAGCACAAACAAACTAGGGAGGTGTCAGGAAGTAAACCAGGGAAGGGATGCAGTTTATAGGCCACAACAGTTCCTTACTGTGTTTTGTTTTGTTTGGTCCAGGCTCCACTGTTTGGATTGTAAAGAAAATATGACCCCTCCCAGGGAAAATACTAACAATCTATTGACTATCATTTACAACAACTGCTTCCACAATGTCTGAACTCAAGCCTCAGGGGAGTACAGCACAGGAGAAAAATAGTGAGAGGGCATCTAAAAGAATATTGCTTATCTAGTACAGTGGGAAAATCGAGATGAAGAAACTTTAGGGTGTGCATTCCAATCTCTCTTAAATATTTAGGGCTGCAGAATAGCTTGCCTATTGAAATAATGGATGATTTATCCTTCTGGAATCACTTTAAAGCTTTACCTCTCAGACCAATGAAATACACGTTATGGAGGATGACAATTTCTAACATTTAATGAGAGCCCGTGTAAAGGTATTGTAACAGTTACTCTGCACCGTGTTGCACTTAAGAACTGGATTGGTTTAGATTAGAAAGATGATGAGGAATTTTCCAGTCTCCTTGGTTTGAGAGATGAATGAATGAATGAATGATATAGTCCAATGTGTATATTGTGGATGCAAATATTGTTTTCCCTGATAGATTTAAGCTTACTGAGCATAGAGATATTCATTTTGGTCTTTATATTCTCAACATCTACAACAGTACCTGATACATAGTAAGTTCTTGATAAATAATGCTTGTTGATTGATTGTAATTGGTAAAAATAACGAAGGTGATTTTGATGGAAAGATAAGAATTCATAGGATTTTTAAATCTGAAAAGTCCCTTGGAGATCATACAGTTGGCCTCTCAGTCACAGAATATTAATGAGTTAGTTGGAACAAAACTTTCAGTTACAACTGTCATATAAACAAAAGGTCTTGATGGGTTAGATTAGTGGATTTAATAAAAATATGACTCTTTAGTATGATTCTAGCTGAAAGAGTCCATAATCCAAGTCATGGATATCAGGACCTATTATTAAGATATGAAAGATGTCAAAGAACTTCAGAAAGATTCTAATGTAGCTTCTATTGAATCTTCCATTTGATATGTTGCAATTTCTTTTAAAGTGAAAGATTTAATCATACAAGAAATAAAGATGTCTATAACAGGGTTGTCGAGATTTTGACTGGAGGATGTCTTACTTATCCATGAATCTCTAATGGTACTATTCCTTTAGGAATTAGAAGGAACTCAGAATCATGAGTCATATATCCACCGTATTGTGGGTCTCAGGTAATCTGAGCTCCACTCTCCATTTCTCATTTTCTATACAGGACCATAACAGATCACAGCACCCTTTATCTGTCATCCCCAGTCAGTAGCTCTGTCCATTCTCTGTGGCACTGGCAGGCAATGCATAGCTACAGATTAGAATTTCCTGTGGAAAATGAAATAAGCATAAAAAGGAAAAGATACACCACATTTGGTCACATCTTCACCTTCATGCCAGTCTCTGCCTGCTGACAAAGCAATAAGAGAAAATATGGCCACATTCAATCTCTTCCAACTCACCTGGGAACGTTATGCTTTTTAAGTTTATGCTACTGTGGTTGTGGTTTCTATTTTAACAGGGAAAACTGGCAGTAGAAAATTTCCAACTCTAAATAGCCTACACAACTGTGAAATAATGTTCTATAAAAGTAAAATACTTTGAGGTTTGAAAATAACTGGTCGGTCCTTGCATTTGTTGTTATATGATATTGTCAGAGCCAAATATTTATTGGACAGATATAGATAGATAGATAGATAGATAGATAGATAGATTGATTGATTGATAGATAGATAGATAGATGTCCACAGTATCTGACTCAGGGTAGGTTCTTAATAAATGCTTATTGACTGACTGACTTCTAAACCATCTGGCTGCCAAATATGACCCATTCTATCAGCTTTCCTCCTTCAGCTTTAGCATTTTTTTCTTTGCTATGAGTTGGGTTTAGCAAATGAGGCTTCTTCTCCTTTTAAAATCCTAAGGCTTTCTTTCAAGTAGTGTCTACTATATTCAGGCTCAGCACAACTATAGGCCAGATTCAACTTCTTACTAATGAGTTGATATTGGTTTGACTTTATGAGATAGCAATTCATCAACATTTCATCATTAAATCACTCCCAAAATGAACATTAATGAACTTTACCTTCCATAGCTGCATCAATAGCCACAGTGCATGTGGACACTGATTTCTAATTCTCTAGGAAGTGACATGAGCTTAGACTGATGTTACTGAACTCTTGCACAGCCAGCTGTCATAGAAAAACAATGCATTTCTCTGTACAGAGGATGGTTTAATCCTTACTGATGTGCTGATGTAACAAATCTCAATGATCTGGTCAACTTGTGAATGTGAGATCTTTGAAATTCTTGTTCTAGCTGCCAAATTCTCAGATTGGCTAATACATTCTAACTGGCACTAATGTCAATTCACATTAAAATATTTTGTTTTATCAAATTATTTTGTGTTAATCAGTGGGATGCTGCTAATTATCATCAACATTTCTTTGTCCTGGCCCAGTGCCTATATTGAACTTGGAAGATGACTAAAAGAGATGGCAACTGGAAGGTATTCTCAAAGGAACTCAATGTTAGAACTAACATCCATCTGTTTCAGCTTCCTCACCTGTAAAATGGGAATAACAAGGGCATTTACCTCTCAGGGTCATTATGAGATAATGAGATAATATTTGTAAAGCACTGAGCAAACTTTAAAGAGTTATAGAAATGGTAGCTATCATTCTTGCCATTATTATTTAGTGAAATTTTCATTTTATAGGCAAAAATTCTATAGATTGGAGTGTTTCCCACAAAAACCTACAAAATCAAGAAATCACCCTTTCACTTTAATGCCATATTCTGCCTGCTGACAAAGCAGTAAGAGAAAACATGGTCACATTCAATCTCAGCCAAGACAATGGTATACTTGAAATGTTACATGATTTGCTCAAAGTCACAACCGAACAGGAACTGGAATCTACCATCATACCGTGTCCTAATCTACAGGACCTACATGAAGTAGACAATAGCTGTCTTCCTTTCACTAAACCAGCAACCTCTTATCCCTTGTCAAAAGCAGGTAGGAAAAGAACCAGTAAGCCTGGAAAGAATAGAAGGAAGAGAGATGCTGAGGAATAGATCTAAAGTGATGGTTCCTGCTTCCCTTTTCAACTTCGTCCTAGTGCTCAACTTTCCTTCAACTTCTGCTGTGTCTTATTCATAAGTTATCAGTAAACATGACGAGATTTGCTAGGGAATCTGCATTTTCATATAGGAAACTCTTTTGAAGCCTGAAAAATCTTCAGGACCCAAAAGAATAAAATTACACTAGTCAAAATACATAATAAGCTTCAAAACAGGGGCCTTGATCCTGCCAAGTGCTTCCTTGGAAATAAAAGATGCTTAATAAAATGCCAATTGATTGTGGATGGATTCATTCCCCAAATCATTCAAATTGGGCAGACAGTTATAGTATAGTATAGCAAATTCCTGGGATTTGCCTTTCCCTGGGATTGATGTTAGTAGTGAGAAAATGCAGGAGGGCCTCAGCTGGAAAGGTCCATAACTTGTGACTCCCAGGATCTCAAACCTAGCTTAATTGGAATTGATAAGATCCTGCTCAGTACTGAAAATAAAACAACTGCCCTACTGTCATAACCTTCAGGCATTTTGAGCTCTTCCAGCCCAGCATTCAAGACAATGCTTCTTCTTTTGGGAATGGTGGCAAGGAAACTGGACTTAGAACCAAAGAATTTGTATCCATTTGGATGCTACCTCTGATTTTCACTAACTGTACCACCTTGGGCAAATATCCTGAATTCTCAAGGAGTTGTACTAGGTCTGTAAACTACCTCATCACCCCTTCCAGCCTTCTTTCCATCCCATATTCCTTAACCTATCACATCCCTTCCACTCCTCAGAGCCTACTTCTCCTTTGATCCTTTCCAGGCATGCTAGTCCCTTTCCCACATGCCCTTCATGAGCACTATCACCATCCTTTCCCCAGTCAGAGGTGAATAACCCCAGTACTATTTTCCCTCCCTGCTCTATGTGAGGAGGAACTTGAACAGGATCTGTCTGATATAGCAGAAAATTAATAGGACCCCAAATTTCATGGGCTGCATTAAATTCATCAACTGAGAGGTCCCTTCTAACTCTGAAATTCTTTTCTGTGAGCCAATATAGCAGAAATGTCTCACACATGCTCAACTGTATGAGTAGTCTTAATTGCTTCTTAGATTATTTTCATATCATAAAAGTCAATTTGGGGGCCTATTTTGCACTGCCTATCCCAAGTGTCAAAATTACTAGTCATAACTATATATTGATCCCATATCTTCATGCAAAGAATTTTGTATTAGAAGCAAGAAATAATTATAAAAAATTTACTTGTGCTTTTTAGGAATTTCTTAGAATTAATTTTTTAATTACTTAAAATAATTAAAATGTAGAGCTACAATACCCTAAATGAACTAACTGACCCATCAATATTGCATAAAATATTACTATTTAGTAAATACTGTATTAAAATATATTTGAAAGATACTTTCTTAGGGTTTAATATTTCATAGTGTTGCTCAACACACTGTGAAAGGAATAAGTTTTATGAGTTACATATGTGGTATGGTAGAAGAAGAAAATTGACCAGAAGTCAGAGGATTTGGATTTAAACAGCAGTTTTGCCACAAATTATTTCTCTAGGCCTCAGTTTTCTAATCTATATAATTGGACTATTTGCTTTCTAAAATAGTCACTCATTTGACAAGCACTATTTATTATTTAAGCTCTAGAGCCCATGAATATAACTTTTTTTGAGGAGTTGTATGTATGTGTATGTGTGTGTATGTGTTTGTGTGTCTCTCTGTGTGTGCAAGAAGGGAGAAAGATCATGGGACCATGGATTTAGAACTTGAGGTTATCTTAGAAGCCACCTAATTGAACCCCTTCATTTTACAAATGAGGAAAATGATACACAGAGAGTGACTTGTCCAAGGTCACACAGCTAATAAGTAAATGAGGTAGAATTTTGACTTAGGTCAGTCAGTGGATAAGCATTTATTAAGTATGTACTATGCACCTGGGACTGAAGTCTTCATGACCTCAAGTCCAGTGCCCTGCATAGTATGGCACTCTCAGAGAAGTTCCTTCTTCCATGAACACATTAATGTGAGTTTGATCAATTTATTCTGGTTCCTGAAGAGATGAGGGCTATGTCAGAGAAAGGGGAGAAAACACGCCAGCTGTAATCAGATAGAAGGTGGGGGATGGAGAACTACCAAGTGGTGCTAATAACTAAATAGAGGAGATTTAAGTAGTGAACTTCAGTAAAGACATTATGTTTAAAACACTATTAGGAGGAATAGGGAAAAAGCAAGAGGAGGGGGAAAGATGAGATCCCTAGAACGTAGGTTTAAATACTGGTTCTGCTACACATTCCTGATGTGAACTTGGGCAAGACACTTCATCTCTCTGGGCCTCAGTTTCCTGATTTGTAAAATGGGGCTTGATTCACTCAGTGGTCTCTTCCATCTCTAAGTCTAGGAGCCTATGACCTCTAATTTTCTGTGTATTAATGAGATGAGTGAATCCACAGGCATGGATTCATTCATTTTCTCTAACAAAAAAAAGGGAAAAGAAAAAAGCTGAAGATCACACAAAACACCCCCACATGGCTGCAGGGTCACAATTCAACAACACTTGACAACCGCCCTTAATGTGTACTTTTATTGTAGTTGTTGTCACTGTTGTTATTGTCATTGTTATTATTGTTGAGTCACTTCATGACCCCATCTTTTGTTGGCAAAGATATTGGAGTGGTTTGGCCATTTCTTCTCCAGCTCATTTTACAGATGAGGAACTGAGGCTAATGGGGTTAAGTGAATAATTTATACTAAGAATTCTAAAACCAGGTGGGAGAGGAGGGAAGGGGGGAAGGATAGAATTTGAAACTCAAAACTTTAAATAAAAATGTTTAAAATTGGGGGGGGGGGAATAAATGAAACAGTTTATTTAAAAAAAAGAATTCTAAAATCTTTCCCTAGTTGAGAAATTCCATTATTTTGTTTGTTTTTAGCAAAAATCCCTCCCCAGCCCCACCCAAATAAGAATTCTGTAGAATATATTATTTTTAAGTTAAAGCAAATTCAAAGTAATTCTGTTTTGAGCACTGTGTGACAATCTGAAGTAACTGGAGACACCCTGGGGGGTTGAGAAATCAAGGCTGGTGATGTCTGATCTACAGAGACAGCCACATAACCCCATCAGCTTCCAACATTTGTCTGTGTTATGTCCTCACTTGCATGTAGACAGGGGCTTGTCAATGCATGGAGTCACATGCCAGGGGAAAGGTTCCTTCTTCTTTGGATGTGCTGTTCCCCTGAAGTGACCGCTGCTGAGTAACAACATGGTAACTGGGGTTGACAATGTGTGAAGTAGAAAATGTCACCAGAGGAAGAGAGACACAATAAACTTTAGTTATGATTTAAATTAATGGGAACTCAATGATACAAAATCTGTACCATGTTCAGACAAAAGCCACATGGTGCAAGTGGTCATCTCTGTGTGTATGTCTGCCCAAGTATGATCGATGTAGGTATTTGTAAACCAAATAGAAAGATTTAGGAATATAAGTACTCAAAATATATGGATGCCATTTAACCATCAACCTTTGGATTCCATTCTGAAAAGGATTTTTAAATATTATTTTGGCAACAGCAGCCTGGGGGAATATTGCAGGCTGAGCCAATTATATCAGTGAAGAAACTGTCTGGGCAAGATGCTGAAAGATCTGGTTTATGGGAGACTTGAGTTTCATCTTGAAATAAAGATTCACCAAACCAGCTATTGGATTTCTTTGGCATGTGTAATTGCTTTTAAAAAGTCAAACAGAAAACCAAGAAAGAAAAGACCCCCAAGTAGTGCAGAATCTGTACAGCTCCAAATTCAAACTGCCTCTTCAAGATGCATGTGTATGGCACAGCTTACAGTAGTCAGTAAGCATGACCTTTCCTGAATGGAGAGGAAAATAGCCAATGGGAAAATGGCAATGACGAATTCTTCCAGCTTTGCTGGATGCCTCTTTGGTTCACAGCCTCAATCTATTAAGTGACCTAAATACAACTCTGTGCAAAACACAGATGCAACCAGGGTAGAAATGTCCCCCAAGAGAAATCAAGTTTCCCTTTTCCCCCCTCTTTCTCTATTATCCAAAGAATCAATCAACTCAAATGGGATTTGGAATTGATGAGTTGGCAAGGGAATTGGCTTGGGGAATCTGGGTCTTAAATAATAGTCTAAAAAAATTCCAGTATTAATTGAATCCAAAAAGGTGGGATGAGGGAAACTGGGGCCAACTAGGTGGATTCCTCATTAATGTGGGATTATCTAATGTTATCATTTGACATGCTAAAAAAATGACTAGGAGGAAAGTACTCATTAGCATCTCTAGAAGAATAAGAAAAGTAAAGAGGCATGTGAGAAGTTATTAGGACAATTAGCATCCTTAAATAAGAGACATAAGTGTAATGGGAACAGAAAAGTTCCTAAGTGGCTCATCCCACAGCCTGCTTTGCAGTAATGTGAATGTTAAATGTGTACCAGAGGAGGAAAAAAACCAAGGATAAATGAAACAAGTGTTATTCTTCATGGAATCATAGAACTAAATATAGAAAAGGTCTCAAAGGTCCTCTAGTCCTATTCTTTCACTTTACAGATGAGGAAACTGAGGCCCAGGGATGAATATGACTTACACCTTTCACAGTACTACTGTGTCTCCTTTACAAACAGTGTGCTTGCACCCCATGTGTATTTACACAGCTCTAACTATTGAACTTGATTTGTAACTTGCAATGTAAAATAAAATGTTAAATGCAAAGACAGTAAAATTCCATTACAAAGTACCTTGTGGTGTGGATTCCATTAGCATGGACACAAACTCATTGTCTCCCACGTACCTGGTAAGTGTGACACAGATCTTTCTCACTCTAATGAGCTGAGGCAGAACCAGAAAGACAATTTATACCATAACTTTAATATTGAAAAAAAAAGAAACAATTTTCAAAGACTTGTACAAACCAATGAAGAATGAAATGAGTTGCACCAGGAGTACAATTTCTACAATAATAACAACACGATTTTTGTTTAAAAAAAAAACAACTTTGAAAGTTGTAAGAACTCTGGTCAATGCAATGACCATCCATGATTCCAGAGGACATTGATGAAACATGCTCCCCACCTCCTGACAGAGAAATGATGGACTCTGGGTGTAGAATGAGACAAACATCTTTAGACATAGCCAACAAAGAAATTAGTTTTGTTTGACTGTGCATATTTGGCACGAGGAATTTCTTTTTCCTTTTTTAATTTTCAGTGGGGTGGGAGTTGTGTTATGAATAAGAGAAAATGGATTTCTTTTAATTAAAAAAAAAGAAAATTTAACTTAAAAAAACTTATTGTATAAGTATTATGCTTTTCTTCTGCCAAGAGCCAAATCTATTAAATTATTTGAAGTACTAAAACCTCATTTCTCCTTGGAAACTTTCCTTCCCACCCCAAATTGTACCCATCTATCCTCTGAATTCTAGCAACAACAACAAAAAAACTTATTTCCTATCCTATTCATTTATTTCTTATTATTGTGTTTCTATTATTTGGGGACAACTTTTATATGTATCTAGATGTAAGCTCCTTAGGGGCAGGGATAACATTATACTTCTTTGTAACTCCTCACAGCAGTTCACATATTGTAGAAAACGAATCAACCAAGAAGCATTTATCAAACATCTGCAATGTGTCAGGCACTATGTTAGATACTGGGAATAGAAAGAAATGAAACTATTCTTGACCTCAAGGAGCTTTCATTCTATAATTTGCTGAATGGTTAATTTGGATTGTGTGACACTAGTGAACATACTGCTACGTGCATATCAGAAGTGTTTGTTCAAATGAGAGTGATTGATAACTTAAGATACAGCAGAAAAGACAGTTTTGACCATGATGTCAGTGATAAAACCTTCGACTTAGAAATGTGAAACCTGTGTTCAAAACTTACCTTGTTTACTTGCTAGCTCTATGATTATAGACCGGTTACAATCTCTTACAACTGCAGTCTTCCATAAAATGGGAACGATGCTTGCTCTAAGCACTTTATTCTTTGTTAAGGGAACTGCTCTATAAACTAAAACATGATATTAATATGTATTACTCTTATTATTTAAAGGAGTCAAGATGCATTTTCACTAGGTAATATAAATATATTACCTATGTATAAATATAATAAATTATTATTAGTAATACATAATTATAAATATAGGGGCGGCTAGGTGTCGCAGTGAGTAGAGTGCCAGCCCTGGAGTCAGAGGGACCTGAGTTCAGATCTGGCCTCAGACACTTAACGCAAACGCAAACAGAAACCTAGCCGTGTGACCTTGGGCAAGTTACTTAACCCCAATTGCCCTCCAAAAAGCAAAAAAATAAAAAATAAAATAAATATAAATATACTACCAATATATATATACACACATATATGGTCTGAGTATAATCCTAGTACAAGCAACATGGTATTACAATGGATTGAGTACCAGATTTGGAATCAGGATGACCCAGGTTTATATCCTGCTTCAGACACTTACTAGCTGTGTTACCATAGCCAAGTTATCAGTTTCTTCATATGTAAAATAGGGAGAATAAGGCTGTTGTGATAATAAAATTAGTTAACATGTATTAAGTACTTTGCAAATCTTAAAATGCTACAAAAATACAATTATTAGGTATTATTATTCTTTAGAAGTAGAAAGGTCACTTCAAGAAAGTGTCATAAAACATTCATCTCAAAAATAATTAATTGAATTTACATGCATATTCATAAGATGTATATTCCAAAGAAAAGTTATCAAAATAGCATTGATATATGCCCTTTAGAGCAAAGTTAACCCCATCAAGTCAGCATTCCTGTTTTTCTTCTGAAAGACAGTAGACACTCCTAGAGTTAGTATCAGGAGTATCAGGCTATTCATTTCTTCATTTGTTCATTTATTGATTCAACAAGCATTTATTAGCCACCTACTATATGGCAAACACTATGTTAGGTGCTGGAGATACAAAAAGAAAACCAAACAGCTCTTGTTCTCAAGGAATTTGTATTCCACTTTGGGGAGTCCGGAGAAAGGGAAAGGAATAGTGTATACTCAGATCATTAAATACAAAATAAATGCTAAGTAAATATAAAATAACTTGGAGAGAGGAACACTAACAGTTAACACAAAGGAGTATTCAATGGAGAAGGGGTTTTATGAAGAAATAACTACCTTGTAAAACTAGAAGGCATAGTAGAAGTTTGGTGTGTTGTGTTTTGTTTTTTAAGAAAAGGAAGTCAAGCAGGAAAGAAGAGGATTTTCATATAGCCATGAAGACCCAACTAAGATTAAATAATATGAATTTATACAGATTAAGACTGTAAAGGTTCATGACTTCATCCAACAGTGCCCAGCATCCTGGAAATTAGAACAGAGGAGGTAATGGTGACCCATGGTTGAAGATTGGCAGAGCAATGGTAGGACAAGGATGAAAGAGAGCTACAAGTAGAGGACAGAGTTGTTGAAGAATACAAGATAGTGAAGGGGCAAATGTGACCTCAAAACATGGGTGATGAACAAGAAGGTATGGAAGGTCTGGGGGTCATGGATAGATCAAAGAATAGGCCAAGGAGGAGTGAGGCATTAGAAGAGACAGAAAGATTGGTGATTGTCCTGAAAGAAAAGGATTTCAGCTAAATATCATGAAGGCAGCATAGTTGTGGACAACAAGATGTAAAATATAACCACCCCAGGGGGTGGCTAGGTGGGGCAATGAATAGAGCACTGGCCCTGGACTCAGGAGGACCTGAGTTCAAATCCGACCTCAGACGTTTAACACAAAACTAGCTGTGTGACCTTGGGCAAGTCACTTAACTCCAAATGCCCTCCCAAAAAAGGCAAAAAAAAAAAGATATAACCACCTTATCTGTAACTTAAATGGAATAAAGAATTGGAATGAAGCAGAATGGAAATTGAGAAGATTGAAGTGTAGAGAGGTCTGTGTGCTTGAAGGGACATTAATACTTCGAAGTCCCCAAATAAAGAGGGTAGGAATAGGGGTTGACAAAGACAGTGAACCAGGTACTAATCTCTAGAAAGAACAGAGGGTAGCCTAGAGACCAATATATTAGTACAACAAGGACAGGTTGATAAAGATAGTAGGAGTGAATCTCACAGGACGAGAGGTTTATACATAGTGCAGTGGTTACAGTACTTGACTTGATATCAAGAAGAACTGAGTTCCAATCTTGCCTCTGATACATACTATGTGTTCCTGGGGAAGTCACTTAAACTTCTCTAAGCCTCAGTTTCTCCATCTGTAAATTGAGATAATAATAGCACTTAGCCCAAAAAGTTATTGTGGGGACAAATGAGATAACCTGTAAAGTATTTTGCAAAAATTAAAGTGATATATAAATGCCAATTATTATTGTTGTTATTGCTGAGTGCTGATGGTAGAGGGAAGGTCTGGAAATGAGTGGGGAACAAGGAGTCTGCTGAATCCTCTTCCTAGTCTAGGGCATGAGAGAGTACAATGCAGTAGAGTGTATGATCAACACTAAGTCACAGGTTTCTGTGGACACTAGGAGATAGAAAGCATAAGATGAAGAGATCTAGGAAGTGGAGTTTGTTAATGACAAGTCTAACATTCCAAAAGATTCCAAAAAAGGAGAGAGTTTGGACAAAGGACTAAAAGTCATAGGCTTGAGAGTTTGGGGAAAGAGAGCAGGGAATCACCTTAACAGATGGTGATTCTAAATCACAGGGATTAGGGGATCAGGACTTGGGAGTTTGCCAGCTATGAACCATCAGCTTCCACAGTTTCTCACTCCAGGCACTGTGAGAAATAGAGCAAAGGCAGCAAGAAGCAAAGGCCACCCACCTGGGTCAGTAATACTTGATGATTAGGACATCAGGACCAACTTAAGTTCACAATCAGTGACAGTTCCCAAGAAGGCAGAGGGATGAGACACCCGCAAAAGATACTCCAACGTGAGAGAAATCATTAAGTCATCAATCAATAAGACATTATTAAGTGCCTATTGTATATAGGCACTGTGCTAGGTGTTGGAAAGACAAAAACAAAGTCATGCAGGTATGTGCCTTTTTCCTGAAGCCTACAATCATGCCCTAGTCAATTCCTTATAAAACCCTCACTAGACCCTACAATCCTCTCAAGCTCTCTCCTCTCCTCAGCTAAACTCCTGAAAAAGCTGTCTATGTTCAATCCTTCCATATACTTTCTTTTAAGTGCTCTTTCTGGCTACCTCATCATTCAACTGAAACTTATTCCTATCAAAATTATTGATGATCTAATTGCCAGATCTAATGGTCTTTTGTCAATTCTCTGCAGCTTTTGGCAGTATTGACTACCTGCTCTCCCTGGATACTCTCTCCTCTCTGGGCTTTCATGATACTTCTCTCTCTTAGTCTTCCTTCTACCTGTCCAACCACCCCTCAGTCTCCTTTACTGGATCCTTGTCCATTCCATAGCCCTTAACACTAAGTATACCCATAGTCTCTTTCCTGTGTCCTCTTCTCTTTTCCCTCTAAACTCTCATTTGGTGACCTCATCAGGTCCTGTCAATTATTATTGCCATACAAATAATTCCTTATTCTACCAGGTCCTGGGAGAGCAATTTCTCCAACAACCACTGTGAATTCTCTCCCTCCTCCTGCCATGGCCTAAAGACCATCATGTTTGTGATAGCTCTATCATTCCTAACCCGCTATGTGTGTGTGTGTGTGTGTGTGTGTGTGTGTGTGTGTGTGTGTGTGTGTGTGTGTGTAGGGTTGACAGATGATTCTCTAGGACCCTTTCCTTGCTGTCTCTGCTTCTTCCTCCATGCTGTTTCTGTCATCTCCAGTTTGGCCACATGCCTTTCCCTAAAAAGCATTTTTTAAAGGAGCCTGCTAA
This sequence comes from Gymnobelideus leadbeateri, assembly GCA_011680675.1. NCBI lineage: Eukaryota > Metazoa > Chordata > Mammalia > Diprotodontia > Petauridae > Gymnobelideus > Gymnobelideus leadbeateri. Next base: position 5,053 of record WOXC01009417.1, on the reverse strand, counting down.
TTTCAAAACTGAATGGCCCTCTGATGCTTCTGCAAAGCCCGTTAGGATCCCAGCAACAGACTTCCACCTAAATATTATCTGACCTCTTGTTCTGGGTTGGGCCTGACTCAGGTCAATTCCCTGGTAGTTTAGATTTGATATTGGAACAAAATGAGACATCTCTAAGTCAAGTACTAGTTGTTTAAAAAAAAAGGAGAATTTCTTAGCAGTAGCAGGAGAGGGATATTCAACAAGGATAAACACTGGGGACACCTCAAGTTGATTCAGCTAACAGAAACTCCCTTGCCTGAGCTAACCATTATGATCCACCAGCTAAACCTCCAAGGATCACCCCACTCCTCAGGTCCTGGGGCTACTTCATATTCCTCATCTAATTTTGAAGCTTAATTTGCATGGGGAAGGAGTAACGATATAGCTTCTACCAGGTCCTTAAAAGCAATATTTTTTTCCTAGACATAAAGACTGCCTAAGCAGTCCCTGAATTGCTAAGGGCCTACATGACAAGAAAACACTCTGTGCTGCAGATATGCCTACTTTTGCAGCGAAATTAAGTTTAGGAAATACCTAAGATTTTATCTGGTAAGCTTTCGAGTTTAAACTTGTGCCACATCGGTAGCATTCTCTAATCCTCAAGATACAAAATCCTTTATTAAAATTGGACTTATTGTAAAATAAGGGAGCAGAGAGTAGTCCATTTCTAAAATGTAGTTTTAAATTGGGCTATTTTTAAATGAGTCACCCCTGTGTACAGCATTCATTTCTATGCCTAAGTGTTCAATTTGAATATTGACTATCTCCAAGTATGGTAAAACCTCATGAATACAGATTCAAAAGTAATTATAAAAATAATAATTTGTACAAAAATTGGTCAACTTCTCTTTGAACTGTCAGTGGGGGGAAAGGGTTTACTAAGAAAATAATGTAAATATGCTTGAAAGGGAGATTGTTGCTATTATTATGAATCTTCATTTATTATTAAAGTGGGCTCCCAACGATCTTCACTTGGAACATCAAAGATGACAATGTAGATTCTTGGAAATAACACAAATAGAAATGCACTTCTTTTTTTTGTCTGTAATACAAAACATTACCAATTTAGGCTGCTACCCTTAACTCTTCATTCCAGATCATATAATAAACAAAATATTGTCTAGTATAGACCATCCCACTTTTGTCTTTGAACTCCTGGTGCCTAGTACAGTGCCAAACACAGGCATTATATTAGACACTGTGGGGTTCAAAGAGAAAAGTCTTTTAAAAAATTATGTCTTAATGAATAACTAAGAAGCGGTGTGGTATAGTGGATAGAAAGCTGGCCTCAGATTCCAGGAGACAGAGGTTAAATCTCTCCTCTCACACATAATGACTATCTGACCCAGAGAAATTATTTAATTTCTCAATACCCCAAACAATGTTTTAATAACATCAATTATCGAACAGCAGCTATCTGCACTAGAGGGAAAAAAGTTTTCTCACCAGGTCTTCCTTATACCAGTAAAATCACAAGTTCAATCCAAATGAAGATAAAACAGTAATAACAATAAAATAACAGGAATATTGTTGCACATTGTGTTGGTGAGGAAAAGAAATTATTTTCTACCATCCTAAAGCTCAAATGATACAGTCATAGAAAGTAGGAGGCAACCAACAAAGAGGCAGAGTGTTAATGCGATAAAATGCTGTGCAAGGAAAAGTCTATCCCCTGTTGAGTGTGGTGTTCTCCCTGATGAAATTAGAGGGGCAGCTTTCCACAGGCTAGCCAAAAATTGAGTACACCCTTTAAAATACAAGCCTGTCAACCTCTAGAAGTAGTTAGAGAACATTCAAGGTATTCAGCAACTCTGTAAGAGATGGCCCCAATACCTCTACCAAGAAAAAAAAGGAAAGTGGTAAAGGCAGTGAGGAGGGAGGAAGGAGACTTTCTCACTCCCTCCTCCTCCTCTAACCAAACATATCTAGGAGAGAGCAGAGAGAGACACTTAAAGACTGAGAGAGTTAAAGAGCAGGAAGCAGTTTCAAGGAACCTGACCTCTGGCAGTAGTGGGGAGAGCCAGCTTTGGAGTCAAGGGATATAACCATGACAATTGAGTTCAACTTATGGAGAAGGTGACAAAAGGAGTCTTGAAGAGCCATTGACCTGGCAGAGGCTCTGTACCAAAGGTAAAGCAGTATGAAAGGATATTATAGCCCTACCATGCTGAAGGCCTGAATTGTCTTCACCATATGTATTCCCCATTTATGTGTCTCAATATCAGTGTACATTGTCTGTGACCATTTTTCACACAGATACTGTGTGCGTTTGTGGGGCAGTGCACCCAGCCCGTTTTTGAGAGAAAATATTTTGTAACTACTATTATACTATCTTAGTGAAGGTATTTTTTTGGTATCAACTAAGCAAGCTAGGTCATGTAGTAGTTAGAATTTTGAGTTAGAAAGACCTAAATTTCAATCCTGTCTCAGTTACTTACTAATTTTGTCAACCCGGACAAGTCACTTAACCTCCTAAGTCTCAGTTTCTTCATCTTCAAAATAAAGATAACAATAGTATCTATATGACAGGGTTGTTGTAACAATCAAATGAAATAATATGTACAAAGCACTTTGCAAAACTTAAAACACTATATAAAGTTTAGATATCATTATCATCTACTGGTAGACTAATAAAGATGTGTATGCTAGTGGGGGCTCAGGCACTATAGTTTTAGGACTGCAGACCCAGAAAGTACTTTTAAATTGAGGTAGCCACCCCTCACTCCTAGACTCAACCTGCAAATCTGTGAGAGCTAAGTTGAAGAAATAGCTCCCAAAGGGTTTGCTACAACTCTAATCCTTTTTTACTGTGCTGCAAGGCACATCTTATGATCCTTGGTGCCCTGCTTTATGTAATATGTTTCTAATCTGCTGCTATGTCACAAATCAACTTGCTCTTGCAACTGAAGAACCAATGCCTCAAGTTACCCTCAAATAAATGATCAGCCTCAGGAGAATGAGAGAGCCCAGTGATGAAGTTACCTAGAAATTCAACTTCAAGGTTTTTACAAGCATAGTTATTTGAAATTTGTCTATTCCTTCCATTTCAGTTAAATCATATAAATCATTTTGTGTTAAAGAGACAACTTCCCTCCTTTTTTTTTTAGTTTTCACACTATTTTCTTCCTTCTTTCCTTCCTTTCTTTCTTTCTTGGCAATTGGGGTTAAGTGACTTGCCCAGGGTCACTCAGTTATTAAGTGGCTGAGATCAGAGATTTGAACTCAGGTCCTCCTGACTCCAGGGCTGGTGGTCTATCTACTGCACCACCTAGCTGTCTCAGCTCTCACACTATTTTCAAGAAAAAACTAAGCAATACTATGCCCCTAAAGATCTGTGTGGTCTGTCTTTAAGTAGTATTTTTTTAATGAAAAGCTACAAGTTTATTACAAGAACATTCCCCAAAAGTCTATCATAAAGACTTTTGAATATTTGTTCATTTGAGTTGTAAATCAGTGGAGAAGAAAATCAAATAAGGGGGATGCAGAAAGTGATGCCCATCCAAATATACAGAATCTGACTAAATACTATCCATGATAATAACAGGACATGCCAACCCTCCCTAGGTGATATAATGGATAGAGTCCTGGTCTAGGAGTCAGGGAGACCTGAGTTCAAATTCAGCCTCAAGCACTTACCTTAAGTGACCTAGGTAAGCCACTTAACTTTTGTCTGCCTCAGTTTCCTCAACCATAAAATGTTGATAATAGCAGCACCTACATTGCAAGGTTGTTGTGAGGATTAAATGATGATATATAGCATTTAGCACAGTACCCTAGTATTAGTAGGCACTATGAAAATGCTTATTCCCTTCCTTCTTCCAATCTATGGAATTTTGCAAAATGGTGCCTTTCTCCAGTCATTAATCATTAAGATACAGTGGTAAGTTAGTATGTCTATTTGTCAGAAGAATTTTCTTCACCCCCACCCAATGTAGGGGGGAAAGAATGAGAGAAAAAGAAAAAAGATTTTTAATAGAAAAAAACATTTAATTTTTAAAAATAAAGTATTAATGGCAGATGTTGTAGCTAGTTGACACAACAGATAAAATTATTACCCTGGAGTCAGCAAGACCTGAGTTCAGGTCTAAATCTCACCTCAGACCCTTAATAACTTTGTGGTCTTAAGCAGATCACCTAACTCCCATCTGCCTCAGTTTTCTCAATGGCAAAATGAGATCCTAATAGCACCTATCTCCCAGGGTTGCTATGAGGATCAAATGAAATATTTGTAAAGGGTTCAGCACAATGCCTGACACATGGTAGCATTTAATAAATGCTGTTCCTTTCCCTCAAGATATAGAACCTCCAAAAAGGATTAGGTTCCAGGAAAATTACTTTTATTCATATTAATTTTGCCCATTATTGCTGTCATCCTAAGCAATCCAACCCACTCCACTCCCAACTTATTCCAGCTTAAACTTTAGGTAAGGGACTATTCAGTGAGCAGCTGTGGAGAAATCATAAAATCCTAGATTTTGAGCTAGAGGGACTTCATCAGTCATCTAGTCCTCCCTCTCATTTTATAGATGATGAAACTGAGACCCAAGGAGTTTAAGAGATTTGCCCAATATTACAGAGACTTTTAAGTGGCAGGGTCAAGATTCAAACCTAGACCCTCTGATTCTAAATGAATCTTCTCACACTCCTTGTAGAAATTACTCAAAGGAAAAGAATCATATCACCTGCTTTCATGATTCCCTGAGATTGTGGTCTTGATTCCAGAATCTGGAAAATTTAGGTGGAATTTGTACCTAAATCTTCAGACTTCAGATCCCAAGTTCCTTCCACTAGACCTCACTGTGTGCTTTAGATATTTATAATGTTTTTAAGTGGTCAAAGTTATTTGGGATAAGACAACCTCACTCTCTCCCACTATTCTCTTGAAGAATGAACAGTAGAAGCCAGAGGGGTGGTGAAGTCAGTGCTAGGAAACTAACACAAAAAGATAATAAGTTATATGTTTCCAGAAGAAATGGATAGAAAAAAAAATTCTATATCCCCATCCTTCTTCTCCCCCTCCTCC